>JASDDO010000024.1:549639970-550857113 GCA_030015575.1 Agapanthus africanus | reverse complement strand
AACAGTTCTGAGCATAACAAACACACACAAGAGGAAGAGTTCTAAACTGAACGAATCCTTCTTGTGGCATTGTAGACTGGGTCACATCAATGCAACACGACTAGCTAAGTTGCATAAAGATGGATATTTAAATCCATTCGAATTTTCATCTTATGACACTTGCCAGTCATGTCTCAAAGGCAAGATGACCAAAACTCCGTTTACAGGACACGGGGAAAGAGTTACCGAACTCTTGGGACTGATACATAGTGATGTATGCGGTCCTATGTCTACACATGCCAGGGATGGTTCTTCGTACTTCATTACATTCACTGACGATCTCTCTAGATTCGGATATGTGTTCCTGATGAAACACAAATCAGAAGCTTTTGAGAAATTTAGAGAATATAAACTAGAAGTCGAGAACCAAACCGGAAAAAGTATTAAAATCCTTCGATCTGATCGAGGAGGTGAATACTTGAGCAATGAATTCCTGGACTTCCTAAAAGAGAATGGGATTCTCTCTCAGCTGACTCCTCCATATACACCACAGCACAACGGTGTATCAGAACGGAGGAACCGCACCCTATTAGATATGGTGCGCTCTATGATGAGCACAGCTGAATTACCTATTTCCTTCTGGGGATATGTACTGGAAACAGCTGCAGACCTATTGAATATGGTTCCCACCAAATCCGTGCCAACCACTCCATATGAGACATGGAAAGGAAAGAGACCATGTCTTAATTATGTTTAGATATGGGGTTGTCCGGCATTTGTAAAAACGCAAAATCCGGACAAACTCGCGGCAAAGGTCCATTCTGTGTATGTTTATTGGATATCCCAAACATTCGCGCGGATATATCTTCTACCACACCGAGGAACAAAAGGTGTTTGTTTCTCGACATGCCACCTTTTTAGAAAAGGAATTTCTTGAAAAAGAGATTAGTGGCAAGGAGGTAGAACTGGAAGAGGTTCCAGCAATACAGACTACGACAGAAGATTTGGTTGAACCAGAGGATTCAGTAGCTCCCAATGAACCCCAGCCTCTCCGCCGATCTAGTAGGGTTCCTCGCCAACCTGAGAGATACTACGGTTTTCTCATGGATGGTGGGAGCGAGAATTGCATCATGGAGGATGATGACCCAACTAGCTTCGAGCAGGCCATCACGAGTAGGGGCTCAGTGAAATGGCTGGATGCTATGCGGTCCGAGATGGAATCCATGTACACCAACAAAGTATGGACTTTGGAAGTTGCTCCTGAAGAGGTAAAACCCATTGGGAGCAAGTGGATCTTCAAGAAGAAACTTGGTGTAGATGGGAAAGTGGAGACTTTCAAAGCTAGACTTGTTGCAAAGGGTTTTCGTCAAAGACCAGATATGGACTATGACGAAACCTTTTCTCCAGTGGCTATGCTTAAATCCATCCGGATCATGCTTGCCATCGCTGCATATCATGACTACGAAATCTGGCAAATGGATGTTAAGGCCGCCTTTCTAAATGGTGATTTAGAAGAGTGCGTGTACATGACTCAGCCGGAGGGCTTCATAGACAGTGGGAGCAGCGGGAAGGTGTGCAAGCTGCTTAAATCCATTTATGGATTAAAGCAAGCATCGCGGAGTTGGAACATCTGCTTTGACGTCGTTATCAAAGAGTTTGATTTCGTCAAAAACCCAGATGAACCTTGTATCTACAAGAAGGTGGCAGAGAGTAAGGTTGTCTTCCTCGTATTGTACGTGGACGACATACTCTTGATAGGAAATGATATTCCTATGCTGCAATCGGTCAAGCTCTTCTTATCACAAAGATTCTCAATGAAAGATCTTGGTGATGCCTCCTGCATATTGGGAATTAGGATCTATAGAGATAGATCCAAACGGATATTGGGATTGTCTCAATCCAGGTACATTGACACCATACTAAAAAGGTTTAGTATGGAAGAATCCAAGCGTGGGAACTTGCCCACGATCTCTGGAGTCACTCTCTCCAAAGAAATGTCTCCCAAGACTGATTTGGAGAGAGCTCGCATGCAAGGGATACCCCATGCTTCAGCTGTAGGCTCTATCATGTATGCGAGGCTATGTACCAGACCCGATGTAGCATACTCACTAAGTGTAGTGAGCAGGTATCAAGCTGATCCTGGAGAGAGTCACTGGACAGCTGTGAAGAGCATTCTCAAGTACTTGCGAAGGACTAAAGAGATGCTTTTGGTGTATGGTAACGGAGAACTCCAAGTGGAGTCCTTTACCGATTCGAGCTTCCAAAGTGATAAGGACGACTCTAAGTCGCAGTCGGGATTTGTCTTTACCCTTTACGGAGGGGCGGTTCGCTAGAAGAGTTCCAAGCAGGAAACCGTGGCAGACTCGACAATGGAGGCTGAATACATCGCTGCCAACGATGCTGCCAAAGAGGCTGTCTGGATCAAGAAGTTCATTATTGAACTTGGAGTGGTTCCATCCATTGAGCATCCAATACCTTTGTATTGCGATAACAATGGAGTGGTGGCTTTGGCCAAGGAACCTAGGTCCCATCAGCGATCCAGGCATATTCTGAGGCGGTATCACCTGATCCGGGAGATAGTTGATCGCCGGGAGATCGAGGTCAGGAGGGTTGACACGAAGAACAACACGGCGGATCCACCCATGAAGGCCATTCCCCAGATACAGTTTGAGAGACTCTTCGGGATGCTCGGTATGCGATACTACAGCAGCTGGCCCTAGTGCAAGTGGGAGATTGTTAGTTGTATGTATGCCCTAGAGGCCAGTATTATACAGATGATGTATATTGTATTGGATGCTTGGACATATATAGAGATGACTTTCTTGCTCGATATGATAGTATGCTATCTGGTTGCTCTTTATCTTAACATGTACACTTGTCTCTTTAAACTGTCTAATAGTTACATGTTTGTAAAGCCCTTAGGATGTGTACTTGACTACCTGGACTATGATACAGATCATACTAGTGGGGACATGGTAGTCCATAGGTACATCCTTCAAGGTCCCTAGTCGTGGGTGTATCGAGACGGGGCATCGATACACCAGTGTAGACTAGCGTATATGCTTCTCGACCCATGAGATGGGCGATGGATGATCCCATATCCATTGGTGTTTGACATCAGAGATGGTATACGGGTGCTCAGTGGAGGCTGGGTACACTGGACGGACTCGCCGAGAACTCCCAGATGGTATTATACCTCACGTCAGATGGCAGTTCTCAGGTGACATTTGTGCAGTTAGTTTGTAGACCCGAGATCGTCATAGAGTCTTGTGTGATTCCCACTGTGCTTTGATCTCCACCTTACCACGTCCATGAGGGCGTGCAAAACGGTGGTTTTTGGGTACAGTCCCGAGTCACATGGAGGCAATGAGCGATAGGAGGGGTTTCGTCTCTCCCGGTATTGGGGGTTGATGTTGAGCTGTGCTCGATTGGCCGTAACAGGGAAGTCCCTGGCCAGGGATGATCAGAGATTTGCTGGTAAATGTTACCAGTAGTTTCTCGACCCGTTATGAGCCTCACATCGGCACGACTTATCGGTTATTGGGGTCTGACGTTTACCACCCCTAGACTTGATATGCGACATATCAGACGAACAGATCGGACTGTACGGTAAGTGTTACTGGTTGGATTCACAGGAGTGTGAGCGGGCTAGCTCGTCGATCTTCTGATCGCTCAATACCCGGGTGGCCGTTACGTTTAGCAGACCGCTTGCGGCTTGTGGGTGATTGATATGATCATCATCTGCTGCCGGCGTATTGACGAGTCTTTAGAGTCCTACACAGAGGTTTCCTGGCTCAAACGAAACGAAATAGGAGCGCATATGAGATATGTGCGGGACCGAGAATGATGCGTGTATGTGATACCGTATTTCATTCTCGCGATAAATGTTTCGATTGGTTGTATGCGATATAACCTAGTTATCGAATCGAAGATTGATTCGATAAATCGATATATTTGATACTAGTCGGTTATGTGCGACATGACCGGATCATTGAATCAAATGTTGATTTAATGATTTAATGTATAATTATATATTTGATATATTACGTTGCATTAACAAGTATTGGTTCATTTTAAAAGGATTTTCTCACTTGAAGTTCACAAGTTGTATATGTGATATACTTTTGTGCACTTGATTGTATCATGTTTGATGATGCATGCTCACTTGGGTTTGTGTAAAGAATTATACCATGGTTAAGTTAATGATTAGGGTTTTGTTTATTTGACTTACTTATTTATTTATCCATTCTTTTTGAAAAATGGATAAAAGGAAAACAAAATGGTTTATTTTTATCATGAAGGTTGTTGAAGCTTCATGAAGCTTTGACTAAAGTGACCATTTTGTCTTCATGCTTAACCCTAACCATTCCCACTAACCATGGTCTATTCTCTACACCTAACCAAGGTTAGAAGATGATAAGTATTCATTTTATTATTCTTTTTGAGAAGATCTTATGATATTCTATCTTCTTCTTCATCTTCTTCATCAAGAAAAAGCTTGCCACCATTAATGGCATCTTGAGCAAAAGTGTGAGAAATCCAATTCTAAAGTGAACCCACCTCCTATTTCTTCACTCTCTACCTCTTGCCAAGTAGTATAAGGTGTTTTCTTCACAAGTTTCACAACTTGGTGAAGTTGGAGCTTGATCTTGTGTAACCTCGACGTAGATCATCTTCGGCGTCGTAGCCGACGACTTGTCCGCTCATTTCTCCGATGAAGCCGATGCAAGAGTCCGAGATCCGACTAGGACAGCGAGAGGACGTCTACGTGGAGCTAAGGAAGTGTAGAACCGGATCTACAAAGGTTGTAGCTTCACACTTTTAGGTAAGATGTTAACTAGCTTTATGTTTCGCCTAAAATTCTAGTTAACGATCCGTATTAGGGTTTCTCGGCACTTGTAAAATTTGAAATTGGCATGGTTGATGCCTTGTGAGACTTCATTAGTGTGCCTAGGAACCCTTCAATTGTATACCGTATCGTATGTGATACTATTGAGGTGGGATCACCGACTATTATATTTATATATATATATCGACTCAGATTTAGGTGGTTTCCATACCCTTCGATTAGCTTGTTAGTTAGATCTGTAGTTTACTTGTAGATGTTAGACTAGACCCGAGTCATACCTATTTTCAAAGCTAATGAATCATAATTATTTTAAAGACAGGCTAAGGGATACTACGGATATTTTCAAAAGACGCATCTTTTCTTAAAAACACCGTAGCCCTTATTTTTCTAAAAACCCCGATCTGTCTTATTTCAAATGGCATAACGTATGACAATTATATATTCATGTAGATTCTTCACTGTTGCGTTTATTGTTCGATTTCCGCATTTCTTGCTATTTGCATCGCATTGCATATGTAAATG
The DNA here is from genome assembly GCA_030015575.1 of Agapanthus africanus. NCBI lineage: Eukaryota > Viridiplantae > Streptophyta > Magnoliopsida > Asparagales > Amaryllidaceae > Agapanthus > Agapanthus africanus. Next base: position 550,851,763 of record JASDDO010000024.1, on the reverse strand, counting down.
TGTTTATTGTTATATTAAACCCATGCTGTTAAGACACCAGCACAATTATCGACGATGCGTATGATCCACGTACACCTGTTTGCCGGCTCACACACTTCATCATCGATAATTGCCATGTCACGACATAGTAGGATTGTTGCATCATGATATGACTCCTTGTATGACATACTGGCACACATACATTTGTACACTCATACTTGCGTATATACCTAGTTGTACATCTATATTGGCGCACATACATGTTGTACACTCATACTTGCGTATATACCTACTTGTACATCTATATTGACGCACAGACATATTATACACTCATACTTGTGTACACACATATTGTACACCCATACTTGCATACATACGTATTTGCACATACATAGATGATTCTGGATTTATTTTGTAGATTTGGGAACCGCGAGATATATTTTAAAAACTGGATTCATTTAAAGGAGCGGTTTTCCCCTCGATGTGTGCATATTACTGTTTTATGTTGCATGATATACGGACATGCTTACATTTCTATCATATGTCGCATATATCCTGCTTTATGATTTCACGCATTGAGATATGTTGATTCCATGATATTTCTGGATTTGGGAACCGTGGGTATTTCAAAAAGAGAGTATGTATTGTTTTAAAAACCCGGTTACCCTTGATATGATATTTCAGTGCGCCCACCATGAGATTTATCGGTTCTGATGTATATATATACCCCATGCGAGGAGGAGGAGTGAGCCGTGTGCAGGTACATGGTGGGGCCCGGTATGGTACCCCAGGGCAAGAAAGGGATGCTGTGTATACAGATGGTGAGCCTGGCAGAGGGACTACTACCTACCGGTGATTGTATTTGGGCTCGACGAATATATGGAGGATACCGACCGGAGTCGAGAGATGATATGGGCTGATCCGGACTGACGGATCCCGTGGGCTGATCCGGACTGACGGAGCCCGATATATAAGGATTTACGTGCCGATGCTGGGCATAGGTTTCATGATGTTTTCGAGTGTCGATGCTAGACACTCAGGTTCCATGATTTTGATGTGTCGCGAGGGACACACGTTGATTTATATCCTCATACTTCCCTGCATATGCTTTATGATGTTTACATGCATGATAGTTTTTTTGAAATTGGTTGACACATGGACGAGATCCACATACATACAGACATTGATCACATAGTTGGATGGTATCCACATACATACAGACATTGATCACATAGTTGGATGATATCCACATACATACAGACATTGATCACATAGTTAGATGATATCCACATACTTTTAGACGTCATGATATAGTTGACATTGATTCATGTTGATTACATTGATCACACCTCATATTTATGATATGTTGCTACCTGAGGCACTGGCACGAGCACTTGGTACTACACTTATGTATAGATGTTTACCCTTGCCACATTATCATGCTTCAGACTTATTCATATTGAGGATATATTATTACTGATCGTATTGACCTAGGATTGAGTCATACATACGATTTCTGCTCTATGATGTTTTCTATTCACGAGTTGGCAACTCACCCCCGTTGTGCCACAGTTCTTGCAGGATTTTGCCGTACAGCTTTCTTTGCGGCTTTTCTGGCACACTGCTTCCTTTCTGGGTGATTGCTTTGGTAGGTAGGTTCACTCGCATCGTGACCACCATTGTACTTATTTATTTATAGTTGTATCTAGTAAATTCCATCAACCAAACTTGTATATTTATTCAGACTTAGAAAACCAGTTGTGTATTATTTCGACCTTAGAGTCGCGCGTTGTAGTATTATGGTTTTCTTGTTGGTTTTGAGTATCCTTTTGAGTTTTGATCCTCGCCCTTTGGCGTTGTATATTATATTGCTTGCGTGGTTGTGACCGTCGATTGACGAAGATCTAGCTCCCGCTTGAGAATGCCTTTAATCATTATGCATATATTATTCTTGTTATACCCCATTTGGGGCCAGTATTTACAAAGGAAACTCTGCCGAAATTTTCAGAAAAGACTTGAGAATTTAAAATGCATATTCGACTTACTTATTTAAAAACCTTGTTTGTAAAACATATTTTCTTCACTTCTTTAAAACTAGTTTTCCCTCTTTTATTATTTAAAATGGTTTTAGATTTCTGGGCTTTTGGCTTACTTGAATTAGATGGGGTCCTATAGACTTCATATGATTCAAGGGCCAGTCACGTGCTATTTCGGGTCGTCACAAAGGAGAAGGGGAAAGGGAGGGGCTGCTGGAGCTTGGAGGGAGTGAGGGAAAGAAAGAGAGTGTCCAAAGTCAAAGCACCATGCCTCATAACTACCCCCCATGCTTATTTGTTTACTCTTTTCTTTTCTTTTGTTATCTTTTCTTTTCTTTTCTCTTAATTTCAAAACAACACCATCCAAAACAAAATATCATATAGGAAAATGTAACAAGTGTGAAAATGACTTGGTGCATGTAATGTGCACAAAACTAGCTTAATGCGCGATTAGCGATATTTAATCGCGATTAGCGATATTTAATCGCGATTAGCATTAAAATAGTGTATAATAAATCATAAAATTTCTTAATTTTCATAAATCACATAAAACACCCTCTTTTTAGTAATTTCTATAATTTTCCAAAATTTTCCCGATTTATCGGTATTTAATTATACCGAAATATTAATTATTTAATTATAAAAATTCCCAAAAATAATATTTTATTTTTCTGAAATGTTACAGTACGAGACGTTAGGTTCGTACCCTCATTGTCCTATAAGTTGATAGGATCCTTAATTGTATCTCGGTCCTGCACATATCACATATGTGCTCCTACTCCGTTTCGCTTGAGCCAGGAAACCTCTGTATAGGACTCTAAAGACTCATCAATACGCCGGCAGTAGGTGATGATCGTATCAAACACCCACAAGCCGCATGCGGTCTGCTAAACGTAACGGCCACCCGGGTATTGAGCGATTAGAAGATCAATAAGCAAGCCTGCTCATACTCCTGCGAATTCAATCAGTAACACTATCGTACAGTCCGGTCTCTTCGTCTGATATGTCGCATATCTCGTCTAGGGGTGGTAAACGTCAGACCCCAGTAACTCGATAAGTCGTGCCGATATGAAGCTCATAATGAGTCGAGAAACTACTGATAACACTTACCAGTATATCTCTGAAGCAGCCCTGGCCAGGGACTTCCTTTTATAGCCAATCGAGCACAGCGCAACATCAACTCCCAATACCGAGAGAGACGAAACCCCTCCTATCGCTCATTGCCTCCATGTGATTCGGGACTGTACCCAAAAGCCACTGTTTTGCACGTTCTCTTGAACGTGGTAAGATGGAAATCAAAGCACAGTGGGAATCACACAAGACTCTATGACGATCTCGGGTCTACAGACTAACCTATACCAGTGTCACCAAAGAACTGCTATCTGACGATAGGTATAATACCATCTAGGTGTTCTCGGCGAGTCCGTTCAGTGTTCCCATTCTCCACTGAGCACTCGTATACTATCTCTGATGTCAAACACTAATGGATATAGGATCATCCATCGCCCATCTACATGGGTCAAGAAGCTATACGCTAGTCTACTCTGGTACATCGATGCCCTGTCTCGATTCACCTCGACTAGGAACATTTGAAGGATATACTTATCGACTACTCTGTCCCGACCAGTATGATCTGCATCATAATTTTGGTAGTCAAGTACTCATCCTAAGGGCTTTATCAACATGTAATATAGAGACAATCAGTGTATATGTTAAGATAAAGAGCAACAAGATAGCATACTATCATGTCGAGCAAGAAAGTCCTCCATATATATGTCCAAGCATCCACTACAATATACATCGTATGTACAGTAATGACCTCTAGCTCACACATATAACTAACAGCCCCGGGGTACCATACCGGGTCCACCATGAACCCGCAAACGGATCATCCAGCTCCTCGAATTGGGTTTCTATCACACATCTCAGAAACGAGAAAACGCATGGTGGACACACTGAAATATCATATCAAGAGAACCGGGTTTTCAAAACAGTGCATACTTTCTTGAAATAATACCACGGTTCTCAAATCCATAAATCACATGAAATCCGTATCTCAATGCGTAAATCCATGCAATATGATATATGCAACATAAAACCGTAATGTGAGCATATCAAGGGAAAACCTCTCTTTTAAATGAATCCAGTTTTTAAATGTATCATGTGGTTCCCAATTTCTCCAAAATCAAATCCAACATCATATGAAGGTGTACATGTAGCTATAGCAAGTATGGATGTATACATGCAAGTATTTATGCATGATGTATCTCATATGCGCAATAGAACAATAATCTATGTATCAATATCAATAACAATTACAATACAACATATGTGTATAGGTTGTGAGTGTCATGGCAATTACCGACGGGGTGTATACAGAATACAATTTAGTACTCGTGCAACATGAACCGTCAGTAATGGTGCAGTGTCCACTAGGTACTAAGTCAAGGCGCTACAAGTAATGGTATGTATGATGCTCATGCACAATCAACATATATGAATATAAACATGCGGCTATAATATCCTATCAAGCCCTGACGCATAACGCCATACGGGTGATTTCCCCGTAGATGTTAAATCTACTCACCGTGATCTCGAGCTAAGTATATCCAACCACCTGCTTCCCTTTCTTCGCAGCGTCTGAAGTCTCCGCACGCGCCCCTAAATCACACAAAACATAGCAAGTGCAACTCAGAAATCGACCAATAATACATATAATTATGTTTAAATCGACACACCGATTCCAACACCCTCTAAAGTGTTCGCTTAGTGGATAACGTGTGTGGCGAGACTACTAAAACAAACCCACATGCAGAAATCACACGAAGCACAGAAACTGAGTCGGACACCGTATCTGTAAGTCGATGCTATACACCCCGCGGAGTCACGGGGAGGCGGAAGGTGTAAAAAACGATAATTTTAACATCATAACATCGACTATTAGCCTTGATCGTAATCTAAACCGTATGTAGCAACTATTATATGAAGTATAAAGATGAGTACAGAAATTATACCTCAAGAATCTGGTCCTTCTTCTCCTTCTCCCACTGTCCACCTCACCTTCACGAACTCTTCGGAGTGATACGGATGTCGCCTCCTCGTCGACTTCCTTGAATCCAAGATGATCCACCCGAACGTTTGTGCACCAAGCTTTCTCTTCTATACCAAAGAAACTATATCTCCTAGTGTGCTAAACTAGATGACCTAGAGTGTGTAGATGACGTAGATGGATTAAGGAGTCTACTACTGCTCAAGGTTACTCAACTCATGAGTGTTCTTGAGCTTGAGGGAATTGGAGATGTCAAAGGAAATTTTGTGAACTCAAAAGATGAAGAAGGAAATGGTTTTCTCTCTCTATTTTGCAAACTGAACTCTCACCATTATTTTCATAGATTATCTATTTCCATAATAGATATGAGGTTCAATTTACAAAAACAATGACTCATGGGTCAAATGATCACCATGTGTCCTCAAAACCTAAGTCCTTATTCATGCATAATACACATCATTTCCAATTACTTAAAATTTATTAATTATTTAAAACTAAAATGATTAATACAATTAGGTCATGCCATCTACAAAAACACTTTGTACCAATTACAAAAATGCCCCTGTTTAAGATATGCTAGGATACACCCTAATAACACCTCACCCTCACCCTTGCTCACATCTCTACACCTCCTTCTTCTTCATTTTACACCTCCTTCTTCAAATCCAACACCTCCTCCTTGCATGAATCACTCATGCTTCATCAAGTGACACCATCTCTTTCCTCTCATGCCACATCCCCCTCTCATCACACACCACATGCTTTCTCTACAAAGCTCCTCACCCTATTTACACATTTTAATTATAGGAATTCAGTAGCTATTCCAACTGAAACCATACCCTTTTCATCTCCAAACCAATAAATTCTCTAAGTCTTCATACCATAGAGAGAGCAATGGCTTCCTTCATCAAGTGTACCCTTCATCAAACACAATACACTACAACCCTTAGAGGATTCCATCATATGATTCTGGAGCTAGTGTTCTCTTGTGAATCATTCAACAGGTATAAGTTCAACCCTACCGTTTTAGTTCAATTCAGCTTTTGTATGAAATCGGATATCGTATTTTGATAAGTTTAGCCTCTGTTTGAATCTTCTCTAGTTTAGTTGATAAATAAAGTAATCAAAAGACTAAATAATCTTATAGACTAGACCTAGAATAAACCATAAGAAAACGACCCATGAAGCTCGGATTTTGGCCGGCGACCATCACAGAAATTCCGGGTTCTTCGGACCTTTGAGGGAATTGGGTGTTGTGGGATTTTGGGTATCTCTCTGTAGGTGTTTAGGTATGTTTGGTATTTTTTAAATAAGATAATTTTTCAGTAGGTTAAATCTGTAAACTAATATCAGTTTTGGAGTAAAATTACATATACGACACATAGCATGTTTAGTTGTGCAGTATCACAAACTAGGATTTTGTGATAATTTAGCTTCTGTAACTGAATCCGGAACCACTAGGTATAATAACTAGAAAATCCAGAATGACTAAAAATATACTGAGACTACTAGGAGACTCCAGTTCAAACATGAACCCCAAACTCCCTAGAAAATCCGGCGACCCACCCTAAATTTCCGGCGACGCCGGCTCTTCACACTATAATATTACATTATTATATTCCCCATTCTTATTCGTTTCATAAATAAACAGGTGCTTTTGACGCATGTCTGCTACATATTACAGGTTACAGGTTCTTGGACAGAAAACAATGAAAACGATGAAAAGACGATGCAAAAGTGGACTTTGACCAACAAACTGAAGACTCTTGATCAAGCCTACATCAAACATAAAATTCACAGAGTACAAGGTAATGCAAGGTCCAAGATTACAAAGCGAACGGTTAAAAGTCCACCGTAATTATTCACTGGAGATCTGGAAGAAACATAGAAACTATTTTAATAAAAGAACCAAATAATAAGGAAGCCCAAAGACAGAGGAGCCCACAAAGGAAATTTCAAGACCCAATACTTCCTTTTAAAGAGACAGAGACATAAAATTTTACCAAAGCTTGGAGTCTACTTTGACTAGGTCTTCCTAAGGATATTTTGGTAAATGTAGACGTGCGAATCAATTGTAACCTAGGGTTTCCTATCCTTTATAATTATGAACTCTAAATCATTGCAAAGGCTATGCCTCCCTATGCCTCTATTCATTAATAAAATTCTGTTTTCTTTGAAGATTGGAGTGCATCAATCGTAAGTAGGTTATTTTTCTTTCCCTAGTTCTAGTTTTTTTTATCTCTGCCTTAGGTAAATTCTTTACTTGCCCTAGTTTAATATAGTTTAGAATTTTATTAACTTGCAATAGATGTTTCATCTCTTTAATAATAACAAAACAAAAATTATGTCTTTCTTAATTCCCCCAATGAGCGAGTAATTTCCTCGCTTGTTAGGGTTAGGAATAGGGAAGGGTTTGAGAAATGAAGATCTCTCATCTCTTTTCTTTGCCAATCTTTTATGAACATTAGAACTCCATGCATACCTTCTTATTTCGCTCCCTACGGCACTCTACCCACGAGGTAACGGTGATACCGTAGTCTAAAGGCCCGGATTTTAAGGTTTTCCATGGAGGTTAGGGTAAAGATTAAGAAAGGAAGGACAATGATCTAGAGGAAGAACCATCTTCCCAATCATCCTAATCCCTTTTATTAATATTTACCATAACACTAATATGATATATTTTATTAAAGGCATTGGAAAGAGGTGTAGATCTTTGTTTACCAAATTTTCCCTAAACCTAATTCTAGCAAGTTTCTAATCCAAGTATAACACAACTTTAATTTTTAGGCTTAATTATAAGACCAAACACCATTTGGAATTAGCTCGTAAGAACTTTAAGGAGATTTACAACATCCCTGTGGACCGACCCGTATTCACCGGCTAGCTTCGTGCGACGCCGTTCTTGATTGCGGTAAATATTTTTGATCGACAAAACCTCACATAAATCAAATGGCGCCGTTGCCGGGGATGGCATGTCATTTTCTTTTTACAATTTCGGGTTAATATAAAATTAAAAAATCATAAAAACTGAAAAATCAAAAAATATAAAAATTTATCATCTTTGTATTTTGTGAAGGGTATTTTTTGTTTGAATTTCGCAGGATCTACAATCGAGACGGATCTGGAAAAATCCAGAGTTCAAAACAGAAAAAGATATATCAGAACAGAAATAGGTTGGAAAATCAGAACAGCACAATTTTTTTGGAGACCTGAAGCCTCTGTACCGCCGCTATTCCGCTGCGCAAGCGCGCTCCCGCCGCTGAACCGCCGCGTCATGCTGACGTCATCGCGCGAAATATTCAATGTTTGTTTCCTTTTTCCCCCCTCCGCAACCTAAAATATATCTTTTGTCAAATCTCCTGCAGAATTCTTCGCGCTAAAAATCTTCTCCCTTCCAATAATTGATTTTGTGTAGGATTCTTTGCGCCGCGCATAAAATAAAAATAATTAATTGCAAGTGAATTTACTGTTTTGCATATTTTAATCGGACTTTGAGGGGCTATTGACCAAACTCAGATTGGGTGTGGACTTCATTACCCTTCCCAGGACCCCAGAAATCACATAAGGCATTTGCATTGACCAAATCTTATTAAAAAAATACTAGACTCAGCCCTAAGGATTTCGAGCTCAATAGGACAGAGGACTAGTTATAGGCATCAGCCGTTAATCGTAACCTGACTTTGCGGTGTCTAGGCAAGTGTGTCAAGGCAAGTGGTTACTTAATTAAGACCGCTACTTGTAGCGGGGAGCCTCCAACTTACCTGGCACTTACCTGGCCGCAATTGGCGGTGAAGAGGCGGTTTGAGGTCCTATTTCTTGCCCTTTGGAACAGTTAGGAGCTATCTAGCTGACCTAGGTGGCCCTAGATCTAGGTCTGATTGTGCATTTCTGGTTGATTGCATTTGTGTCTAAGCCCTTTATCGAAAATTTTTGCAAAACAAATAAAAAAAATAAGAGGAAAATTTTTATAAAAAGACTTGCAACTTTTGTCGCGAAGAAATCCGTGCACCCTAATCTTCTTTCTTTTCTCTTTCTTATATCATGGGTACCCCACATCATAAATCTCTTGCCGAACTTTGGTATCCCGAACCTAATTTTGCCTCGTATGTCAATTGTTTCGGTCGATTTTAAGAAGATCCCTCCGTGCCCAAAATATCTTTGAAAGATCAAATAGCAGCGTCTAGGAGAAACAGTTTGACTTTGCAACCCACTTTGTGTCAACCAAGTCAACCTTTACCACCTTCATATGTTGATACCACTTTTTCAAGTCCTGCTGTAACTCCTAAACTGATGTCCATTGCTGAGCATATCGCTCAATCTCGTAGCCGATCTTTCAACCCTCTCCCCTCATCTAGTTCTAGGGATCCACAAGACTATTTACCTATTTATCCACATATTGATCCTAATCCTGTCCAACCATCCACTTCCTACCAATCCTACCCGACTTTCCCATCTTCACTAGACACTGTTTCTACACAGCCATTTGGGAGTTTCACGTATCCAAACAATTTCGAATCTTTTACCGAAACCCCTTCACAACCCATGTCTAGTTTGGAACAGTCGTTGGAAGCATATATTTTAGCAACAAACAAAATGGTTAGGAATGTGGATGCGTCCATAACCGCCCTTATACAACCTAGTGAACCGGTAGCTAGTTTCCCACTAGCTCAAAATGTTTCAATGTATGAGGAGGCGGTTGGATAGAGTGCGAATTTGAGAGAATTTCCAAATCAAACCTACCCATACCCAATTGAAGCCCACAACTTCGGTTTTCCATCGATTGTCTCAAATGATTCACCAGTTGAATATAAAAATGAGTTGTGTGATTTTGTAGTGCTTGATTTGCCAAATTGTGAAGAGCCCCTTTCGAGTGAAACCACACTTAATCCTTTCGATCTTTACACTTCCAATCTTGGACCTGAATTGATAAATATCCATGCTTTTGATGAGGTGTCATAAAATATTGATTTTCACTTGATTGAGGATATAGACGCCGGGAATATTTTGGATGATGAACCAGTCGATTTGATCGAAATTTTATGTCCAATTCATCATCCCGAGTCATTAGATGTTCCTCCCGAACTTCATATGCGTCTTGATTTTCATGATAATAGCATGGATGAGTTAAATATTGAGGAGAATTATGAGGATAGTATTGAGGAGAGTATTAAAGATAATATTGAGGTTGAACCATTCTTGTTTGATGTGTCGGATTTTTCAATTCATCCTCTTGAACTTTTAACTAAATCACCCTCCCTCCTTTCCATCGTTCCGACCACGCAAAAGATCACGCTTTAAGACTGTGAGCTTGAAAAATTTTCCTTTGAATCTGACACAGTTTTCACAGCCAATAACACTTACGAGTGTTTCACTTTTTCGGACGATGTTGATGACTCACCGCCCGAGTTTAAGTCCTTTGAATTTTCAGACGAGTTAGTTGAACCATCAGACTCGGTTGCTTACAGTAGTTTCGAACCATTGTTGAAATCTTTCAAGTTCGAAACAGTTTACTACGGTGAGAATGAGACTATCCCTAATTCACCCCCTTTCGTCCTTCCTATAATTCCGACCGTACAAGAGACCGTTACGCTTTCATCTCCAATACCAAGTTCGACGTACCCATGTTTTCTTGCGAATCTTGAGGGATTTGACCCCATTTCTCGATGGGCTGATAGATTAGCACAATCGCTTTTAACACATCGGTCATCACATATTGCGCTAATTTATTCACTCGATTTACATCCTCAAGATCGTACTCCATTTCTTTCTCTTTTCCGCCATTCTTCTCCCCCACCGAAACCATATTCTACCTTTCTTCCCACACGGTCTCGTGTGCTTCTCATTTCATTTCTTTTCTTTCCACTCCATTCTTGCACCAGCTCTACCATTACCATGATAAGATTTTTGAATGGTTGGTGCTAACCTTTGGCTTATGTAAGGCCAAGCTTAAGTTTGGGGGGAACCTTGTTGTATATATATTTTGTTTTTCTTTTAACAATAAAAATTTAAAAAAAATTGTAAATAAATAAACAGGGGAGTGCCGACATTCTCAACCCTCTTGGTGTAGCATGACAATGAGGACACTGTCAAGTTTAAGTTTGGGCGTATACTCGGTACGTCTTCTTCCTTCGCATTCATATGTATATTTTTGCATTTGCATATTTATTTGAAAACCCATAAAAATCGAAAAATTTTGAAAAATTATAAAAATTATTGTATTCAATTTTGGCTTATTTGACTAGAGTTTGACAGATAGGTTAACTAGCTAGGAACAACTAGATCTTAGACTTAGTAAATTAAAAACACTAAAAATAACCTTACTTAAAGTTTAACGGTAGAAAGTATATGTCTTTGTAGTTTATTTAGAAATAGGCAAATTTTCAGTCAACATTTTGGGCTAAGTCGAAACAAAGGAAAATTATTGATATTTTATTAGAGTATAAGTTTGAAAAATAATTCCGAGCTTAAGTCTAGATTCTGAAAACGTATACCCTACAATTTGCACAATCACGCACCTTGAAATTTGGAATAGTATAGGAGACCTTGAAATGCTCTAGTCTGAAGTCCATAGTACGAAGAAAATGAAATAAAAAAATAAAAGTGTGAATAAAGAATAAAAAAAAATGAACACTGGTTTTTGTGATTACTTAAGGCTGCAAAAATAGAAAAATATTTAGCAAGGGTGCTTCATCACCTAGTGCCTTAGACCAACTGGTTTAGGAGTCACTGCTAAAAGCCTTGGGTGTTGCAAGACTAGGAATTACGCTTTAAAGTGCAAATATATCTTGTAATCTGTCGTTGGTACCTCAAGAAGTATTAACGGTCGCATGAAAGATGTGTAAGCAAAATTCAATTAAAAATTCACCAACTAATAAGTACTTTGGACAACGGACAAGGATATGATTGCTTGATTTGAATTTCCAAGTGTAGGGTGATTTATACACACACGTGGGGATATGTGATTGGAGTTTAGATGAGAGAGAGGAGTGAAGAATAGAACTTGTATCTTTAATAGAGTTGATAGAAATTCCTAAGTGGAGATGGAACCCTAGAAGGATGACTTAAGAAATGCCGAAAGCTAAGTAGGTCTGCAGAACATATATAATCTTAAGTTAAATGATGAGGAAGTGTGAAGAATATGGGTGGATGATTTATGAGTCGACGATAATAGAATTCCTTGTTAGAAAACCTAATTGGAGAACAAAAGTCAATGGGCCTAATTGATAGGATTTTGTGGGTAGTATCCGCTGAAAACCCTCAGGAGACAACACTCCTCCTACTAGGGACACCTAGAGGTTTAACGGCTTATTCCACGAGCTCAGTGCAATCGCGTTTCCCTGCGAAAGTGCGGTTAAGTTTTTGTAGAGAATAAAAAATAAGTTTGCTCAAGGACGAGAAAAAGATAAGTTTGGGGGTATTTGTTCACACCATAATATTGTATTATTATATTCCCCATTCTTATCCGTTTTATAAATAAACAGGTGCTTTTGACGCATGTCTGCTACATATTACAGGTTACAGGTTCTTGGACAGAAAACAGTGAAAACGATGAAAAGACGATGCAAAAGTGGACTTTGACCAACAAACAGAAGACTCTTGATCAAGCCTACATCAAAGATAAAATTCACAGAGTACAAGGTAATGCAAGGTCCAAGATTACAAAGCGAACGGTTAAAAGTCCACCGTAATTATTCACTGGAGATCTGGAAGAAACATAGAAGCTATTTTAATAAAAGAACCAAATAATAAGGAAGCCCAAAGACAGAGGAGCCCACAAAGGAAATTTCAAGACCCAATACTTCCTTTTAAAAAGACAGAGACATAAAATTTTACCAAAGCTTGGAGTCTACTTTGACTAGGTCTTCCTAAGGATATTTTGGTAAATGTAGACGTGCGAATCAATTGTAACCTAGGGTTTCCTATCCTCTATAAATAGGAACTCTAAATCATTGTAAAGGCTATGCCTCCCTATGCCTCTATTCATCAATAAAATTCTATTTTCTTTGAAGATTGGAGTGCATCAATCGTAAGTAGGTTATTTTTCTTGCCCTAGTTCTAGTTTTTTTTATCTCTGCCTTAGGTAAATTCTTTACTTGCCCTAGTTTAATATAGTTTAGAATTTTATTAACTTGCAATAGATGTTTCATCTTTTTAATAATAACAAAACAAAAATTATGTCTTTCTTAATTCCCCCAATGAGCAAGTAGTTTTCTCGCTTGTTAGGATTAGGAATAGGGAAGGGTTTGAGAGATGAAGATCTCTTATCTCTTTTCTTTGCCAATCTTTTATGAACATTAGAACTCTATGCATACCTTCTTATTTCGCTCCCTACGGCACTCTAACTACGAAGTAACGGTGATACCGTAGTCTAAAGGCCCGGATTTTAAGGTTTTCCATGGAGATTAGGGTAAAGATTAAGAAAGGAAGGACAAGGATCTAGAGGAAGAACCATCTTTCCAATCAACCTAATCCCTTTTATTAATATTTATCATAACATTAATATGATATATTTAATTAAAGGCATTGGAAAGAGGTGTAGATCTTTGTTTACCAAATTTTCCCTAAACCTAATCCTAGCATGTTTCTAATCCTAGTGTAACACAACTTCAATTTTTAGGTTTAATTATATGACCAAACACCATTTGGAATTAGCTCGTAAGAACTTTAAGGAGATTTACAACATCCCTGTGGACCGACCCGTATTCACCGGCTAGCTTCGTGCGACGCCGTTCTTGATTGCGGTAAATATTTTTGATCGACAAAACCTCACATAAATCACCGGCCCCCTTGTAACCTTTTGTGTTGGTTTTTCTTCTGTGGCCTATTTTGTGTATTTGATAAGTCTCTGTATTGTTTGGGTTGTCTAAATAATTATACAGTAAAATCTGGGAACGTTTTAGAAATGGTTATCAAATTTCAGATATTTACGATACGGAGTTTTCGTATTTTGATGTTACAGCTGAACCGTTGACGTTTATACGTTAACGACAGAAATTTGTTGTCGTTTTTGGGTTAAGTGTGTTGTAGGTTCTAACCTACGGGAGTTTAGCTTGTTGTTTTGGTTTTCGATATGATATTTACATCAATGCGATTTAAATACGAATATAGGTACGATTCGAGGATTCCGAGACGGAGTTGGCGATGTAGCAGCGTGGATTCAGCGAGCTTTTAAGTTGGTGAATAGATTTACATCTACAGGGGAAGTCGGGTGGATGGCGTATAGCACCCCCGCAACCTTATAAATATTATTATGATCTCTTGTTAGTATAGTAGTTATTCAAGGTATGGATATGTTATCGCATCTTATACATCCTTCATTTGCATAGAGTTCATTTATGGTTTTAATTAAGACATGTACATGATGTTAGATCCGTACGACATGGATATGATTTGATGAGTTTGTACGAGCGATCATGCCGTACTTGAGATGATAAAGATATAGCGATATGATGAGATATAATACAAGGATTTATACGTATTGGAAATGATGAAATTTGTATGCCGAAAAACGGCCAATTTATCCTTTGACTCGTAGAGTTAGGTTATATTCTGTTTAGGATGTAATACTTGTGTGAGCTATATTCTTTTAAAAACTATGATTCATTTGTCTTTTAAATAAAATACTAGGATGCGTGCCAGTTTCTAAAATGGATATCTATTTTAAATCTAGGGCAGCTTCCTTATTTCAAACTTAACGTTTCGACCATTTCTAAAGATAATGGTATAGCTCATAGCAAGTAATTACAATAGTTACGTTTAGATTATTTTACATGTTTTCATTATATTATCCATATTATACGTTTCTGTGTTACGCACACTCAGATAGAACACTGCATAAATGCCAATGAGTACTATGTTGCACAAACACGTGAATATATGTTACACTACACCTCATTGGTACTGCCATGTCACTGTAGAACCGTGCTGTTATATATGTATTAAAATAAATAGGTTGTTACACCGTACAACACTTGCACAAATACTAATGATTGCCATGTTGCACGAGCACAGATGCGTATGCTACACTACACATCATTAGTAGTGCCATGACACAGTAGAATTGAGATTATTATGCTTATGTGATATGATTACGTAGTCTTTTCTTATTCCTGTTTTAGATTACGAATGTTAGTACTATAGATACTGTATTTGATTTCCTTAGATTTTCTGGGTATTTACTCCTGATGATATATATCGGTGGTATGTGACACTGTTATATATATATATATATAATATAATCAATATAATCTATGCAAGTATTCTTATTCCTTACTTGATATTTTAATATGATGAGTTAAACGTCCACCATAAGTTTTGTGTTTTCTGATTCTGATTCCGACCCGAGTGGGGGAGCTATACGGCTTCGGACTGAGTGGGGGAGCTATACAGTCGGATATATGGTGGACCCGGTTCGAGACCGAGGGGCAGGAAAGCCGCAGTTGTAGGCGGGGAGCCTAGCGAGGATACTCGATTCCGGAGATTGAGATGAGCACGGCAGATATCCAGGGGATACTGACCGGGGTTCGATTGGGCACGACAGATATCCAGGGGATACTGATCGTAGCCAGGATATCGGGTGGCGATCATCTGTTGAGATGGTGTCGACGGTATCTACATTTACGTGTTGATGCTGGACACGAGAGATTTCGGATTTCGATGTCGATGCTGGACATCTATATATATATATTGATATGATCATTACCATGAGGTACACAGTTTGATATTATTTATTGAATTCAACCAGGACTGATCCGGGGGACAGTACCTGCATATATTTGTGCAGACATTCATATACCAAAAGGAATTCCAACACGAACTATAGATTCATGATTTTGACTCATATGACATTAAGATATTATACCTGGGATTGCATGATAGTTAGTATTGCACATATACATATATATTGGTACAGATTATGATAGGACTTTACTTATGACCTAGGTATCGTCATGCATTTCGATTTCTACCTTTAGATGTACTTTTATTCACTGAGTTGGAAACTCATCCTAGTTGTGCCACAGTTTCTTAAAGGTTTTATCGCTTGGATTATCAGCGGCTTGGGCACACATTCTTTTTGGGGATTAATTGGTAAATGGGTTATTATTGTATCATACTCACTCTTAATTATTCATATATTCTTGTATCTAGTGGAAACTCCGTCAACTTAGAAGTGATATATTATGGACTTAGAAGCAAGACTTAGAATTTATGTGTGGTGATGTCGCACTCTTTGGAGTCGATTTCTGATTTAGATTGTTGGTTGCTCTATCGTTTGGACGTGGAGACTAGTTTCCGTTGGGATGCTATTTTATTATTATGTTCTATCAGGTTTTTATAAAAATGCAAAGGAGGTGATGTCAAGTTTCAAAATGTCATAAATGTTTTTCAACATACTTAGTTAAAATCAGATGTTATTTTTAAGACTGATTTCATCGGATGACTATTTAAACCTCACCTCCACTAATTTCAAAAATGGTTTATATTCCGGGTTTCGGCTTACTTGAACCGCGTCGACGTCTTTAGATGTCACGTGTTTTAAGTGCTGGTCAAGTGCCACATTTGGGTCGTGACAGTTATATTCTGTTGTATCTAGATAAACTCCATCAAATCGAATCAGAAACTAGAAATTTTATATTGGTAGACCTAGTCAGACTTGGGTATTGTGCGAGACTTATAGCGATGGGTTTATGTTCGCTTCTTGAGTTTGATGTCTTGCTTATTTATTGTTCTTTCTGGGTTGATCTTCGGCGTTGGGCGTCGTATATATGTTATTGCGTGGTTATGATTCCGCCAGTTGGCGAAGAGCTAGCTCCCGCTTGGGGATGCCTATATATTGTTATGTATATGGTTTTGGATCAAAATATACAAGGGAGGTGCTGCCCAAATTTTTAACGAAGAAACATGTTTTCAACTGTAGTATAATCCACTTGCATTTTCATGTCTCATTAGTTATGCAATTAAAGAAAACATGATTCATTATACCTTTATTTCAAAACTGCACCCCCACTATTTTCCGCAAAAAGGTTTAGATTTTCTAGGTTTCGGCTTACTTGATTTACGTTACGCCTTTAGACGTTGCGTAATTTAATTGCCGGTCATATGCTAAATTACGGGTTATGACAAAGTTGGTATCAATGCGTTAAGTTTAACCTTGGTTTGAGTCTGTGTTTGACTATGCGGAGTCTAGGGCGTATATATTTCGGAACCTAGGTTTGACCTTACGGAACTTATACTTGACTGGGGGATATTAGACCCGAACTTTGTTTCATAGAATGACCTTGATTGATAGAGTAGGTAGCTTGACTAGAGTGACGTACCGTTCGTATGTTCCGCGACATACTTACGATACGATACTCCACTTAAGAAACCTTAAGTTGTACTTATCTTGAGATCTGTGATACTATTCTTTCCTTTGATCTATCTTCATCGATACCTGCTTGAGGTTCCTGTCACCTTAGTTTGAGCGCAGAGAGAGCTGCTGCTAGGGATGCGGTCAGAGCAAGCTCGTAATGGACGAGGACTGACCATGTTGTTTCAGGTGACATAGGGACGTGTAGGTATAGTGTTGGTGTTGTGACCTCTCGTTTGAGGCGAGTGTTCGATTTTGCACCGGATGATCGGGCCATTGATAGAGGCTGCCAAATTGTGAGGATTGTTGATGTACAACCTACCTCAGAGATCATGATGTTGTCTACCGTGCAGACAGATAACCCAGCTGTTGCTGAGATTGATGGGATGTCGCTTCTAGAGTTTATGAGCTGGAACCGTTGGAGCTTTTAGGAAGAGATGTGACAGGAGATAGCTAGTCTATCTCGAGTTGAGTGACTGATATGATTCGTCTGATTTGATGTGCCAATGCAGGCTCAATTGAGTTGAAGAATTCCAATTGAAGGATCTTACTTGGATCTAGAGTAAGTCAATTAAGAGAGGACGTTGTTCGTCGGATGCTCCGATGTGAGATTGGTAAGTTGACCAGTTTCGGATAGAAGGACCTCACCCAGATGCGTTGTGAGTTGATTGAGAACGGAAGAATAAAGTGTATTCCTCCGATAATTTGGACGAGTTCCCGAGGACGTGTTCGGCTAGATATCTTCCACAAAGAGATGAAGGTACCAAGGTTGTATTTCGAGTCCGTGTGAGAAACTCCGGATTGGCCGTAGCCGAGGACGAATTGCAATATGCAGACAGCAAGAGATGACGTCGAAGTGAACGATAATAACGACGAGTAGAACAAGAGGTTCGTGCGAAACGTTAACGAGCGGTTGTTACTCTCTGTTGATGCCAGGGGATTAATACGTGTGCAGAGGCGTTAGATACAGCCAAATTCTAGATGAAAGCCGTACTGAGGACACAGCTGTCCGGTTATGAGAAAAGAGTTTAGCAAGAGTGCCAACCTTCATATAGTTCGGCATAGGTGAGATCGGAAGAAGCAATGAGCTGGCTCTTTCCAGGAAACCGCAGCGATAAAGACTTGTATCTAGGATCAGTTATATCGTGCGTATTCAGAGGGCCAGATGTCGCCGTCAGTAATGTACCGTTCGCGAGTGGTCATGTTGATTGGCCAAACGGTGATCAGAGGAGTTCCAGAGCGGGACTGTTCCGTTAGTACACCTGACCAGGTCGACGAGCAGAAGGATTGTGAGTGTGGTAATCCATAGAGAAACGAGGACCCTGAGACCGAGGACGCCAGATCGTGAGCATGAGGCAAGTAGATGATCTTGCTCTGCCAGCTTTGGGCGCATCGGCATATTTTTCGATATTGTAGGAGGTGTATCTCAATATCATTTATTGCGATTTGTGTTTTGTGAGCCGAGTATCACACTTTTATCGCTTGGACTTGAGTTTCGATGATTGGGTTTCGTGAATTATGCTTTCGTGCACCATGGCTGCACCTACTGGAGATTTATGATTTGTGCATATCTATTGCACTTGGTATCGATCTGTGCCTTCGTTGCACGTATTTATGGTTTCATGGATTCAATACCGTCGATTCAATTTCGTGCATGTTGTATGCACTTTCCTTTACGCATGCACTTGGTATAGCTTATATGTGCTTGCTGTGCATTGGGATGGATTTTGGGCACGCAGTTGCACACGTTTATGATTCTATACACCCTGGTATACTCGGTGTTGTTTTTGTGAGCATTAGAGATATTGATGAGTTTTCGTGCATTGGTTGCACGAGATATGTATTTCGTGCATTTGTTGCACCAGATTTATGTTTTCGTGCGCGTCTACACTTGACGTTCCTTATCGTTCATACCATTGCACTAGATGTTATATACGAACCTGAAGCACTTGTTTTGGATTTTCGTGCATGTTGGGCGCATGATATGAGATTTTGTGCACACCGGGTGCACTCGATTGAGATTTTTATTCGTGCATGTTGGATGCACTTGATTGGGATTTTCATTCGTGCATGTTAGTTGCACTGGGTTGAGATTTTCATGCACTATAAATGCACTTGATATTGTTGTCGTGTATATCCGTTGCACTGGACAGATGCTTTCGTGCATACCCGTTGAACTTAGTTTTGCTTTTGTGCATATTGTGGCACTTGTATTGGATTTGATTTCCGTGTGCACCAGACGCACGTGATGTTGGATACGCCTTTTGAGGCTGATTTTATTTATGAGTATCGCGTTTTGATGATGGGTACTATATTATATAATAGCCGTGCAGGACTGATCTGAGGACAGTACCTGAGTACTTTTACATACATGAAAAGTTTATCAAAAGGTTTTCAAAAAGGAGCTATAGTCTCGCTATTTCCTACGTGTCCGTGAGTGACACGAAATTTTACAAAGAGAACCTTCTGGGACATTTCAAAAGGCTGGACGTATAATTTGAGCAAAACATATATAAGTATATATTTACTACTGTACAAATGATCGTCCGCCACTTGTGCCGTAAGCTATGCATAGCACGACGATTTGGGAAAGATTTGGCATGCGTTATTCAGCTTTTAAAATGGTTTTACAAATATGCGTACTATATATATATTAGAATTTCTAGTATAGCATAATTGAGTATGGTATTGGATTTCGAGATTTGCATCTCTTTTATAACTCCAGTGATTGCGTGATGCTTGACGGAGTTTGACTTTGAGTTTCATACTCGTTTTCAGGCGCACACGATGCGTTGTGATATTTCTATATCTTCCGTGATTTCGGAGCCCCGTTAATTTGAGCTGATTATTGAAATGTTTTAGTATTTGGGGGTTTAAATTTAAATTCGGTGACCGAATTTATTTAAGGGGGGAAGATTGTAACATTTCAGAAATATAAAATATTATTTTTGGAAATTAAATATTAAAATAATATATTTCACGGAAACTATTCGATTCGCGAATAGGGGTTTTTCGTAAAATAATATAATTATATACCGATATTTGGAATATAAGTGGAGATTAAAATGATTTATTCATTAACAAGATATTTATCGGATTTTGGCATTTTTATAATTAAATATATGCAGGTTTAAATTAAATTGATTAGTGCACTACTAATCACGATTAAGCCAAATCCGTATTTCTACATTTTTCCCATGGCTAGTGCACCATGTCATGTGACATTTTGATTGCATATTGTTTTATTGTGTTGGTTTTATTTATTTGGAAAAAAGAAAAAGAAAATAAAAAAGATGTCATGGTTGATGAGAGAGAGAGAGAGGAGACAAAAGAGATATTTTAGAGTGAGAGTGAGCATAAGAGAAGGAGTGAGCATAAGAGAGAAAGAGACACCCTTGACTTCTTCATCCATTCTTCTTCCTTCATCGTTTCAATTCCTTCACTCTCCATTGTTTTCTTCATGCCTCCTTCATTCTCTCTACCTCCATGTATCATCTCCAATTCATTAACAAACCCCATGCCACCTTTAATATAAAAGATGCACAAGCTCATTCTAAACCTTTTGGACCAATCAAGTGTGGATTTTGAAAGTTTTGGACAACTCAAGAATTTCTTCAGTTGCTAATGAGGTATAACCTACACTTTTAGTTAATCTTGTTGATTTCCTAATATCCTAGTTTAGTTAGATTTCGTATTAGTTAGGTTTTGTGATCTTGGAATTTTCCAAGTTGAGGGTTAGGGGACATTATGAAGTGTATTTGAGATTTAGTTGTGACTACAACCCCTGTAGTGATAGAAATACGGACCAAAAATGAGCTAGAACCCAAAACATGAACTTAGAATTTTGCCGATATCGTATTTTGTGGAATTTGTGATGGGATACTGAGATCTGCTATTACCCCGAAACTCTGAAAAATATATAGCGAACACCGAGAGACGTGAAGGCACATAGGAACCTACCATAGAAACCCGAGCCCCTCCCCTTCTATTCTGGCCGCAAATAAATTCTTCCAGGCCGCAAATTGCGGCCTGGTCATGGTGAAATTGTGGGATTTCTGTATCATGGTTCCCTTATCCTATATCTAGACTAACCCTATATGCAAAATTCCCTAGTTTGGCCTAGGGCAAAATCTGGGAGTGAATTCTCATGTTGCTGATTTAGTGTTATGCGATTTCTGAAACTTGGTTTTTATATTTGAGTTTGGATTCCGTCGTTGGACGTTTGTACGTCAACGAGGGTAATTTGGTTTATCTTGCATGCGTAAGCTATAGGTTCTAACCTATGAGCAATTCGTATGACGTATCGGTTTTCGGATATTGGTTTTAACAGTATTGCGATTGTATATTGATTGTAGGTAGCTTCACGGGGACTTCCGAGACGATGAAGCACATCGACTTCGGCTAAGCGGGGAGTTTAGCAGGTGAGAAGATTTATATCTACAGGGGATGTCGGGTGGATGGCGTATAGCACGCCCATAACCATTGATATGGAAGATTGTTTTATAAATTATAATTTTGATAAAGGATATGCTACGAACTTACGAACATGATTATAGTATTTAGTAAGAGATAATATGATAAAAGTTAACAGTAATGGATATATATTGGCTTGAGAATATGATATATGTATATAAGATAACTTGACGTGGGATATTGTGATGATAGATATAGATGACTCGGATTGATATATGAGAATATAAAATGAGAAAGTGAATCATGATAAGTATGAATTGAAAGAGAAAAAGTATGAGTTGATAATGGTATGATATGAGATCGAGATCGATATGAATTGAGATTAACAAGATATGACGTATATGCAAGATGACATGATATAAGGTTGATATAGATGTGTTATGTGGTTGATATGGTATGCCGTACAAGATTACCGTACGAGATTATAGATCTGTACCTTTGCTGGTGAATAGGACGATAGATTACCTACTCTGTTTGTGACACCGTACGATGGATTACCATACGCGGTGCGTTTACCGAATGTTTGATCCGCACTCATGAATTGAGAATGATAATCGAGAATATTGCGACACCTGATACTATGAGGCGGGAACGTTGACATAAAGAGGCTACCTTATTATAGTTCATGTTTATGTTGGATTATTCCTCGTGTGATACCTATCATATTTCCAGTATTTAATGTTATATGGTATCATTTGCTAGTACACCTGCATAATTACTGTTGATGCGCATGTTACACTTACACAGATTATCAGGCTCATACACATTCTTCATCAGAAATTGACATGCCACTTACACAGTAGAACTGGCATACTATGAGATTAATCTTAAAAGTAAAAGTAAATTCATTGTTCAGTATTATCACTTGACATGCTTGCATTATATACTCGATATGCTCATATTACTACTCTATGTTGCATACATCATGCTTTATGGTTATATGCTTGAGATGTTGTTTTCATGAGATCTCTGGATTTGAGAACCGCGGTTATATTTCGTAGGGAATTATGTATTTCTTTAAAACGCGGTTTCTCTTGATATGATATTTCGAGGTGTCCGCCATGAGTTTTCTCTGTTCTGAGCAGTGAGTATACCCGATTCGAGGAGCGGTAGGCACCGTCTGCGGGTACATGGTGGACCCGGTGAGGTACCCCGGGGCAAGAAGACTCGTATTGTTAGGCGGTGAGCCTGGACAGGAACACTACCTATCGGTGATAGTTTTGGGCCCTGCGGTTATCTGGAGGATACCGACCGGAGTTGTGAGATGATATGGGCCGATCCGGACTGACGGAGCCCGAGATAGTTTGGCACGGCGGATATCTGGAGGATACCGACCGTGGTCATGATATGGGCTAATCCGGACTGACGGAGCCCGAGATATGAGGATTTACGTGTCGATGATGGACACGGGTTTTCATGATGATTCGAGTGTCGGTGTTGGACACTCAGGTTCCATGATTTTGATGTGTCGTTAATGGACACACGTGGTTGATATCCTCATATATATACAGGTTTATGTTTCATGATGTTTCGAGTGTCGGTGTTGGACACTCAGGTTTCATGATATTAGTTGTGGTGTTGACAGACACGTGGATGATATCCACGTGCATATGGGCATATGATGTCAGATGTTTATTTATATATGCCATTACATTGATTCGATTGTTGACATATATGCATACATGGTCACCGTAGATATCATAGTATTACCTTCAGGATATAGTGACCTAAGAGATCGTTGTTTTATTCGATTTCTGCCTGCTAATGTTTTCTATTCACGAGTTGGTAACTCACCCCCGTTGTACCACAGTTCTTGCAGGTTTGACCGCTTGGGATTAGTTGCAGTATTGCTGGCACACAACTTCATCCAGGGTGCTTTGCTTTGGTAGGTGGGATACACATTGGATCGTGCCCACTCTTGTACTATTATATTCTGTTGTATCTAGATAAACTCCATCAAATCGAATCAGAAACTAGAAATTGTATATTGGTAGACCTAGTCAGACTTGGGTATTATGCGAGACTTATAGCGATTGGTTTATGTTCGCTCCTTCAGTTTGATGTCTTGCTTATTTATTGTTCTTTCTGGATTGATCTTCGCCGTTGGGCGTCGTATATATGTTATTGCGTGGTTATGATTCCGCCAGTTGGCGAAGAGCTAGCTCCCTCTTGGGGATGCCTATATATTGTTGTATATATGGTTTTGGATCAAAATATACAAGGAAGGTGCTGCCCAAATTTTTAACGACGAAACATGTTTTCAACTGTAGTATCATCCACTTGCATTTTCATGTCTCATTAGTTATGCATTTAAAGAAAAACATGATTCATTATACCTTTATTTCAAAACTGCACCCCCACTATTTTCCGGAAAAAGGTTTAGATTTTCTAGGCTTCGGCTTACTTGATTTACGTTACGCCTTTAGATGTTGCGTAATTTAAGTGCCGGTCACGTGCTAAATTACGGGTCGTGACCGATACTGACCGAAGTTGTGGGATGTGACAGATTGAGAGCCGATCTGAGAGACGGCTATTGAGATATTGAGATACATATATTGTGTTGATGCTTGACACGGATTTTCTGTCGATTTCATTGATGATACTTCAGCTTTATTATACAAAGGTTTTACTAAGATATGGATATAGATTTTCTCATACAAGGTATATCCGGATTTCGTGTTTGATTATTCATTCATGTCGCATTCATACTAGTGCATCGCATCATAATTTTATAGTTAGGTTGTGACGCATTTGCGTGCATACTTACGATAGCCTTATTAGATGTTACTTACTACTCACGAGTTAGCAACTCACCCCTGTTGTGCCACAGTATCTTTCAGGTCCGACCCGTCAGTATAGTAGCGGCGGGCATATTTCTTCCTCTGCTTTCTTTGCATCGACTTGCATGTAGGTGGGTTGTGATGATATTCTTTGATTCCACCTTGTATATTTATTTTGTATCTAGTATACTCCATCTACCCATGTATATTGGACTAGACAATGAGACTGTGAGACTTGTATTTTTGGTATCTGGTGTCGAGCTCGTGTGAGCCGACTTATATTTGGTTTCCGTTTTCTTGATTTTAAATGTTGGTTTCACTCATGGATAATATCTTACTTGTAGTTGTGATTCCGCCATTCGGCGAAGAGCTAGCTCCCGTTTGGGGATGCCTTTGTTCATTACTTGTATAGATTCATGTTTATACCCGTTTGGGGCCAGTATTTACAAAGGAAACTCTGCCGAAATTTTTATAAAAACTTGAGCTAATTATAAAGACTTACAAAGTGATTTTCTATGTTAACTTAACTTTTAAACAAGATTTCCTTCTTTCTATTTTCTTTAAACAGTTTAGATTTCTGGGCTTTGGCTTACTTAGATTACGCTACGCCTCTAGACGTTCCGTGATTTAATTGCCGGCCACGTTCCACATAGTCGGGTCATGATAGATGGTGTGTTTTACGTTCTTGTTATCACGAGTTAAGTAAGGGTCGGAACTGTTCGTTTCTAACTTAAGTGTTATATATGCAAAGTATAAGTTTGTTAGGAATAGAGATAGGTTAGTGTAAGTTAGGAAAGTCCGTACTCAACCCTTTCTGCCGAGCTTGACTATTGAAGCCAGAGTAATTGGCAACAACGTGGACTAGGGTGCTTAAGCACGGTATTAGTGAAATCTGGCTTATTGACCCTTGTTCGTCCGTTCTTGTCTCTTGACTTTCGCCTCCGGCCAAACCTAACGCAACCGGTCACGTATAGTGATCCCCGATACCTTGGTAGGGTAGGGTGCCTAACAGAACGCTTGCGTAATGTTTGGACGAAGTTCAATGGGAAAATATCGGGCAAAGGAAATGAGCAAAGAAAATCTTAATTTACACAACCACTCTCTTTCCTTAACAAAGCCACTATTCACAAACCATCAAAACAAAAAAAGAAAGTGAAAATGAAATGAAATAAAAAGGAATAACACAACATTGCAAGTAAGTAAATGGCAAGAAATTAAATTGCAAGTAAAAGAGATAGAAAATGAATACTAAGAACCCAAGTGCAAAATGAAAGCTTTATTAATTCCAAGTGATGATACAAACCATGAGTTCAATAACCAAAACTTAAACTTGCAAGCTCAATGAAGAGGTTGCAAGATCAAGAGAAGGCAAAGAACTCAAGGCAATCTACTATGTACAAGAACTAAAACCAAATGGAAAGCGAAAAGGAGTTGAACTACTGCAAAAAGTGTATCTCCAAGTCTCTTTTTCCCTTGCTTACTGATCTGGTACTTATAGGCACAAAATAAGAATAAACAAACAATATAATAAGGATGATGTGATAATAAGGGATTGCAAGAAGAAAAATGGGGAGCTTTGGGCATTATTGGACCGACGGAATCGGGTATATGGATATTTTCGCCGGTCGACTTTGTGACTTTGGGGCTCGTGTTGGTTCTGTGCTGTTGTGAGCTCTCCAAAATCCCACTGGTATTGTTTAATCTCTTTGTAGAAGCCTGGGTTATCCTCAGTAGTTTTGGAGGGAAATCTTGATGCTTTAAATCACATCACATCTTTTAGCATGTATCACACATCACACCCACTTGTACCCACTTGTGCCATAAGCAGCCCCCTAGGTTCATGCATCATAAAAAGGTGTTCACACTTGATTATGTTGTAAGTCGACGTTACTCACCCCACATGATGCGGGGAGGAGGAATTGGTAAAAACGATCATGTTCAAACATGGTAACATCGACTATGCATAAGGATCTTTGCTAAACCCTAACTAACAATCAAACAAGGAGTGGTAACTACTATGTAAGATGATTATACCTCAAGATACCAGTCCTTATTGTTCTTGTTGTCCTCCTCGTCGGCATCCTCAAGTTGAAGAAGATCCACCTGAGAGTGCCTACTATGAGCTTTAACCTCTAAAATGAGGTAAATAAGTGGCTTAGAGTGCTAATCTAAGTGACCTAGATAATATAAAGAGTGATTAAGGATTTATTAGCCTCACTAACCCTAGGATTCTCAACTTATGAGACAATTAGGGTTAAGATGATGAAGAGAGAGCTTGAGGAGAGAGAAAGTGTTTGTGATTATAATAATGAAGCTTGGCTCATGTTTGAATAATATGAAGCATAAAAATATCTCACTAAAATATCTAGTAAAATATCAAGCATGCTTCATTTAATTCATAAGATGAATCATCTCCATGAGTCATGGTTTATTTTATGAAAACAACACCTTATTTCCTCCACTTCATTTAAGTTTAAATCAAAAGATAAAAACCTTAATGAGTCATCTCCTTCTAGAAGCTTCCCGACATATTACGAGAATGCCCCTCCCATCTGTATTTACCGAAAACACGAATATACTGAGACTAAACAAATCTAATAATCTAATATTAGGATCCGGCTTAAACCAATGCCCACTAGTATATACCGTCCAAATATCATACGTGCACAAGTACACGTATATGTTCAAACCCTGTCGTAAAAACCATACGACCTCTATATCGTTTCGCCTAAAGCAGGGAAACCCTCTGTGTGGGACTCTAAAGACTCTGGCAGTGGGTTTAACCACAGGCCGCAAGTGGTACTAGCTGTACATAATGGTCCCTAGGTAGATGTCGATAAGAAGGCCGATGAGGAAACCCATCCAAACTCCTACTGAGCTTGTCTGTGGCAATCTCTGTACAGTCCGGTCTGTTCGTCTAAGAGTGTCGCATATCGGGCCTAGGGGGCGGCAAGCGTCAGACCCCTAATAGAGGTATAAGTCTGTAAGTCCACGTTGCGACCCCCGGTTCTTACGGGGAGGCGGAAACGGTATAAAAAACAATTTTTTAGCGCATGGGGCAACATGGACTAACAAAGTCGGGATCTTTTCCTAAACTAAAGCTAGCAAACAAGCTAAAGAGAGTTAGCTACTCGGAAAGATGGTTATACCTAAACTTGAACTCCTTCTTCTTGAAACCTTGTAGAGGTTGATGGTTCTCTTCTCGTCGCCTTCTTCCGTCGAAGATGGATCCACCTGAGGGTTCAACCTTCGGGCTCTTTCTCAAACTTTGAGTGAACTAGAATCTCCGGCTTGCTAAACCCTTGATCCTAGAGTGAGTAGAGAGTGTCTAAAGGGTGCTTTTCTCTTAAGGAGAGGGATTCTCAACACATGAGAAGGATTCTCCTTTGGCTAGAGGAAGAAGAAGATGAAGTGAGGAGAGAGAAGCTAAATGATAGAATGAGCTCTTTTCTTTTTGCAACCATAACAAAAAGCAAAAGAATTATCAAATTAATAATAATAATGAAAATGAAAAGGTTGATGGAAAGTTTAGGAATGACCATTATCATTTCAAACATTAAATGAATTTGCTAGAATCAAAGAGCATCTTTCTTTTGTAATGATGATGGTCAAAACTTCAACCATGGTCAACAAGTCAACCATGGTCAACAAGTCAACATAAAAACCAACCATGACACAATTTCATTTTATTAATATTATTAATTGATATAACATAAATCCATTAGGGTTTGGAAAAAGACGACTGTCAACTGTGCATACGCACCCGTTCCGAAACCCTAATGAAAATCCTCTTCCTCTTCCTCAAATAACTGTGCATACACACCTGCATCCTTATTCCGAGGAACATGAATACTGAGAGATAAAAGCAACCCCAAAACATATACCAGTATCTGACTCAAACCAGAGCCAGCCAGTAATATCCGTCCGGACTCTAAACGTGCACAAGTGCACGGATGAGAACGAACCCTGTCGCAAAACCATGCGGCATCTACTCTGTTTTGCCCAGAGGCGAATACCCTCTGTGTGGGACTCTAAAGACTCGACACTACGCTGGCAGTGGGTTTAACCACAGACCGCAAGCGGCACTAGCTGTGCGTAACGGTCCCCAGGTAGATGCCGACAAGAAGGCTGACGAGGTGAAACCCCATCTGAACTCCTACTGAGTCTGAATGTGACAGTCTCCGTACAGTCCGGTCTGTTCGTCTGATACATCGCATGTCGGGCCTAGGGGGCGGTAAAACGTCAGTCCCCTAATAGCGGTACAAGTCGTGTCGGAGTGAAACCCAAAACACCCTGAGATAACACTGGAAGCCTACCAGTATATCTCGCTTGCCCTGGCCAGGGACTACTCGTGTAATGGCTCTCCTAGACACAGCGCGATGTCAACCCCCAATACCGGGAGAGACGAATCCTGTCTAACCGTCACTGCCTCCAAGTGCTTCGGGACTGCACCCAACCACCACCTGTTTGCACGACTCCTTTGAGCCGTGGTAGGGTAGTGATCAAAATGCAGTGGGAACACACTCGAGGCGAAGTGCCAGTGTCAAGTCAGCGGACTAAGCTGTACTCATGTCACCTGGGAACTGATAACTGACGATATGTATAATACCAACCTGTCAGTTCCCGACGAGTCCTGTCCAGTGTACTCGTAACCCAACGAGCACCCGTATACTATCTCCAGTACGACATACTGATGGCTGTGGGACAGACCATCTCCCACACTGGGATGAGAAGCGCATACGCTAGTCTACTCCGGAGTATCGATGCCCTGTCTCGATAGTCCTGCGACTAGGGACCTGTATAAGGATGTGCTTATAGATTACCCAGCCCCCACTAGTGTGACTGCCATCACAACGCTGGTAATCAAGCAAAGATCCTAAGGGCTCCACTAATGCGTATAAGTGATATACTGAAATAAACACAAGTACACATTGAAGTAGAAACAAACCAAGTAGCATACTACTATATTGAGCAAGATTGTTTATACAAGGTGAATATCCCAAGCTTCCATCAAGTAATATACAAACTAGTATGATACAGTAATGGCCTCTAGGGCATATACACTAACAATCTCCCACTTGCACTAAGGCCATGTACTGGCGTATCGAAGACCTATCATCTCGATCAGCCGCTCGAACTGAGTCTGGGGTAGGGCCTTGGTGAATGGATCTGCTGTGTTCTCTTCTGAAGCAACCCTCCGAACCTCGATCTCCTTGCGATCCCCGATCTCCCTGATCAGGTGATACCGCCTCAAGATGTGCCTGGATCTCTGATGGGACCTGGGTTCCTTCGCTAAAGCTATAGCCCCGTTGTTGTCGCAATACAGAGGTATTGGGTCAACAATGGACGGAACCACCTGAAGTTCTTTCAAGAACTTCCTTATCCAGACAGCTTCTTTTGCGGCATCAGATGCAGCGATGTATTCCGCTTCCATCGTCGAGTCTGCAACGGTTTCCTGTTTGGAACTCTTCCAACACACCGCCCCTCCATTGAGGGTAAAGACAAAACCCGACATGGACTTGGAATCATCCTTGTCACTCTGGAAGCTGGAGTCAGCAAAGGCCTCGATCTGGAGGTCTTTTCCGCCATACACCAAGAACATCTCCTTAATCCTTCTCAGGTACTTGAGAATGTTCTTTACTGCTATCCAGTGTTTCTCCCCAGGGTTTGACTGATACCGGCTTACTACACTCAGTGCATAAGCTACATCCGGTCTGGTACACAACATCGCATACATTATAGAGCCTACCGCAGAAGCGTAGGGTATAATAGACATGCGATCCCTCTCCAAATCAGTCTTGGGAGACATCTCTTTAGAGAGGGTGATCCCGTGACAAGCCGGTAGGTTACCGCGCTTGGAATCTTCCATACTGAATCTTTTCAGTACGGTGTCGATGTACCTGGACTGTGAAAGTCCTAATATCCTCTTGGATCTATCACGATGGATCTGGATCCCCAGGATGTACGAAGCATCACCCAGGTCTTTCATGGAGAACCTTTGTGACAAGAACCCTTTGACAGATTGTAGCATAGGAACGTCATTTCCTATTAAGAGAATGTCATCCACGTATAAAACGAGGAATACTACAGTTCTCGCTACAAATCTACTATAGATGCATGGTTCATCTGGATTTTTAATAAAGCCATATTCCTTGACCGTCTCATCAAAACAGATGTTCCAACTCCGCGATGCCTGCTTTAGTCCATAAATGGACTTAAGCAACTTGCACACCTTTCCGCTGCTCCCACTCTGAATGAAACCCTCTGGCTGATCCATATAGACACACTCCTCTAAATTTCCATTTAGAAAAGCGGTTTTTACGTCCATCTGCCAAATCTCATAATCGTGGAAGGCAGCAATGGCAAGAAGGATCCGAATGGATTTCAGCATAGCCACTGGAGAAAAGGTTTCGTCATAGTCCAAGCCAGGTCTTTGACGGAAACCCTTTGCTACAAGTCTAGCTTTATAGGTCTCAACCTGTCCATCTACACCAATCTTCCTTTTGAAGATCCACTTGCATCCTACGGGTTTTACCCCGTCTGGAGCAATGTCCAACGTCCATACTTTGTTGGTGTACATGGACTCCATTTCGGTCCGCATTGCATCCAGCCATTTTACCGAGTCAACGCTCTGAACGGCCTGCTGGAAGGTAGTAGGCTCATCATGATCTATGATGCAGTCATCTCTATCCCCGTCATGAGAAAACCGTAGTATCTCTCGGGCGGATGAGACTGCCTACTACTCCTGCGGAGCGGCGTAGGAATGTCCTGTTGTTTTGAACCCTCTGGTTCCTCTAAGCTTTCAGTAATGGTTTGTGGTTCTGGAATTTCTTCCAGTTCTACTGTGCTCCCACTTATCTGGGTTTCCAAAAACTCAGTTTCCAAGAAGTAGGCATGACGAGAAACAAGAACTTTTTGTTCCTCTTCGCAGTAGAAGAAATATCCCTTGGAGTTCTTTGGATATCCCACGAACTTGCACTGTACTGAGCGTGCCTCGAGCTTGTCCGCATGCTGCTTTTTAACAAAAGCTGGACATCCCCATGTCTTAATGTGCTTAAGATGGGGCTTCTTCCCACACCACATCTCATATGGTGTAGTAGGCACAGTCTTAGTAGGAACTCGGTTCAAAAGGTACGCAGCTGATTCTAGCGCATACCCCCAGAAGGATCGCGGTAACTCAGCATTACTCATCATGGACCGTACCATATCCAATAGGGTTCGGTTCCGTCTCTCCGATACACCGTTGTGTTGCGGAGTGTATGGAGGAGTAAGCTGAGAGAGAATTCCGTTCTCTTTTAAATAATTCAGGAACTCGGCACTTAAGTATTCTCCACCTCGATCCTATCTTAGAATCTTAATACTTTTGCCGGTCTGTTTTTCTACTTCATTCTTATATTCCTGGAACTTTTCAAAGGCTTCGGACTTATGTTTCATTAAGAAGACATAACCGTACCTTGAAAAATCATCCGTAAAGGTAATGAAGTAAGAATAACCGCTTCGCGCATGTGTAGACATTGGACCGCACACATCGCTGTGTACGAGTCCCAAGATCTCGCTCGCTCTTACTCCGTGTCCAGTGAACGGAGTCTTTGTCATCTTTCCTTTGAGACAGGATTGACAAGTGGCATACGATTGATATTCGAACGGATCCAAATATCCTTCTGTATGTAACTTAGTCAACCTTCTCTCATTGATGTGACCCAGTCTACAATGCCATAAGAAAGTCTGATTGATATCTGGGTACTTTCTTTTGTGTGTATTCTGGACATTGAAAATCTGTGGTTGGTTTAATACGTATATACCATTGCTCAGTGTACCTGACCCAATCAGAACTTGATTAAGGTGAATGTTTACAACATTACTTACAAACGCAAATTCATAACCTTCTTTAGAAACCAAAGATACAGAAATGATATTACAAGTTGCGTTGGGTACAAAAAAGCAATTACGTAAAACCAAAACATGCCCATCTGACATTCCCAGGTGATAGTCCCCCACGGCTTTAGCATCCATGCTAGCTCCGTTCGCAACTCTGAGGGTCATGTCACCTGCCTTCAAAAACCTACGGTTTCTCAACGCCTGTAAAGAATTACAGATATGAGATCCTGATCCGGTATCCAATACCCAGGAAGTAGAGTTTATAGAAAGACAGTTCTCAATAACATACACACCTGAAGCTGAAGCCGCAACCTGCTTCAGTTCCTGTGTCCTGGCCTTCCAAGCCCTGCAATCTTTCTTCCAGTGTCCACTCTTGTGACAATAGAAGCATTCCTCTTTACCCACAAGCTTCCCCGCTATCTTTGTTGCCTTTTCCTTTCCCTTCGTACCCACTTTACTAACACCGCCTCTTGGTTTGGCGGGGGCTTTCTTCCTCTTTCTCTTGGCTTTCGCCTTGGACCTAGAGGAAGAAGATCCTCCTACAAACAAAGCGGGTGTTTTCCTACCCTTCTGTAGGGTGCCCTCTGCGCTCCTCAGCATGTTGAGGAGTTCTGAAAGTTCAACTTCCTTTTCTTGTAAGTTGAAGTTCAGTATAAACTGGGCGTAAGTGGATGGAAGGGACTGGAGAATTAAATCTGTATAGAGTTCACTGTCCAACGTAGTCCCAAGTTCCGCGAGCTCCTCAGTGTAGCCAATCATCTTAAGCACGTGGTCCGCTACCGATGATCCGACGGCCAACTTTGTCGAAAATAACTTCTTCGACACTTCGTATCCTGCGATACAAGACTGCTCTCCATACAGTTCTTTTGTATGGAGAAATATGGACTCCAAGTCCATATTCTCGTGCCTCCTCTGGTGATCGTTGTCCATAGAGGCAAGCACGAGGCACCTGGCCTTCGCGCAATCAATCTCCCAAGTCTTACGGATTTCCTTATCCGCGACGCTGGAGGTGGGACCTGGGACGGGGGGAGCTTTGGTGGTAAGAAGATACCCCATCTTGTCGTAAGTGATTGCCATTTTGACATTCCTGAGCCAATCTTTGTAGTTTGGCCCTGTCAGTATGTTTTTATCTAGAAGTAACTTAAGTCCAGTCATTTTGATTTGGT
The DNA here is from genome assembly GCA_030015575.1 of Agapanthus africanus. Taxonomy (NCBI): domain Eukaryota; kingdom Viridiplantae; phylum Streptophyta; class Magnoliopsida; order Asparagales; family Amaryllidaceae; genus Agapanthus; species Agapanthus africanus. The sequence goes on along the minus strand of JASDDO010000024.1, from coordinate 550,818,053 downwards.
CGCTGCAGGGGGAGAGAAGAAACACTTAGCACGATGCTCTTGCAAGTTTAGAATGGTTTTTAATTTGTCTAAACAGGATGGCTCCCACTGTCTCTCGAATCCCTCCTCAAACCACAAAGGAAGAATTAGCCGGGATCAATCCCACCGCACAATACTTGCTTAACCGTTCAGCCAGGCCAGTGTCGGTTCTTCGAGGGAGGTTTTCCAACGCTTTCGCGAAGTTCCTTAATTTAAGAACCTCTTTTCCCTGGGGGCGTAGCCCCGCTAACACCTTTCTAGGCACCTACTAGGTTTATAGCATTGATCGTTTAGTGAGAAATTTTCCCGAGGAGTAGCATATACTCACAGTAGGATCGGGATCCAAATATCATTGCGTGACGAAACTGAAGGAATCCTACCAGAATCATCACACTCCAAATGGTATGCAAATCTAGCAAGTTTCAGTACTTATGAAACTCCCGATGTGGATTTTTGCCCTATGCTCTTATGACCTTGACTTTGGCCAACAAATCATAAGTCACATGTCAAGTTCTTCCCGTCGTTCTCCAGGTTAATTTGAATCCACCCGTACATACCCTTGACTTTGGCCAACAAGGCAGTACGACTGTTCCAAATCAACGCATCTATCTATGCTGCACATGAATATCCAATAGCTACCAATCACTATGCCTTGACTTTGGCCAACAAACACAGCTTGAATACTATTGATTATTCATGTGAAACAACGGAGGGCTACGAATGGTTTTGGTAAAACCGTGAACGTAGTGAACTTGATATAATCGATGGAACGAGATAGCTTTTAGAAGGAGTGGCTCAAGCTCCGCATTTAAAAGTTAGTTTTGAAAAGAACCGAGTGGTTTTTCGAAAGTGTTCCAACGACTTTAACTTGGTTTATTATCTTGCATTAGTTCTTTTAATGCGTGATATTCTTGCATTAGTTCTTTTAATGCGTCCCATCATTTAATCCTACCATTGCAGAAAACAACCAAAATATGACGTACGCTTATGCCATTCGCATTCGCCACGGGGTCCCGTCATCACCCGTTAGGTTACTTAACTAACGACAGAGCGGGGGCTGGGCTAGCGCGGCTGTAAAACATAAGCAACGCCTAAATATAAAGCAATGATAGACATTACAGATCACAGATGAATGCATTGGATATACTAGGAATCCGCAATACGTTTGAGCCTGCAACGAAAAGCGGATTACACGGTCGCGGTGAATAGCCAAAACCCCACCCAAGACCCCTACGGGTGCGGCAAACTACCCGCCAAGTACCCGGTAGTTTGTGCACCCCTCCATGGGTCTATCCTAGGAGCAAAAACAGTAAAAAGAATTATACAATGACGGCTACAACCCCGACCCGGTTGTGCGGCCATACAAATAATATTATTACATCAATTTACATTTACAAATGAATGAAAGAAAAACAAAAGCTCATCTCACATCCACCCCGGCTATTCACCCGCGACAGTCCAACACATTCATATCCACATTCCAATATCAAACACAGATCACAGAGATGTATAACCCCGACTAATCGACTTATAGCGATTAGCCGACGTTCAATACATTCAAACATCACAGATATAACCATCATAGTCAAAGTGCAGTGAAGTTCGGAAAAAATACGGAATTATAGGACCCCAAAAGTAAATTTCTGTTCTGGAAAATCTGGGCACATATAACATATTTTAAAAATCCCAAAACCCTACCAGAAGAACACTGCACGAAACCCGATCACGAGAGGACCCCACACGGCGGCGGTTCCGCGGAAAATGCCTACCTCATGCCGCGGAAACGCGGCTGTTTGAAGGAATCAGGGGATCGTTTTTCTTGGGTGTTCACACAAAACCCTGAGCCGATTTTAGGTGAATAACAAATCTTGTTTTGACCAGAAAAAAATTTAACAGAAACTAGGGTTTTGTAAAAGTTTGGATTTTGGATTTTTTCGGTTCCGAACTTCGTTACACTTCACTACCAAGCTAGTTTAAGTTTAGTTAGTCTCTGATACCACTGTAAGTCCACGTTGCGACCCCCGGTTCTTACGGGGAGGCGAAAACGGTATAAAAAACAAATTTTTAGCGCATGGGGCAACATGGACTAACAAAGTCGGGATCTTTTCCTAAACTAAAGCTAGCAAACAAGCTAAAGAGAGTTAGCTACTCGGAAATATGGTTATACCTAAACTTGAACTCCTTCTTCTTGAAACCTTGTAGAGGTTGATGGTTCTCTTCTCGTCGCCTTCTTCCGTCGAAGATGGATCCACCTGAGGGTTCAACCTTCGGGCTGTTTCTCGAACTTTGAGTGAACTAGAATCTCCGGCTTGCTAAACCCTTGATCCTAGAGTGAGTAGAGAGTGTCTAAGGGGTGCTTTTCTTTTAAGGAGAGGGATTCTCAACACATGAGAAGGATTCTCCTTTGGCTAGAGGAAGAAGAAGATGAAGTGAGGAGAGAGAAGCTAAATGATAGAATGAGCTCTTTTCTTTTTGCAACCATAACAAAAAGCAAAAGAATTATCAAATTAATAATAATAATGAAAATGAAAAGGTTGATGGAAAGTTTAGGAATGACCATTATCATTTCAAACATTAAATGAATTTGCTAGAATCAAAGAGCATCTTTCTTTTGTAATGATGATGGTCAAAACTTCAACCATGGTCAACAAGTCAACCATGGTCAACAAGTCAACATAAAAACCAACCATGACACAATTTCATTTTATTAATATTATTAATTGATATAATATAAATCCATTAGGGTTTGGAAAAAGACGACTGTCAACTGTGCATACGCACCCGTTCCGAAACCCTAATGAAAATCCGCTTCCTCTTCCTCAAATAACTGTGCATACACACCTGCATCCTTGTTCCGAGGAACATGAATACTGAGAGAAAAAAGCAACCCCAAAACATATACCAGTATCTGACTCAAACCAGAGCCAGCCAGTAATATCCGTCCGGACTCCAAACGTGCACAAGTGCGCGGATGAGAACGAACCCTGTCGCAAAACCATGCGACATCTACTCTGTTTTGCCCAGAGGCGAATACCCTCTGTGTGGGACTCTAAAGACTCGACACTACGCTGGCAGTGGGTTTAACCACAGACCGCAAGCGGCACTAGCTGTGCGTAACGGTCCCCAGGTAGATGCCGACAAGAAGGCTGACGAGGTGAAACCCCATCTGAACTCCTACTGAGTCTGAATGTGACAGTCTCCGTACAGTCCGGTCTGTTCGTCTGATACATCGCATGTCGGGCCTAGGGGGCGGTAAAACGTCAGTCCCCTAATAGCGGTACAAGTCGTGTCGGAGTGAAGCCCAAAACACCCTGAGATAACACTGGAAGCCTACCAGTATATCTCGCTTGCCCTGGCCAGGGACTACTCGTGTAATGGCTCTCCTAGACACAGCACGATATCAACCCCCAATACCGGGAGAGACGAATCCTGTCTAACCGTCACTGCCTCCAAGTGCTTCGGGACTGCACCCAACCACCACCTGTTTGCACGACTCCTTTGAGCCGTGGTAGGGTAGTGATCAAAGTGCAGTGGGAACACACTCGAGGCGAAGTGCCAGTGTCAAGTCAGCGGACTAAGCTGTACTCATGTCACCTGGGAACTGATAACTGACGATAGGTATAATACCAACCTATCAGTTCCCGACGAGTCCTGTCCAGTGTACTCGTAACCCAACGAGCACCCGTATACTATCTCCAGTACGACGTACTGATGGCTGTGGGACAGACCATCTCCCACACTGGGATGAGAAGCGCATACGCTAGTCTACTCCGAAGTATCGATGCCCTGTCTCGATAGTCCTGCGACTAGGGACCTGTATAAGGATGTGCTTATAGATTACCCAGCCCCCACTAGTATGACTGCCATCACAACGCTGGTAATCAAGCAAAGATCCTAAGGGCTCCACTAATGCGTATAAGTGATATACTGAAATAAACACAAGTACACATTGAAGTAGAAACAAACCAAGTAGCATACTACTATATTGAGTAAGATTGTTTATACAAGGTGAATATCCCAAGCTTCCATCAAATAATATACAAACTAGTATGATACAGTAATGGCCTCTAGGGCATATACACTAACAAAGTCATGTCGGAGTAATGTCCAAAACACACTGAGAAACTACTGGAGCACCTACCAGCAAATCTCACTTGCACTAGCCAGGGACTTTGTGTAATAGCGTTCCGAACACAGCGCGACATCAACCCCAATACCGGGAGAGAAGAATCGTATCTAACCGCCACTGCCTCCAAGTGCTTCGGGACTGCACCCAACTACTACCTATTTGCACGACTCAGCAGAGCCGTGGTAGGGTAGTAATCTAAGAACAGTGGGAACACACTTAAGGCGAAGTAGCAGTGTCAAGTCAACGGACTATGTTTTACTCATGTCACCTGGGAACTGCTAACTAATGATAGGTATAGTACCAACCAACAGTTCCCGACGAGTCCTGCCCAGTGTACTCGTAACCTAACGAACACCTTGTTCACACCATAATATTGCATTATTATATTCCCCATCCTTATTCGTTTTATAAATAAACAGGTGCTTTTGACGCATGTCTGCTACATATTACAGGTTATAGGTTCTTGGACAGAAAACAGTGAAAACGATGAAAAGACGATGCAAAAGTGGACTTTGACCAACAAACAGAAGACTCTTGATCAAGCATACATCAAAGATAAAATTCACAAAGTACAAGGCAATGCAAGATCCAAGATTACAAAGCGAACGGTTAAAAGTCCACCGCAATTATTCACTGGAGATCTGGAAGAAACATAGAAGCTATTTTAATAAAAGAACTAAATAATAAGGAAGCCCAAAGACAGAAGAGCCAACAAAGGAAATTTCAAGGCCCAATACTTCCTTTTAAAAAGACAGAGACATAAAATTTTACCAAAGCTTGGAGTCTACTTTGACTAGGTCTTCCTAAGGATATTTTGGTAAATGTAGACGTGCGAATCAATTGTAACCTAGGGTTTCCTATCCTCTATAAATAGGAACTCTAAATCATTGTAAAGGCTATGCCTCCTTATGCCTCTTTCTATGAATAAAATTTAGAATTCTTTCGGAGAGCATCGATGCCTTTTTTCATTTCAGAAATCCAGATCTGACAAGTCTTGTGTTGATATTTGGTGAGAGCCATCTGTAATGTAAGTAGGTAATTTCAATTCTTGCCCTAGGTAATTTTTCATTCTCTGCCCTAGTATAAATTTAATTCCTTGCCCTAGTTAAATTTAATTTCTTACCCTATGTTAAATTTATTATTTGCCCTAGTTAGATAGTTAGATCTTTAATTCAATTGTCCTAGATTAATTTAGTTTTTAGATTTAATCAATCCATTCACACCGTTCAGAATTAACTCGTAAGAGCGATTAGGAAATTCACAACATCCCTGTGGACTAACCCGTACTCACCGGCTAGCTGCAAAGCGACGCCGTTCTTGATTGCGGTTAATAGATAGTTTTTGAGATCAACCAAATGGCGCCGTTGCCGGGGATGGCGTGCTATTTTCTTTTTGCAATTTCGGGTTAATCAAAATTAAAAAAATCATAAAAATCAAAAAAATATAAAAATATATCATCTGTTATTTTTGGGAAGGGTATTTTTGTGTGAATTTTGCAGGATCTACGAACAAATTCGGATGTGGAAATTTACAGAGATCAAAACAGCAAATATCAAATCTGAACAAACAGAGAAATATCACAACAGACAACAGAAGAAATTTGGAGGACCGAGTCAACAAGTCAACTGCGCCGATCTGGAGAAGAAGGAAAAAAAAAACCTGCCGAAGCTACTAACCCGCGGCGGATCCGCGGTCAGAGGCAGCAATTCGCGGTTGTTCTGCGGTGTAGGTGACAGATCGGTTCCCCAAAAAAAGGCAGAAGCGCGGTAAAAAAAAACTGTAAGTTTTCTGATCTTCTCCTCTGCAAATCTCTGATATCTCTTCTGAAAAATCTCCTGCAGGATTCTTTGCGCGTAAAAATCTTTTCCTTTCCAAATAACAAATCTTGTGCAGGATTTTTGCGCCTCGCTTAAAATAGAAATTGATTGCAAGTAATATTTTTTGTTTTGCATATCTTTTATCGAAAATCATTTTGCAAAATTTCCAAATAAAGAGCAAGCGGAAAAAGGAAAATTTTAATTAGAAAACTTGGAAACTTTGAAATTCACAAAAAAGACTTGATTGCAAGTGATTTACTGTTTTATATATCTTTAATCGGATTTTAAGGGGCTTTTGACCACTTCAGATGGGGTGGGGATTTCATCACTCTTCGCAGGACCGCAGAAATCACATAAGGCATTTGCATTGACCATCTATTAATTAAAAAATACTAGACTTAGCCCTAAGGACTTCGAGCTCAATAGGACAGAGGACTAGTTATAGGCATCGACCGTTTATCCTAACCTGACTTTGCGGTGTCTAGGCAAGTGTGTCAAGGCAAGTGGTTACTTAATTAGGACCGCTACTTGTAGCGGGGAGCCTCCCACTTACCTGGAACTTACCTGGCCGCAATTGGCGGTGAAGATGCGGTTTGAGGTTCTATTTCTAGCCCTTTAGAACAGTTAGGAGCTGTCTAGCTGACCTAGGTGACCCTAGATCTAGGCTTGATTGTGTATTTTTGGTTGATCGAAAGTGTGTCTTAGCTCTTTTCTCGAAAATCTTTTTGCAAACAGTTCTAAATAAAGAGAAAAAAGGAAAAAGGAAATTTAAAAAAAAAAAAAGACTTGCAACTTTTATCGCTAAGAAATCCGTGTACCCCAACCTTCTTTCTCTTCTCATTCTTACAACATGGGTACCCCACGTCATAAATCTCTTGCCGAACTTTGGTATCCCGAACCTAACTTTGCGTCGTACGTCAATTGTTTCAGTCGATTTAAGGAAGATCCCTCTGTGCCTAAAATTTCTTCGAAAGATCAAATAGAAGCGTCTAGGAGAAACAGTTCGATTTTGCAACCCACTTTGTGTCAACCATGTCCATCTTTACCACCTTCATATGTTGATACCACTTTTTCAAGTCCTGCTGTAACTCCTAAACCAATGTCCATTGCTGAGCATATCGCTCAATCTCATAGCCGATCATTCACCCCTCTCCCCTTATCTAGTTCTAGGAATCAACAAGTCCATCCACCTTTTTATCCACATATTGATCATAATCCTGTCCAACCATCCACTTCCTACCATTCCTACCCGACTTTCCCACCTTCACTAGACCCTGTTTCTACACAGCCTTTTGGGAGTTTCACGTATCCAAACAATTTTGAATCTTTTACCGAAACCCCTTCACCACCCATGTCTAGTTTGGAACAGTCATTGGCAGCTTATATTGCAGCAACAAACAAAATAACTAGGAATGTGGAAGCATCGATTACCGCCCTTAGACAACCTTGTGAACCAGCAGCTAGTTTTCAACTAGCTCCAAATTTTTCAATGTATAAGGAGGCGGTTGGACAGAGTGAGAATGTGAGAGGATTTCCAAATCAAACCTACCCATACCCAATTGAATCCAACAACTCCAATTGTCAAACATGTGTCCAAAATGATGAGTTGTGTGATTTTGTAGTGATTGATTTGCCAGATTGTGAAGAACCCCTTTTCGAGTGAAACCACACCTAACCCGTTCGATCTTTACAGCTCCACTCTAGAACCTGAATTGATAAATATTCATGCTTTTGATGAGGTGTCAGAAAATATTGATTTTCACTTGATTGAGGATATAGACGCGGGGAATATTTTGGATGATGAACCAGTAGATTTGATTGAAATTTTATGTCCAATTCATCATCCAGAGTCATTAAATGTTTCTCCCGAACTTCATATGCGTCTTGATTTTGATGATAATGGCATGGATGAGTTAACTATTGAGGAGACTTATGAGGATAGTATTGAGGAGAGTCTTGAGGATAATATTGAGGTTGAACCATTTTTGTTTCATGTGTCGGATTTTCCAATTCAGCCTCTTGAACCTTTAACTGTTATATCACCCTCCCTCCTTTCCATTGTTCCGACCACACACAAGATCACGCTTGACGACTGTGAGCTTGAAAACTTTTCCTTTGAATCTGACACAGTTCTCACAGCCGATGACACTTATGAGTGTTTCACTTTTTCGAACGATGTTGAAGTCTCACCGCCCGAGTTTGAGTCCTTTTAATTTTCAGATGAGTTAGTTGAACCATCAGACTCGGTTGCTTACAGTTGTTTTGAACCATTGATGGAATCTTTCAAATTCGAGACAGTTTACTACGGTGAGAATGAGTCTATCCCTAATTCACTCCCTTTCGTCTGTCCTATCGTTCCGACCGTGCAAGAGACTGTTACGCCTTAATCTCCACTACCGAGTTCGATGTACCTATGCTTTCTTGCAAATCTTGAGGGATTTGACCCCATTTCTTGACGGATTGATAGGTTAGCACAATAGCTTTTAATACATCGGTCATCACAAATTGTGCTAATTTATTCACTCAATTTACACCCTCAAGAACGTGCTACCCTTCTTTCTCTTTTCCGACATTCTTTTCCCCCACCGAGTGTTGGATATAGTGCCCTCAGAGTCAATTATTGGATCATAGGCACGTGATTGCAATGATTGAGGGAGGACTTGTCCCAGTAGGACAGTCTTACTCAAGATGATAGTATGCTATCTGGTTTATCTTTATCATCGTGTACTGCTTTAGGTGACCTTACAGGTCGCTATTACACGTTGATAGAGCCCCTAGGATTCTTGCTTGACTGCCAGCAGTATGAGGGCGATCATATACGTGAGAGCTGGGGTCTATAAGCAAATCCTTAAAAGGTCCCTAGTCGTGGGAGTTTCGAGACAGGGCATCGATTCTACAGAGTAGACTAGTGTATACAGTCGAGACCCCGACGAGGGGCGGTGGCCGGTCTCACAAGCAACTGGTGTTAGTTGGTTCACCTAAGATGTATACAGGTGCTCATTGGGTTATGAGTATAACGGACATGACTCGCCGAGAACCTGCTAGTTGGTATTATACGAGACGTCAGATAGCAGTTCCCTGGTGACATGTGTACAGGTTAGTTCATCGACCTGAGATCGTCATTTGTCTCGTGTGAGTTCCCACTGTGCTTTGATTACTACTCTACCATGCTCAAAGGAGACGTGCAAACAGGTTTTAGTTGGGTACAGTCCCGAGCCACATGGAGGCAGTGAGCGGATCTTCAGGGGTTCGTCTCTCCCGGTATTGGGGGTGACGTCGCGCTGTGTCTAGGAGAGCCATTACACAAAGCCCTCGGCCGAGGCAGGATATTTACTGGTGGGTATTCCAGTAGTATCTCAGGGTGTTCTGAGCTACACTCCGACATGACTTGTACCGCTTTTGGGGGTCTGACTTTTACCAACCCCCTAGGCCCGCCATGTGATGCTCATAGACGAACGGACCGGACTGTACGGATATTGTCACTGACAGGCTCAGTAGGGTGTCAGGATGAGTTCGCTCACAGACGTCCCTTTTTGGTCAATAGCTGGTGGCCCGTCACGTATGGCTAATACCTCCGACGTGCTAGTGGTTAAATTTACAGCCATAGTATTGACGAGTCTTTAGAGTCCCCCACACACAGTTACTCAAGTTTCGGGCGAAACGCTGTAGAGGCCATATGGAGATATGGCAGGGTTCGATCAGATACGTGCGGTATTGCACGGATCGTGATCGGACGGATTTTACTAGCCGGCCTTGGTTTAAGCCGGATCCTAGTATTAGACAGTGTAGTTTTGTCTCTTTGCATTTGTATTCAGTGGGAATACAAATGCGGGCATGTATATGCAGCAGCGGGGTTTTCCTGTAATTTATTACGGGATCAGCTTTCTGAACTTGCCAGTTTGCATTCCGTTCCGGCCGGTTTTCCTTTGTTCCTTCGCGGCCGGACTTTCCGATGGAGGGGGTTATATGCAGTTTTGCAAATTACCTATGTGGAGGGGGTTTCTTGCATTTGCGGCTTCATTATGATATTCTTATCATCATGAGATTCTTTTCTAGTCCATTCCATTGCATTTATTATGATAGTTGGTGAAAGGATGTGAGTTAGAAATTGGTATGACCATTTTCTCATATATTCATTCTTTTTCTTCTCTTGTATTTGGCATTCCTTTTTCCCTCCACCACCATAAGGGGCCGGCCACATTTTTGGAGTGAGGGGATGAGGTTTCTTTTGGTGGGGAAATTTATCACTCTCATTTTGATAGCCACCAAATTCCATAGCTCTTTTCTTTAGTATATTTCTCCACCTCCACATCAAAGGCAACTTCATAAACCCCAAAAAGACAAGCTTCTACACTACACCTACAGTACCCTTGGACGCGTCGACTAGCCAACTTCGCGCCCGAGTTGCCTTGGTCCAGAGGTGGGAGCCCGTAAAAGAATTCGGCTACGTGGTGCCCTTTCCGATGAGGACGTGACGAACGGAGATTCCGCGGGAGATCGGAGTGGAGACGAAGACCGAAGGACAAGGATCGCTTGGTATAACTCTCTACCCGTCTTTTAGTTTGCTAGTAGCTAGGTTAATGGCCCGATCCGGGTTTTATAGTGCGCGGTGGTGCCGGTTTTCTAGTTTGAAAAGTTTTTCGTTTCCGCATTCCGGCGTCGGATTGACGGCCGGGGCGCCGCCCTGCACTTACACCGAGACCGTATCCCGTTTCTACCTCCACACGGTCTCGTGTGCTTCTCATTTCTTTTCTTTCTACTCCATTCTTTCACCAACTCGACCATTACCACGATAAGATTTTTGAATGGTTGGTGCTAACCTTTGGCTTGTGTAAGGCCTTGTTTAGTTTGGGGAGGACCTTGTTGTATATATGTATATATATTTTTGGTTTTTGATTTTCTTTTAACAATAAAAATAAAAAAAAATTAAAAATGAAAAAGAAAAAAAATTTGTAAATAAATAAACAGGGGAGTGCCGACAATTTTGACCCTTTTGGTGTAGCATGACAGTGAGGACACTGTCAAGTTTACGGGTATACTCGGTATGTCTTCTTCCTTCGCATTCATTTGTACATATTTTTGCATTTGCATATATATTTGAAAACCCATAAAAATTGAAAAATTTCAAAAATTATAAAAATTAATGTATTCAATTTTGGCCTTGTTTGACTTGAGTTTGACAAATAGGTTAACTGGCTAGGAACAACTAGATCTTGGACTTAGTAAATTAAAAACCCTAAAAATAACCTTCCTTAAAGTTTAATGGTAGAAAGTATATGTTTTTATAGTTTATTTAGAAATAGGCAAATTTTGAGTTCACTTCTTGGGCTAAGTCGAAACAAAGGAAAAGTATTGATATTTTTATTAAAGTATAAGTTTGAAAAATAATTCCTAGCTTAAGTCTAGATTCTGAAAATGTATACCCTACAAATTGCACAAACACGCACCTTGAAACTTGGAATAGTAGAGGAGACCTTGAAATTCTCTTATCTAAAGTCCTTAGTACGAAGAAAATAAGAAAAAATACAAGTGTGAATAAAGAAAAAAAAAATGAACACTGGTTTTTGTGATTACTTAAGGCTGCAAAAATAGAAAAATATATAGCGAGGGTGCTTCATCATCTAGTGCCTTAGACCAACAGGTTTGGGAGTCACTGCTAAAGCCTTGGGTGTTACAAGACTAGGAATTACGCTTTAATGTGCAAACACATCTTGTAATCGGTTGTTGGTACCCCAAGAAGTATTAACGGTCGCATGAAGGATGTGTAAGCAAAATTCATTTAAAAAATTCACCAATTAAGAAATGCTTTGGACAACGGACAAGACTACGATTGCTTGATTTGAATTTGCAAGTGTAGGGGTGATTTATACACACATGTAGGGGTATGTGATTGGGATTTAGATAAAAGAGATGAATGAAGAATAGAACTTGTATCTTTAGTAGAGATGATAAAAATTCCTAAGTGGAGATGGAACCCTGGAAGGAAAACTTAAGAAATGCCGAAAGCTAAGTAGGTCTGCAGAACATATATAATCTTAAGTTAGATGATGAGGAAGTGTGAAGAATATGGGTGGATAATTTACGAGTCGACGATAATAGAATTCCTTGTTAGAAAACTTAATTGGAGAATTTATGTCGAAAAGCCAAATTGATAGGATTTTGTGAGTAGTATCCGCTGAAAACCATCAGGAGACAACACTCCTCCTACTAGGGACACCTAGAGGTTTAACGGCTTGTTGCACGAGCTCAGTGCAATCGCGTTTCCCTGCGAAAGTGCGGTTAGGTTTTTGTCGAGAATAAAAAAATAAGTTTGCTCGAGGACGAAAAAAAGATAAGTTTGGGGGTATTTGTTCATACCATAATATTGCATTATTATATTCCCCATCCTTATTCGTTTTATAAATAAACAGGTGTTTTTGACGCATGTCTGCTATATATTACAGGTTATAGGTTCTTCGACAGAAAACAGTGAAAACGATGAAAAGACGATACAAAAGTGGACTTTGACCAACAAACAGAAGACTCTTGATCAAGCATACATCAAAGATAAAATTCACAAAGTACAAGGCAATGCAAGGTCCAAGATTACAAAGCGAACGGTTAAAAGTCCACCGCAATTATTCACTGGAGATCTGGAAGAAACATAGAAACTATTTTAATAAAAGAACCAAATAATAAGGAAGCCCAAAGATAGAAGAGCCAACAAAGGAAATTTCTAGGCCCAATACTTCCTTTTAAAGAGACAGAGACATAAAAATTTACCAAAGCTTGGAGTCTACTTTGACTAGGCCTTCCTAAGGATATTTTGGTAAATGTAGACGTGCGAATCAATTGTAACCTAGGGTTTTCTATCCTCTATAAATAGGAACTCTAGATCATTGTAAAGGCTATGCCTCCCTATGCCTCTTTCTATGAATAAAATTTAGATTTCTTTTGGAGAGCATCGATACCTTTTTTCATTTCAGAAATTCAGATCTGACAAGTCTTATGTTGATGTTTGGAGAGAGCCATCTGTAAAGTAAGTAGGTAATTTCAATTCTTGCCCTAGGTAATTTTTCATTCTCTGCCCTAGTATAAATTTAATTCCTTGTCCTAGTTAAGTTTAATTCCTTGCCCTAGGTTAAATTTATTATTTGCCCTAGTTAGATAGTTAGATCTTTAATTCAATTGCCGTAGATTAATTTAGTTTTTAGATTTAATCAATCCATTCACACAGTTCGGAATTAACTCGTAAGAGCGATTAGGAAATTCACAACATCCCTGTGGACCGACCCGTACTCACCGGCTAGCTGCAAAGCGACGACGTTCTTGATTGCGGTTAATAGATAGTTTTTTAGATCAACCACACCTGCATACTATCACTGTAAGGTTTTACGGATTTCCTTATCCACGACACTGGATTCTAGACCTGGGACGGCGGGGGCTTTAGTAGTAAGGACATAGCCCAACTTGTCATAAGTAATTGCCATCTTGACATTCCTGAACCAACCATTATAGTTTGGCCCTGTCAAAATATTTTTATCTAAAAGTAACTTAAGGCGCGTCATGTTTGGTCGCCGCAATTAGGAGAGAGAGAAGAAACACTTTAGCATGATGCTCTCGCAAGTTTATAGTGGTTTTCAATTTATCTAAACAGGATGGCTCCCACTGTTTCTCGAATCCTTCCTCAAACTATAAAAGAAGAATTAGTCAGGATTGATCTCACCATACAATACTTGCTTAACCGTTCAGCCAGGCCAGTGTCGGTACTTCCAGGGAGGTTTTACGACGCTTTCGCGAAGTTCCTTAATTAAATAACCTCTTTTCCGTAGGGGCGTAGCCCTGCTAACACCTTTCTAGACACCTATTTGGTTTATAGCTTTGATCGTTAAGTGAAAGAATTCTCCCGAGGAGTAGCATATACTCACAGTAGGATCGGGATCCAAATATCATCGTGTGATAAAGTTGAAGGAATCCTACCAAAATTATCACACTCCAAATGGTATGCAACACTAGCAAGTTTTAGTTTCTTTAGAAACTCCCGATGTGGATTTTTGCCCCATGCTATTATGACCTTGACGAAGGCCAACATATCATAAGTCACATGTCAAGTTCTACCCGTCATTATCCAGGTTAATTTGAACCCACCCATACATACTCTTGACGAAGGCCAAAATAGCAGTATGACTGTCCCAAACCAACGCATCTATCTATGCTACAGATAAATATTCAGCAGCTACCAATCACTATGTCTTGGCGAAGGTCAAAATACATAGCTTGAATACTACTGAATATCCAACTGAAATGACGGAGGGCTACGGATGGTTTTGGAGAAACCTTGAACGTAGTGAACTTGATGTAATCGAAGGAACCTGATAGCTTTTAAAAGGAGTGGTTTAAGCTCCGCATTTTAAAAGTTTTACTGTTTTTGAAAAACCGAGTGGTTTTAAAATTGTTCCAACGATTCAGCTTTGGTTTGTTTACTTTGCATTTATGTAATGCAATCCCATCAATTATCCTATCATTGCAGAAAACAACGAAAATACAACGTCTGCTTATACCATCAGCATTCGCCACTGGGTCCCATCATCACCGTTAGGTTACTTAACTAACGACAGAGTGGGGGCTGGGCTAGCGCGAATGCAAAACATAAGCAACGCCTACTAGATATCATATGTAGATATGTACATTCGTCAGACGCAATAATATGCATTCCAGATCACAGATGAACATATTGGATATACTAGGATTTCCGCATTTAGTTTAAGCCTGTAATGAAAGACGGATTCCACGGTCGTGATGAATAGCCAAACCTCACCCTAGACCCCTACGAGTGTGGCAAACTTCCCGCCAAGTACCCGAAGTGAAGCAACCTCCCTCAACAACGTGAGTAGGCCACTTCAAAGTACCCGGTAGTTTGTGCACCCCACCTTGGGTCTATCCTAGGAGCAATAAACAGTAAATGAAATAATACAACGGTGGCTACAATCTCAACCCGGATATGCCCCGCGAAAAAATATTACAACAATTTACAATTGAATGAAAGAATATAAAACCTCACATCCCCGGCTATTCATTCACGACAATCCAACAAGTCCATATCCACAAACCAATATAACCATCACAGAAATGTGCAACCCCCAACTAACCGACATACAGCAATTAGCAGAAATTTACAAACACATTTAGCACAACACAGATATAATCCGATTAGCCAAAGTTCTTATAATTTCGATCAATAACAAAACTTGAATCTACTCCAAGTACTCCATTGTACACAAAAAACCTGAGCAGAAACAAAATATCCCAGAAAACACAACACGACACAGTAGACCACCAGAGGAAATTTGGACCAACTCGGTGTCAACTCGGCCGCGGATCGGCGGCAGAACTCTTGGTTCGGCCGCGGATCCGTGGTCGTCTTACCGATTTAGATGCCTAAATTTCTTCGGTGATCTACAAAAACTCTGCACGTATTTTTCAGGTCTCTAAAATTATTTTTAGACCAGAATTTAAAAATGACAGAAAGTGCATGAAAAAGTCGTGTTTTCGGGATTAAACCGTGATCGAATTTCTAAAGGTTTTGCTAACATATTAGTTATGGTTTAGCTAGGCTCTGATACCACTGTAAGTCGACGTTACTCACCCCACATGATGCGGGGAGGCGGAATTTGTAAAAACGATCCGTTCGAGTATCAATCTTATGCAACTTATCAATCATGTCTCAAAAGAAAGATGACAAAGACTCCGTTCACTAGACATGGTGTAAGAGCAAGTGAGCTCTTAGGACTCATACACAGGGACGTGTGTGGTCCAATGTCTACACATGTAAGAAGTGGTTATTCCTATTTCATTACTTTTACGGATGATTTCTCTAGGTATGGACATATTTTCTTGATGAAACATAAATCCGAGGCCTTTGAGAAATTCCGAGAATATAAGAATGAAGTAGAAAAACAAACCGCCAAAAATATCAAGACACTGAGATCTGATCGAGGTGGTGAATACTTGAGTGCCGAGTTCCTGGATTACCTAAAAGAGAATGGAATTCTCTTTCAGCTTACTCCTCCATACACACCACAACACAACGGTGTATTGGAGAGACGGAACCGAACCCTATTGGATATGGTGCGTTCTATGATGAGTAATGCTGAGTTACCGCGATCATTCTGGG
This sequence comes from Agapanthus africanus, assembly GCA_030015575.1. Taxonomy (NCBI): domain Eukaryota; kingdom Viridiplantae; phylum Streptophyta; class Magnoliopsida; order Asparagales; family Amaryllidaceae; genus Agapanthus; species Agapanthus africanus. Next base: position 550,801,936 of record JASDDO010000024.1, on the reverse strand, counting down.
GCTATGTACTAGAATCGACTGCATATCTTTTGAACAAGGTTCCTACCAAAACTGTGCCTACCACACCATATCAGATGTTGAGTGAGAAGAAACCCTAACTTCAGTATCTCAAGATATGGGGATGTCCAGCTTTTGTTAAAAAGCAGCGTGCGGACAAACTCGAGGCATGATCAGTACTGTGTAAGTTTGTAGGATACCTAAAGAACTCCAGGGGGTGTCTTTTCTATAACGCAGAGGAACAAAAGGTTTTTGTTTCTTGTCATTCCCACTTTCTGGAACATCAGTTTTTAGAAAAAGAAACAGGTGGGAGCGCAATAGAACTGGAGGAAATTCCAGAACCACAAACTATTACTGAAAGCTTAATGGAACCAGAAGTTCCAAAAGAACAGGACATTCCCGCACCACTCCGCAGGAGAAGTAGGCTGTCTCATCCGCCGGAGAGATACTACGGTTTTCTTATAAAGGGAGATCGAGAGGATTGCATCATTGACAATGATGACCCTACTAGCTTCCAGCAAGCCATTCAGAGCGGCGACTCAGTAAAATGGCTGGATGCAATGCGGACAGAAATGGAGTCCATGTACACCAACAAAGTATGGACTTTGGATATTGCTCCAGAAGGGGTAAAACCCATAGGCTGCAAATGGATATTCAGAAAGAAGATTGGTGTAGATGGACAGGTTGAAACCTATAAGGTTAGACTTGTTGCAAAAGGTTTTCTTCAAAGACCTGGTTTGGACTATGACGAAACCTTTTCTCCAGTGGCTATGCTCAAATCCATTCGGATCCTTCTTGCCATTGCTGCCTTCCACGATTATGAGATTTGGCAGATGGACGTAAAAACCGCTTTTCTAAATGGAAATTTAGAAGAGTGTTTCTATATGGACCAGCCAGAAGGTTTCATTCAAAGTGGGAGCAGTGGAAAAGTATGCAAGTTGCTTAAGTCCATCTATGAACTAAAGCAGGTATCGCGGAGCTGGAACATCTGTTTTGATGAAACGGTCAAAGAATTTGACTTTATCAAAAATTCAGATGAGCCATGTATTTATAGTAAGATTGTAGCACGAACTGTTGTATTCCTCATTTTGTACGTGGATGACATTCTCTTGATAGGAAATGGCATTCTTATGCTACAATCCTGTCAAAGGATTCTTGTCACATTGGTTCTCCATGAAAGACCTGGGTGATGCCTCTTTTATTCTGGGGATCCAGATCTATCGTGATAGATCTAAGAGGATGTTGGGACTTTCGCAGTCCAAGTATATCGACACCATACTGAAAAGATTCAGTATGGAAGATTCTAAGCGCGGAAATTTACCGGCTTGTCACGGAATCACCATCTCTAAAGAGATATCTCCCAAGACTAATTTGGAAAGGGATCGCATGTCTATTATACCCTACGCTTCTGCGGTAGGCTCTATAATGTATGCGATGTTGTGTACCAGACCAGATGTTGCTTACGCACTAAGCGTAGTAAGACGGTATCAGTCAAACCCAGGGGAGAACCACTGGACAGCAGTAAAGAAAATTCTTAAGTACCTGAGAAGGACTAAGGATATGTTCTTGGTTTACGGCGGAAAGTACCTCCAGATCGAGGCCTTTGCTGACTCCAGCTTCCATAGTGACAAGGATGACTCCAAGTCCATGTCAGGTTATGTCTTTACCCTCAATGGAGGGGCGGTCTGTTGGAAGAGTTCCAAGCAAGACACCGTTGCTGACTCGACGATGGAAGCGGAGTATATCGCAGCTTCTGATGCCGCAAAAGAAGCAGTCTGGATGAAGAAGTTCTTAACAGAACTTCAGGTTGTTCCTGTAGGCTTCCTAGGCACTCTAGTGAGGTCTCACAAGGCATCGAACATGCCATTTTCAAAAATTCTAGGTGCCGAGAGACCCGACTACGGATCGTTTGCTAGAAATCTAGACGAAAAAGAATCTAGTTAACACTTAACTAAGGGAATACGGAAATACAACCTTTGTAGATCCGTTGCTCCACCTCCATAGCTCCGCAACGAAGTCCTCTCTGCTGTCCAAAAAGAATCCGGGCTCTAGCGTCGACTTCATCGGAGAATAAGCGAGATAGGTCGTCGATGTCCATGCCGAAGATGATCTACGTCGAGGCATCGCTAAATCAAGCTCCGACTTCACCAAGTCAAGAAACTTGTGAAGAAAACACACTCTACTACTTGGCAAGAGGTAGAGGATGAAAAAATAGGAAGTGGGTAGACTTTAGAATTGGATTTCTCACTCATTTCCATCACTTGCCATTGATGGGGCAAGCTTTCTTCACTTGAAGAAATGGAAGAAGAAGAAGAAGAAAGTATATTAAGTTAATTATGAAAAGAATAATCATATCATTCTTATCATAACTTTAACCTAAGTTAAGTGTAGAGAATTGACCAAGGTTAAAGGAATGGTTAGGGTTTAGGAGATGAGACAAAAATGGTTGCATCATCAAAGCTTCATGAAGCTTCAAGTGCAAACAAAATAAGCCACCATTTTTTCTCTCATTTCTTTTCCTTTTTCCAAAAATAAAAAGACTAATTAATGAATAAGTAAAACCCTTAACCATTTAAATAACTTTGGTTAAATTCTTTACACATAACCTAGCAATCATGCATCATCAAACATGATACAATAAAGTGCACAAAATCATATCGCATATGCAATTCGCACACCCGAGTGAGAAAATCCATTTTAAAGTGAACCGATACTAGTTAATGCAAAGTAATATATCAAATATACAATTATGCATTAAATCATTAAATCAACACTTGATTTAACGATCCGGTCATGTCGCACATAACAGACTGGTATCATCAGTAACAACTTATCGAATCAACACTTGATCCGATAACCCGGCTATATCGCATATAACCGATCAAATGTCACATCACGAGAATCGAATACAGTATCACATACCGTATTATTCTCGGTCCCGCACATATCTCATATGCGCTCCTATTTCGTTTCGCTTGAGCCAGGAAACCTCTGTGTAGGACTCTAAAGACTCGTCAATACGCCGGCAGCAGGTGATGATCATATCAATCACCCACAAGCCGCAAGCGGTCTGCTAAACGTAACGGCCACCCGGGTATTGAGCGATCTGAAGATCGACGAGCAAGCCCGCTCACACTCCAGTGAATCCAACCAGTAACACTACCGTACAGTCCGGTCTGATCGTCTGATATGTCGCATATCTCGCCTAGGGGTGGTAAACGTCAGACCCCAATAACTCGATAAGTCGTGTCGATATGAGGTCTATAACAATTCGAGAAACTACTGGTAACACTTACCAGTAAATCTCAGCAACCCTGGCCAGGGATTTCCTGTTATAGCCAATCGAACACAGCGCAACATCAACCCCCTATACCGGGAGAGACGAATCCCCTCCTATCGCTCATTGCCTCCATGTGACTCGGGACTGTACCCAAAAACCACCGTTTTGCACGCCCTCTTGGACGTGGTAAGATGGAAATCAAAGCACAGTGGGAACCATACGAGACTCTATGACGATATCGGGTCAACAGACTACTCTGTACCAGTGTCACCAGAGAACTGCCATCTGACGTGAGGTATAATACCATCTGGGAGTTCTCGGCGAGTCCGTCCAGTGTACCCAGTCTCTACTGAGCACCCGTATATCATCTCTGATGTCAAACACCGATGGATATGGGATCATCCATCGCCCATCTATATGGGTCGAGAAGGTATACGCTAGTCTACTCTGGTATATCGATGCCCCGTCTCGATACACCCACGACTAGGGACTTTGAATGATGTACTTATAGACTACCATGTCCCCACTAGTATGATCCGCATCATAGTCCAGGTAGTCAAGTACAGATCCTAAGGGCTTTACCAACATGTAACAGAGAGACAATCAGCATACACGTTAAGGTAAAGGGTAACCAGATAGCATACTATCATGTCGAGCAAGAAAGTCCTCCCTATATATGTCCCAGCATCCACTACAATATACATCCTATGTACAGTAATGGCCTCTAGGGCATACATATAACTAACAATCTCCCACTTGCACTAGGGCCATCTGTAGCAGTGGTTGCAGTATCTCATACTCAACCATCCCATAAAAGTCTCTCTCTGGGAACAGGCCTTTGTGAGTGGATCCGCTGTGTTGTCCTCTGAGTCTACTCTCCTAACCTCGATCTCCCTGGAGATCAACCATCTCCATGATCAGGTGACACTGCCTTAGAATATGTCTGAATCACTGATGGGACGGACGTTCCTTCGCATAAGCCACAACTCCATTGTCACACAATGGGAGGAACTAAGTTCATCTCATGAACCAATATACACCCAGACAGCCACTTTGGTAGCATCTTAAGTAGCGATGTATCCTGCCTTTATCGTCTAGTATGTCACGGTATCTAGCTTGGAACTCTTCCAACATACCGTCCCTTTACTGAGGGTAAAGACAATGCCTGGGACTGACATTCAGTCGTCTTTATCACCTTGGAACCCTTCCATTGATTCTCCCCAGGATCGATTGATACCATCTCACTACAACTAGTGAGAATCCTAACATCCAATTAAATCTATCTCATAGATACAAAACTCAGGATTTAGGTGGTATCATTTTGATCCTACACGGAGAATCTTTGTGATAAACGGAGATTGATCGAGCGTAGCATAAGAAACTCCTTTCTTATCAAGAGTATGTCATCCACGTACTCTACGAGGATCACCACCATACTCCCTACTACCTATTTGTTTATACAAGGTTCATCTACCATTTTGATGATGTCAAACTCTTTGACTACTCCATCAAAACAGATGTTCCAACTCCGCGATGCCTGCTTTATCATATAAAGCATCTTGCACACGTTTCCGCTGCTACTACTGTCTACGAGGCCCTCTGGCTGTGTACTTATAGACGCACTCTTCTAAAACATCATTTAGAAAAGCATTCATGACACCCAACCACCAGATATCGTAGTCATGGTATGTAGCCGTGACAAGTAGGATCTGGATGGACTTTAAAGCATAGGTACTGGAAAAGGTTTCATCATTATCCACGCCTGGTCGATGACGAAAACCTTTAACAAGTCTAGCTTTGAAAGTCTCAACTTTTCCATGTACACCAAGTAATCTTCTCAAGATATACTTGCTCCTGATGGGGATTTAACCCTTCAGATATAGCAACCAAAGTCCATACTTTGTTGGTGTATAAGGATTCCATCCCAGATCGATAAACATCCAGCCATTCTTACAGAGTCTCACTCTTGATGGCCAGCTCGAAACTAGTTGGGTCATCATCTCATGATGCATTCCTCACTCCCACTGTCATAAAGAAACCGAAGTATCTCTCAGGTGGGTGAGGAACCCTACTAGATCGGCGGAGAGGCTGAGGTTCGTTGGTAACTATTGAATCCTTTGGTTCTTTCAAATCATCAGCTGCAGTTTGTATAGCTGGAACCTTTCCAGTTCTACATAACAGACTTTGCCTCGAGCTTGTCCAGATTTTGCTTTTTAGATATAGGCCGGACAACCCCAAATCTTAACTAACTTAAGATATGGGCTCTTCCCTTTCCATATCACATATGAAGTGGTAGGCAACTGATTTGATTTGAACCCTATTCAATAGGTATGCAGCTTCTCAAGTGCATAACTCCCAAAAGGAAATAGGAAACTCAGTAGTACTCATCTTAGAGCACACCATATCAAATAGGGTGTATCTGCTCCGCCCCGATATACCATCGTGCTATGGTGTATACGGAGGAGTAATTCTGAGAGAGAATCTCATTCTCCTTTAGAATAGTTCAGGAATTTCCGTGCTCAAGTATTCTCCTCCTTGATCTCATCAAAGGACATAATACTTATACCCGTATTGGTTCTCTACTTCTAACTTATATTCTGTGAATATCTTAAAAGGTTCTGACTTGTGTTTCAACAGGAACATATATCTGAATCTTGAGAGATTATCAGAGAATTTTAATGAAGTATAAAGAACCGGTCCTGGCATGTGTAGACAGGGGACCTTACATACATCAACATGTATCATCCCAAGAGTTTACTAACTCTTTCTCTGTTTCCAGTAAACGGAGCTGGTGTCATTATATCTTTGTGACATGACTGGCGAGTTTCACAAGATGTAAATTCAAACTAATTTAAATATGCATCTTTATGTAACTCTAGCTAGTCGGGTCATATTGATCTGACCTAGTCTACAATACCTCAAGAAGAATTCGTTCATTTCTGAACTCTTCCTCTTGTGTGTGATCCGTATACTAAGAACTGTAGTTTGATTTAGAACATCAATGCTTTTAGATAACGTGCCTGAACCGATCAACTTTTGATATAGGAAATGTTCAAAACATTATCCAACAATACAAAATTTTATCATTTCTTTACTGACAAAGAGACTGATATGATTTTGTATATCAGGTTCGGTATCTAATAACATTCGTTCAGAATCAATGTATTAGTAATACAGGGTGACAGTGACCAACAGACTTGGCTGCAACACTTGCCCCGTTTTCTGCCTCATGAAACTTATCACCCGTTCTCAGTTCTCTACCTGTCTGTAGCCCTATGTAACAGATTACATATCTGGGATCCCGATCTGGTATCACATACCCAGGACGTAAAGGATACTGAGAAACAGTTCTGTATAATGAACACACCCGAAGATGATGCATCAGCATGCACTCTCTTCGTTTGGGGGCACGGGAAATCTGGTATTCCCCAATTTCCTGCTCTGTCTTATAACAATTATAAGGTGGAGCGGGACCAACGTTCCCCAGCTCAGTATAACAATCGGGTTCGGTCAAATATCCGTATTATTATCTTGATTAAGGCGTGATATGGTCGCTACCTGGAGAGAGAGAGAAGAAAACACTCAGCGTGCGCTCTGGCAAGAATAGATTGGTTATTATTTTATCTAATCAGGATGGCTCCCACTGCTTTTTATCAAATCTTCCTTCAAACCCTAAAAGGAAAGACTAGCCGGGATTAATTACACACTACAAGTTCGCCAATCTTTCAGCCAGGCTAGTGTCGGTACTTTGAGGGAGGTCCCCCGTGCTTTCGCACGAACCTAATTAATGTAAACCTCGTTTTCCCACAGGCGTAACCTCGTTAACACCTTTCTAGACACCTACTTGATCGGCTAATTGTAATGTATAAAACTCTCCCAGGAGTAACTCTTACTCGCAGCGGGTATCGGGATCCAACTATCTCATAGAAGGTATGCAATCTCATTGCAAATTTCAACACTTGAAATTCCCGATAATATTTTGCCCCTAGCGTCCTATGACCTTGACGGAGGTCAACAAACCATAGGCTACTAGTCAAGTTCAACCCGTCATTTCTTGATCGAATTAAACCCACCCGCACGACCCTTGACGGAGGTCAACAAGGCTGCACGACTACCCTAACTCAATCTGCATCATATGCATAAACAGATAAATACTAGTTAGCTACCGCACACTACGCCTTGACGGAGGTCAACAAACGTAGCACGAATACTAAATAGGACTTATCTGAAATGACGGAGGGCTACGACAGGTTTTTCTGAAAACCTATTGCGTAATGAACTTGATATCGTTGTAGGATCGAATGATTTTAAAAATGGAGTGCTTTTGAGGCTTTTCTAGTTTTGCTAAAGGAGTCACTCCCGGTGAAGGGATCGTCGGTCCTTTCCTCGTCGAATGAGGTGCGAGATATATCATATATATCACTGTGCAAAGCAGAAACAGTTAAAAGCAATCAAAAGACAAACCGAATGTGTAGCATCTGCCAGTTATTGCTAAAGGAGTCACTCCCGGTGAAGGGATCTCGGTCCTTTCCTCATCGAATAAGGTGCAGGATATATCATATATACCGCTGTGCAAAGCAAGAACTGTAGCTACCTGTTTTATTTTGAAATTCGATTCTACAACATCTTAGGTTTCTTTTATTTCATTAATCACATTAATGAAGTCCCATCATTTAAGTACCTAATCATCACAGATAGATATGACGTACACTTATGCCATCCGCATTCGCCTCGATGTCCCCTCGTGCACCGTTAGGTTAGGTAACTAACGGCAGAGCGGGGCAGGGCTAGTGCGGGTGTAAAACATAAGTAACGTCTATATAATATATCATATATATTATATACTATATCCATCACAGAAACACATCAGAGATATCGCAGCAGAAGATACATATGAAATATTGGATATACTAGGACGTCCGTGTTTTCAATACGAGCCAGTATAAAACACGGATTCCACGGTCGTGATGAATAGCCAAACCCACACCCCTATACCCCTACGAGAGCGGCAAGCAACCCTACCAATTCTAGAGTTAGGAGACCCGAACTCGACTCCTCGAGTTGGTCTCCCACTGGACCCCAGAACCCGGTTACTTGTGCTCCCCTCCTTGGGTCTATCCTAGTGCAGAAAAGTAAATAATATACAAACGGTGACTACTTCCGCAACCTGGAAGTGCCCCAATAAAAGAATATTACATACAAGTTTTTACATGAATGAAAATGAAAAACACTCATCTCACATAAAAAACCCCGGCTATTCAAACACGACGATCCAATATAACATATCCAGCAACACATAACATCACATGTCATCAACGTAAGTAAATATTCGCATCCCAATTGTCGTTGACATATAGCAACGAAAACGGCGATATCACATATTACACTTACGGTCACAGAAAAGAAAGTGTAAAACTACAACAGTTGGAATCCGCAACCTCTTTAGACATCGCATGCCTAATCGAATGAATTACTTAGACATTGCATGCCTAACAATTATAAACCCCGCATTTTAGTCTCATTATCGAAAACACTTTTCAATACCAAGTCGGGCAATTCAACAAGATTCCCGACACTCTGATCGAATGCTCGTCGCAAACTTCAGTAGACGGCCGCTCCCCCGATACCGTCGAAGAAGTGCACCAAGGCGGAACACCGCTGCCGTGAGCACCCGAACGGATGCTTTCGGCGACGGGGTTCTCCTACAGTCACTTGGTCGGGGCTATGGAGTGAGGCTGTCTATTAAGTTTACCCGGCGAGTATCCGCGTACGCTACGTGATTGCGACGGACTTTTGATCACATCAAAATTCCGTGGCAACCGATCAAGTGAGACTAAACTGCTATGTTTATAACATTCATTTAGTTATCTCATAACTTATTGTGAATTCCAATTATTGTATCCCATTCCAGATAAATAGAAAATGTTAAACTTTTCGATCGAACAATCGAACACCCAAGTTTTCCCGAAACAGATCAACACATGAAACAAGTCTAAAAACATTCAGTTCGTGCCTCAGTACCAACGGTCCAGCCGTAGAAGGGTCAAGCCAACGCCTCACATGTGGCACGCCGTACTGCCCCAAACCCGAAGGTTCAAAGGGCAGTTCAAGACGGTCACATAATCGAGTTAAGGTTTGTTGTCTTCTAGAGGGACCATCGAGTTACTTGCACTACTTAGAACGTCGTTAAACTTCGGAAAAATCCAACACTTGGAAATTTCCCGACAGGGGAAAAATTGGGTATTTATATCCGGTCGAACTTTTTAACATATTCTAAAATTTATCCGGAAAGCCACACAGACAAAATTTGATACCCCGATCGAGACACCGAATCCCCAAAACAACTCCAGAAAATTCAACTCTTGAATAAATATTAAAAATTTCCAGGAAAACCAGAACTGCATATTATGAATTACTGTACAAATTCGGACGCCAGAAAAGCCAAAACGGCCGCGCTTCCGCCGCACGAGCCATGCTCGTGCCGCGGAAACGCGGCTAATTGATGGAATTAGGCATTCAAACTTCACAGTAACTCTTAAAATCACCTGCTGATTTTTCTGCATATTTTTAATTTTGAAAAAGACCAGATTTCAGAAATCGACCAGAGAGCAATTTTAAGGTTGGGGTTTCGGGTCGTTCGGACTTCAAATTCCGTCTGGACTTCGCCTAAGGCTCTAGCTAGGCTCTGATACCACTGTAGGGTTCCTAGGCACTCTAGTGAGGTCTCACAAGGCATCGAACATGCCATTTTCAAAAATTCTAGGTGCCGAGAGACCCGACTACGGATCGTTTGCTAGAAATCTAGACGAAAAAGAATCTAGTTAACACTTAACTAAGGGAATACGGAAATACAACCTTTGTAGATCCGTTGCTCCACCTCCATAGCTCCGCAACGAAGTCCTCTCCGCTGTCCAAAAAGAATCCGGGCTCTAGCGTCGACTTCATCGGAGAATAAGCGAGATAGGTCGTCGATGTCCATGCCGAAGATGATCTACGTCGAGGCATCGCTAAATCAAGCTCCGACTTCACCAAGTCAAGAAACTTGTGAAGAAAACACACTCTACTACTTGGCAAGAGGTAGAGGATGAAGAAATAGGAAGTGAGTAGACTTTAGAATTGGATTTCTTACTCATTTCCATCACTTGCCATTGATGGGGCAAGCTTTCTTCACTTGAAGAAATGGAAGAAGAAGAAGAAGAAAGTATATTAAGTTAATTATGAAAAGAATAATCATATCATTCTTATCATAACTTTAACCTAAGTTAAGTGTAGAGAATTGACCAAGGTTAAAGGAATGGTTAGGGTTTAGGAGATGAGACAAAAATGGTTGCATCATCAAAGCTTCATGAAGCTTCAAGTGCAAACAAAATAAGCCACCATTTTTCTCTCATTTCTTTTCCTTTTTCCAAAAATAAAAAGACTAATTAATGAATAAGTAAAACCCTTAACCATTTAAATAACTTTGGTTAAATTCTTTACACATAACCTAGCAATCATGCATCATCAAACATGATACAATAAAGTGCACAAAATCATATCGCATATGCAATGCGCACACCCGAGTGAGAAAATCCATTTTAAAGTGAACCGATACTAGTTAATGCAAAGTAATATATCAAATATACAATTATGCATTAAATCATTAAATCAACACTTGATTTAACGATCCGGTCATGTCGCACATAACCGACTGGTATCATCAGTAACAACTTATCGAATCAACACTTGATCCGATAACCCGGCTATATCGCATATAACCGATCAAATGTCACATCACGAGAATCGAATACAGTATCACATACCGTATTATTCTCGGTCCCGCACATATCTCATATGCGCTCCTATTTCGTTTCGCTTGAGCCAGGAAACCTCTGTGTAGGACTCTAAAGACTCGTCAATACACCGGCAGCAGGTGATGATCATATCAATCACCCACAAGCCGCAAGCGGTCTGCTAAACGTAAGGGCCACCCGGGTATTGAGCGATCTGAAGATCGACGAGCAAGCCCGCTCACACTCCAGTGAATCCAACCAGTAACACTACCGTACAGTCCGGTCTGATCGTCTGATATGTCGCATATCTCGCCTAGGGGTGGTAAACGTCAGACCCCAATAGCTCGATAAGTCGTGTCGATATGAGGTCTATAACAATTCGAGAAACTACTGGTAACACTTACCAGTAAATCTCAGCAACCCTGGCCAGGGATTTCCTGTTATAGCCAATCGAACACAGCGCAACATCAACCCCCTATACCAGGAGAGACGAATCCCTTCCTATCGCTCATTGCCTCCATGTGACTCGGGACTGTACCCAAAAACCACCATTTTGCATGCCCTCTTGGACGTGGTAAGATGGAAATCAAAGCACAGTGGGAACCACACGAGACTCTATGACGATCTCGGGTCAACAGACTACTCTGTACCAGTGTCACCAGAGAACTGCCATCTGACGTGAGGTATAATACCATCTGGGAGTTCTCGGCGAGTCCGTCCAGTGTACCCAGTCTCTACTGAGCACCCGTATATCATCTCTGATGTCAAACACCGATGGATATGGGATCATCCATCGCCCATCTATATGGGTCGAGAAGGTATACGCTAGTCTACTCTGGTATATCGATGCCCCGTCTCGATACACCCACGACTAGGGACTTTGAAGGATGTACTTATAGACTACCATGTCCCCACTAGTATGATCCGCATCATAGTCCAGGTAGTCAAGTACAGATCCTAAGGGCTTTACCAACATGTAACAGAGAGACAATCGGCATACACGTTAAGGTAAAGGGCAACCAGATAGCATACTATCATGTCGAGCAAGAAAGTCCTCCCTATATATGTCCCAGCATCCACTACAATATACATCCTATGTACAGTAATGGCCTCTAGGGCATACATATAACTAACAGTTCCGTCCATTGTTGATCCAATACCTCTGTATGGTGACAACAACAGGGCTATAGCTTTAGCGAAGGAACCCAGATCCCATCAGAAGTCCAGACACATCTTGAGGCGGTATCACCTGAGCAGGGAGATCGTAGATCGCCGGGAGATCAAGGTTCGGTGAGTTGCTACAGAGGAAAACACTGTAGATCCATTTATAAAGGTCATCCCTCAGACGCAGTTTGAGAGGCTATTCGAGATGATAGGTCTGCAATACGCCAGCACATGGCCCTAGTGCAAGTGGGAGATTGTTAGTGTATATGCCCTAGAGGCCATTATTGTATCATACTGGATTGTATATTACTTAATGGAAGCTTGGGATATTCACAGTAGTATTGACAGTCTTGCTCAAAATGGTAGTATGCTACTTAGTTTGTATCTATCTTAATATGTGTATATGTTTCTTTTAACGTATCGCTAATACATATTGATAGAGCCCTTAGGATCTTTTCTTGACCACCAGCGTTGTGATGGCAGTCACACTAGTGGGGGTTCGGTAGTCTACAAGCACATCCTTATTGTTAGTTATATGTATGCCCTAGAGGCCATTACTGTACATAGGATGTATATTGTAGTGGATGCTGGGACATATATAGGGAGGACTTTCTTGCACGACATGATAGTATGCTATCTGGTTGATCTTTACCTTGACGTGTATACTGTTTGTCTCTCTGTTACATGTTGGTAAAGCCCTTAGGATCTGTACTTGACTACCTGGACTATGATGCGGATCGTACTAGTGGGGACATGGTAGTCCATAAGTACATCCTTCAAAGTCCCTAGTCGAGGGTGTATCGAGACGGGGCATCGATATACCAGAGTAGACTAGCGTATACCTTCTCGACTCATACAGATGGGCGATGGATGATCCCATATCCATTGGTGTTTGACATCAGGGATGATATACGGGTGCTCAGTAGAGACTGGGTACACTGGACGGACTCGCCGAGAACTCCCAGATGGTATTATACCTCACGTCAGATGGCAGTTCTCTGGTGACACTGGTACAGAGTAGTCTGTTGACCCGAGATCGTCATAGAGTCTTGTGTGGTTCCCACTGTGCTTTGATTTCCATCTTACCACGTCCAAGAGGGCGTGCAAAACGGTGGTTTTTGGGTACAGTCCCGAGTCACATGGAGGCAATGAGCGATAGGAGGGGATTCGTCTCTCCCGGTATAGGGGGTTGATGTTGCGCTGTGTTCGATTGGCTATAACAGGAAATCCCTGGCCAGGGTTGCTGAGATTTACTGGTAAGTGTTACCAGTAGTTTCTCGAATAGTTATAGACCTCATATCGACACGACTTATTGAGCTATTGGGGTCTGACGTTTACCACCCCTAGGCGAGATATGTGACATATCAGACGATCAGACCGGACTGTACGGTAGTGTTACTGGTCGGATTCACTGGAGTGTGAGCGGGCTTGCTCGTCGATCTTCAGATCGCTCAATACCCGGGTGGCCGTTACGTTTAGCTGACCGCTTGCGGCTTGTAGGTGTTTGATATGATCATCATCTGCTGCCGGCGTATTGACGAGTCTTTAGAGTCCTACACAGAGGTTTCCTGGTTCAAGCGAAACGAAATAGGAGCGCATATGAGATATGTGCGGGACCGAGAATAATGCGTGTATGTGATACCGTATTTCATTCTCGCGATGAATGTATCGATTAGGTTATATGCGATATACCCTAGTTATCGAATCAAGGATTGATTCGATAAGCCGATACATTGAGTACTAGTCGGTTGTGTGTGACATGACCGGATCATTGAATCAAGTGTTGATTTAATGATTTAATGTATAATTATATATTTGATATATTACTTTGCATTAACTAGTAATGGTTCACTTTAAATGGATTTTCTCACTTGGATTGTGCAAGTTGTATATGTGATATACTTTTATGCACTTGTATGTATCATGTTTGATGATGCATGCTAACTTGTGTTTTGTGTGAAGATTAAACCATGGTTGTGAGAGTGGTTAGGGTTTTATTTTCCATTACTTATTTATTCATTTATTTGTTTGTTTATGCATTTTTGAAAAATAAATGGAAAAGAGAAAAGAATGGTGTCTTTATTTGTTCTTTAGTTGAAGCTTCTTGAAGCTTTGATCAAGTCAACCATTCTTATCTCATCCTTAACCCTAACCATTCCCACTAACCCTAGTTTAGTCTCTACACTTGACCATGGTTAATTTTATGATAAGAATTGATTTTCTTTTCTTTTTCAATTAACTTATCATAACTATTTCCTTCTTCTTCTTCATCTTCTTCACATGAAGAAAGTTCACTTCATCAATGGTGATTGATGAAAACAAGTGAGAAATCCAATTCTAAATTGAACCCACTTCCTATTTCTTCATCCTCTATCTCTTGCCAAGTAGTAGAGTGTGTTTTCTTCACAAGTTTCTTGACTTGGTGAAGTCGGAGCTTGATTTAGCGATGCCTCGACGTAGATCATCTTCGGCATGGACATCGACGACCTAGCTTGCCCATTCTCCGACGAAGCCGACGCTTGAGCCCGGATTTGATTTGGACAGCGGAGAGGACCTCGTTGCGGAGCTATGGAGGTGGAGTACCGGATCTACAAAGGTTGTATTTCCGTATCTTGTAGTTAAGTGTTAACTAGTTAGCTTTTTCGCCTAGTTTTCTAGCAAACGATCCGTAGTCGGGTCTCTCGGCACCGTTAAAATTTTAATTTGGCATGATCGATGCCTTATGAGAACTCATTAGGATGCCTAGGAACCCTACAGTGGTATCAGAGCCTAGCTAGAGCCTTAGGCGATACGTAGACGGAGTTAGAAGTCCGATCGACCCGAAACCCCGACTTTAAAATGCTCTCTGGACATTTTTGTAAAATGTGGATTTTTGCAAATTAAAAATATGCAGAAAAACAAGCAGGTAAATCTAATAATTACGATGCAAAAATTACCTAATGATCTTTCTAAAGTGCGGCGGAACCGCGGCATTAGCGTGCTAATGCGGCCCTTCCGCCGCACTTTTGTCTTATCTGCCATTGAATTTTGCACAGTAACTCCTATTTTTCAGTGCTGGTTTTCCTGGGAATTTTTAATCTGAAATCAAGAGTTGAGTATTTTGGGTTGTATTGGGAGTTCATACATTCGATCGGATTGTCAAACTTTGTCTATGTGTCGTTCCGGATAATTTTTTGAATATGTTAAAAAGTTCGACCGGATATAAATACCCAATTTTTCCCCTGTCGGGAAATTTCCAAGTGTTGGATATTTCTGTAGTTTAATCACGTTCTAAGTAGTGCAAGTAACACGATGGTCCCTCTAGAAGACAACAAACCTTAACTCGATTATGTGACCGTCTTGAACTACCCTTTGAACCTTCGGATTTGGGGCAGTACGGCGTGCCACATGTGAGGCGTTGGCTTGACCCTTCTACGGCTGGACCGTTGGTACTGAGGCACGAACTGAATGTTTTTAGACTTGTTTCATCTGTTGATCTGTATCGGGAAAACTTGGGTGTTCGATTGTTCGATCGAAAAGTTTAGCATTTTCTATTTATCCGGAATGTGATACAATAATTGGAATTCACAAATAGTTATGAGATAACGGAATGAATATTATAAACATAGCAGTTTAGTCTCACTTGATCGGTTGCCACGGAATTTTGATGTGATCAAAAGTCCGTTGCAATCACGTTATGAACGCGGATACTCGCCGGTAAACTTAATAGACAGCCTCACTCCATAGCCCCGACCAAGTGACTGCAGGAGAACCCCGTCGCCGAAAGCATCCGTTCGGGTGCTCGCGGCAGCGGTGTTCCGCCTTGGTGCACTTCGTCGACGGCATCGGGGGTGCGGCCGCCTACTAAAGTTTGCGATGAGCATTCGATCAGGATGTCGGGAATCTTGTTGAATTTCCCGACTTGATATTGAAAAGAGTTTTCGATAATGAGACTAAAATGCGGGGTTTATAGTTGATAGGCATGCGATGTCTAAAGAATTCATTTGGTCAGGCATGTGATGTCTGAAGTGATTGCGGATTCCAACTGTTGTAGTTTTACACTTTCTTTTCTGTGACCGTAAGTGTAATATGTGATATCGCCGGTTTCGTTGCTATATGTCAACGACAATTGGGATGCGCATATTTACTTACGTTGATGACATGTGATGTTATGTGTTGCTGGATATGTTATATTGGATCGTCGTGTTTGAATAGCCGGGGGGTTTTATGTGAGATGAGTGTTTTTCATTTTCATTCATGTAAAAACTTGTATGTAATATTCTTTTATTGGGGCGCTTCCAGGTTGCGGAAGTTGTCACCTTTTGTATATTATTTACTTTTCTGCACTAGGATAGACCCAAGGAGGGGAGCACAAGTAACCGGGTTCTGGGGTCCAGTGGGAGACCAACTCGAGGAGTCGAGTCCGGGTCTCCTAACCCTAGAATTGGTAGGGTTGCTTGCCGCTCTCGTAGGGGTCTAGGGGTGTGGGATTGGCTATTCATCATGACCGTGGAATCCGTGTTTTATACTGGCTCGTATTGAAAACACGGACGTCCTAGTATATCCAATATTTCATATGTTTCTTCTGCTGTGATTTATCTGTGATCATGTGATGTTCTGTGACAGATATTATATATAGTATATATGATATAGTATATAGACGTTGCTTGTGTTTTATACCCGCGCTTGCCCTGCCTCGCTCTGGCGTTAGTTACCTAACCTAACGGTGCAGACGGGACATCGAGGCGAATGCGGATGGCATAAGCGTACGTTATATTTATCTGTGATGGTTAGGTGGACTTAAATGATGGGATATTCATTAATGTGATTAATGAAATAAAAGAAACCTAAGATGTTGTAGAATCGAATTTCAAAATAAAACAGGTAGCTACAGTTCTTGCTTTGCACAGAGGTATATGTGATATATCCTGCACCTTATTCGATGAGGAAAGGACCGAGATCCCTTCACCGGGAGTGACTCCTTTAGCAATAACTGGCAGATGCTACACACTCGGTATGTCTTTTGATTGCTTTTAAGTGTTTTTTCTTTGCACAGTGATATATATGATATATCCAGCACCTCATTCGACGAGGAAAGGACCGACGATCCCTTCACCGGGAGTGACTCCTTTAGCAAAACTAGAAAATCCTCAAAAACACTCCATTTCAAAATTCATTCGATCCTACAACGATATCAAGTTCATTACGCAATAGGTTTTCAGAAAAACCTGTCGTAGCCCTCCGTCATTTCAGATATGTACTAGTTAGTATTCGTGCTGCGGTAGTTTGGCATTCGTCAAGGCGTAGTGTACGGTAGCTAACTAGTATTTATCTGCTTGAGCATATGATGCGATTGGATTAGGGTATTCGTACGGCGTTGTTTGGCATTCGTCAAGGGTCGTGCGGGTGGGTTTAATTCGATCAAGAAATGTACGGGTTAAACTTGACTAGTGGACTATGGGTTGTTTGGCATTCGTCAAGGTCATAGCGAGCTAGGGGCAAAATATTATCGGGAATTTCAAGTGTTGAAATTTGCAATGAGATTCCATACCTTCTATGAGATAGTTGGATCCCGATACCCGCTGCGAGTAAGTGTTACTCCTGGGAGAGTTTTATACATTACAATTAGCCGATCAAGTAGGTGTCTAGAAAGGTGTCAACGAGGTTACGCCTCTGGGAAAACGAGGTTTACATTAATTAGGTTCGTGCGAAAGTACGGGGGACCTCCCTCAAAGTACCGACACTGGCCTGGCTGAAAGATTGGCGAACTTGTAGTGTGTAATTAATCCCGGCTAGTCTTTCCTTTTAGGGTTTGAAGGAAGATTTGATAAAAAGCAGTGGGAGCCATCCTGATTAGATAAAATAAAAACCAATCTATTCTTGCAAGAGCGCACGCTGAGTGTTTTCTTCTCTCTCTCTCCAGGTAGCGACCATATCACGCCTTAATCAAGATAATAATATGGATTATTGACCGAACCCGCTTGTTATGCTGAGCTGGGGAACGTTGGTCCCGCTCCAACTTATAATTGTTATAAGACAGAGCAGGAATTTGGGGATTACCAGAATTCCCGTGCCGCCCAAACGAAGAGAGTGCATGCTGATGCATCATCTTCGGGTGTGTTCATTACAGAGAACTGTTTCTCAGTATCCTTTATGTCCTGGGTATGTGATACCAGATCAGGATCCCAGATATGTAATCTGTTACATAGGGCTACAGAAAGGTAGAGAACTGAGAATGGGTGATAAGTTTCATGAGACAGAAAACGGGGCAAGTGTTGCAGCCAAGTCTGTTGGTCACTGTCACCCTGTATTACCAATACATTGATTCTAAACGAATGTTATTAGATACCGAACCTGTTATGCAAAATCATATCTGTCTCTTTATTAGTAAAGAAACGATAAAATTTTGTATTGTTGGATAATGTTTTGAACATTTCCTATATCAAAAGTTGATCGGTTCAGGCACGTTATCTAAAAGCATTAATGTTCCAAATCAAACTACAGTTCTTAGTATATGGAACACACACAAAAGGAAGAGTTCAGAAATGAACGGACTCTTCTTGAGGTATTGTAGACTAGGTCAGATCAATGTGACCCGACTAGCTGAAGTTACATTTAGATGCATATTTAAATCAGTTTGAATTTACATCTTCTGAAACTCGCCAGTCATGTCACAAAGATAAGATGACCATAGCTCCGTTTACTGGAAACAGAGAAAGAGTTAGTAAACTCTTGGGATGATACATGTTGATGTATGTAAGCTCCCTTGTCTACACATGCCAAGATCGGTTCTTTATACTTCATTACATTCTCTGATCATCTTTCGAGATTCAGACCTATGTTCCTGTTGAAACACAAGTCTGAACCTTTTGAGATATTCATAGAATATAAGTTAGAAGTAGAGAACCAGAATACGGGTATAAGTATTATGTCCTTTGATGAGATCAAGGAGGAGAATACTTGAGCACGAAAATCCTGGATTATTCTAAAGGAGAATGAGATTCTCTCTCAGCATTACTCCTCTGAATACACCATAGCACGATGGTATATCGGGGCGGAGCAATCACACCCTATATGATAAGGTGTGCTCTATGAAGAGTACTACTGAGTTACCTATCCCTTTTTGGGAGATATGCACTTGAGAAGCTGCATACCAATTGAATTAGGTTCCACTCAAATCAGTTGCCTACCATTTCATATGTGATATGGAAAGGGAAGAGCCCATATCTTAAGATAGTTAAGATTTGGGGTTGTCCAGCCTTTGTCTAAAAGCAAAATCCGGACAAGCTCAAGGCAAGGTCTGTTATGTAGAACTGGAAAGGTTCCAGCTATACAAACTACAGCTGATAATTTGAAAGAACCAAAGAGTTCAATAGTTACCAACGAACCTCGGCCTCTCCGCCGATCTAGTAGGGTTCCTCACCCACCTGAGAGATACTTCGATTTCTCTATGACAGTGGGAGCGAGGATTGCATCATGAGATGATGACCCAACTAGCTTCGAGCTGGCCATCAGGAGTAAGACTCTGTAAGAATGGCTGGATGCTTAGCGATCTGAGATGGAATCCATATACACCAACAAAGTATGGACTTTGGTTGCTATATCTGAAGGGTTAAATCCCCATCAGGAGAAAGTATATCTTGAGAAGATTACTTGGTGTAGATGGAAAAGTTGAGACTTTCAAAGCTAGACTTGTTAAAGGTTTGCATAATTGACCAGATATGGATCATAATGAAACCTTTTTCTAAGGATCTAAGCTTAAGTCCATCCAGATCCTACTTGCCACGGCTACAGACCATGACTACGGTATCTGGTGGTTGGGTGTCATGACAGCTTTTCTAAATGCTGTTTTAGAAGAGTGCGTCTATAAGTACACAGCCAGAGGGCTTCGTAGACAGTGGGAGCAGCGGAAACGTGTGCAAGATGCTTTATAGGATTAAAGCAGGCATCGCGGAGTTGGAACATCTGTTTTGATGGATTAGTCAAAGAGTTTGACATCATCAAAATGGTAGATGAACCTTGTATAAACAAAAAGGTAGTAGGGAGTATGGTGGTGATCCTCGTAGAGTACGTGGATGACATACTCTTGATAAGAAAGGAGTTTCTTATGCTACGCTCGATCAATCTCCGTTTATCACAAAGATTCTCCGTGTAGGATCAAAATGATACCTCCTAAATCCTGGGTTTTTGGATCTATGAGATAGATCTAAATGGATGTTAGGATACTCACTAGTTGTAGTGAGATGGTATCAATCGATCCTGGGGAGAATCACTGGAATGGTTCCAGGGTGATAATGACGACTGAGTGTCAGTCGCAGGCATTGTCTTTACCCTCAGTAAAGGGACGGTATGTTGGAAGAGTTCCAAGCTAGATATCGTGACATACTAAACGATAAAGGCAGGATACATCGCTACTTAAGATGCTACCATAGAGGCAGTCTGGATGTATATTAGTTCATGAGATGAACTTCGTTCCTACCATTGTGAGACAATGGAGTTGTGGCTTTTGCCAAGGAACGCCGGTCCCATCAGTGATCCAGACATATTCTAAGGCAGTATCACTTGATCATGGAGATGGTTGATCTCCAGGGAGATCGAGGTTAGGAGAGTAGACTCAGAGGACAACACAGCGGATCCACTCACAAAGGCCTGTTCCCAGAGAGAGACTTTTATAGGATGGTTGAGTATGAGATACTTCAACCACTGCTACAGATGGCCCTAGTGCAAGTGGGAGAGTGTTAGTTATATGTATGCCCTAGAGGCCATTACTGTACCTAGGATGTATATTGTAGTGGATGCTGGGACATATATAGGGAGGACTTTCTTGCTCGACATGATAGTATGCTATCTGGTTGATCTTTACCTTAACGTGTATACTGTTTGTCTCTCTGTTACATGTTGGTAAAGCCCTTAGGATCTGTACTTGACTACCTGGACTATGATGCAGATCATACTAGTGGGGACATGGTAGTCCATAAGTACATCCTTCAAAGTCCCTAGTCGAGGGTGTATCGAGACGGGGCATCGATATACCAGAGTAGACTAGCGTATACCTTCTCGACTCATACAGATGGGCGATGGATGATCCCATATCCATTGGTGTTTGACATCAGGGATGATATACGGGTGCTCAGTAGAGACTGGGTACACTGGACGGACTCGCCGAGAACTCCCAGATGGTATTATACCTCACGTCAGATGGCAGTTCTCTGGTGACACTGGTACAGAGTAGTCTGTTGACCCGAGATCGTCATAGAGTCTTGTGTGGTTCCCACTGTGCTTTGATTTCCATCTTACCACGTCCAAGAGGGCGTGCAAAATGGTGGTTTTTGGGTACAGTCCCGAGTCACATGGAGGCAATGAGCGATAGGAGGGGATTCGTCTCTCCCGGTATAGGGGGTTGATGTTGCGCTGTGTTCGATTGGCTATAACAGGAAATCCCTGGCCAGGGTTGCTGAGATTTACTGGTAAGTGTTACCAGTAGTTTCTCGAATAGTTATAGACCTCATATCGACACGACTTATTGAGCTATTGGGGTCTGACGTTTACCACCCCTAGGCGAGATATGCGACATATCAGACGATCAGACCGGACTGTACGGTAGTGTTACTGGTCGGATTCACTGGAGTGTGAGCGGGCTTGCTCGTCGATCTTCAGATCGCTCAATACCCGGGTGGCCGTTACGTTTAGCAAACCGCTTGCGGCTTGTGGATGTTTGATATGATCATCATCTGCTGCCGGCGTATTGACGAGTCTTTAGAGTCCTACACAGAGGTTTCCTGGTTCAAGCGAAACGAAATAGGAGCGCATATGAGATATGTGCGGGACCGAGAATAATGCGTGTATGTGATACCGTATTTCATTCTCGCGATGAATGTATCGATTAGGTTATATGCGATATACCCTAGTTATCGAATCAAGGATTGATTCGATAAGCCGATACATTGAGTACTAGTCGGTTGTGTGCGACATGACCGGATCATTGAATCAAGTATTGATTTAATGATTTAATGTATAATTATATATTTGATATATTACTTTGCATTAACTAGTAATGGTTCACTTTAAATGGAATTTCTCACTTGGATTGTGCAAGTTGTATATGTGATATACTTTTATGCACTTGTATGTATCATGTTTGATGATGCATGCTAACTTGTGTTTTGTGTGAAGATTAAACCATGGTTGTGAGAGTGGTTAGGGTTTTATTTTCCATTACTTATTTATTCATTTATTTATTTGTTTATGCATTTTTGAAAAATAAATGGAAAAGAGAAAAGAATGGTGGCTTTATTTGTTCTTTAGTTGAAGCTTCATGAAGCTTTGATCAAGTCAACCATTCTTATCTCATCCTTAACCCTAACCATTCCCACTAACCCTAGTTTAGTCTCTACACTTGACCATGGTTAATTTTATGATAAGAATTGATTTTCTTTTCTTTTTCAATTAACTTATCATAACTATTTCCTTCTTCTTCTTCATCTTCTTCACATGAAGAAAGTTCACTTCATCAATGGTGATTGATGAAAACAAGTGAGAAATCCAATTCTAAATTGAACCCACTTCCTATTTCTTCATCATCTACCTCTTGCCAAGTAGTAGAGTGTGTTTTCTTCACAAGTTTCTTGACTTGGTGAAGTCGGAGCTTGATTTAGCGATGCCTCGACGTAGATCATCTTCGGCATGGACATCGACGACCTAGCTTGCCCATTCTCCGACGAAGCCGACGCTTGAGCCCGGATTTGATTTGGACAGCGGAGAGGACCTCGTTGCGGAGCTATGGAGGTGGAGTACCGGATCTACAAAGGTTGTATTTCCGTATCTTGTAGTTAAGTGTTAACTAGTTAGCTTTTTCGCCTAGTTTTCTAGCAAACGATCCGTAGTCGGGTCTCTCGGCACCGTTAAAATTTTAATTTGGCATGATCGATGCCTTATGAGAACTCATTAGGATGCCTAGGAACCCTACACTTATACAGGTCCCTGATCGTAGGATTATCGAGACAGGGCATCGATACTCCAGAGTAGATGTAACATTTCAGAAAAATAAAATATTATTTTTAGGAATTTTTACAATTAAATAATAAATATTGTGAATATTTTGGATAATGCGGTATAATTAAATACCGATAAATCGGAAAATATTTGGAAAATTGTAAGAATTTCTAAAACGGCGGTACCTTATGTGATTTATGCAAATTATAAATTTTTATGATTAATTATACACTATTTTAATGCTAATCGCGATTAAATATCGCTAATCGTGCATTAAGCTAGTTTTGTGCATGTGATGTGCACCAAGCATTTTTCACACTTATTGCATTTTCCTACATGGCTTTTCTTTGTTTTGGTTTGGGTTTTAAAATGAGAAAGAAAAGAAAAGAAAAAGAAAAGAAAAGGGAAAATGATAAAATATAGAAGTATGGGCATGAGAGAGAGGGGGGTTGTCTTTGAGCTTAGTCTTGCCCATTGTCTCCATTCTCTTCATCCTTCTTCTTCCCTTCTTCTCCCATGGCAGCACTTCATCTCCCTCTCCTCTTCAACCCTCACAAACACCCTCAATCCAACATCAAAACCCCATCCCCACTTCATTAAAAATGTGCACAAGCCCCCTTACTACACTTTGGACCTAGAAAGCAAGGGTTTTGGACACTTGGGGCAACTCAAGAAAATTCTTGAGTTGCCAAATGAGGTAATCTCTTCACCATTAACATAGTATTTCAATTTCCTTAGCACCCATGTTAGTTTAGATACCGATATTTAGTAGTTTAGTGAACATTGAAATTTCAAGTTAGGGTTTTGTTGAATCTTGAGTAATGAAAGTGTAATTGAGTGTACTTGTGACTACAACCCCTGTAGTGATGTTATATTAGACCCTAACCATTGACTTAAACCCTAAATACGAACTTAGAAAATCTACCGGTATCGGATTTTGTGGAAATTGTGTTGGTATTTTGTGATCTGCTATCACCCGGAGACACTAGGAATTATTTAGCAAACACAGAGAGATGTGCATGCAGTATGTAGCATACCCTAAAGACCCGAGCCCCTAACCCAAAGCCCAGGCCGCAGATTTATTCCGTCTGGCGGCAAATTGCGGCCAGGGTGGGTTGGATTTGATTCGTGCTTGTTCTGTAGCTCCATATCCAGTAAACTAGACCCTTTACATATGCAAAATTGGCTAATTTCTTCTAGGGTAAAATCTGGGAGCACATTGGGGTGTTTTTGGCTATGTTTTCTGTATTTTGGGATGGTTGGTTTTGATACTGGGATTTGTATTTGGTCGTGTGGCGTTTGAACGTCAATGACTAGGATTATTAGTCGTGTTTTGCATGCGAAGCTATAGGTTTTAACCTATGAGTGAAACTTGTGCCGTTTTGGTTTCTTCGACTTGATTTTTATAAGCTTTTGCAATTGTGTATTGGTTGTAGGTACTCTCGTGTGGATTCCGAGATGACGAAGTGTCTCGACTTCGACAAGAAATGATCAAGGTGAGTGGATCTATATCCACGGGGGAAGTCGGGTGGATGGCATATAGCACCCCCGCAAACTTTGATGGAAACCGATTTATATATATAGAATATTGTTAATGGAACCGTATATAGAAAACTATAAATAGAGTTAAAAGATAGTTAGAGAACCATATTAGAAACTAAAGGATGGTTAGAAGTGAAATGATACGGCTAATATGTGATGACAGAATTTGAAGATGATATTTGACGATATTGCCTTTTAGGGTACTATAAGACTAGATAGCCGACGTAAATGTGTCATCCGAACCATACCTATTTCCAAACTGAAGAATCGTATGCATCTTTTAAACAGATACCTTGAGGGACGTTACGAATTTGCAAATGATATCTTTTCCTTAAAAACACCATAGCCCCGACTTTCAAAACTACGATTCGCATCTTTTAAAAAAACTGATTGTATGGCTCGGCTGTGTATGTGAGATTTAGATGCGATGAAATTAGAATACGATTTGGAATGTGATACAATGATATGTTGGTATACGGATGCGAGTTAGCTGAGATGATTGATACCTTTACCGGTCTCCTGATATGAGTTTGTTATGGATGTGACCTGGGACGTAGGTATATAGATATATAAATGTTGTGAATCATGTGTGATATGTCGTACGAGACGTTAGGTTCGTACCCCTCCTTGTCATATAGAATGATAGGATCCCCGATGGTTTAGTGACGCCGTACGATGATTTTCCGTACGTGATGAGTTTTTTGACGATTAATCCTTACCCTTGACTAGAGGTTGCCGTACGATGGATTATACCGTACATGGTGTTGTAGTTGGGTGCCGATTGATTGATTCACCGACTCGATCATGTAGATACGTATACCTTATATCTTTTAGCCGATGATTTACATTATGCTGCATTCATATTATTCTCATGGCATTGCTTATACCTGTGCTAGTACACTTACACCATTATCGATGATGCGTATGTTACACTTACACAGATTTGCCGGCTCACACATTTCATCATCGATAATTTCCATGTCACTATATAGTAGGATTGCTGCATCATGATATGACCCCTTGCATAGTTTACTTGCTATAGTTATATATGCACCTTATACGATGTTGCATTTGACTTGGAGCAATTGGGAACCGTAGTATATATTTAAAAACTTGATTCATTTTAAAAGAGCGGATTTCCCTCATATTGTCGCATCACTGTTCCATACTGCATGACATACGGATATGCTTACATTCTTTTATATGTCGCATATATCATGCTTTATGTTCATACGCATTGAGATATGATGAAATTGCTCACACATTCTTCATGCGACCGTTAATACTTCTTGAGATACTAAACGACCGATTACAAAATGTGCTTGCGCATTTAGGCGTAATTCCTCGTCTTACAATACCTAAGGCTTAGCAGTGACTCCCAAACCAGTTGGTCTAAGGCACTAGGTGATAAAGCACCCTCGCTATATTTTTTATTTATGCTGCCTTATGTAATTACAAAACCAATGTTCATTTTTTTATCTCTTTATTCACCACTTATACTTTTATTTTATTTTCCTTCATACTAAGGATTTTAGAAAAGAGCATTTCAAGGTATCCTCTACTATCCTAAGTTTCAAGATGTGTGTGAGTGCGTAAGTAGGGTATATACTTTCAGAATTTAGACTAAAGGTTCAGAATTTATTTTTCAGACTTACACTTCAAATAAAAATTTCAATACTCTTCCCTAATTTTGATTTAGCCCAAGAACTGAACTCAAAATTTGCCTATTTCTAAATAAACTGCAAGGACATATATTTTCTATAATTAAACTTTAAGAAAGGTTATTTTTTGGGTTTTTAATTTACCAAGTTTAGGATCTAGTTTTTCCTAACTAGTCAACCGTCTTGTTGAACTTAAGTCAAATATGGCCAAAATTGAACTTTTAATTTTTATTTTTTTTTATTTTAAAAAAATTTATTTGATTTTATTTTTTTATATTTTTTTATTTTCATTTTTAATTTTTATATATTTTTTATAAAGATGCAATGCGGAATTAAATATGCAAAGAAAGAAGAAACAAATATGTACAAAAAATTAAAATATGCAATGCAATGATAACTATTTACAAACCACCTCCACCCCCAAACTTATCAAAAGCAGTGCCCTCACTTCTCATGGTCTCACCGTCCCCTCGAACGTGAACGGGAACGTTCCTCTCTTGCCAGCAGGGTGGTCATGCCATGCTCCAACCCTGTGGCTCGCTGATCTAGGTTGGTCACCATCCCTATCAATCTGTCTATCCCCCTAGTGGCTCTCCTAAGTAAACGTGCTTGTGCTGCGGGGGTAAGCTCTTCCTCGCTCGCTGATCAGCCGAAAATATTGCATTTTTAACATGAAAATTTCCCTACCATTTGCACTCATCTAGAGGTGTTCGGTATTAATATAGCACATATTAGCAAATTGAATGTAAAATACCAAATAACCTGTGTTATATATTAGAACCGACATTTCTGAGAGAAATTGAGTGTTTATCATGGCATTGCATCATCTTTGTATAGCACAACACTTGTCTCGAGAATCTGTGCTGGAAATTGCAGGAGAAAAGCTGAAACTGTCAAAAGTGCGGGTAAAAATGCGCCAAGTCCAAGACTTGGGATCTGGCAGAAATCGAGAAAGAAAAATGATATTAAACATATCAGGAAAAGGCCAAAATATCAGCCCAAGAGTGAAACAGAAAGTTGATGCAAAGAGGGCACCAGAGGACCGTGGATCCACGGCCAATGGGCCATTCCCGCCGCGGATCCGCGGCACCATAGTGACATCATGGCTTCAATTTTCTTCACGTGCCTTCCCTCCAACAGAACAGCTTCTAAAAGACTCCAGATTGTCCACGTGGCTTCATCCAGAAGGCTCGGCCTAACAACCTAGCTCTAGAATATTCCCTTCAACTAACCTCTTCTAGAAGCCTCTCTCTAACAAACTTTTGGAGGGAAATTTGAAATTTGAATTCTAGATCTAGGGTTATGATGGCGTATAAAAGGAAACCTATATCTAGGGTTCAAGGGTTGTTGATTCCTACATCAATTCCCCAACACAAGTGGAGTGACACAACTTGTAAACCCTAATCCCCAATTCAAATTCCAAAACCAAAAATCAAGAACTTCGAGTACCCAATCAAGCATGAAGCCTTCGATCCTTTAGAAAGCGACGCCGAACTTCATCGGAGCAAGTGATCCAAGGAGATCCGCGACTCAAGGAGACGAGCGTAGCCGAAATCAACGATCAAGTTCTTTCCTCTTGTAGATCTTGAGAGAATTGTAACTAAATTGTTGATAAATAATGGTGAAATTTCTATATCTTGCTTTCTTTACATTCTTGCATCATGATTCGATCTCAATTCTTGATTGTGTTTCTTATTATGATGTTTGAGTAAAACTCCGCTCGTGGAGGAATCGAGACAATCAATAGATGATGATGTTACAAATCTTGAAACGATTCTTAAGTCTTATGAGTTTGTAAATCCTAGCAAATTGAAGAATCGACGACCTAGTTTCGATGCGATGCTTTCTTGATTGTGTTCACTCGAAATTAAGGATCCACGATCGATTCTTGAATTTACTAGAGGCTAGAATGTGAATGAAATCAACGAAAGGACAAGGGATAGAAGATGAAACTTTAATTTTCGTAAGAAATTGCTAATTCTCGTTGATCATCATCGATCTACTATCAATTCATCGATGAATAAGAATACATAATCAATAATTTCATCACATCTATAGATTCGATCGATTCTTACGAGCCTCACTTCGATTCTTGATTATTGGATTGGAAATCATCAATTCTTGATTCTTGATTTTAATGTTTTCTTGATTTTAGATTTAGATCTAGATAATTCTTGAATTCACCTTTAAATCTTGAATTGAATTGTCTTTTCTTTCTTTTCTTTAATTTTCAATTCATCTAATTCAAATACAAACGGATCTCACTTTCTCTGTGGACGATCTGCACTCGCTAACACGCTACAATCGACACCATTATTGATTGCGGTCAAAATATTTTTGGTTGTGATTTCTATACATTTTCTACATACACACCGAGAATTCATATCAATCAAATGGCGCCGTTGCCGGGGATAGTGCGCTAATTCGTTTGTTTTTGAAATTTGAGTTGAAAAGTTTATTCAATCATAATTTTGAAGATCAAAATTCGCGCAAACACTAAACGTTTTGTTGTGGTTTGTTGGGAGGAAATCTGGAATCTGCGGAGCAATTGGAAAAATTTTTGGAATATTCCAGAGAGCTCAGGGAGTGCACAGAGGCTTGCTGTAAAATTTTTGTGCAGTGTTCTTGTTGAACCGGGGCGGATCCACGGTTTAAGGCGATCTTTGCGGCAGTTCCGCGGCTTGGTAGCTGCATTACTGTACCATTTTTTTCAGGTGACTCCTTCACTTTCGTATCTCCTCCTCAATCTGCTCCAATAACAAATTTGCTGCAGGTTTCTTTGCAAAATTCGCAGCGCCGGAAAAAAATTAAAAAATTCTGCGTGTTTGATCTTGGTTGTTTGCATATTAATACGGAATTTAAGGGGCACGGCCAAATCAAGATTAGGTGGGGATTTCATTACCCTTCCTAAGCCCCAAAAATCACAAAATTGTATCCGCATTACCCTCATTAACTAAAAGAAATCTTGACATGACTCTAAGGACCGTCGCGCTCACTTAGAGCAGGAGAAGGTCGTGGGCAATCTATTGCTTATCCGCGTTTCTTTTGTGGTGTCTAAGGCAAGTGTGTCTAAGGCAAGTGGTTACTTAATTAGGACCACTACTTACGTAGTGGAAAACCTCCCACTTACTTGGCACTTACCTGGCCACAGGAGAGACAAAGAGGCAGTGGAGGATTGATCCTGTGACTTGTCTTTTGGCAGTTAGGAGCGGTCTAGAGCCTTGACCTAGGTGACCACTAGACTTAGGGTTGCTTGTGCATTTTTGGTGATTTGCATTTTTTCAAAAATCCGTATCTTTTTCAAAACAAACACCAACCAACTTATCATTTTCTCTAATTATCTTAATGCTGTCACTTGTGCTAAACCATTAGTGCAAGCTCGGCTAGACACGGGATTCTAGTGCCGCTCTTGTCCGCGTTTTCCCCTATCGACCCCAAAATCGGTATTTCTACATTTTCTTTTTCTCACCACCACAGCGATGGACGGTTATCCATCAAACTTTTACACCACCCTGCCACCGCCCGCCGGTGCGCAGAAACCCCACGCATTTCTGTTCAAGAGAGATGCTATCCTTCCCGTGTTCCCCTTCCCACCTGTCTTTCTATACCACCTGCCAACGGGGAAAATTTTGAAATCAACCCCCAATTCATCGAACTGTTACCCAAATTTCACGGTCTTGATTCTGAAGACGCATACGCTTTTATCTCCAAATTTGAAAATGTATGCGCAATGATTGGAAAGTCACAACTGTCTGTGGATGCTCTGCGTTTACGTTTTCTCCCATTCACTTTGTGCGATTTAGCCGAGAAGTGGCTTTATAATACAACCGCACATTCTATTTCAAAATGGGATGAATTTGTAAAAGCATTCCTTAAGAAATTTTATCCCAATCACAAGACCAGCCGTGTTCGGAGCGAAATCTTCAAATTTACCCAACTTCCCAATGAACCATTTTGGAAATACTTTAAACGGTTCAAGGATCTTCTTATCCAATGTCCTCATCACGAGATGGGATTTGTTTCGAATTATCTATGAGGGTATTGATCTCACTACTAGACAGATGCTTGAAACCATGTTGCCAATTCCTATCTAAAGATGATGGTGAAGCTGTAAGTGCACGGCGGCGCCCCGGCCGTCAATCCGACGGCCAAACGCGGAAACGGTGGTAAACTTTTATTTTTGCGGACTTAGCAAACCGGCATCACCGCGCACTAAACTCCGGATCGTGCCATTAAACTAGTCTAAGCTATCTAGAGAGGGGGTAGAGAAATATACCATACGATCCGAGTCCTCCGGTCTTCATCTCCACTCCGATCTCCTCGCGGGATCTCCGTCCATCTCCTCCTCGTCGGAAAGGGCACCACGAAGCCGGGTACTTTTACGGGCTCCCACCTCAATACCGAGGCAACTCGCGCATGAAGCCGGCAAATCGACATGCTCAAGATATGCTGTAGGAAGTGTAGTGTAGAATCATAGTCTCTTTTGGGGTTTGGTTGCCATTTGTGGATGATGGAGGAAACAAGACAAGAAAAAATGGTGCTTGCATTTTTCTTAACATGAAATGAGATCAATCAAATGAAACACTCTCAAGGATGAAGATGAAACTCTCTTCTTCTCTTTTCTTTCTCTCTTTCTTTTTCTCAACCATGAACAAAAACCTCTCATCAAGTGAGTATGAAAATGGTGGAGCAAAAACAATATGATAACAAGAGGGAGGTGAGTGTAGGATGCAAAAAGTGGTGACCACAACCTAAAACATAATCATCACTAAATCAACATCAAACATCTTTTCATATCTAATCTCATAAAGCAAAGAAAAGAAAGAAAAAGGATCTCATCATGAAAAGCCATCATGATGCCACCAATATGCAAGATACCCCCTCCACAAATGTTATTTGTACAATTGCAAATAACACCCTCCATCTAAAAAGTCCGGCCGGGAAAGAACAAAGGAAAACCGGCCGGAACGGAATGCAAACTGGCAACTCCAGAAAACTGGTCCCGTAATAAATTACAGGAAAACCCCCATACTGTGCATACACACCCGCATCTGTATTCCGTCCGGATACAAATGCAATGAGACAAAATCTACACTGTACTATACTAGGATCCGGCTTAAACCAAAGCCGGCTAGTAATATCCGTCTGATCCTGATCCGTGCAATACCGCACGTATCTGATCGAACGCTGCCATATAACTATACGGCCACTAGTACAAAACCGTCCGATCCTGATCCGTGCAATACCGCACGTATCTGATCGGACCCTGCCATATCTCCATACGGCCTCTACAGCGTTTCGCCCGAAAGCTTGAGTAACTTAAAGTGTGGTGGACTCTAAAGACTCGTCAATACAATGGCTGTGGATTTAACCACTAGCACGTTAGAGGTATAAGCCAATACGTGACGGGCCACCAGCTATTGACTAAAAGGGACGTCGATGAGCGAACTCATCCTGACACCCTACAGAGCCTGTCAGTGACAATATCCGTGCAGTCCGGTCCGTTCGTCTATGAGTATCGCATGGCGGGCCTAGGGGGTTGGTAAAAGTCAGACCCCCAAAAGCGGTACAAGTCGTGTCGGAGTGTAGCCCAGAACACCCTGAGATACTACTGGAATACCTACCAGTAAATCTCCTTGCCTTGGCCAAGGACTTTGTGTAATGGCTCTCCTAGACACAGCACGACCTCACCCCCAATACCGGGAGAGACGAACCCCTGAAGATACGCTCACTGCCTCCATGTGGCTCGGGACTGTACCCAACTAAAACCTGTTTGCACGACTCCTTTGAGCCGTGGTAGGGTAGTAATCAAAGTACAGTGGGAACTCACACGAGACAAATGACGACCCCCAGGTCGATGAACTAACCTGCACACATGTCACCAGGGAACTGCCATCTGACGTCTGGTATATGACCAACTAGCATGTTCCCGGCGAGTCCTGTCCGGTGTACTCATAACCCAATGAGCACCTGTATACATCTTAGGTGAACCAACTGACACCAGTGGCTTGTGAGACCGGCCACCGCCCCTCGTCGGGGTCTCGACTGTATACACTAGTCTACTAATGGAGTATCGATGCCCAGTCTCGAAACTCCCACGACTAGGGACCTTTTAAGGATATGCTTGTAGACCCCCAGCTCCCACTTATATGATCGCCCTCATACTGCTGGTGGTCAAGCAAGAATCCTAGGGGCTCTATCAACGTGTAATAGCGACGTATCATGTCACCTAAAGCAGTACACGATGATAAAGGTAAACCAGATAGCATACTATCATCTCGAGTAAGACTGTCCTACTGGGATAGGTCCTCCCTCAATCATTGCAATCACGTGCCTGTGATCCAATAATTGACTCTGAGGGCACTATCTCCAACAATCTCCCACTTGCACTCAAGGCTAATTATTGCGATGTCGCATACTCACAGCCCGTGTGATACCGAACACCCAACTCCTCTACAAGTCAATCTCACAAAACTCGTTTGCGAAACTATTGCGTTCGAGGAATAGCCTCAGTGAGTGGATCCGCCTAGTTGTTTATTTCTATGTCTCTCTATGTCTCAAGTTCGCGGAGAAACCCATCTCCCGAAATGAGCAATACCTGTCTTAGAATGTGTCTGGATGTCTGATGGGACATAGCTCATAAATGAACTCCAAATCCAAACTTCTTAGACTGTATCGTCAACGGAACTTAATCAGTATCCTGCGCGCCTTGCCTCCCTCAGTATTGTCTTGGACCACCTGTTCAAAATACTGCCCCTCATCAGAAGGAAAACTATAGCTCTGACAACCTTCTTGTCGTCTATGTCACCTTGGAAGCCTGGAATGATAACTGTCTCCTGAATAAGGCTGTCGTTATCATATCCCTAGAACATCCACTTATGTTCTAAAACTGCTTCCTACCGTTTCTCCAGGATTGGATTAATGTCAACTTATTGCATCTAATGCAAGAACAACATCTGGTGTGGTACTTGACATCTCATGATTGACTCAATTGCCTAAGCAAGTGATCTGCCAACCATGCACATCCCTCTCTACTTTAGTCTACAAGACACCTTTAGAGAGGGTGACTCCATTTTCTGCAGGTACACCACCATGCCAGGAGTCGTCCATTCTAAATACTCATAGAATGCTGTCAAGGTACCCATATTAGGAAACCACCCAAATCTAGATCTAAACCATAGATCTAGTAACCAGTATGTCTGATATAATGTCCAAGTCCTTTGTGGAGAAACCACTGTGTGACGACCAAAGTATAACCAATCGTAGTATAGGAGTATCACTTCCTACTACCTTCTCAACAGATCCATCCCCTATTCTGATGACGTCAAACCTATGACTGTCACATCAGAAATAGATGATCTATCTCCGCTACATCTGCTTTAGTCTATAAATAGACATAAGCCTGATGTCCACCAATGCTTCCGCTGCTCCCACTGACCGCGACAACCCTCTGGCAGAGTCATATAGACGTGCACTTCTAAAGCAAGTTTAGAACGACGCTATACTCATCCTCCTGCCGGGTCTCGCAGCCTGGAACAACAGCAATGGCAAGTGTGGGTAAACCAGAACTTCCCTGTCACCGTCCTTGAGGCTACCGAAGTACCTCTCGGGTGCCTGAAGTTACCCACCTTATCTGCGGAGTGGCCAATGGAATGTCAATCCAGATTGAATCTTTAGGTTCCTTATCAAATCTTCAGTAATCGTTTGTGGTTCTGGAATCACTTCCAGTTCAACCATACTCCCACTACTGTTTTCTGAAAAAAAAAATCCATTTTTAATAAAACTGTGGCGAGTCTAGAACAATATCGCTATTGTTCATCCAGATGGTAGAAAGTCAACCCTCGTCATAGCCTGGGTCAACCCACAAATAGCCATTACAGAAACGTGCCTTGAGTTGTCCAGTGTCTGGTTTTAATCATAAACCGGACAACTCCCCGTACCTTAACATCGTTAAGATATGAACTGTTCTATATCCAATATAGAAACAGAGGCACTGATTTAATTGAACCAGATTCAAATCATGCAGCTGTCCCCAGCGCATGTCAACTAAATGGAAAAGGGGCCGATCAGCGTTACTCAACTTAGGAATACTTCCAATTATGAGTAACCCGAAAGAGAAGCAAGTTCTCTTAACCATTACTATCAACTGAATACCATACACAAGTATCTACATCTTCGATCACCTTGAAGAATCCCGATACTTGCTACACCTGGTTCTCTACTCTATTCAAATACCTATAACTCCTCAAAACTTAGACCCTGTGTTTCTATAAAACACATGTCTAAGAACTAGAGAAATTAAAAGTAAACAGAATATAGTATGAGGACCAACCCCTCTGTCCTAATGGACACTGGACAACATACAATACTCTGTATATGTCCGCTGAGTCTAACAACTCTTTCACTGTATGTCGTAGGTTGAAAACTGTACTTATGGTTAAGAAGAATTACACCGCTGTTTAATGCTCCTTACCTAACCATCCACTGATATAGGTAAATATCATCGACATAATATCAAAAAGGTATATCTCACTCTATGAAAATAGACGTACAGATATATCAATTTGAAATTGGTGCACAACAGCGGATATTCAAAACCAAATATTTGCCGACCGGCAAACAACCCAGGTGGCTTCCTCAAATATCACCAATTCGAACGAATCCCGATATAATGAGGATGGTCACCTAATTTCCAATAACTTACTCCCACTCATCATCTGTAAAACCATACAGATGTGAGAATCATACCTGGTAAATACATACCCTGGAGCAAGTGTTAATTGGGAAATCAGTTTTCTTTTAACAGTACACAGTGAAACTGAAACATTGAAATGTTTCGATGGGGTATCCTGGTATTCCTAGTAATGCCTCTACCATTATCCAGATTCACAACTGTAACCGTGTGTTTCTTTGCCACCTTTCCAAATCCCTTTATATGTCTTTAGTCGTTACCTTCTGCACACCCCTTAGGCCAAATGGTTTTCTTCCTTCCCTACCGTTCGGCACCAGCCTATGGTTTGGAAGAAGACTATCCAAAAAGCATAAAGGGTGTACTGTCCTAATCCTAGGAGCACTCGCAACGCGAGAGAAGGTGAAGATAAAAGACACCTGAATGTACTTTATTCCTATTTCTCCTGAACCAGGATCCATCCCCGAACTGGAACAAGTTCCTTTCGAGTTCGTATATAACCATACGATGGATTATCCAATAAAATGGGATCTTCGTAGTGATACGGAGTGTCTTGGAGAAATACAAAGGTGATTTAGGATTGGCGAAGAAATAGTTGGTTTGGTCGTGAATAGCAGTCGCAACTTACTTTGCCCTCTTACTGATCCCTTGCTTTGTCTGAACTTAATACCTTCTGTACACCGTTTAGGCTAACTGGTTTTCTTCCTTCCCTACCGGTCGGCACCAGCCTATGGTTTGGAAGAAGACTATCCAATTTGCGTAATAGGTGTACTACTCCTAAACCAAGGAGTACTCGCAACCTGAGAGAGGGTGAAAAGAAAAGACAACTGAATAATCCTATCCGTTTTCTCCAGAACCGGAAACCATCCTCGAATAAATCTTTCGAGTTCGTATCTAACCATACGATGGTTTTGTCCAATGGAAGTGAACGTTCGTAGTAAAACGGGGTGTCCTGGAGAAAAGGGTAAAAGTAAGAGTGGCAATGAGGTTTGCAACTCTGACAATCCAAAAGCCAGTGTTAAGTAGGTTCGGTCAACTTAGTCACTGAGTCATAGTCTAGGGTCGGGTCAATGGTCGCTGCCAGAGAGAGAGAGAAAAGAAACACTCAGCGTGCACTCTAACCTAGATCAGAATGGTTACCAATTTATCTAATCTGGAAACCTCCCACTGTACTTCAAATTCTCCTCCAAACCTGAAAGAAGAATTAGTCGGGGTCACCCGAGGAGTAAACCAACTCATCAGTGGGAATCGGGATCCAACTCTCATCGCATGACAACGTGACGGAATCCGCTCACGGTATCACACTCCAGAAGGTATGCGCATATCTGGCAAGTTTCAGTACTTTTGAAACTCCCGATGTGATTTCTGCCCCATGCTCTTATGACCTTGACTTTGGCCAACA
The DNA here is from genome assembly GCA_030015575.1 of Agapanthus africanus. Taxonomy (NCBI): domain Eukaryota; kingdom Viridiplantae; phylum Streptophyta; class Magnoliopsida; order Asparagales; family Amaryllidaceae; genus Agapanthus; species Agapanthus africanus. The sequence continues at coordinate 550,765,458 of JASDDO010000024.1, read as the reverse complement.
TATCATAAGTCACATGTCAAGTTCTACCCGTCATTCTCCAGGTTAATTTGAATCCACCCGTACCTACCCTTGACTTTGGCCAAAATGGCAGTACGACTGTCCCAAACCAACGCATCTATCTATGCTGCATATGAATACCCCAATAGCTACCAATCTCTGTGCCTTGACTTTGGCCAACATACACAGCTTGAATACTATTGACTACCCATATGAAACGACGGAGGGCTACGAATGGTTTCTGGCGAAAACCTTTAACGTAATGAACTTGATATCGTTGAAGGAACGGATAGCTTTTTAGAAAATATAGTGACGAAAACCTTTACTAAAGAGGTCACTCCCGGTGAAGGGATCTCGGCTCTTTCCCCGTAGAATGGGGTGCAGGATATTCCAAATGAACACCACGATGCAAAGCAAAAGTAATCGGCTATAGTGAAGTTAATGCCCTGACGCAAACTTCTGTCCAAGGGGTCACTCCCGGTGAAGGGATCTCGGCCCTTGCCTCGTCGACTGAGGAGCAGGATATTCCAAATGAATACCACGATGCAAAACAAAAGTGAACGTCCTTGCAATAACAGCTTTTTGAAAAGTGTTCCAACAACATCAGAATAGGTTTGTTTTATCTTGCATTGATCCGAATCAATGCAGTCCCATCAATTGATCACACCACAAAGAACGAAAATATACTGACGTAGTATATGCCATCCGCATTCGCCACTGGGTCCCGTCATCACTCGTTAGGTTAGCTTACTAACGACAGAGCGGGGACTGGACTAGCGCGGATGAAAAACATATACAACATCTACTAATATATATACCAATATATAGTATTTCGCTCAAGGCGTGAATAAAATGCAACATCACAGAAATGTACAGCATCACAGAACAAATCAGATATCTGGGATCCCCGGGTTTCACAGAGCCACTATTGAAACCCGACGTTCCCCTGGTCGTGTGGATAGCCTGTGCAATGAAATCCTAGACCCCTACGGGCGCGGCAAGTCACCCGCCAAAACCTGAAGCGAGGCAGCCCCCTTCAGCGCCGTGAATGGACCACCCAGCACTTCACGGAATCCGGCAACTTGGGCACCCCTCCTGGGTCAACCTGTACCCCCTACGAGTGCGGCGAATAGCCCGCCAATCCCAGAGTGAAGCCCCCTCCGTCTCAATGCCATGAGATGCGGGCTTGTTGCCCTCTAGAACCCGGCCATCCGTGCACCCCTCCGCGGGGCAATCCTAGTACAGAAAGTAAAATATACATACAACGGGTACATCGACCGCAACCAGGTCGTGCCCCAAAATAATAATACAAACTGGCAGTGACGGCAGTCCACATGTCGGACGCTCGCCCCGCAATAGCAAATGTACATAATACAACCACACTGTACTAGCATTGCATCCAGGCTATCCCCACGACCGATCCGCATCATCACAGCAAATACATAGAACATCAACGTGAAAGTCACGTTCGCAAATCCGTCGAACCGGGCTATAGCAGTTAGACGGGATTTACCGATCGAGTGACATTCACGGTCGCAGATATAATGTAAATACTGTGAAAAATGTGTTTAAAATTTTCCGATTGACCAAAAAATAACAAGTGGGCCCCCAATCAAAACTGTAGCACTCACAGAAAACCTGGGCCCAATTTTAATAGTCCAAAAACCACATTTTCAACTCAGGAACATTCTGCAAAATTTTGGAAGCGTGAACAGTTAGCTCCGCGGCGGAAGCGCGGCCAAAGCAGGGGTTTGGCCGCCCTTCCGCGGCGGTATGGTGAGTTCGTGCTACCAAATTTTTACAGTAACCTTATAATTCCCTGCACATCACTCTGAGACAACCTGAAAAATTTTTGGACTCAAAAAAAATTCGACAGAAACTGATGTGCATGAAAAATGCGTTTTCGGGATTTTGTTCGATCGGAAACGAAAAACACATAACACAAAGCTAGACGAAGTTAATGGCGAGGCTCTGATACCACTGTAAGTGCACGGCGGCGCCCCGGCCGTCAATCCGACGGCCAAACGCGGAAACGGTGGTAAACTTTTATTTTTGCGGACTTAGCAAACCGGCACCACCGCGCACTAAACTCCGGATCGTGCCACTAAACTAGTCTAAGCTATCTAGAGAGGGGGTAGAGAAATATACCATACGATCCGAGTCCTCCGGTCTTCATCTCCACTCCGATCTCCTCGCGGGATCTCCGTCCATCTCCTCCTCGTCGGAAAGGGCACCACGAAGCCGGGTACTTTTACGGGCTCCCACCTCAATACCGAGGCAACTCGCGCATGAAGCCGGCAAATCGACATGCTCAAGATATGCTGTAGGAAGTGTAGTGTAGAATCATAGTCTCTTTTGGGGTTTGGTTGCCATTTGTGGATGATGGAGGAAACAAGACAAGAAAAAATGGTGCTTGCATTTTTCTTAACATGAAATGAGATCAATCAAATGAAACACTCTCAAGGATGAAGATGAAACTCTCTTCTTCTCTTTTCTTTCTCTCTTTCTTTTTCTCAACCATGAACAAAAACCTCTCATCAAGTGAGTATGAAAATGGTGGAGCAAAAACAATATGATAACAAGAGGGAGGTGAGTGTAGGATGCAAAAAGTGGTGACCACAACCTAAAACATAATCATCACTAAATCAACATCAAACCTCTTTTCATATCTAATCTCATAAAGCAAAGAAAAGAAAGAAAAAGGATCTCATCATGAAAAGCCATCATGATGCCACCAATATGCAAGATACCCCCTCCACAAATGTTATTTGCACAATTGCAAATAACACCCTCCATCTAAAAAGTCCGGCCGGGAAAGAACAAAGGAAAACCGGCCGGAACGGAATGCAAACTGGCAACTCCAGAAAACTGGTCCCGTAATAAATTACAGGAAAACCCCCATACTGTGCATACACACCCGCATCTGTATTCCGTCCGGATACAAATGCAATGAGACAAAATCTACACTGTACTATACTAGGATCCGGTTTAAACCAAAGCCGGCTAGTAATATCCGTCTGATCCTGAACCGTGCAATACCGCACGTATCTGATCGAACGCTGCCATATAACTATACGGCCACTAGTACAAAACCGTCCGATCCTGATCCGTGCAATACCGCACGTATCTGATCGGACCCTGCCATATCTCCATACGGCCTCTACAGCGTTTCGCCCGAAAGCTTGAGTAACTTAAAGTGTGGTGGACTCTAAAGACTCGTCAATACAATGGCTGTGGATTTAACCACTAGCACGTCAGAGGTATAAGCCAATACGTGACGGGCCACCAGCTATTGACTAAAAGGGACGTCGATGAGCGAACTCATCCTGACACCCTACAGAGCCTGTCAGTGACAATATCCGTGCAGTCCGGTCCGTTCGTCTATGAGTATCGCATGGAGGGCCTAGGGGGTTGGTAAAAGTCAGACCCCCAAAAGCGGTACAAGTCGTGTCGGAGTGTAGCCCAGAACACCCTGAGATACTACTGGAATACCTACCAGTAAATCTCCTTGCCTTGGCCAAGGACTTTGTGTAATGGCTCTCCTAGACACAGCACGACCTCACCCCCAATACCGGGAGAGACGAACCCCTGAAGATACGCTCACTGCCTCCATGTGGCTCGGGACTGTACCCAACTAAAACCTGTTTGCACGACTCCTTTGAGCCGTGGTAGGGTAGTAATCAAAGTACAGTGGGAACTCACACGAGACAAATGACGACCCCCAGGTCGATGAACTAACCTGCACACATGTCACCAGGGAACTGCCATCTGACGTCTGGTATATGACCAACTAGCATGTTCCCGGCGAGTCCTGTCCGGTGTACTCATAACCCAATGAGCACCTGTATACATCTTAGGTGAACCAACTGACACCAGTGGCTTGTGAGACCGGCCACCGCCCCTCGTCGGGGTCTCGACTGTATACACTAGTCTACTAATGGAGTATCGATGCCCAGTCTCGAAACTCCCACGACTAGGGACCTTTTAAGGATATGCTTGTAGACCCCCAGCTCCCACTTATATGATCGCCCTCATACTGCTGGTGGTCAAGCAAGAATCCTAGGGGCTCTATCAACGTGTAATAGCGACGTATCATGTCACCTAAAGCAGTACACGATGATAAAGGTAAACCAGATAGCATACTATCATCTCGAGTAAGACTGTCCTACTGGGATAGGTCCTCCCTCAATCATTGCAATCACGTGCCTGTGATCCAATAATTGACTCTGAGGGCACTATCTCCAACAGAAGCTTGGAAATACCTAGAAGATTTAGCTCAAAACACATCACAATGGGAAAGTGTTAGACCACCACCGCCTAGGGAAGATGTCAATCAGCTCGATGTTTCTATCATAATGAGAGCCGAAATGGCCACAATACAAAGGAAACTCGACGCTATAGAAAACAAAATCTCTTCAGCCTCCCTAAACCAATACACACTTCCCAAAACCGTGTGTGGCTGCTGTTCAAACCCATCACATTTGACGGAAGAATGTCCTTTGAATGTACCGTTTCAAGGTCACACTAATGCTGCATTTCAGCAAAGACCTGGAAACGATCCTTCTTCTTCCTCATATAATCAAGGTTGGAAGAATCATCCTGATTTTTCATGGATCCAACACTAAGCTCAATACACGGATCTAAACCAGAACAATTTCCAAAGGGTTCTTCCACCACAACAGTAACCACTCCAATTGAGTCAGCACCACTTCCATGCACAAAATTTTAAAATCCGGTCAACACACCTGCACCGTCTAATCCTTTACAGTGGACCGGTACTGATGAATCCTCTTCATTCATGAACTTGCTTTTGACAATAAAGACTTCCGTCGATGATATAAAGAAAAACTCCACTTCCCAAGTGGAGAGTATTAAATCGATGGAAGCTCAAATTGAATAATTAAAAGCCGAAATGAGTGCAAGAGAGAAAGGGAATCTTCCAGCTCAACCCCTACCTGATTCTGGACCTTCACATTACACTAATATGGATGCACTTACCACATTGAGATCTGGAAGAGTGCTAGACAATCATGTGGGTAAACAGATTGATGTTGAGGAATCAAGTGAACCCCAGGCTTCCACTTCCACTTCCACTCACACTTCTACTTCTTACCCTATTTCGTCTAATTTACCATCTTCTTCCGAGCCTATTCTCCGTTTTCCCAAAGGCTCGAACCCTCCACCCACTTCATCCTTCCCACCCCCACAACCTTCTCCACAGATGTTAGACCCAACACTTATTGATAGAGCTCCATTTCCAAATAGGTTGAGGCCCAACAAACCCAATGCCCAAATGGAGAAGCTTGTGGACATGTTTAAGCAAGTTAATATCAACATCCCTTTCCTAGATGCTATCCAACAAGTTCCGTCCTATGCGAAAACTCTTAAGAACTTGTGCACTAGGAAGAGGAAGACTCAAGTGCCCAAGAAAACATTCATGGCAAAGACTGTAGACATGGCTTTCCCCCAATAATTACCACGGAAATGTAAGGACCCTGGCCGTCCTACTATTTCTATTTCTATTGGGGAAAAACACATCAACCGTGCTCTACTAGACCTTCGCGCTAGTGTTAACTTGCTTCCATACTCGTTTTACGAGTAGTTAGGTATCGGTGTGTTAAAGCCCTCGAGCATAACTCTCTAGATGGCTGACCGATCAATCACCAAACCTAGGGGTGAACTGGAGGATGTGTTAATAAAAATCGGGGAATTTGTATTCCCTGTGGACTTTATTGTACTTGATACACAGCCTGTAGCGAACCCACGGAATCAAATTCCGGGGATTTTAGGTCACCCCTTTTTGTCCACTTCCAACGCTATCATCAACTGTCGTAATGGTTCTATGACCCTATCCTTCGAGAATAGGTCAATTGAGCTGAACATTTACAAGTTGGGAAGTGTACCCTCCGAACATACTGCTCAGGTCTGTTCTGTCGAATTAATGGATGTCGACAGCAGCGAATTTGATGATCCTCATGATACTGATCTTGACTCTTTTCATTCATTGTTGTTTGACCCAACTATGTATCATACACATACGGACTCTTCTACCGAGTTGTCCGGGTCAACAACTAACACTAAGTATGAACTTTTTTTGGAGTGTGAAGATCACCCCGCGCTTTGTGATGACATTATTCTTTGGGGTATTGATGAGACTTTTGAGGAGATCTTCGCTGATGAACTCGCATTTTTGAAAAGCACGGGTGTTGAGATGAATCCACCTCAATACAAAGAAATTGAACCTCCACCCCTTCTTCTGAACTGTAAAAAGGATGCGAGCAATCCATCACATACACTGAGTCGTATCTCCAAAATGAGACGCAAACACATTCTATTCCACTACTTACCCTTTCCCTACTTCTTCTTCCACCAACCTGAATACTACATTGATAAAATTTTCGAATGGTTGGTGTTAACCTTTGGTCTTTGCAAAGCTTGGCATCGACAAATGATTTTTAACCCCCTCATGTGATTTTCAAAGCTTAACATTGTTTAACTCAAGTTTGGGAGGGTATAATCTGGCTCTTGATAAGAAATGTTTTACAAAATGATGAGCCAAAAATAGGTTTGGAGGAGAATTTTTACGATCATATTTGTTGCCCCCATTAATAAATTTCCTCCAAGGCTTACAGGTTTTCGAGATGTAGCGGATGGCAACAGTGAGGACACTGTTGAAAACAAGTTTGGGGGAGGTTTGTGCTTATTTTCGCATCATTTGCATATCACTTTGCATAAGCACAAAACATTTTAAAACCTATAAAAATTTTAAAAATTTCAAAAAATATTTTTGTACATAAATAAGATAATAAAAGATTAGATAGTGAAAAAATTACATCCAAAAGATTGGAAAAATTTAAGAAACCCAAGAAAATTAGAAGTTTTCTTATACGAACTAGTAATAAGTAGTTATGAGCCGTTGTCCCAAGGGTTAATAAGATGAAAGAAGTCATTAATCTGAGGATAAAAATAATTCCGAAAAATAGTTCCTATTCTGGAAACCAAACATTTTGAACGTTGATACAGTACTATACGCACTTACACACGTCTTGAAGCTCGGGATAGTAGAGGATACCTTGAAATGCTCTTGTTTAAAAGCCAAAAGTATGAAGGAAATAAAAAAAAATGAATAAAATATAAAATGGTGAGAAAAATGAACACTGGTTTTGTTATCGCCAATGCAGCAATAAAAAATATAGCGAGGGTGCCTCTTCACCTAGTGCCTTAGACCAACTGGTCTGGGAGTCACTGCTAAGCCTTACGTGGTGCAAGACGAGGAAAATATGCCTAATAAGCAAGCACATGAGTAATCGGTCGGTTAGTACCTCAAGAAGTATTAACGGTCGCATGAAAGTGTGTGAGAAAATTCATCTAAATATTCATTAATTAAAAAGTACTGCGGCAGATGGACAAGAGTATGATAGCTTGAATTGAATTCTAGGGTGTAAGGATGTATATTACACACACGTAGGGTGATATAATCGATGTTTGGAAGAAAGATAGGAATGAAGAATAAAGACGATGTTTTATTGAGGGATGATGTGATTTCTGACATCTTTTCATAACTATTAAGATAGGGCTCATGACAACCGAAAAGCTAGCATAGTTGGAAACCCTAATTTTCAAAGTCTTTCTTTTACAATTCTTATCTTTATATGTAATATTCACGGTCTTCCTTTTATTATTGGATTTTGTGGGTACAATCCGCTGAAAACCCTCAGGAGACAACACTCCTCCTACTAGGGACACCTAGAGATTTAAAGGCTTGTTGCACGTGCTCGGTGCAATCGTGTTGCCTACGAAAGTGTGCTAGTTAGTTTTTCTCTTTCTTTATTTTCTCCTTCTCTTTTTAATAAAACAGTTCGTTCGAGACGACCGAAAATAAGTTTGAGGGAATTTGATCAGTCGAAAATATTGCATTTTTAACACGACAATTTCCCTACCATTTGCACTCATCTAGAGGTGTTCGGTATTAATATAGCACATATTAGCAAATTGACTATAAAATACCAAATAACTTGTGTTATATATTAAAACCGACATTTCTGAGGTAAATTGAGTGTTTATCATGGCATTGCATCATCTTTATATAGCGCAACACTTGTCTCGAGGATCTGTGCAGGAAACTGCAGGAGAAAAGCCGAAACTGTCAAAAGTGCTGATAAAAATGCGCCAAGTCCAAGACTTGGGATATGGAAGAAATCGAGAAAGCAAAATGATATTAAACATATCAGGAAAAGGCTAAAATATCAACCCAAGAGTGAAACAGAAAGTTGATGCAAAGAGGGCACCAGAGGACCGCGGACCCGCGGCCAATGGGTCATTCCCGCCGCGGATCCGCGGCACCATAGTGACATCATGGCCTCAATTTTCTGCACGTGCCTTCCCTCCAACAAAAAAGCTTCCAGAAGACTCCAGATTGTCCACATGGCTTCATCCAGAAGGCTCGGCCTAACAACCTAGCTCTAGAATATTCCCTCCAACTAACCTCTTCTAGAAGTCTCTCTCTAACAAACTTTTGGAGAGAAATTTGAAATTTGAATTCTAGATCTAGGGTTATGATGGCGTATAAAAGGAAACCTAGATCTAGGGTTCAAGGGTTGTTGATTCCTACATCAATTCCCCAACACAAGTTGAGTGACACAACTTGTAAACCCTAATCCCCAATTCAAATTCCAAAGCCAAAAATCAAGAACTTTGAGTACCCAATCAAGCATGAAGCCTTCAATCCTTTAGAAAGCGACGCCAGACTTTATCGGAGCAAGTGATCCAAGGAGATCCGCGACTCAAGGAGACGAGCGAAGCCGAAATCAATGATCAAGTTCTTTCCTCTTGTAGATCTTGAGAGAATTGTAACTAAATTGTTGATAAATAAAGGTGAAATTTCTATATCTTGCTTTCTTTACATTCTTGCATCATAATTCGATCTCAATTCTTGATTGTGTTTCTTATTATGATGTTTGAGTAAAACTTCGCTCGTGGAGGATTCGAGACAATCAATAGATGATGATGTTATAAATCTTGAAACGATTCTTAAGTCCTATGAGTTTGTAAACCCTAGCAAATTGAAGAATCGACGACCTAGTTTCGATGCGATGCTTTCTTGATTGTGTTTGCTCGAAATTAGGGATCCATGATCGATTCTTGAATTTACTAGAGGCTAGAATGTGAATGAAATCAACGAAAGGACAAGGGATAGAAGATGAAACTTTAGTTTTCGCAAGAAATCCCTAATTCTCGTTGATCATCATCGATCTAGTATCAATTCATCGATGGATAAGAATACGTAATCAATATATTTCATCACATCTATAGATTCGATCGATTCCTACGAGCCTCACTTCGATTCTTGATTATTAGATTGGAAATCATCAATTCTTGATTCTTGATTTTAATGTTTTCTTGATTTTAGATTTAGATCTAGATAATTCTTGAATTCACCTTTAAATCTTGAATTGAATTGTCTTTTCTTTCTTTTCTTTAATTTTCAATTCATCTAATTCAAATATGAACGGATCTCACTTTCCCTGTGGACGATCCGCACTCGCTAACGCGCTACAATCGACACCGTTATTGATTGCGGTCAAAATATTTTTGGTTGTGATTTCTATACATTTTCTACATACACACCGAGAATTCATATCAATCACTCACGGTCGAGCTGGAGCTGGGTGTCTTGGCGGGTACGTCCTCGGCCGGCTTGGTGCGCGACCATACATCATATAAGCGTGTGTAGGACATGGATACGCCCTCAAGAAGAGGTCTAATAGAGATCCCTCCATGCATTTAAAACTCAAATTCCTCCACAGGGAGGAAATGGCAATATAGTTGTGTCACCAACATAGGGCATGGATAATTGGCAGTCCTCTTGCCCGCACCAATCGAATGAAGTAATACTGTGCACATATCTTAGCTGGGGTTTCTAGTCATCAAAGTGTGCACGATATGAAGGGATGGTATGAAAAATGTCGTATTGTGCGAACAGCCAAAAATATTATTTTGTGTCCAACGACATACAGTTAATACATTCGCAAAGAGGGTTCTAGTCTGGATGCCCTTACGTGGCTCCCTCGAACAGTCATTACCCATCAAAGGTAGGTAGTCCTCGAATCTGAGGGGTTGATCGTGAATAGGTAATCTAGGTATTAAGGTGACTTCATGGATGAAGTCCCTATCGATTATTATTTCCCTATCCCCCTAAATTAGCCTAATATAACCGTGTTGTGAGAGGCAACCATCCTCTATACACTCGTAAAATCGGGTGACGAGATCTGGAAGCGCGAAGGAATTTGGATGGTTAAAAAGTAAGAAGTTCCACCCACGCCTTCGGATCTCATCACCGAAATAGCTACCGTAGACCGTGTGTGCAAACATTTGTGAAAAGTCTCTTTCAAATTGCAACGTGGGTGCCATCACAGAGAGCAAGATACCAAAATATGAAATCGACAGAGAGGGAAAAAGGAGTGCAAACATCCTCTGAAAATTTCAGAGGGCGACGCAGAAAGGAAGCGGCGGAAGCACGGCAATGGAAGCACTTCGGCGGCGGTTGCGCGGTGGGATGGAGCGATCTCCCTGCTCTGTCTGCTGCGGCGGCTAGGGTTTTCAGAGAGGAATAATTTAGGGTTTGGTAAAAGCAGTAGAGGGGTCAGGTCCTTTTATAGGGGTTGTTTTGGTTATTTGCAAAAAGGACCTCTTAAAAAGAGGATTTTATTTGTAAATAAAATTTTTATATATTTTTTATTTATTATTTATTAAAACTGAAAATTTACAAAAATACCCTGAAAATTTTGAATTTTTTTTTCATTTTTTATAATTACAAATTGTACATACCCCAAAACTTATTTGAAGCAGTGTTTCCACTGTTTAAGCGGAGAAGTTCAGGATTAGGGGGGAAAAGAGAACATTATCAATCTATAGAAGGCCTTACACAGGATAAAAGTGAGCACCAACCATTCAAATATTCTATCTCTATAGTGTGTTGGTTGGTGAAAGAATGCAGAGAGGAAATAAATGGAGAATACGCGAGACCGTATGGGAAGAAATATGGAATACGGTCTCAGTATATTAGGAGAAGAATGGCGGAAGAGAGAAAGAAGTGTAGTACGAACTTGAGGGTGTAAATTGAGTGAATAAATTTGCACAAATTGTGATATCCGATGTGTAAAAAGCGATTGTGCTAATCTATCAACCCGTCGAGAAATGGGGTCAAATCCCTCAAGATTCGTGAGAAAACATGGGTACGTCGAACTTAGTATACCAGACATTGAAAATAAAAGTGTAACGGTTTCTTGCAAGGTCGGAACGAGGATGGAGGGAAGTAATTGAGGAAGGGTATTGGTTAAGGATTCAGGAGGGTGTGCGCAGTTAATGAAAGGGATAGAATGAATTGGAAATTCCGACTCCTCAAGTAAAACTGCTCCATCCTTAATAATTTCCTCAATACTCTCCTCAAAATTTAGCTTATCCATGCAATTCTCATCAAAATCAAGATGCATATGAAGTTCGGGAGAAACATTTAATGACTCGGGATGATGAAGTGGAGAGAAAAATTCAGTCAAATCCACGGGTTCATCATCCAAAATATTCCCAGCGTCAATATCCTTAATCAAGTAAAAATTAATTTTCTCAGGCACCTTAACAAAAGCATGGGTATCAATCAATTTAGGTTCTAGAGTGGAGGTGTAGAGGTCAAAAGGATTGGTGATGGTTTCACTCGAAAGGAACCTTTCACAATCAGGTAAATCAAGCACTACAAAGTCGTGCAAACTCATTAAACGTTTTATCTTCAGCTGGTGAATCATTTAGAACACTTAATAGACATTCAAAACCGGAGTTGTGGCATTCAATTAGGGATGGGTAGGTTTGATTTGGAAGGGTGTACAGGTCACTCTCACCTCTCAAATTCTCAATCTGTCCAACCGCCTCATCATATATTGGGAAATGTGGAGCTAGTTGGAAACTAGCTACCGGGTCACTAGGTTGTATTAGGGCGGCCATGGATGCATTCAAATCCATCATCTGTTGGCATGATGCTACCCTAAAGTCTTCTAACGCCTGTTCCAAACTATACATTGGTTGTGAAGGAGTTTCAGTAAAAGATTCAAAGTTGTTTGGATACTGAAAACTTCCAAATGGCTGTGTAGAAGCAATGTCTAGGGAAGGTGCAAAAGCCGGGTAGGACGGGCAGGAATTGAATGGTTGAACATAAGTAGGATCAACATTTTGATAAGAAGACGAATGGAATTGTTGATCCAAAGAATTCGCAGTGGTGAAAGGAGTGAAAGATCGGTTACGAGATTGTTCAATATGTTCAGCAATAGACATAGGTTTGGGATTATAACTGGACTCTTAAAAGGGGTATCATTATGAGAAGGGGTGAATGTTTGAAACGGTTGATACGAAGTGGATTGCTGAGTCCAATTGTTTTGCCTAGACGTTTCTATTCGATCTTTCAAAGAGATTTTTGGCATGGAGGGGTCGTTCGAAATTCGACCAAAACAAGAACCATAGGAAGTAATGTTTGGTTGTGGATACCAAAGTTCGGCAAGAGTTTTGCGAGGTGGGGTACCCATGATGTGATGAGAGAAAGGAGAAGAACAAGAATGTGATTTTTTTTTTTATATTTTAAAAAAAAATGTTTTTGGAGTTTTGAAATTTTTGAAAGTGTTTTGTTTTTAGAAAGAGTTTTTGCAAAAAAAAATTGTACGGAACTACGACACACTTTCAAACTGTCATAATTTAAGCGTGCACAATCAAGCCTAGAGCTAGGGTCTCCTAAGTCAACTAGACTGCTCCTAACTGGTCCAAAGTGACAAGTTGTGAGATATCCTTCAAATCGCCTCTTCGCCGCCAATTGTGGCCAGGCAAGCACAAGTGAAGAAAGGAGGGTTCCGCTCACCAATTATCATGAGACGGGCCTTTTAAAGTTACCTTTCTCACTTGTCTAGCCTAGGCACCACAAAGTCAGGTTTAGATAAATGACTAAATGCCCACAACCTTCCTCTGTCCTAATGAGCGCGACAGTCCTTAATTGGCAGAGTCTAGATATTTTTTAATTAGCTCGAGGGTGATGCATATGCTTTTAGTGATTTCTGGGGTCTTAGGAAGGGTAATGAAATCACCACCCAATCTTAATTGGTGTTATAGCCCCTCAGATTCTGTTTTAAATATGCAAAGCAGTTAACACACAAAATCTAAAACACTTGCCAAAAATTTTTATTTTTTATTTGCGGCGCAAATAATCCTCTACAAAGTGATTTATTGGAGAGGGAGAAGAGGTTGCTGTGCAAAGAATACCTGCAGGAAAACTTTTCAGTGGAGTGTAGAGGGTAGGAGAGAAGAAAAAAATACTCACAGAGAAATTTAGGGTGCTGACGTCAGCAGTTGACCGTGGAACCGCGGTCAAACTCCTACTTATGCCGCGTTTCCACGACGGTTTGGTAGGTTTGGATCTCCAAAATTTTCCTGTGTGCTGTTATGGTTCTCCTCTGTCTGTTCAGATCTTCTGTTTCTTGATTTGTTCACTGGGCTTGCTCCAGATCTAAATCAGTCTGTCTTCTTTTCCTGCACACTTTACACAAACCAATCAAAAATAACAAGATGATTTTTTTTATGTATTATTTTTTATTTTCTCAATTTTTATATATTTTTATTTAATTAACCCGAAATTACAAAAAGAAATAAACTACCGTTTACCCGGTAACGGCGCCATTTGATAGAAAGAGTTTTTGTATTTCTGTGTTTAATTTACCGTAATCAAGACGGTGTCGCTTGGTAGCTAGCCGGTTGAGTACGAGTCGGTCCACAGGGAAATGGTGTTCTTTTTTTTAAGTTCTAACGAGTTAAGTCCTATCTTTGGTAGGTTTTGTTTTAACGTCTAAGAATGAGATTAAATTGATTTAAAGTCTTGCTAGGGTTAGAATTAGGTTAGTTTGAAATATGGATTCTTCTTACTACTAACAATGCCCTAGTTAAGAGTATAGGTGTGAGGGTAATAGTCAACAACGGGGATTAGCACGACTTGAATGAAACGTGGTTTCTTCCTTTTGGTCCTTCTCCGTCCGTTCTTAACTCTTAGCCCTAACCTCCAGTTAATTCAACCACAACCGGTCTAACTAGAGAATCACCGCTATCATGTAGGATAGGGTGCCGTAGTGAGCGGTGTGTGGTTGAATTAAAAAGAGTCCTATTTTAAATATTATATGGGCAAAGAAAGGAGTGAGAGAGATTTCCTTCTCTCAAACCTTCCTTATCCTAACCCTAACAAGTGAGGAATTACTCACTCATTAGGAAAATGACAATAGAATTCATATTTATATTTTATTATAAAAGACTATCTAAGTTGCAGATAATAAAAGAACAGCTAAAGAAAATTGCAGGAATTAAATTCGGATAAAAAAAAGAATGCAAGATAAAAATAAAAAGGCTTGCTTTTATTGATGACCTCTCAACGATTACAACTGAATTAAAATTTTAAATCTAAGAATTAAAAAGAAGCATAAAAAATTAAAGAGAAGCATGCCCTGATTAGGCTTTTGGCTTTCCTATTTATAGATAGGAGAAACCCTAGGTTTACATTCTGATCCATACATGAAATTACAAGACTGCCCTAAGAAAGCCTGGTCAAAGCACCGACACCCACCGACATATGCACCGACACGTGCCTCATACGGCCGCGGTTCAACGGTAGAAAGGCATGTTTGGCCGCTGTTCCGCTGCCGTATTGTGGGATATTGGTATCAAACTTCTAGGGTTGCTTCATGTTGCTTTTTCCTTCTGTTTTCTTCGCTTGGTTCCACAGAATCTCTTCTACTTTCTTCCAGATTTCCATAGTGCAGAATGTTGTGGACTTTTTGCCGTGAGCTTCACGTTGAAGTCTTGAATCTTGTGCTGCCCTTGCGCTTTGTGCATTGAACTGTTCTACTGATTTTTATTTGTTCCTTGAACTGGTGGGCGAAATCATACGGATTCATCTATTATTGGTCGTAGTCTCACATTTGTAGCCTCTTTTCATGAATTTCACTGTAATGATCTGAGAACTTGTAACTATTTAGCAGACATGGATCAAAAGCACCTATTTATCTGTAATGTGATTAAGAATGGGCAATATAATAATGCAAAATTCTGATATGAACACATTGAGATATGCTGTTTTCATGAGATTTCTGGATTTAAGAACCATGGTTATTTCAAAAGAAAATATGTATTGTTTTAAAAACCCGGTTTCTCTTTATATGATATTTCAGTGCGTCCACCATGTGTTTTCTCGGTTCTGATAGTGGCATGTGAAACCCGATTCGAGGAGCGGTAGGCACCGTCTGCGAGTACATGGTGGACCCGGTGAGGTACCCCAGGGCGAGAAGGCTCGTATTGTTAGACGGTGAGCCTGGCAGGGGAGCACTACCTACCGGTGATAGTATTTGGGCTCGGAGGTTATCCGGAGGATACCGACCGGAGTCGTGAGATGATATTGGCAGATCCGGACTGACGGAGCCCGTGGGCCGATCCGGACTGGCGGAGCCCGAGAGATATGAGGATTTACGTGTCAATGCTGGACACGGGTTTCGTGATGTTTCGAGTGTCAATGCTGGACACTCAGATTCCATGATTTTGATGTGTCGCGAGGGACACACATTGATTTATATCCTCATACTTTCATGCATATGCTTTTATGATATTTACATGCATGATGTTGTTGTGTCATTGGTTGACACGTGGACGGGATCCATATGCATACATAGATTGATGATATGGTTGGATGAGATCCATGCGCATAAATACATTGTTTATATTGTTGGATGATATCCACATGCCGGTAGGTATTTATTTATAGTGTTGGCACATATACAGACCCAATCACCCTAGACATCATAGTATTACCTTTATGATATAGTTTACCTAGGAGTCGTTGTTTATTCGATTTCTACTTGTTGATGTTTTTCTACTCACGAGTTGGCAACTCGCCCCCATTGTGCCACAGTTCTTGCAGGTTGACCGCATGGATCAGTAGCGGCATCGCTGGCACATAGTTACTTTCGGGTGATTGTTTTGGTAGGTGGGACATTTGTAACGTACCCACTCTTGTATTTATATTTCATATTGTATATAGTCAACTCCATCAATCAAACTAGTATTTGTATAAGTAATGAGACTTAGTGAGACTTGTGGTTGCGAGACTTAGAGCGAGAGGTTTCCGCTACTTGTGGTTTTGATGTCTTGCTTATTTCTTTATCTTTTGTGGTGAAGTTCGCCGTTAGGCGTCGTATGCTATATTTACTGTCTTGCGTGGTTGTGATCCGCCGTTTGGCGAAGAGCTAGCTCCCGCTTGGGGATGCCTTTTATTATTGCCTTGTATTTGTGGTTTTGGATCAAAATATTCAAAGGAGGTGCTGCCCAAATTTTTAAAAGACAAACATGTTTTCAAACGAATAAATTCCACTTGCATTGGCATGTTTCTTACTTATGCATTTATGAAAACATCGATTTCATTGTACCTTTATTTCAAAACTTCACCTCTTTTATTTTCAAAAAGGTTTAGATTTTCTGGGTTTCGGCTTACTTGAATTACGTTACACCTTTTGACGTTGCGTGATTTAAGTGCCAGTCACGAGCTATTATTTCGGGTCGTGACAAAGTTGGTATCAGAGCGCTAGGTTTAACCTTGGTTCGAGTCTATGTTTGACTATGCGGAGTCTAGGGTGGCAATGTATTTCGGATCCTAGGCTTGACCTTACGGAACATAGACATGAACGGGGGGTATTAGACCCGAACTTTCGTTTCATAGGCTGACCCTGATTGATGGAGTAGGTAGCTTGGGTAGTGTGACGTACCGTACGTATGTTCCGTGGCATATTACGATACGATACTCCACTTAAGAAACTATAGGATGTACATATTTTTATATCAGTGATTCTCTTCATACCCATGATTATACATCCATTTGAGATCCTTGATTCTGTTCATTCCATGATCATACTTTCATTGATGCTGTTTCTTCTTATGATCATGTATCCATTCTGGATCTGTCGCTTCCTTTTATGCCCTTGATCTGTTTTCATCGAGACGTGCTTGAGGTTCCTGTCACCTTGTTTAAGCGCAGTTTGAGCTGCTACTAGTGTTGCGGTCAGGGAGAGCTCGTCTGGTACGAGGGCTGACCATTGTATTTTTTGGTGACATGGGAACGTCTCGATGTAGTGTTTGTGTTGTGACCTCTTGTTGAAGTGAGTGTTTGGTTTTGCACCGGATGATCAGGCCATTGATAGAGACTGCCTGTTGCAAGAGGACTGTTGATGTACAGCATACCTCAGAGATTGTGATGTCGTCTACCATGCAAACGGATGACCCAGCTGTTGCTGAGATTGAGAGGATGTCGCCTCCAGACTTTACGAGACGAGATCGCTTGAGTTTTCAGGCAGAGGTACGACAGATGATAGCTAGTCTATCTTGAGTTGAGAGACGAAGGATATTCACATGTCGGCTAGGCGAAGCTAAAAAGTTTGAACGAGTGTCAGAAACCCAATTTTCCAAGTTTAAAGTGTTCGGAGGAACATGCAAGTAATTCTGTGGACCCTCTAGAAGAATGAAACGCTAACTGGACATGATGACCATGGAACCGCTTTTGAACCTTAGGGTTTGCGGCAGTTTAGCGGTGCCATCAGTGAGGCTTGGGTTTGCCCTTCTGCGGCTGGTCCAGAGGTACTGTGGTATGTACCAGATATTTTTTTAGACTGTGCTCAGGTGTTGAGCTTTTGGAAAATTTTAGGACTTTGATGACTTGATCGAAAGATTTGACGTCGTCCAGATACCATGTGTTAGGAGATAAGCAAGCTGACCAGCTTCGGATAGAGGACCTTACCCAGATGCGTTGTAAGTTGATCGAGAACAGACGAGTTTTGAGTATTCCACTGATGGTTGGGACGAGTTCCTGAGGACGTGTTCGGCTAGATATCTTCTAGAGAGTGATGAAGATACCGAGTTCACGATTTCAAGTCCGTGTGAGAGACTCCGGATTGACTATAGCCGAGAACTATTGCAGTACGCAGATAGCATGACGTGACGTCAAGGTGGACGATAATATAGACGAGTGGAACCAGAGGTTCGTGCGAGATGCTAGAGAGCTGTTGTTACTCCCCGTCAAGATTAGAGATCTGATATGTATACAGAGGTGTTGGGATATGGCCAGTTCCCGAGAAGATGCAGTGCTGAGAACGCAGATGTCCAGAAAACGACAAAAGATTATGCAAGAGTACCAGCCTCCATACAGTTCGGCATAGGCGAGATCGGAAGAGACCCTGAGCAGGTTCCTTCCAGGACACTGCTGTAATAAGATTTGCACCGAGGATCAGTTGTGTTATGTGTTCAGAGGGCCAAAGGCCGATGCCAGTGACGTGCTGCTTTACGTATGGTCGTGATAATTGGCCGAGAGTTGACCAGATAAGTGCCAGAGCAGAATCATTTCCGTTAGCACACCTGACCGGGCCGATGAGCCGAAGGATTGCGAGATTGGTAATCCACAGAGAAATGAGGACCCAGAGACAGAAGACGCCAGACCAAGAGCAGGAGGCAAACGGGTGTTCTTGCTCTGCCAGTTTTGGGCGCACTGACTTTTTTCGACATTGTAGGAGGTGTACCTCGATGTCATTTATTGCGATTTGCGTTTGTGATCCGAGTATCACGCTTATATCGCTTGGATTTGAGTTTTGATGATTTAGTTTCATGATATCGTTTTCGTGCACCATGGCTGCACTTACTGGGTATTTACATTTTGTGCATATCTATTGCACTTGATATTGATTTTGTGCTTTGGCTGCACATGTTTATGATTTCGTGGATTTCATACAGTTGATTTGATTTTGTGCGTGTAGTACGCACTCGTTTTGATTTTGCACTTGGTATAGCTTATATGTGCTTACAGTGCATTGATATGTGTTTTGTGCACACAGTTGCACACGTTTATGATTTTATACACCTGGGTACACTCGGCGTGGCTTTTATACGCATTTGAGTTATTGATGAGTTTTCGTGCACTGGATGCACTGTATTTGTATTTCGTGCACTGATTGCACTGGATTTGCATTTCATGCATTTGTTGCACCAGGTGGTTATTTCGTGCGTTGATTGC
This sequence comes from Agapanthus africanus, assembly GCA_030015575.1. Lineage (NCBI taxonomy): Eukaryota > Viridiplantae > Streptophyta > Magnoliopsida > Asparagales > Amaryllidaceae > Agapanthus > Agapanthus africanus. The sequence goes on along the minus strand of JASDDO010000024.1, from coordinate 550,746,344 downwards.
AGTAGATTTATATTTCGTACACTGGTTGCGCCGATTTATGCCTTTGGGCATTCGTTCTACCAGATTTATGTTTTCGTGCGCGTTGGCGCTTGCCGTTCGTTTTCGTGCATGCTACTACACTAGATGCTTTTTATGGACCTGACGCGCTTGGATTGGATTTTGCGCACATTCGGCTCTTGATATTGGATTTGTGCATGATAGATGCACTTGATTCGGATTTTCGCGTATATTGGGCGCATGATATGAGATGTGATTTTGTGCACACCGGATGCACTCAATTGGGATTTTTCATTCGTGCATGTTAGTTGCACTGGATTGAGACTTTCGTGCACTCTAGATGCACTTGATATTGTTGTCATGCACACCCGTTGCACTGGACAGATGCTTTCGTGCACACCCATTGCACTTAGTTTTTCTTTGTGCATATTGTGGCACTTGTATTTGGATTTGATTTCCATGTGCATCAGACCCACGTGATTGTTAGATACGCCTTTTGAGGCTAACTTTGCTTTTGAGCGTCTTGTTTTCATGATAGGCACTATGTTATATAGCAGCCGAACAGGACTGATCTGAGGACAGTACATGAGTATTTTGCATGCATTAAAAGTTTAACCAGAGGTTTTCAAAAATGGGCTATAGTCTCGCTATTTCCTACGTGTCCGTGAGCGACACGAACGTTTATAAAGGAAAACCTTTTGGGATATTTCAAAATGGACGGGACATATATATTGAGCAAAACCTATATGAACATATGTTTATTACTTTACAAATGAGCGTCCGTCACTTATGCCGTAAGCTACGCATCACACGGCGATTCAGAAAGGAATTTTGCATGTGTTTTATTCAGTTTAAAGGATGTTTCTAAGGATGCGTACTATATATGTATTATAGTATTTGACTAGTGCATATTGGATTTCAGTAGTGGATTTCGAGATCAGTATCTCCATTGTAACTCCGAGGATATGTGTGAAAATCTGGTGATTTGCGTGATGCTTGACGGAGTTCGATTTTGAGTTGTACTCGTTTTCATGCACACCTGACGCGTTGTGTTATTCGGTATCTTCTGTGATTTCGGAGCCCCGTTGATTTGAGCTGTCTATTGAAATGTTTTTGTATTTGGGGGTTCAAATTTAAATTCGGGGACCGAATTTCTTTAAGAGGGAAAATTGTAACATTTCAGAAAAATAAAATATTATTTTTGGGAATTTTTATAATTAAATAATAAATATTGTAAATATTTTGGATAATGCGGTATAATTAAATACCGATAAATCGGAAAAAATTTGGAAAATTGTAAGAATTTCTAAAACGATGGTACTTTATGTGATTTATGCAAATTATAAATTTTTATGATTAATTATACAATATTTTAATGCTAATCGCGATTAAATATCGCTAATCGTGCATTAAGCTAGTTTTGTGCATGTGACGTGCACCAAGCATTTTTCACACTTATTGCATTTTCCTACATGGCTTTTCTTTATTTTGGTTTTAAAATGAGAGAGAAAAGAAAAGAAAAATGAAAGAAAAGGGAAAATGATAAAATATAGAAGTTTGGGCATGAGAGAGAGAGGGGGGTTGTCTTTGACCTTGGTCTTGCCCATTGTCTCCATTGTCTTTAACCTTCTTCTTCCCTTCTTCTCCCATGGCAGCACTTCATCTCACTCTCCTCTTCAACCCTCACTAACACCCTCAATCCAACATCAAAACCCCATCCCTACTTCATTAAAAATGTGCACAAGCCCCCTAGCTACACTTTGGACCAAGAAAGCAAGGGTTTTGGACACTTGGGGCAACTCAAGAAAATTCTTGAGTTGCCAAATGAGGTAATATCTTCACCATTAACATAGTATTTCAATTTCCTTAGCACCCATGTTAGTTTAGAAACCGATATTGGGTAGTTTAGTGAATTTGAAATTTCAAGTTAGGGTTTTGTTGAATCTTGAGTAGTGAAGGTGTAATTGAGTATACTTGTGACTACAACCCCTGTAGTGTTGTTATATTAGACCCTAACCATAGAATTAAACCCTAAATACAAACTTAGAAAATCTGCCGGTATTGGATTTTGTGGAAATTGTGTTGGTATTTTGTGATCTGCTATCACCCGGGGACACTAGGAATTATTGAGCAAACACAGAGAGATGTGCAGGCAGTATGTAGCATGCCCTAAAGACCCAAGCCCCTAACCCAAAGCCCATGCCGCAGATTTATTCCGTATGGCCGCAAATTGCGGCCAGGGTGGGTTGGATTTGATTCGTGCTTGATCTGTAGCTCCATATCCAGTAAACTAGACCCTTTACATATGCAAAATTAGCTAATTTCTTCTAGGGTAAAATCTGGGAGCACATTGGGGTGTTTTTGGCTATGTTTTCTGTATTTTGGGATGCTTGGTTTTGATATTAGGATTTGTATTTGGTCGTGTGGCATTTGAACGTCAACGACTAGGATTATTAGTCGTTTTTTGCACGCGAAGCTATAGGTTTTAACCTATGAGCGAAAGTTGTGCCGTTTTGGTTTCTCCGACTTGATTTTTATAAGCTTTTATGATTGTGTATTGGTTGTAGGTACTCTCACACGGATTCCGAGATGACAAAGTGCCTCGACTTCGGCAAGCAAGGATCAAGGTGAGTGGATCTATATCTACGGGGGAAGTCGGGTGGATGGCGTATAGCACCCACGCAAACTTTGTTGGAAACCGATTTATATATATAGAATATGGTTAAGGGAACCGTATATAGAAAACTATAAATTGAGTTAAAAGATAGTTAGAAAACCATATTAGAAACTAAAAGATAGTTAGAAGTGAAATGATACGGCTAATATGTGATGACGGAATTTGAAGATGATGTTTGACGATATTGCTGTTTATGGTACTATAAGACTAGATAGCCGACGTAAATATGTCATCCGAACCATACCTATTTCCAAACTGAAGAATCGTATGCATATTTAAACAGATACCTTGAGGGATGTTACGGATTTGCAAATGATATCATTTCCTTAAAAACACCGTAGCCCCGACTTTCAAAACTACGATTCGCATCTTTTTAGAAAACTAATTGTATGGTTCGGGTGTGTATGTGAGATTTATATGCGATGAAAAGAGAATACGATTTGGCATGTGATATGATGATATGTTGGTATACGGATGCGAGTTGGCTAAGATGATTGATTCCTTTACCGGTCCCCTGATGTGAGTTTGTTATGGATGTGACATGGGACATTAGTATATAGATATATAAATGTTGTGAATCATGTGTGATATGTCGTATGAGACGTTAGGTCCGTACCCCCCTTGTCATATAGGATGATAGGATCCCCGATGGTTTAGTGACGCCGTACGTTGATTTTCCGTACATGATGAGTTTTATGACTATTGATCCTTACCCTTGACTAGAGGTTGCCGTACGATAGATTATACCGTACGTGGTGTTGTGGCTGGGTGCCGATTGATTGATTCACCGACTCGATCATGTAGATACGTATACCTTATAGCTTTTAGCCGATGATTTACATTATGCTGCATTCATGTTATTCTCATGGCATTGCTTATACCTGTACTAGTACACTTATACCATTATCGATGATGCTTATGTTACACTTACACGGATTTTCCGGCTCACACACTTTATCATCAATAATTGCCATATCACTACACAGTAGGATTGATGTATCATGATATGACCCCCTTCCATAGTTTACTTGCTACAGTTACATATACACCTTATACGATGTTGCATTTGACTTGGGAGAAATTGGGAACCGTAGTATATATTTAAAAACGTGATTCATTTTAAAAGAGCGTTTTCGCCTGATATTGTCGCATCAGTGTTCCATACTGCATGATATACGGATATGCTTACATTCTTTTATATGTCGCATACATCATGCTTTATGTTCATACGGATTGAGATATGCTGTTTTCATGAGATTTCTGGATTTGAGAACCGTGGTTATTTCAAAAGAATGTATGTATTATTTTAAAAATCCGGTTTCTCTTGATATGATATTTCAGTGCGTCCACCATGTGTTTTCTCTGTTCTGAGAGTAGCATGTGAAACCCGATTCGAGAATCGGTAGGCACCATCTACGGGTACAAGGTGGACCCGGTGAGGTACCCCGGGGCGAGAAGACTCATATTGTTAGACGGTGAGCCTGGCAGGAGAGCACTACCTACCGGTGATAGTATTTGGGCTCGGCGGTTATCCGGAGGATACCGACCGGAGTTGTGAGATGATATGGGCCAATTCGGACTGGCGGAGCCCGAGAGATATGAGGATTTATGTGTCGATACTGGACACGGGTTTTATGATGTTTCGAGTGTCGATGCTGGACACTCAGGTTCCATGATTTTGATGTGTCGCGAGTGACACACGTTGATTTATATCCTCATACTTTCATGCATATACTTTTATGATATTTACATGCATGATGTTGTTGTGTCATTGGTTGACACGTGGACGGGATCCACATGCATGCATACATTGATGATATGGTTGGATGAGATCCACGCACATAAATACATTATTTATATTGTTGGATGATATCCACATGCTGGTAGGCATTTATTTATAGTGTTGGCATATATACTGACCCGGTCACCCTAGATATCATAGTATTACCTTTATGATATTGTTGACCTAGGAGTCGTTGTTTATTCGATTTCTACTTGTCGATGTTTTTCTACTCACGAGTTGGTAACCCACCCCCGTTGTGCCACAGTTCTTGCAGGTTGACCGCATGGATCAGTAGCGGCATCGCTGGTACATAGTTGCTTTCGGGTGATTGCTTTGGTAGGTAGGACATTTGTATCGTACCCACTCTTGTATTTGTATTTCATATTGTATCTAGTCAACTCCATCAATCAAACTAGTATTTGTATAAGTAATAACACTTAGTGAGACTTGTGGTTGCGAGACTTAGAGCGAGGGGTTTCCGCTACTTGTGGTTTTGATGTCTTGCTTATTTCTTTATCTTTTGTGGTGAACTTCGCCGTTGGGCGTCGTATGCTATATTTACTATCTTGCATAGTTGTGATCCGCCGTTTGGCGAAGAGCTAGCTCCCGCTTGGGGATGCCTTTTATTATTGCCTTGTATTTGTGGTTTTGGATCAAAATATACAATGGAGGTGCTGCCCAAATTTTTAAAAGACAAACATGTTTTCAGACTAATAAATTCCGCTTGCATTATCATGTTTCTTACTTATGCATTTATGAAAACATCGATTTCATTGTACCTTTATTTCAAAACTTCACCTCTTTTACTTTCAAAAAGGTTTAGATTATCTGGGTTTCGGCTTACTTGAATTACGTTACGCCTTTAGACGTTAACGAGCTATTATTTCGGGTCATGACAGTAGACTAGTGTATACGCTTCTCATCCCAGCAGGGGAGATGGTCTACCCCACAGTATGGGACAGACCATCTCCCCTGTTGGGATGCGAAGCGTATACACTAGTCTACTCTGGAGTATCGATACCCTGTCTCGATAATCTTACGACCGGAGACCTGTATAAGGATGTGCTTGTAGACTACCCAACCCCTACTAGTGTGACTAACATCACAACGCTGGTGGTCAAGCAAAGATCTTAAGGGCTCTATCAATATGTATTAGCGATACGTTAAAAGAAACATATACACATATTAAGATAGATACAAACCAAGTAGCATACTACCATTTTGAGCAAGACTGTCAATACTACTGTGAATATCCCAAGCTTCCATTAAGTAATATACAATCCAGTATAATACAATAATGGCCTCTAGGGCATCTACTCTAACTTGTGTTGTACCATTTTTGATAAAAAGTGTGTACACATACATGTTGTAAAAAGAAACTCTTTAAATATAGATCGGTTTGCAGTTCCGGTTGCAGTGTCGGCTCACAATTATCATATACGTGTATTTGAGTGTGTTTCCAGTGTTTTTTCATGAATACCTATAATCTGTATTTATTGAGCAGACACGAGTTAATAGTACCGATATTATACAAAATTGATAATGAATGAGCGGTATTGAAATGCAGTTTTCTGTGATGAACAAACTGCTACCCGACGATAGGTATAATACCCACCAGCAACTCCCTATGAGTCTTTTCTAGTGTACTCATAACCCAATGAGCACCTGCATACTATCTCCGGTACGACGTACTAATGGCTGTGGGACAGACTATCTCCCCTGCTGGGATGAGAAGCGTATACACCAGTCTACTCTGGAGTATCGATGCCCCAACTCGATAATCTTACGGCTAGGGACCTGTATAGGATGTGCTTATAGACTACCTAGCCCCCACTAGTGTAACTGCCATCACAACGCTGGTAATTAAGCAAAGATCCTAAGGGCTCTACCAATATGTATAAGCGATATGCTAAAAGAAACACATGCACATATTGAGGTAAAAACAAACCAGGTAGTATACTACCATTTTGAGCAAGACTGTTAATATAACTGTGAAAATCCCAAGCTTCCATTAATTAATATACAAACCAGTTGTAACATTTCAAAAAAAATAAAATATTATTTTTGGGAATTTTTATAATTTAATATTAATTTTTAATGAATATTTTAATATTGCGGCATAATTTAATACCGATAAATGGGAAAATAGGGTATTTTATGGAATTATGCCATTTTAAAGTTTTTATGATGAATTATATGCTAATTTAGTGCTAATCGCGATTAAAAATCGCTAATCGGACTTTAAGCGTGTTTTGTGCACATGTCTTTTTCCACACTTGTTACATTTTCTTACATGTTTTGGGTGCATGGTTTGTTTTGGGTTTACTATTGCATGGAGAAGGAAATAAAAGGAAAAGAAAAGAAAAGGAAAAGTGAAAGAATGATTAAGAGAGAGAAAGAGTGGGTGAGGGGTTTACTTTTGACTTGTTGAGCCATCCCCCCCATCATTTCTTCAACCCATTTTCTCTCTCCCTCCTCTCATGTGCTGCTGCTGCTGCCTTTCCCCTCTTCCTCCTCCATCTTCAATGCCCCAAAACACCATGGATACAACTCCAAAACCCTATTCCCTTTTTCACAAAAATTGTTCACAAGCACGAGAGAAACACATTGGACCTAGAAAGAAAGGATTTTGAGGACTTTGAGCAACTCAAGAATTTTCTTGAATTGCCAAAAGAGATAATTTCTGCACCATTAGAGTAGTGTTTCAATTCCTTATGCATCCATACTTGTTTCATGTCGATATCGAGTGGTTTTGAGGACTTTGGAAATTCCAAGTTAGGGTTTAGGGTTTAAAATGAAATCAAAGGTGAATTGAGATGTAATTAGGGCTACAACCCCTGTTGTGATGTTACATTGGACTAAACCAGAGACTAGAACCCGGAATACGGATTTATGAAAACGATATCGGGAAAAACTATGATTCTGTAAGCGTATTTGGAAATCTGCTATCACCCCGAGACTCCTTAAATTATTTTGGTTTGACAGTGAGATGTGCAGGAAACTAGGAACCACCACCCAAATCCCTAGCCCCTACCCCCTCCTTCAGGCCACCAATTAATCCATTCTGGCTGCAATTTTCGGCCAGAGCATGGGTTCTGGGATCCGTGTTTGTTCTGTAGCTTTATCCCCTATAAACTAGACCCTTGGCATATGCAATTTTTACTTATTCCACATAGGGTAGAATCTGGGGTAATTTTCTTGTGTTGGCATGTGGTTTTACGACTTGTTTTAACATGGATTTTGGTATTTGATGATTCGTTTCTGTCGGGTGGCGTTTGAACGTCAACGACAAAGGGTTATTGGTCGTGTTTGCATGCGAGATTATAGGTTTTTATCTATGAGAGTAGCGTGCGCCGTTTTTGTTTCCCAATGTGATTTTCATGTTCTTTTGCGATTGTGTTATCTTTGTAGGTACCCTATGTGATGTCGAGGCGTTGAAGATGAAGATGGCGGCATCGGCATCGGCACACAAGAAGCAAGGTGAGTAGATTTATATCTACGGGGAGAAGTCGGGTGGATGGCGTATAGCAGCCCCGCAGTTCATGGTGATGTATACGAATACGTATACACACATATATTTATTATATGTTGTTTGAGTTGATTGATGATAAAGATGGATTTTTGGTGTTCTTGAATTGGTTTAATGTAGTTGCGAAACCCTAGAGTAGGGGTTGCACCTATACACACACGCACGCACATACTTGCATACATTCTTTCTTTTACATGTGCGTATATGGGATTATATTTATGTGTTCACATGGGTATGAGACTATGTGATCATATACTGGATTTGTGGATAGTACTTGGGATTTGAGATGAGTCAATGAGATTTGATTTGAGGCCGTGAGATCGGTGATTTGGCAGGGTTCGTATTTGAGATACGACATGACGTTGTAGCGGGTCCTTTGACGTAGTGTTTCACACACGTGCATGCATACTTAGGTAGTGTCAGTATTGTACTAGACGTAGATCAGTACTCCGGATTATGATCTTTGATAAAGAGGATACCAGATGAATAATATGATGAATGTGATATTGACCCGTACCCAGATTTGGGATGCCGTACGACGGATTTACGTATGAGCTATATATTGATTATAGATCCGCACTCTTGACTTGGGGATGTCTTATTATAGATACTGTATCGGATATGATACTATTGAGGCGGGATCACCGACTAATATATATATATATATATATATATATATATATATATATATATATATATAGAAGTTAGGCGGTTTCCATACCTTTCGTTTAGCCTGTTAGCTCAGCCCTATAGTTTAGTGTAGTTGTTAAACTAGATTCGATTCCTACCTATTTCAAAAACTAACGAATCGTGGGTATTTTAAAAGACAGGCCAAGGGATTCTACAGATATTTCAAAGGACGTATCTTTTCTTAAAAATACCGTGGCCCTTATTTTCAAAACACCGCGATTCGTATTATTTCAAAAGGCACTACTGTATGATTTATATTTATATTAAATGCAGAGTAGTTATCGTTGTGTCTAGTATTCAGCTCCGCACATTATTGCTGTTCGCTCCGCATCGTATACTTATATTGTGATTTCATATACCTTATTGATATCATGCTGTTAGGACACCAGCACCATTACTGATGATGCGTATGTACCACGTACACTTACTTACCGGCTCACACACATCATCATCGGTAATTGCCATGTCACGTACACTTTAGAAAATACTATTACATTGACATAGCTTGTTAGCTAATAGTTTCGACACGCTTCCCATTGAGCGAGCTCCATCCTCACGTTGCCATTTAATCAGTCCAGCCTTTCTGAGCGACCCTCTGTACTTTCCTTATATGCCAGTTTAGACATTTCAGTTACTACTTGCTACTTCATGCATATTGTTCTTCACTGTTATGCCGCATTCATGGATTTTTATGCCTACATTCACTGTTTTACGTGCTATTGGTGATTTGGATTCAAATTTTCATGAGATTTCCTGAATTCGGGGGGGGAAACCGCAGAAACATATATAAACTTCTTCTCTCTCTTTTTAAAATGAAAAGTGTGGTTTTCCCATGATGTATGAGTCGTCCACCATGAGTTTGCTGATGGATTTCGAGACTCGATTCGAGGAGCTGGATGAACCGTCTCGGGTACATGGTGGACCCGGTATAGTACCCCGGGGCAAGAAGTTCGAGGAGTAGACGATGAGCCTGGCAGGGGCAGACTACCTACCGGTGATTTTACCTGACGCGTCGGATATCCGGAGGATACCGTCGTGGTCTTGTGATTGGATGTTAGGGGCTGATCTGTACTGACGGCGCCCTAGAAAGTGAGATTTAGACATTGAGATTTTGAGATATTGAGGTACTGAGATTTGATGGTACAGGCCAGTCCGGATAGCCGGATATTGAGATATTTGGATTTATGTTTTGTGTCGATGCTAGACACTGTTTATGCTGATTTCATTTATGATACATCGTTTTAAAAATGCAGAAATCTTACTAAGTTATGAAAGCAATTTCTCCATTTACATGTATTCTGTTTTCATGCATTCATACCTCATCCATATGATATATTGCTACCTGAGGCACTGACACAAGCACATGGGATTACACTTGGGTTAGATGTTTACCCTTGCCACCTTTTCATGCTTCAAACTTACATTTTGAGCATTATATATATATATAGTGATCGTATGACCTAGGATTGCGTTATTCATGCGATTTCTGCTCGTAGATATTTTCTACTCACGAGTTGGCAACTCACCCCCGTTGTGCCACAGTTTCTTGCAGGTTTGCCGTACAGGTTTCATTACGGCTTTGCTGGCACTACTTCCATTTCCGGGTAATTTGCTAGTAGGTGGGTTCACTTGCATCGTGACCATCATTATAGTTTGTATATTATTATTCAGTTGTATCTAGTAAACTCCATCAACCAAACATGTATTTATTTCAGAAGTAGAGACCAGTGATGTTTATTCTTTCGACCTTAGAGTCGCGCATTATATTTCTATGGATTTCATGTTGTTTTGAGTTTCCTTTTCTGTTGTGATCCTCGCCTTTCGGCGTTGTATATTATATTGCTTGTGTGGTTGTGACCGTCGCTTGACAAAGAGCTAGGTCCCGCTTGGGAATGCCTTTATTCATTATATATGCTTTATCAGGTTTTGTACCCGTTTGGGGTCAGTTTTTACAAAGGAAACTCTGCCGAAATTTTTAGAAAAGACTTATGATTTTAAAGTGCACATTTCGGCGTGTGTTGCAAACTATTAGATTTAAAATGGTTTTCCTTCACTCTACTACTTTTCTTGGTTTGGATTTCTGGGTTTTCGGCTTACTTAGATTACGTACGCCTCGAGATATTTCGTAGTTTAAGTGCCGGTCATATTCCGTACTTTCGGGTCGTGACACCAGTATGATACAATAATGGCCTCTAGGGCATATATCACTAACACCAACTAGCTTCCATCAAGCCATTCAGAGCGTCGAATTGGTAAAATGGCTGGATGCAATGTGGACCGAGATGGAGTCCATGTACACCAACAAAGTATGGACTTTGTACATTGCTCTAGAAGGGGTAAAAACCGTAGGCTGCAAATGGATCTTCAGAAAGAAAATTGTTGTAGATGGACAAGTTGAAACCTATAAGGCTAGACTTGTTGCAAAAGATTTTCATCAAAGACCTGGTTTGGACTATGATGAAACCTTTTCTCCAGTGGATATGCTCAAATCAATTCGGATCCTTCTTGCCATTGCTGCCTTCCACGATTATGAGATTTTGAAGATGGACGTAAAGACCGCTTTTCTGAATGGACATTTGGAAGAGTGTCTATATGGATCAGCCAGAGGGTTTCATTCAGAGTGGGAGCAACGGGAAAGTGTGCATGTTGCTTAAGTCCATTTATGGACTAAATCAGGCATCGCAGAGTTGGAACATCTGTTTTGATGAGACGGTCAAAGAATTCGACATTATCAAAAATCCAGATGAACCATGCATCTATAGTAAGATTGTAGCGAGAACTGTGGTATTCCTCGTCTTATACGTAGATGGCATTCTCTTGATAGGAAATGGCATTCTTATACTACAATCAGTCAAAGGATTCTTGTCACATAGGTTCTCCATGAAAGACCTGGGTGATACCAACTACATTCTGAGGATCCAGATCTATCGTGATAGATCAAAGAGGATGGTGGGATTTTCACAGTCAATGTACATCGACACCATACTGAAAAGATTTAGTATAGAAGATTCAAAGTGCGGTAGTCTACCGGCTTATCACAGAATCACCCTCTCCAAAGAGATGTCTCCCAAGAATGATTTGGAAAGGGATTGCATGTCGATTATACCCTACACATCTGCGGTAGGCTCTATAATGTATGCGATATTGTGTACCAGACCAGATGTTGCTTACACACTAAGCATGGTAAGCCGGTATTAGTCAAACCCAGGGGAGAACCACTGAATAGCATTAAAGAACATTCTTAAGTACCTGAGAAGGACTAAGGTGATGTTCTTGGTGTATGGCAGAAAAGACCTCCAGATCGAGGCCTTTGCTGACTCCAGCTTCCAGAGTGATAAGAATGACTCAAAGTTCATGTCGAGTTATGTCTTTACCCTCAATGGAGGGGCGGTCTGTTGGAAGAGCTCCAAGCAGGACACCGTTGCTGACTCGACGATGGAAGCAGAGTATATCGCTGCTTGTGACGCCGCAAAAGAGGCAGTTTGGATGAGCAAGTTCTTAACTGAACTTCAGGTGGTTCCAACCCTTGTTGATACAATACTGTTGTATTGCGACAACAACAGCGCTATAGCTTTAGAGAAAGAACCAAGGTCTCTTCAGAGATCCAGACATATCTTGAGGCGGTACCACCTGATCAGGGAGATCGTTGATCACCGGGAGATCGAGGTGTGGAGAGTAGATATGGAGAACAACACTGCAGATCCACTCACCAAGGCCATCACTCAGACACAGTTCGAGAAGCTATTCGATATGATAGGTCTGCGATATGCCAATACATGGCCTTAGTGAAAGTGGGAGATTGTTAGTGATATATGCCCTAGAAGCCATTATTGTATCATACTGGTTTGTATATTGCTTAATGGAAGCTTGGGATATACACGGATATAGTAACAGTCTTGCTCGAAATGGTAGTATGCTACCTGGTTTGTTTCTACCTCAATATGTGCATGTGTTTCTTTTAGCATATCGCGTATACATATTGGTAGAGCCCTTAGGATCTTTGCTTGATTACTAGCGTTGTGATGACAGTCACACTAGTGGGGGCTGAGTAGTCTATAAGCACATCCTATACAGGTCCCTAGTCGTAGGATTATCGAGATGGGGTATCGATACTCTAAAGTAGACTAGTGTATACGCTTCTCATCCGAGCAGGGGAGATAGTCTGTCCCACAGCCATTAGTACGTCGTAATGGAGATAGTATGCAGGTGCTCATTGGGTTTTGAGTACACTGGACAAGACTCGTAGGGAGCTGCTGGTGGGTGTTATACCTATCATCGGGTAGCAGTTTCCAGGTGACATGAGTACAGCTTAGTCCGTCGACTTGACACTGCTGCTTCACCTCGAGTGTATTCCCACTGTTCTTAGATTACTACCCTATCACAGCTCAAAGGAGTCTTGCAAACAAGTAGTAGTTGAGTGCCGTCCCGAAGCACTTGGAGGCAGTGGCGGTTAGATAGGATTCATCTCTCCCGGTATTGGGGTTGATATCGCGCTGTGTTAGGAAAGCCATTACATAAAGTTCTTGGCCAAAGCAAGGGAGATTTACTGGTAGGTACTCCAGTAGTTTCTCATGGTGTTTTGAGCTACACTCCGGCATGACTTATTGTGCTATTAGGGGTCTGACGATTACCGCCCCCGTAGGCCCGATATGCGATACTCGTAGACGAACAGACCGGACTGTATGGAGATTGTCACAGATAGGCTCAGTAGGAGTTCGGATGAGTTTGCTCATCGGCCTTCTTATCAACGGATACCTGTGTAGCCGTTACGTGCAGCAAATACCGCTGACGTGCTTGTGGTTAAACCCACTGCCAGCGTAGTGTCGAGTTTTTAGAGTCCCACACAGAGGGTTTCCCTGCATCGGGAAAAAGATGTAGATGCCGTATAGTTTTACGGCAGGGATTCGATCACATACGTGTACTTGTGCACGTACGATGTTCGGGCGGATAATACTAGTGGGTTTTGGTTTAAGCCGGATCCTAGTATTATATTGATGGATTATTTCCGTCTCTTTGTATTCGTATTTGTCAGAATACGGATACGGATATGTATATACGGTTGAGGGACATTCTCATAATTTACTTGAGAAAGCTTTTAGAAGAAGACACCTTATTAGGGTTTTATTTTTTTGATTAAAGATTAATGAGATGGAGGAAATGAGGTGGAGATATTTGTTAAGTGAGGCATGGCTCTTGGTGACTCATAGCTTTGAAAAAAGAGATATTTTGAAGCATGCTTGATATTTTGATGAGTTATTTTTATCGCCTCAATTATTAGTATGCTTCATTATTCTTCACAAGAGAGCCATCCTTATTATTAGCTCATTTCTTCACTAGCTTTTCCTCAAGTCTCCTTCTTCTTCCTATAGCCTTTCATGTCTTATGTGTTGAGAAATCTAAGGCTATTAGAGACATATTAATCTATCTATACTCTCGACATCATCTAAGCCATCTAGTTTAACGAACTAGGTGCCCTAGTTATCTCGGATTTGAGGTAGGAGCTCAGACTATAGACTCTCGGGCGGATCGTCTTTGACTCGAGGAGGCCGTCGATCCATTACGATCCTCAGAGCTTATGACGAGGTGGAGGACAACAAAGAAGACCCGAAGGACATGTAACGTGAGGTATAAACTTCTTTCCGAGTAGTTAACCTCATACAAGATTGGTTAGCTAGGGTTTGGCATCGATCCTGGTGTTCAAGTCGGTGTTGCGAGCTTTGAAAAATTGTTTTTTATATATTCCGCCTCCCTGCGGACCTGCGGGGTGCACGACATCGACTTACAATTTTAACATATCTTATGAGTTTATTACAAGCTCATCATTAAATAAATTTTCAAGTCTTAAATTAGATTTCATTATGTGGATGCATCAAACTATCTAAAGTCATTTAAAATTGGTGTAAGTACTCAGGGCAAAGGGTCAGGACGAATAATTAGTTTCACGGCTGTCAGGGATAACGGTTGTAGGGTTCCTAGGCATCCTAGTGAGGTCATACAAGGCATCGAACATGCCATTTTCAAAAATTCTAGGAGCCGAGAGACCCGACTACGGATCGTTGGCTAGAAAACTAGGCGAAAATGCAAACTAGTTAACACTTAACTAAGGGATACGGATATACAACCTTTGTAGATCCGTTTGTCCACCTCCATAGCTCCATGAAGAAGTCATCTCCACTGTCCAAAAAGAATCCGGGCTCTAGCGTCGACTTCATCGGAGAATAAGCGAGCTAGGTCGTCGATGTCCATGCCGAAGATGATCTACGTCGAGGCATCGCTAAATCAAGCTCCAACTTCACCAAGTGATGAAACTTGTGAAGAAAACACACTCTACTACTTGGCAAGAGGTGGAGGATGAAGAAATAGGAAGTGGGTAAACTTTAGAATTGGATTTCTCACTCTAATTCATCATATCACCATTGATGAGGTTTTGTTTCTCTTCTTTTGTTGAAGGAAGAAGAAGAAGAAAAGATATGATAAGTTAATTAAAATGAAAAGAATAATCCAATCTTTATCAAAACATGACCATGGTTATGTGTAGAGACTAAACCCAAGTTAAGTGAATGGTTAGGTTAGGAATGAAGACAAAAATGGTGACTAAGTCAAAGTATTCATGAAGCTTCATGAATGAACAAAAGAATGCCACCATTTTTCTTTTCTTTGCCTTAAATGAATAATGAATATAAATAGATGAATAAGTATATAAAACCCTAACCATTCATATAACCATGGTTTAATCTTTACACAAGCACAAGTCAACATGTATCATCAAACATGATACAATGTATATGCACAAAAGTATATCACATATACAACTTGCACATCCGAGTGAGAAAATCCATTTAAAGTGAACCGATACTAGTTAATGCAAAGTAATATATCAAATATATAATTATGCATCAAATCATTAAATCAACACTTGATTTAACGATCCGGTCATATCGCATATAACCGATTAGTATCATTAGTAACAACTTATCGAATCAACACTTGATCCGATAACCCGGCTATATCGCATATAACCGATCAATGTCACATCGCGAGAATCAAATACAGTATCACATACTGGTATCATTCTCGGTCCCGCACATATCTCATACGCGCTCCTATTTCGTTTCGCTTGAGCCAGGAAACCTCTGTGTAGGACTCTAAAGACTCGTCAATACGCCGGCAGCAGATGATGATCATATCAAACACCCACAAGCCGCAAGCGGTCTGCTAAACGTAACGGCCACCCGGGTATTGAGCGATCTGAAGATCGACGAGCAAGCCCGCTCACACTCCAGTGAATCCGACCAGTAACACTACCGTACAGTCCGGTCTGATCGTCTGATATGTCACATATCTCGCCTAGGGGTGGTAAACGTCAGACCCCAATAGCTCGATAAGTCGTGTCGATATGAGGTCTATAACAATTCGAGAAACTACTGGTAACACTTACCAGTAAATCTCAGCAACCCTGGCCAGGGATTTCCTGTTATAGCCAATCGAACACAGCACAACATCAACTCCCTATACCGGGAGAGACGAATCCCCTCCTATCGCTCATTGCCTCCATGTGACTCGGGACTGTACCCAAAAACCACCGTTTTGCACGCCCTCTTGGACGTGGTAAGATGGAAATCAAAGCACAGTGGGAACCACACAAGACTCTATGACGATCTCGGGTCAACAGACTACTCTGTACCAGTGTCACCAGAGAACTGCCATCTGACGTGAGGTATAATACCATCTGGGAGTTCTCGGCGAGTCCGTCCAGTGTACCCAGTCTCTACTGGGCACCCGTATATCATCTCTGATGTCAAACACCAATGGATGTGGGATCATTCATCGCCCATCTGTATGGGTCGAGAAGGTATACGCTAGTCTACTCTGGTATATCGATGCCCCGTCATGATACACCCACGACTAGGGACTTTGAAGGATGTACTTATGGACTACCATGTCCCCACTAGTATGATCCGCATCATAGTCCAGGTAGTCAAGTACAGATCCTAAGGGCTTTACCAACATGTAACAGAGAGACAATCAGTATACACGTTAAGGTAAAGTTCAACCAGATAGCATACTATCATGTCGAGCAAGAAAGTCCTCCCTATATACGTCTCAGCATCCACTACAATATACATCCTATGTACAGTAATGGCCTCTAGGGCAAACATATAACTAACAATTTCCCAGTTGCACTAGGGCCATCTGATAGCAGTGGTTGTAGTATCTCATACTCAACCATCCCATAAAAGTCTCTCTCTAGGAACAGGCCTTTGTGAGTGGATCCGCTGTGTTGTCCTCTGAGTCTACTCTCCAAACCTCGATCACCCTGGAGATCAATCATCTCCATGATCAAGTGATACTGCCTTAGAATATGTCTGGATCACTGATGGGACCTGCGTTCCTTGGCATAAGCCACGACTCCATTGTCACACAATGGGAGGAACATAGTTCATCTCATGAACCAATATACACCCAAACAGCCTCTTTGGTAGCATCTTAAGTAGCGATGTATCCTGCCTTTATCGTCTAGTATGTCACGGTATCTAGCTTGGAACTCTTCCAACATACCGTCCCTTTACTGAGGGTAAAGACAATGCCTGCGACTGACATTCAGTCGTCTTTATCACCCTGGAACCTTTCCAGTGATTCTCCCCAGGATCGATTGATATCATCTCACTACTACTAGTGAGAATTCTAACATCCATTTAGATCTATCTCATAGATCCAAAACCCAGGATTTAGTAGGTATCATTTCGATCCTATTGGAGAATCCTTGTGATAAGCGGAGATCGACCGAGCGTAGCATAGGAAACTCCTTCCCTATCAAGAGTATGTCATCCACGTACTCTACGAGGATCGTCACCATACTCCCTACTACCTTTTTGTTTATACAAGGTTCATCTACCATTTTGATGATGTCAAACTCTTTGACTAACATATCAAAACAGATGTTCCAACTCCGCGATGCCTGCTTTATCCTATAAAGCATCTTGCACATGTTTCCGCTGCTCCCACTGTTTACGAAGCCCTCTGGCTGTGTACTTATAGACGCTCTCTTCCAAAATATCATTTAGAAAAGCAGTCATGACACCCAACCACCAGATATCGTTGTCATGGTATGTAGCCGTGGTAAGTAGGATCTGGATGGACTTAAGCATAGATACTTGAAAAAGTTTCATCATTATCCACAGCTGGTCAATGATGCAAATTTTTAACAAGTCTAGCTTTGAAAGTCTCAACTTTTCGATGTACACCAAGTAATCTTCTCAAGATATACTTGCTCCTGATGGGGATTTAACCCTTCAGATATAGCAACCAAAGTCCATACTTTGTTGGTGTATAAAGATTCCATCTCAGATCGCTGAGCATCCAGCCATTCTTACAGAGTCTTACTCCTGATGGCCAGCTCGAAACTAGTTGGGTCATCATCTCATGATGCAATCCTCGCTCCCACTGTCATAGAGAAACCGAAGTATCTCTCAGGTGGGTGAGGAACCCTACTAGATCGGCGGAGAGGCTGAAGTTCGTCGGGAACTATAGAATCTTATGGTTCTGTCAAATCATCAACTGCAGTTTTGTATAGCTGGAACCTTTCCAGTTCTACATAACAGACTTTGCCTCGAGCTTGTCCGGATTTTGCTTTTTAGACATAGGCCGGACAACCCCAAATCTTAACTAACTTAAGAAATGGGCTCTTCCTTTTCCATATCACATATGAAGTGGTAGGCAACTGATTTGATTCGAACCTATTCAACAGGTATGCAACTTCTCAAGTGCATAACTCCCAAAAGGAAAAAGGTAACTCAGTAGTACTCATCATAGAGCACACCATATCAAATAGGGTGTATCTGCTCCTCCCCGATATACCATCGTGCTATGGTGTATACGGAGGAGTAATGCTGAGAGAGAATCTCATTCTCCTTTAGAATAGTCCAGGATTTCCGTGCTCAAGTATTCTCCTCCTTGATCTCATCATAGGACATAATACTTATACCCGTATTGGTTCTCTACTTCTAACTTATATTCTGTGAATATCTCAAAAGGTTCGGACTTGTGTTTCAACAGGAACATATGTCTGAATCTAAAGAGATTATCAGAGAATGTAATGAAGTACAAAGAACCGGTCTTGGCATGTGTAGACTGGGGACTTTTATATACATCAACATGTATCAATCCCAAGAGTTCACTAACTCTTTCTCTGTTTCCATTAAACAGAGCTCTGGTCATCTTATCTTTGTGACATGACTGGCGAGTTTCACAAGATGTAAGTTCAAACTAATTTAAATATGCATCTTTATGTAACTCTAGCTAGTCGGGTCGCATTGATATGACCTAGTCTACAATACCTCAAGAAGAATTCGTTCATTTCTGAACTCTTCCTCTTGTGTGTGTTCCATATACTAAGAACTGTAGTTTGATTTAGAACATCAACGCTTTTAGATAACGTGCCTGAACCGATCAACTTTTGATATAGGAAATGTTCAAAACATTATCCAACAATACAAAATTATATCCTTTCTTTACTAATAAAGGGACTGATATGATTTTGTATATCAGGTTCGGTATCTAATAACATTCGTTCAGAATCAATGTATTGGTAATACAGGGTGACAGTGACCAACAGACTTGGCTGCAACTCTTGCCCCGTTTTCTGCCTCATGAAACTTATCACCCGTTCTTAGTCCTCTACCTTTTTGTAGCCCTATGTAACATATTACATATCTGGGATCCTGATCTGGTATCACATACCCAGGACGTAAAGAATACTGAGAAACAGTTCTTTGTAACGAACACACCCGAAGATGATGCATCAGCATGCACTTTCTTCGTTTGGGCGGCACGGGAAATCTGGTATTCCCCAATTTCCTGCTCTGTCTTATAACAATTATAAGTTGGAGCGGGACCAACGTTCCCCAGCTCAGTATAACAAGCGGGTTCGGTCAATAATCCGTATTATTATCTTGATTAAGGCGTGATATGGTCGCTACCTGGAGAGAGAGAAAAGAAAACACTCAGCGTGCGCTCTTGCAAGAATAGATTGGTTTTATTTTATCTAATCAGGATGGCTCCCACTGCTTTTTATCAAATCTTCCTTCAAACCCTAAAAGGAAAGACTAGCCGGGATTAATTACACACTACAAGTTCGCCAATCTTTCAGCCAGGCCAGTGTCGGTACTTTGAGGGAGGTCCCCCGTGCTTTCGCACGAACCTAATTAATGTAAACCTCGTTTTTCCAGAGGCGTAACCTCGTTAACACCTTTCTAGACACCTACTTGATCGGCTAATTGTAATGTATAAAACTCTCCCAGGAGTAACTCTTACTCGCAGCGGGTATCGGGATCCAACTATCTCATAGAAGGTATGCAATCTCATTGCAAATTTCAACACTTGAAATTCCCGATAATATTTTGCCCCTAACGTGCTATGACCTTGACGAAAGCCAACAAACCATAGCCCGCTAGTCAAGTTCAACCCGTACATTTCTTGATCGAATTAAACCCACCCGCACGACCCTTGACGAAAGCCAACAAAGCCGCACGACTACCCTAATCCAATCGCATCGTATGCTAGCAGATAAGCAGCGTATAGCTACCGCACACTGCACCTTGACGAAAGCCAACAAATGCAGCACGAATACTATATACAACTTATCTGAAATGACGGAGGGCTACGACAGGTTTTTCTGAAAACCTATTGCGTAATGAACTTGATATCGTTGTAGAATCAAATGATTTTAAAATGGAGTGTTTTTGAGGCTTTTCTAGTTTTGCTAAAGGAGTCACTCCCGGTGAAGGGATCGTCAGTCCTTTCCTCGTCGAATGAGGTGCGGGATATATCATATATATCACTGTGCAAAGCAAAAACTCTTAAAAGCAATCAAATGACAAACCGAGTGTGTAGCATCTGCCAGTTATTGCTAAAGGAGTCACTCCCGGTGAAGGGATCTCGGTCCTTTCCTCATCGAATAAGGTGCAGGATATATCACATATACCGCTGTGCAAAGCAAGAACTGTAGCTACCTGTTTTATTTTGAAATTCGATTCTACAACATCTTTAGGTTTCTTTTATTTCATTAATCACATTAATGAAGTCCCATCACTTAAATACCTAAACATCACAGATAAATTCGACGTACACTTATGCCATCTGCATTCGCCTCGATGTCTCCTCGTGCACCGTTAGGTTAGGTAACTAACGGCAGAGCGGGGCAGGGCTAACGCGGGTGTAAAACATAAGTAACGTCTATATAATATATCATATATACTATATACTGTATCTATCACAGAACATCACATGATCACATCACAGATATCGCAGCAGAAGAAACATATGAAATATTGGATATACTAGGACGTCCGTGTTTTCAATACAAGCCAGTATAAAACACGGATTCCATGGTCGTGATGAATAGCCAAACTCACACCCCAAGACCCCTACGAGAGCGGCAAGCAACCCTACCAATTCTAGAGTTAGGAGACCCGGACTCGACTCCTCGAGTTGGTCTCCCACTGGACTCCAGAACCCGGTTACTTGTGCCCTCCTCCTTGGGTCTATCCTAGTGCGGAAAAATAAATAATATACAAAAGGTGACAACTTCCGCAACCTGGAAGCGCCCCAATAAAAAAATATTACATACAAGTTTTTACATGAATGAAAATGAAAAACACTCATCTCACATAAAAACCCCCGGCTATTCAAACACGACGATCCAATATAACATATCCAGCAACACATAACATCACATGTCATCAACGTAAGTAAATATGCGCATCCCAATTGTCGTTGACATATAGCAACGAAACCGGCGATATCATATATTACACTTACGGTCACAGAAAAGAAAGTGTAAAACTACAACAGTTGGAATCCGCAATCTGCATAGACATCGCATGCCTAATCAAATGAATACCTTAGACATCACATGCCTAACAATTATAAACCCCGCATTTTAGTCTCAAAATCGAAAACACTTTTCAATATCAAGTCGGGCAATTCAACAGGATTCCCGACATCCTGATCGAATGCTCGTCGCAAACTTCAGTAGACGGCCGCACCCCCGATACCGTCGACGAAGTGCACCAAGGCGGAACACCGCTACCGCGAGCACCCGAACGGATGCTTTCGGCGGCGGGGTTCTCCTACAGTCACTTGATCGGGGCTTTGGAGTGAGGCTGTCTATTAAGTTTATCCGGCGAGTATCCGCGTACGCTACGTGATTGCGACGGACTTTTGATCACATCAAAATTCCATGGCAACCGATCAAGTGAGACTAGAGTGCTATGTTTATAACATTCATTCAGTTATCACATAACTTATTGTGAATTCCAATTATTGTATCCCATTCCAGATAAATAGAAAATGTTAAACTTTCCGATCGAACAATCGAACACCCAAGTTTTCCCGATACAGATCAACACATGAAACAAGTCTAACAACATTCCGTTCGTGCCTCAGTACCAACGGTCCAGCCGTAGAAGGGTCAAGCCAACGCCTCACATGTGGCACGCCGTACTGCCCCAAACCCGAAGGTTCAAAGGGCAGTTCAAGACGGTCACATAATCGAGTTAAGGTTTGTTGTCTTCTAGAGGGTCCATCGCGTTACTTGCACTACTTAGAACGTCGTTAAACTACGGAAAAATCCAACACTTGGAAATTTCCGGACAGGGGAAAAATTGGGTATTTATATCCGGTCGAACTTTTTAACATATTCTAAAATTTATCCGGAAAGCCACACAGACAAAATTTGATACCCCGATCGAAACACCGAATCCCCAAAACAACTCCAGAAAATTCAACTCTGGAATAAATTTTAAAAATACCCAGAAAATCCAGCATAATTTAATAAGAGTTACTGTGCAAACATTAGACGATGACGTCATCAAGGTGCGGCGGAACCGCCGCAGAAGTCAAGCTTCTGTCGCGCTTCCGCCGCTAGATTTACTGTTCATGGAAAAAAAATTACACCGTAATTCTTATAATTCCCTGCTGAATTTTTTACGCATTTTTAATTTGGATAAATCCCAGTTTTTGAAAAAAGGACAGAGAGCATTTTTGTGATGGGTTTTCGGGTTTGTTCGGACTTCAAATTCCGTCTAGACTTCGCCTAAGGCTCTAGCTAGGCTCTGATACCACTGTAGGGTTCCTAGGCATCCTAGTGAGGTCTCACAAGGCATCGAACATGCCATTTTCAAAAATTCTAGGTGCCGAGAGACCCGACTACGGATCGTTGGCTAGAAAACTAGGCGAAAATGCAAACTAGTTAACACTTAACTAAGGGATACGGATATACAACCTTTATAGATCCGTTTGTCCACCTCCATAGCTCCATGAAGAAGTCATCTCCACTGTCCAAAAAGAATCCGGGCTCTAGCGTCGACTTCATCGGAGAATAAGCGAGCTAGGTCGTCGATGTCCATGCCGAAGATGATCTACGTCGAGGCATCGCTAAATCAAGCTCCAACTTCACCAAGTGATGAAACTTGTGAAGAAAACACACTCTACTACTTGGCAAGAGGTGGAGGATGAAGAAATAGGAAGTGGGTAAACTTTAGAATTGGATTTCTCACTCTAATTCATCATATCACCATTGATGAGGTTTTGTTTCTCTTCTTTTGTTGAAGGAAGAAGAAGAAGAAAAGATATGATAAGTTAATTAAAAAGAAAATAATAATCCAATCTTTATCATAATATGACCATGGTTATGTGTAGAGACTAAACCCAAGTTAAGTGAATGGTTAGGTTAGGAATGAAGACAAAAATGGTGACTAAGTCAAAGTATTCATGAAGCTTCATGAATGAACAAAAGAATGCCACCATTTTTCTTTTCTTTTCCTTAAATGAATAATGAATATAAATAAATGAATAAGTATATAAAACCCTAACCATTCATATAACCATGGTTTAATCTTTACACAAGCACAAGTCAACATGTATCATCAAACATGATACAATGTATATGCACAAAAGTATATCACATATACAACTTGCACATCCGAGTGAGAAAATCCATTTAAAGTGAACCGATACTAGTTAATGCAAAGTAATATATCAAATATATAATTATGCATCAAATCATTAAATCAACACTTGATTTAACGATCCGGTCATATCGCATATAACCGACTAGTATCATTAGTAACAACTTATCGAATCAACACTTGATCCGATAACCCGGCTATATCGCATATAACCGATCAATGTCACATCGTGAGAATCAAATACAGTATCACATACTGGTATCATTCTCGGTCCCGCACATATCTCATACGCGCTCCTATTTCGTTTCGCTTGAGCCAGGAAACCTCTGTGTAGGACTCTAAAGACTCGTCAATACGCCGGCAGCAGATGATGATCATATCAAACACCCACAAGCCGCAAGCGGTCTGCTAAACGTAACGGCCACCCGGGTATTGAGCGATCTGATGATCGACGAGCAAGCCCGCTCACACTCCAGTGAATCCGACCAGTAACACTACCGTACAGTCCGGTCTGATCGTCTAATATGTCGCATATCTCGCCTAGGGGTGGTAAACGTCAGACCCCAATAGCTCGATAAGTCGTGTCGATATGAGGTCTATAACAATTCGAGAAACTACTGGTAACACTTACCAGTAAATCTCAGCAACCCTGGCCAGGGATTTCCTGTTATAGCCAATCGAACACAGCACAACATCAACTCCCTATACCGGGAGAGACGAATCCCCTCCTATCGCTCATTGCCTCCATTTGACTCGGGACTGTACCCAAAAACCACCGTTTTGCACGCCCTCTTGGACGTGGTAAGATGGAAATCAAAGCACAGTGGAAACCACACAAGACTCTATGACGATCTCGGGTCAACAGACTACTCTGTACCAGTGTCACCAGAGAACTGCCATCTGACGTGAGGTATAATACCATCTGGGAGTTCTCGGCGAGTCCGTCCAGTGTACCCAGTCTCTACTGAGCACCCGTATATCATCTCTGATGTCAAACACCAATGGATATGGGATCATCCATCGCCCATCTGTATGGGTCGAGAAGGTATACGCTAGTCTACTCTGGTATATCGATGCCCCGTCTCGATACACCCACGACTAGGGACTTTGAAGGATGTACTTATGGACTACCATGTCCCCACTAGTATGATCCGCATCATAGTCCAGGTAGTCAAGTACAGATCCTAAGGGCTTTACCAACATGTAACAGAGAGACAATCAGTATACACGTTAAGGTAAAGTTCAACCAGATAGCATACTATCATGTCGAGCAAGAAAGTCCTCCCTATATACGTCCCAGCATCCACTACAATATACATCCTATGTACAGTAATGGCCTCTACGGCAAACATATAACTAATAACGGTCCTAATTCCCATTACGAATGCAACACTCGCATCTCACATGCTCCTGTTTTTCGTCCATTTCGAGAAAATTTCGGCAGCACTTTCCCCATGTTCTACGTGTTCGTACATAAATCTGTACATGGGGAACAAATGGAAAGCACCGTCGAAACTTCTCGAAATGGACGAAACTTCTCGAAATGGACGAAAATACGAGAGAATGTAAGATGTGAGTCTTGTTGTATTCATAACATGTCCAAACTGGACAAATCCGACAATTACTGTATGTCAAATCCCCTCGTCGAATGCTACATATACATTTGAAAAAATTGAATATGATGCTCAACTCTCACAAACTTATAAAGTGATCTTATCAATTTGATGGGAAAAAGATTTGACATACACCAATTGTCAGATGGGAAAATATAAGTTGATCCTAAACAAGTTTAAGACCTTTCGATCTTAAACTTACTAATTAAATGAAAATATAAAACCCTAATTACGTTTCTAATCAAAATTTTAGGGTATCTCTTAACTTTCTATTTAACCATTTTTTAATCAGGGTCTCGGTTCACTGATCCGGTCTTAATTAAGATTTCTTAATTAATGTAATTAATGTTATAGGTTAATTAGTATTAATTTTTCTTAATCAGTTTGATTTCATTTTTGATTTATGCATCTACTATAGTTTAATTGGTATTAAAGGATTTGATTTTTATTTTGATTTGGTTTATAAATTATGCTACAATTAAAAAATCTAAGCAATAAATCATAAGCAATAAGATATCAAATTATTAAATTTACAAAATAAAGGATATTGTTTCATTAATAAATTTAAAGAATACAAGTTAGAGTTTAGAATGAATAAATTTTTGAAATATTTCATATGCAGGCGCATACGCACACGCACATACACTCTCACACACTCACACATACGCGTGCGCTTTCAAACACTCATACATACACTCACTCACACACACACTCTCTCACATGCGTTCGCACGAACACACATTTACACATACTCACAAATACACATGTGCGCGCGCACACCCTCTCAATTAACTATAATGCATTTTACTCTAAATTCATTTTTTATTATCATATAATCTATCTTACCCTAAATTAATCTAACAAGTAAATGCATCGATTACCTATAATTCTTATATTTTCAACTCGAAACCTAAATTATCAACTTTATATTTCAATTTTTCATTTACAACCGACATTCTAATTTCAAACCCATCATTTTACAACTGATTCAATTCCTCATTATTCTTATTTAATATATAAAATCAACAAAAATCACAGATCATAATCACCTAATTTCATACATTGATAATCTAATTGAAAAAATTAAGGTTGGGAGAAGAAAACACTAATCTTGGTCCGAATTTGAAAAAGAAAAAGCGATTGCAAGCTCCTACACCACCAACTGCAACAACATCTACAAAAAAATTTGGGTTAGATATGCTAATTATTTCGAAATTTTTGAGAAAAGAGGAATAGGGAATATTACCTCTCGGGAAGAAAATTGGGAAATAAGGAGGAAGAAGGGCTATCACAGTTCATAGCTAATCGATCTATTAGCGACTATTTAGAACGGTCGTTAATATTATGTGAACTATCTCCAAAACATTGGCGACCGTTCATTAGAGACCGTTTCATATATACGGTCGCTAATAATTTATTAGGGACCATAGATAATTACATGGTCCCTAATAAACGGTCTCTAATGAGTACAGTTTCTACTAGTGACGGTCCGGTCTCTTCGTCTAAGAGTATCGCATATCGAGTCTTGATTTTGGAACCTGTCAGACCCAATAACTCAATAAGTCATGCGACAAAGGAGTCATAACCAACCGGAGATATAACCGATAACACTTATCAATTTATCTCCACTGCGATGGCCATCGACTTATGGTTGTAGTCATGTTATGCATAGTGCAATATCAACTCTCTATACTGGGAGAGACGAATCCTTTTGACAGCTTACTGCCTCCACGTATTTCGGGACTGTACCAAACAAAAACATATTTGCATGACTCTTTTGAGCCGTGGTAAGGTAGAAGTCAAAATATAGTGGGAACACACATGAGGCACTGTGACAATTTCTGGTCTTAGAGACTACACTGTACATATGTCACAAAAGAACTGCTGCCTGACATTGGTATATTACCAACTGGGAGTTCTAGGCGAGTCCGTCCAGTGTAACTCATGTAATGAGCACATGTATATGATTCTCGATGTCAAAAACCAATAGCTGTAGGATCAGCTATCGCCCTCCAACCGGTTTAGGAAACGTACATACTAGTCTAAACTGGAGTACCGATACCCAGTTTCGATATTCCTACTATTAGGGACATTTAAGGATGTACTTATCGACTTCTCAGGCCCTACTAGTATGATCTCTATCATCGTACTGATACTCAAGCAAAATTCCAGTGCTTTATCTCATGTCTAAACGATACGTGATAGTAAATAAAACGTATCATATGAAAAATAGAGACAAACCAGATAGTATATTATCATCTCGAGTAAGATTGTTCTCTCTTATAGGTGCTCCTTCAATTACTATAATTGTCTTGATGTCACCTATATCCAACAATAATAAGGGTATATCAAAATTATCTTATTTTCCATAAAATAATTTTCAAAAAGCAGAAAAACCCCTCACTTGTGTTGTGTCTTAGAAGCATGCCAACTCTTCTCTTAAACATGCTAGTTTACAATTGCACCCTTCAGCAAAATCCTATACAAAGTTTTCTAATTGGTCAAATTGGGCCCAACCTCCTAGCAAGAATGAATGTTTACCCAATTTATTTTTTCGAAAAGAACCCAATGTCTACCATATTGTTGAGCAATGGTTTTTACAAATTGATGTATTTTACTAATCTATAGCAGCTAATTGTATACTGTATGTTTTATATATAGTAAATTATTTTTTACATAGAGTAATATTTTACCTACCGGGCTTGAAATCTTACCACAATACATCCAACAGACAAAATGGTGGGACCCACAACGTCTAGATACCAGTGTCAAACAAGTGGGTCAATAGTTTTTGTATTTTGGGTGGATTGTTGTAGATTTCAAGCCCGGTAGGTTAAGCATCTTTTTTACATATTATAAATTTACATATATAAATATTTTTTAGTTACATACATTAATTTCCATATATGTATTTTGAGCAACAATGCAAATTTGAGCGGTTTTAATTTTATTTATTTTCATTAGAAAATATAAAATTGAGCATGAAAATGAATGGCTTAGTGGTATTAAACGGTAACATTTATTTCTCATGAAAACAAAGTTTCATATTTTATTCGTAAATTACATAATAATTCATGCATATAATTTTGTATTTATCTATTAATATATATAGACGTATAACGCACATGCAAAATTGCTAGGGTAATTTATGGCATGTTTGTTTGCACGGAAATGATATTGAAGTACTGAGAGTAAGCCTACTTTACGTACTTTAGTTATTTGTTGACATGAAATAGAACCTGAAATTTGTTTATACGGAATTAAAACCTGGAAGTTACTTTATGGTGATGATATAGATCCTACTTGGAATGATTACTTCCAAAATTTTCTTCTGCTCATTTTGGATGGGTAGTGATGAGGCTAGATACTGGTGTTTCCCCACATCATGACACGTGGCAGATGACGTGTCTCAGGGATTACGAGAAAGGATCAAGATCGGTACGTTGGAAGCATACCCCGGGCCTTCGACCCGAGAATGTTCCCGACCTTCGGTGGCCTTCCAGACCACCCCACCCCTACGATCACCTTACAAACGACCATCGGCTCGCCTCGGAGCCCTCCAGCACGCTGAGTTCCCTCAGCCCTCCAGCTCGCCTCCGAGCTATCGCATATCCAAGATACCTCGACTTCCCGCTCATTTCCGAGCCTCCCGCCGAGCTTAGCTTTCTCGGTCTCACCGACCGACCCACAGCACCGATCACAGGCCCCTCCTCTACGGCTCCGCGAATCTCGCCAGACGCGAGTTATCCGCCACCCATGATCCCGCGTTCCTCGCCATCACGATCCCCCATTAACGAGCATATCTCATCATTAATGGGGAATCCCGCCTATCAGCGGGCATACGCCAGGGGCGTAATGGCCGGCGTGAGTCTTGCGCCCGCCTGCCCATGGCTGCCACTATATAAACCCCTCTCTCAAACGACTCAGGTAAGCAAATTTTACCCCAATAGGCCGTTACTCTGCCAAAATACCCCATCTAACTTGATCGTCGGAGGGTCCTCGGTGGCACAACCACCCTAGGACTTCCTTGCAGGTAGCTCGGTATCAACCACACAAAACCCATTGAGATCCACACGCTTCAGGAGGCAACCCTCCAACTCATTCTCAGCCATCCATCAGCGCTCGCTGTAGATCAGCGGAAGGTAACATCTGACGGAGATCCAGAGACCCATCAGTTGGCGCCGTCTGTGGGAAATTAGTTCCACTCAACGAAAATTCACCTTCCGATTTCAACTTCATGGCGAGCGATCACCGCGACGATCCAAGCGCTAGCCGCCGCTTTCCCCATAATGGAGGCGCGGGTGAATCTCCTCCCCCGAACGCTATTCACGCCCTATCCGCTTGGATAGATCGGCTCGCGTCCGTCGTGGATGCACTCATCCGTATCCAAACAGCCAGGCAAGCTCCCCAGGTCGCCGCTCCCCCACCTCGGGACCGGGACCCCTACAGAGGGAGAGAAGACTCTGCACGCGTTGGCATGACCGAACACTGCCTCGCTGTCTCCGGCGGCCACAGATCCCCCGGGCCAACATATTCAATGACCCGATGTGCGCCGCATAGCTCAACACCGAGGTCTCACGCCAGAGCACCTCGCCCCGAGGCCCATCGCGCCCCTGTCCCTCTCGAGGAGGTGTCGGTCAGCGCGCCTGCACCCAGGCATGACCGGCACCCCCTCCATCGACGGGGTCGCGCAGGCGGGACTTACCATGGTAACTCTAAGACGACCTCTCCATGGAACCTAAGAAATCTCATCGAACGGAACCGGGGCCGTGGCCAGGCGCAGGTTTCCGGAAGCAGAGGCCAAAAATCAGAGTATGCCGAATCATCGGGATACCACGGCCGACTCCACGCCCTCGAAAAGAAGATCGAAGGAATGCATCGGGAAAATCTTCCTTCAAGAGACGGGGTTAAATATGCCGCCGACTCGCTCATGAAGCCCTCCACCAAAAAGCTACTCGCTGTCCACGTCTCCTCCCGGAACAAGCCCCGGAAGGTCTCACTCTTCGACGAGAAGTCTGGCCCGAAGGACCATTTGGACGTGTTCACAGCCGGGATGAGTTTCCAGGACTGTTCCGACATCGCACAATGCCGCGCTTTCCCCGCTAATCTCATCCACTCCGGATGAGACTGGTTCCGAGGACTCATGCCGCGCTCAATCTCTACCTTCGATGAGCTAGCCACCCAATTCCTAGGCCACTTCGTCGGGAACAGACGGCAGAAGCGGACCGTTGACCATCTCTTCACCATAAAGAGCGGGGACAAAGAATCCTTCAAAAGATACGTCACCCACTTCTACAACGCCCTCCTTGAGGTCCCAGAACACCAGGACGAGACGGTCATTACGGCCCTTAGGTCGGGTATTAGGCATAAGGAGGGGCTACGCTCCTTTGCATTAGCGCAACATAAGACCATGGCCAAGGTAAAGGCCTGGACCGAACGTGAGATCCAGCTCGAATCCGAGGTGAACGCCAATATACCCCGGACAGAGCAAACCGATCAGAAGGAAAGGGCCAGGGAGAAGAAAAAGAAGATTGAGCGGCCCAAGCCCTGCTCCCCGAAATTTCAGGAGTACACCCCACTCAACGTCTCCCAGACGGTACTGTTGGAGTAGGCTAAGGGCAAAAGGTTCTTCAAACTCCCCCAGTCTCGAATAGGGCGACAAAGCGCACCCGGGGCCCCTACTGTGCTTTCCACAGGTCGCAGGGCCACTCCACCGAGAACTGCAAACAGCTCCGAGACTACATCGAGGAGTTAATCCACACGGGGCACCTGGCAACGTACTTGCAAGACAAGCGGCAAGCCGACCGTGAGCAAGAGCACCATCCCCTCCCGGCCAGTTGACAATGCTGGGTTACCTACAATGGCAGCAAGGTTTCGGGAGGCATAATCCATGCCAAGTTAAAAAAATTTCCATTGGAGATAACCCTAAAGCTAGGAACTTTAACTAGAGAATCAAACCAAACAAGCATGTTAACACTTTAACATCTACGAGTTAGGGATTACAACCTTTGTAGTCCGTTCCTTCGCTCCATAAGCTCCGTGTTGAGGTCCCTTCACTGTGATCATCAAGTACCCGGACTCTAGAGAGGCTCCATGAAGAGAAAGATACAAGCTTGCTTCCAATCTTCAACAACTAAGATGATCTACCTTGAAGAAACTCAAACCCAAGCTCTTGCTTCACTAATCAAGTATTAGAAAAGAAAACACCCTAATCTAAGTGGCTAGAATAGATGAGGATGATGAAGTAGGAATTTTTCTTTCTTTTGTTTTCAATTTCTCACTTAAAATCTTCACAAACCCAAAAGCTAGTAAGCTTTTCAAGAGGAAGAAGAAGAAGAAATCCATTTGTGACGAATAATGAATTATTGTTGCGGTTACAAATCAACCATAGGTTAAGAAAGAAAGGCTTAACCCTTATAGAGAATAAACAAGAGTTAAGGGTTTGGGTTGGGTTAAATAATATTTACACAAAATATCAAAAGATGAAGACAAAAGGAAAGCTTCATGAAGCTTCATGAAAGCTTCATCCAAAAGCTAACCCAAATCCAAACCCTAACTTGGTTTAAACTCAACAACCATGTTGCATTTGTAACCCTAACATGTTACAATATTATATATCACATATACAATATATTTTGTAACAAAAGGAAATAATACAATTAACATATATCGCATATACATCAATGTATTATCCAAGTGAGAAAAAGAATCTTTAAGTGATCTTTTATTAGTTAATGAAATATAATATATCATATATATAATTATACATTAAATTATCGAATCAACACTTGATCCGATAATCCGGCTATAATACATATAACCGACTAATATAACATGTACCAATTCATCGAATCAACACTTGATCCGATGACCCGGCTATATCACATATACCCGGCCGATATGACATATCGCGAGAATCGAATACAGTATCATATACTCGTATTATTCTCGGTCCCGCACATATCACATATGTGCTCCTACTCCGTTTTGCCTGAGCCAAGAAACCTCTGTGTAGGACTCTAAAGAATCATCAATACACCGGCAGTAGGTGATGATTATATCAAACACCTACAAGCTGCAAGCGGTCAGCTAAACGTAACAGCCACCCAAGTATTGAGCGATCAGAAGATCAACAAGCAAGCATGTACATTCTCCTGCGAATCCAATTAGTAACACTCCTGTACAGTCCGGTCTCTTCGTCTGATATGTCGCATATCTAGTTTAAGGGTGGTAAACGTCAAACTCTAGTAACCGATAAGTCGTGTCGATATGAGGTCCATAACAGTTCGAGAAACTACTGATAACACTTACCAGTAAATCTCAGCAAACCTGGCCAGGGATTTCCATTTATAGCCAATCGAACACAGCGCAACATCAACTCCCTATACCGGGAGAGACAAAACCCCTCATATCGCTCATTGCCTCCATGTGATTCGGGACTGTACCCAAAAGCCACCGTTTTGCACGCCCTCTTGGACGTGGTAAATTGGAAATCAAAGTACAGTAGGAATCACACAAGACTCTATGACGATCTCGGGTCTACAGACTTACCTGTACCAGTGTCTCCAGAGAACTGCCATCTGACGTAAGGTATAATACCATCTGGGAGTTCTCGGCGAGTCCGTCCAGTATACCCAGTCTCCACTGAGCACCCGTATACTGTCTCTGATGTCAAACACCAATGGATATTGGATCATCCATCGCCCATCTGTATGGGTCGAGAAGCTATACGCTAGTCTACTATGGTATATCGATGCCCTGTCTCGATACACCTACAACTAGGAATATTTGAAGGATGTACTTAGCGACTACTCTGTCCCCACTAGTATGATCAGCATCATAGTCCCGGTAGTCAAGTACTCATCCAAAAGGTTTTATCAACATGTAACATAGAGACATCAAGAGTACATGTTAAGATAAAGAGAAACCAGATAGCATACTATCATGTCGAGCAAGAAAGTCCTCACTATATATGTCCAAGAATCCACTATAATATACATCGTATGTACAGTAATGGCCTCTAGGGCATACATATAACTAACAATCTCCCACTTGCACCAGGGCCAACTTTTGCAGTATCTCATACCCAACAATCAGCTGTAGTTGAAGTATCTCATACTCAACCATCCTATAAAAGTCTCTACTGGGAAATAGGCTTTTGTGAGTGGATCCGCGCTGTTGTCCTCTGTATCTACTCTCCTATCCTCGATCTCCCTGGAGATCAACCATCTCCATGATCAGGTGATACTGCCTAAGAATATGTCTGGATCTCTGATGGGACGGGGGTTCCTAGGCATAAGCCACAACTCCATTGTCACACAATGGTAGGAACGAAGTTCATCTCATGAACTCATATATATCCAGACTTCCTCTTTGGTAGCATCCTAGGTAACGATGTATCTTGCCTTTAATCGTCTAGTATGTCACGGTATCTAGCTTGGAACTCTTCCAACATACCGTCCCTCCACTGAGGGTAAAGACAATGCCTGTGACTAACATTCAGTCGTTCTTACCACCCTGGAAGCTATCTAGTGATTCTCCCTAGGATCGATTGATACCATCTCACTATACCTAGTGAGAATCCTAACATCCATTTAGATCTATCTCATAGATCCAAAACCCAGGATTTAGGAGGTATCACCTTGATCCTATATGGAGAACCCATGTGATAAGAGGAGATTGACCGAGCGTAGCATAGGAAACTCCTTCCCTATCAAGAGTATGTCATCCACGTACTATACGAGGATCACCACCATACTCCCTACTACCTTTTTATATATACTAGGTTCATCTACCATTTGATGAAGTCAAACTCTTTGACTACCACATCAAAACAGATATTCCAACTCCGCGATGCCTGATTTATCCCATAAAACAACTTCCACACGTTTCCGCTGCTCCACTGTCTATGAAGCCCTCTGGCTGTGTACTTTATAGACGTTCTCTTCTAAATCACTATTTAGAAAAGCAGTCATGACACCCAACCGCCAGATATCGTAGTCATAGTATGTAGCAATGGCAAGTAGGATCTGGATGGACTTAAGCATAGCTTTGAAAGTCTCAACTTTTCCATGTACACCAAATAATCTTCTCAAGATATACTCGCTCCTGATGGGGATTTAACCCTTCAGATAAAGCAACTAAAGTCCATACTTTGTTGGTGTATATGGATTCCATCTCAGATCGCTTAGCATCCAGCCATAGTCACAGAGTCCCCACTTTTGATGGCCTGCTCGAAACTAGTTGGGTTATCATCTCATGATGCAATCCTCGCTCCCACTGTCATAGAGAAAACCGAAGTATCTCTCAGGTGGGTGAGGAACCCTACCAGATCGGCGGAGAGGCTGAGGTTATTGGAAACTATTGAATCCTCAAGGTTTACCAAATCATCAGCTGCAGTTAGTATAGCTGGAACTCCTTCCAGTTCTACCTCATGACCACTAATTTCTTCACAAGAAATTCCCTTTCCAAACGGTGGCATGCTGAGAATCAAAACACCTTTTGTTCCTCAGTGCGGTAGAAGATATTCCCTTGCGAATGCTTGGGATATCCAACAAACTTCCACAGAACTGACCTTGCCTCGAGCTTGTCCGGATTTTGCTTTTAGACATAGGCCGGACAACCCCAAATCTTAACATCCTTAAGAGATGGGCTCTTCCCATACCATATCGCATATGGAGTGGCAGGCATCTGATTTGATTTGAACCTTATTCAATAGGTATGCAGCATCATAAGTGCATAACACCTAAAAGGAAATAGACAACTCAGTAATACTCATCATAGAGCACACCATATCACATAGGGTGCGATTGCTCCGCCCCGATATACCAACATACTGTGGTGTATACGAAAAAGTAATGCTGAGAGAGAATCTCATTCTCCTTCAGAATAGTCCAGGATCTCCGTGCTCAAGTATTCTCCTCCCTGATCACATCAAAGAACATAATACTTATACCCGTTTTGGTTCTCTACTTCTGAACTACAAAGAACCAGTCCTGGCATGTGTAGACAGGGGACCTCATACATCATCATGTAGCAATCCCAAGAGTTCACTAACTCTTTCTTTGTTTCCAATAAACAGAGCTATGGTCATCTTATCTTTGTGACATGACTGGCAAGTTTCATAAGATGTAAATTCAAACTAATTTAAATATGCATATGTATGTAACTTCAGCTAGTCGGGTCACATTGATATGACCTAGTCTACAATACCTGAAGAAGGATTCGTTCATTTCTGAACTCTTCCTCTTGTGTGTGTTCTGTACGTTAAGAAATGTGGTTTGATTTAGAACGTCTAGGCTTTTAGATAACGTGTCTGAACCGATCAACTCTTAATATAGTAAATGTTCAAAACATTATCCAACAATACAAAATTATATCCTTCTTTATCTCAATAAAGAGACTGATATGATGTTGTATATCAGGTTCGGTATCTAATAACATTCGTTCAAAATCAATGTATTTGGTAATACAGGGTGATAACTGCCAACAGACTTGGCTGCAACACTTGCACCAATTTTAACTCTTAAAACTTATTACCCTTTCTCAGTTCTCTACATATCTGTAGCCTATGTAACATATTACATATGCGGGATCCTGATCCGGTATCTCATACCCAGGACGTAAAGGATACTGAGAAACTGTTCTCGGTAATAAACACATCCGAAGAAGATGCATCAGCATGCACTTTCTTCGTTCGGGCAGCACGGGAATTCTGGTAATCCCCTATTTCTGTTGGAGATAGTGCCCTCAGAGTCAATTATTGGATCACAGGCACGTGATTGCAATGATTGAGGGAGGACCTATCCCGGTAGGACAGTCTTACTCGAGATGATAGTATGCTATCTGGTTTACCTTTATCATCGTGTACTGCTTTAGGTGACCTGACATGTCGCTATTACACGTTGATAGAGCCCCTAGGATTCTTGCTTGACCACCAGCAGTATGATGGCGATCATATACGTGGGAGCTGGTAGTCTATAAGCACATCCTTAAAAGGTCCCTAGTCGTAGGAGTTTCGAGACAGGGCATCGATACTCCATTAGTAGACTAGTGTATACAGTCGAGACCCCGACGAGGGGCGGTGGCCGGTCTCACAAGCCACTGGTGTCTGTTGGTTCACCTAAGATGTATACAGGTGCTCATTGGGTTATGAGTACACCGGACAGGACTCGCCGGGAACCTGCTAGTTGGGCTTATACCTGACGTCAGATAGCAGTTCCCAGGTGACATGTGTACAGGTTAGTTCATCGACCTGAGATCGTCGTTTGTCTCGTGTGAGTTCCCACTGTGCTTTGATTACTACCCTACCACGGCTCAAAGGAGTCGTGCAAACAGGTTTTAGTTGGGTACAGTCCCGAGCCACATGGAGGCAGTGAGCGGATCTGCAGGGGTTCGTCTCTCCCGGTATTGGGGGTGAGGTCGCGCTGTGTCTAGGAGAGCCATTACGCAAAGCCCTCGGCCGAGGCAGGAGATTTACTGGTAGGTATTCCAGTAGTATCTCAGGGCGTTCTGGGCTACACTCCGACACGACTTGTACCGCTTTTGGGGGTCTGACTTTTACCAACCCCCTAGGCCCGCCATGCGATACTCATAGACGAACGGACCGGACTGTACGGATATTGTCACTGACAGGCTCAGTTGGGTGTCGGGGTGAGCTTCCTCATCGACGTCCCTTTTGGTCAATAGCTGGTGGCCCGTCACGTATTGGCTTATACCTCTGACGTGCCAGTGGTTAAATCCACAGCCATAGTATTGACGAGTCTTTAGAGTCCACCACACTTACAGTTACTCAAGCTTTCGGGCGAAACGCTGTAGAGGCCGTATGGAGATATGGCAGGGTCCGATCAGATACGTGCGGTATTGCACGGATCAGGATCGGACGGTTTGTACTAATCGCCGTATAGTTATATGGCAGGGTTCGATCAGATACGTGCGGTATTGCACGGATCAGGATCGAACGGATTTTACTAGCCGGCTTTGGCTTAAGCCGGTCCTAGTCTAGTACAGTGTAGATTTTGTCTCTTTGCATTTGTATCCGGACGGAATACAGATGCGGGTGTGTATGCACAGTATCGGGGTTTTCCTGTAATTTATTACGGGACCAGTTTTCTGGAGTTGCCAGTTTGCATTCCGTTCCGGCCGGTTTTCCTTTGTTCTTTCCCGGCCGGACTTTTCCGATGGAGGGGGTAATTTGCAGTTTTGCAAATTACATTTGTGGAGGGGTTTTCTTGCATATATATTGATTATGACACCTTTCATATCTTGCACCTTGACTTGTGATAAAGTGAGGGTATGGGTTTGATTTGATAAGGGTATGGTTGATGTTTGTTTATGGTTACCTCCACCTTTTCCTACCATCACCTCCCTCTTGCTTTTGTTCTCACCTCCACCACCATTCTCTTTTGGAGATGATAAGTTTTATTCATGGTTGAGAAAAAGAAAGAGAGAAAGAAAAGAGAAGAAGAGGGTTTCATCTTCATCCTTGAGAGTGTTTCATTTTCTTGATCTCATTTCATGTTAAGAAAAATGCAAGCACCATTTTTCTTTCCTTGTATCCTCCATCATCCTCAAATGGCAACAAACCCCAAAAGAGACACTACACTAGATAACCTACAGCATATCTTGAGCATGTCGAGTTGCCGGCTTCATGCTCGAGTTGCCTCGGTATTGAGGCGGGAGCCCGTAAAAGACGAAGGCGATGTGGTGCCCTTTCCGGCGAGGAGGCGACGATGTGGAGCCAAGACTTTCCGCGGGAGATCGGGATGATGAAGAGAAGACCGGAGGACTCGGATCACTCGGTATACTTTTCTTTCCATCTCTTGATTGCTAGCATTAGGTTAATGGTAAACGATCCGGGTTTTCTTTGTCCGCGGTAGCGCCGGTTTCCGAGTAAGGAAAAATTTTGATTCCGCAATTTGGCCTCGAGTAAGAAGGCCGGGGCGCTGCCGTGGCGCAACATGGTATCAGAGACACGCCATTAACCTTACCTAGCTTCGTTTGATGTGTTTGCGTTTCCGATCGACCAAAATCTCAAAAACCGTATTTTAGTTCACATCAGTTTCTGTTGAAATTTTTTGGTGTCTAAAAATTTTTCAGGTGGTCTCAGAAAGATGTGCAGGGAGTTCTAAGAACTCTGGGAAAAAACGACAAAGTGAACCCTTACTTGGAGCGCGCAAGCGCGGCAATACCCCCCTTTATGCCGCGCTTCCGCCGCACTATGGTGGGCCCACTTGGTCATTTTTCTTCAGTTGTCTTATGGGCTGAAAATAGGGCTTTTGGGATATTAAAATTGGGCCATTTATTTCTGTGAGTGCTACAGTTTTGATTGGGGGCCCACTTGTTAATGTTTGGTCAATCGGAAAATTTTAAACACATTTTTCACAGTATTTACATTATATCTGCGACCGTGAATGTCACTCGATCGGTAAATCCGGTCTAACTGCTATAGCCCGGTTAGACGGATTTGCGAACGTGACTTTCACGTTGATGTTCTATGTTTATGCTGTGATGTTGCGGATCGGTCGTGGGGGATAGCCTGGTAGCAATGCTAGTGCAGTTTTGTTGTATTATATACATTTGATATTGGGGGCGAGCGTCCGACATGTGGACTGCCGTCACTGCCTGATTGTATTATTCTTTTGGGGCACGACCTGGTTGCGGTCGATGTACCCGGTGTATGTATATTTTACATTCTGTACTAGGTTTGCCCCGCGGTGGGGTGCACGGATAGCCGGGTTCTGGAGGGCAACGGGCCCGCATCTCAGGGCATTGAGACGGAGGGGGCTTCAGTCTGGAATTGGCGGGCTATTCGCCGCACTCGTAGGGGGTACAGGTTGACCCAGGAAGGGTGCCCAAGTTGCCGGATTCCGTGAAGTGCTGGGTGGTCCATTCACGGTACTGAAGGGGGCTGCCTCGCTTCAGGTTTTGGCGGGTGACTTGCCGCGCCCGTAGGGGTCTAGGATTTCATTGCACAGGCTATCCACACGACCAGGGGAACGTCGGGTTTCAGCAGCGGCTCTGTGAAACCCGGGGTTTCCAGATATCTGTATTGTTCTGTGATGCTGTACATTTCTGTGATGTTGCATTTTTATTCACGCCTTGAGCGAAATATAATATATTGGTATATATATTAGTAGATGTTGTATATGTTTTTCATCCGCGCTAGTCCAGTCCCCGCTCTGTCGTTAGTGAGCTAACCTAACGAGTGATGACGGGACCCAGTGGCGAATGCGGATGGCATATACGTACGTCAGTATATTTTCGTTCTTTGTGGTGTGATTATTTGATGGGACTGCGTTGATTCGGATCAATGCAAGATAAACAAACCTATTCTGATGTTGTTGGAACACTTTTCAAAAAGCTGTTATTGCAAGGACGTTCACTTTTGTTTTGCATCGTGGTATTCATTTGGAATATCCTGCTCCTCAGTCGACGAGGCAAGGGCCGAGATCCCTTCATCGGGAGTGACCCCTTGGACAGAAGTTTGCGTCAGGGCATTAACTTCACTATAGCCGATTACTTTTGCTTTGCATCGTGGTATTCAGTTGGAATATCCTGCACCTCATTCTACGGGGAAAGAGCCGAGATCCCTTCACCGGGAGTGACCTCTTTAGTAAAAGTTTTCGTCACTATATTTTATAAAAGGCTATGCAGTTCCTTCAACGATATCAAGTTCTTTACGTTAAAGGTTTTTCGCCAAAAACCATTCGTAGCCCTCCGTCATTTCTTATGAGTATTATTTAGTATTCGTGCTGCGTTTGTTGACTCCGTCAAGGCGTAGTGTACGGTAGCTAAGTAGTGCTTGTTTGTTGCATAAAAGGGATTGGTTAGGACAGTCGTGCGGCCTTGTTGACTCCGTCAAGGGCACGTACGGGTGGGTTTAATGCAATCCAGATAATGACGGGATGAACTTGACTAGGACTCTTTGATTTGTTGACTCCGTCAAGGTCACTTGAGTCCTAGGGGTAAAAATCACATCGGGAGTTTCAAAAGAACTGAAACTTGCCAGGCATGCGCATACCTTCTGGAGTGTGGTGGCGTGAGTGGATTCCGTCACGTTATCATGCGATGATAGTTGGATCCCGATCCCCACTGATGAGTTGGTTTACTCCTCGGGTGATCCCGACTAATTCTTCTTTCAGGTTTGGAGGAGAATTTGAGGTACAGTGGGAGGTTTCCAGATTAGACAAAGTGATAACCATTCTGATCTAGGTTAGAGTGCACGCTGAGTGTTTCTTTTCTCTCTCTCTTTGGCAGCGACCATTGACCCGACCCTGGACTATGACTCAGTGACTAAGTTGACCGAACCTTCTTAACACTGGCTTTTTGGATTGTCGGAGTTGCAGACCTCATTGCCACTCCTACTTTTACCCTTTTCTCCAGGACACCCCGTATTACTACGAACGTCCACTTCCATTGGACAAAACCATCGTATGGTTAGATACGAACTCGAAGGACTTCGAGGATGGTTTCTGGTTCTGGAGAAAACGGATAGGATTATTCAGTTGTCTTTTCTTTTCACCTTCTCTCAGGTTGCGAGTACTCCTTGGTTTAGGAGTAGTACACCTATTACGCAAATTGGATAGTCTTCTTCCAAACCTTAGGCTGGTGCCGACCGGTAGGGAATGAAGGAAACCAATTAGCATAACGATGGTGTGCAGAAGGTATTAAGTTAAGACAAAGCAAGGGATTAGTAAGAAGGCAAAGTAAGTTGCGACTACTATTCACGACCAAACCAAGTATTTCTTCGCCAATCCTAACTCACCTTTGTATTTCTCCAGGACACTCCGTGTCACTACGAAGATCCCATTTGATTGGATAATCCATCGTATGGTTATATACGAACTCGAAAGGAACTTGTTCCAGTTCGGGGATGGATCCTGGTTCAGGAGAAATAGGAATAAAGTACATTCAGGTGTCTTTTATCTTCACCTTCTCTCGCATTGCGAGTGCTCCTAGGATTAGGACAGTACACCCTTTATGCTTTTTGGATAGTCTTCTTCCAAACCATAGGCTGGTGCCAAACGGTAGGGAAGGAAGAAAACCATTTGGCCTAAAGGGGTGTACAGAAGGTAATGACTAAAGACATATAAAGGGATTTGGAAAGGTGGCAAAGAATTATACGGTTACAGTTGTGAATCTGGATAATGGAAGAGGCATTACTAAGAATACCAGGATACCCCAACGAAACATTTCAATGTTTCAGTTCCACTGTGTACTGTTAATGGAAAACTGATTTCCTGATTAGACACTTACTCCAGGGTATGTATTTACCAGGTTGGATTCTCATATCTGTATGGTTTTGCAGATGATGAGTGGGAGTAAGTTATTGGGAATTAGGTGACCATCCTCATTATATTGGGATTCGTTGTAATCGGTGATATTTGAGGAAGTCACCTGGGTTGTTTGCCGGTCGGCAAATATTTGGTTTTGAATATCCGCTGTTGTGCACCAATTTCAAATTGATATATCTGTACGTCTATTTTCATAGAGTGAGATATACCTTTTGATATTATGTCGACGACATTTACCTATATCAGTGGATGGTTAGGTAAGGAGCATTAAACAGCGGTGTAATTCTTCTTAACCATAAGTACAGTTTTCAACCTACGACACACAGTGAAAGAGTTGTTAGACTCAGCGGACTTATACAGAGTATTGTATGTTGTCCAGTGTCCATTCGGACAGAGGGGTTGGTCCTCATACTATATTCTGTTTACTTTTAACTTCTCTAGTTCTTAGACATGTGTTTCGTAGAAACACAGCGTCTAAGTTTTGAGGAGTTATAGGTATTTGAATAGAGTAAAGAA
Organism: Agapanthus africanus; assembly: GCA_030015575.1. Lineage (NCBI taxonomy): Eukaryota > Viridiplantae > Streptophyta > Magnoliopsida > Asparagales > Amaryllidaceae > Agapanthus > Agapanthus africanus. The sequence continues at coordinate 550,704,275 of JASDDO010000024.1, read as the reverse complement.
CCAGGTGTAGCAAGTATCGGGATTCTTCAAGGTGATCGAAGATGTAGATACTTATGTATGGTATTCAGTTGATAGTAATGAGAACTTGCTTCTCTTTCAGGTTACTCATAATTGGAAGCATTCCTAAGTTGAGTAACGCTGATCGGCCTCCTTCCATTTAGTTGACATGCACTGGAGACAGCTGCATGATTTGAATCTGGTTCAATTAAATCAGTGCCTCTGGTTCTATATTGGATATAGAACAGTTCATATCTTAACGATATTAAGATACGGGGAGTTGTCCGGCTTATGCTTAAAACCAGACTCCGGATAACTCAAGGCACGTTTCTGTAATGGCTGTTTGTGGGTTGACCCAGGCTATGACGAGGGTTGATTTTCTACCATCTGGCAGATCAATAGAAATATTGTTCTAGACTCGCCACAGTTTTATTAAAAATGGATTTTTTCAAAAACAGCAGTGGGAGTATGGTAGAACTGGAAGTGATTCCAGAACCGCAAACGATTACTGAAGATTTAATAAGGAACCTAAAGATTCAATCTGATTTGACATTCCATTGGCCACTCCGCAGATAAGGTGGGTAACTTCAGGCACCCGAGAGGTACTCCGGTAGCCTCAAGGACGGTGACAGGGAAGTTCTTGTTTACCCACACTTGCCATTGTTGTTGTTCCAGGCTGCGAGACCCGGCAGGAGGATGAGTATAGCGTCGTTCTAAACTAGCTTTAGAAGTGCACGTCTATATGACTCTGGCAGAGGGTTGTCGTAGTCAGTGGGAGCAGCGGAAGCATTGGTGGACATCAGGCTTGTGTTTATTTATAGACTAAAGCAGATATAGCGGAGATAGATCATCTATTTCTGATGTGACAGTCATAGGTTTGACGTCATCAGAATAGGGGGTGGATCTGTTGAGAAGGTAGTAGGAAGTGATGTTCCTATACTACGATCGGTTATACTTTGGTCGTCACACAGTGGTTTCTCCACAAGGGACTTGGATATTATATCAGACATACTGGTTACTAGATCTATGGTTTTAGATCTAGATTTGGGTGGTTTCCCAATCTGGGTACCTTGACAGCATTCTATGAGTATTTAGAATGGACGACTCCTGACACGGTAGTGTACCTGCAGTTGATGGAGTCACCCTCTCTAAAGGTGTCTTATAGACTAAAGGAGAGAGGGATACTCATGATTGGCAGATCACTTGCTTAGGCAATTGAGTCAATCATGAGATGTCAAGTACCACACCAGATGTTGTTCTTGCACTAGATGCAATAACTTGATATTGATCCAATCCTGGAGGAACAGTCGGAAGCAGTTTTAGAACATAAGTGAATGTTCTAGGGATATGATAACGGCTGTCTCCTTGAGGAGACGGTTATCACTCCAGGCTTCAAAGGTGACATGGACGACAAGGAGGTTGTCAGAGTTATAGTTCTCCCTCTGACGAGGGGCAGTATTTTGGACAGGTGGTCCAAGGCAATACTGAGGGAGGCATGGCGCAGGATACTGATTAAGTTCAGTTGACGATACAGTCTAAGAAGTTTGGATTTGGAGTTCATTTATGAACTAGGTCCCATCAGACATCCAGACATTCTAAGACAGGTATTGCTCATTTCGGGAGATGGTTTTCTCCACGAACTTGAGATATAGAGAGACATAGAAAGAAACATCACAGCGGATCCACTCACTGAGGCTTTTCCTCGAACGCAATAGTTTCACAAACGAGCTTTGTGAGACTGACTAGTAGAGGAGTTGGGTGTTCGGTATCACACGGGCTGTGAGTATGCGGCATCGCAATAATTAGCCTTGAGTGCAAGTGGGAGATTGTTGGAGATAGTGCCCTCAGAGTCAATTATTGGATCACAGGCACGTGATTGCAATGATTGAGGGAGGACCTATCCCGGTAGGACAGTCTTACTCGAGATGATAGTATGCTATCTGGTTTACCTTTATCATCGTGTACTGCTTTAGGTGACCTGACATGTCGCTATTACACGTTGATAGAGCCCCTAGGATTCTTGCTTGACCACCAGCAGTATGATGGCGATCATATACGTGGGAGCTGGTAGTCTATAAGCACATCCTTAAAAGGTCCCTAGTCGTAGGAGTTTCGAGACAGGGCATCGATACTCCATTAGTAGACTAGTGTATACAGTCGAGACCCCGACGAGGGGCGGTGGCCGGTCTCACAAGCCACTGGTGTCTGTTGGTTCACCTAAGATGTATACAGGTGCTCATTGGGTTATGAGTACACCGGACAGGACTCGCCGGGAACCTGCTAGTTGGGCTTATACCTGACGTCAGATAGCAGTTCCCAGGTGACATGTGTACAGGTTAGTTCATCGACCTGAGATCGTCGTTTGTCTCGTGTGAGTTCCCACTGTGCTTTGATTACTACCCTACCACGGCTCAAAGGAGTCGTGCAAACAGGTTTTAGTTGGGTACAGTCCCGAGCCACATGGAGGCAGTGAGCGGATCTGCAGGGGTTCGTCTCTCCCGGTATTGGGGGTGAGGTCGCGCTGTGTCTAGGAGAGCCATTACGCAAAGCCCTCGGCCGAGGCAGGAGATTTACTGGTAGGTATTCCAGTAGTATCTCAGGGCGTTCTGGGCTACACTCCGACACGACTTGTACCGCTTTTGGGGGTCTGACTTTTACCAACCCCCTAGGCCCGCCATGCGATACTCATAGACGAACGGACCGGACTGTACGGATATTGTCACTGACAGGCTCAGTTGGGTGTCGGGGTGAGCTTCCTCATCGACGTCCCTTTTGGTCAATAGCTGGTGGCCCGTCACGTATTGGCTTATACCTCTGACGTGCCAGTGGTTAAATCCACAGCCATAGTATTGACGAGTCTTTAGAGTCCACCACACTTACAGTTACTCAAGCTTTCGGGCGAAACGCTGTAGAGGCCGTATGGAGATATGGCAGGGTCCGATCAGATACGTGCGGTATTGCACGGATCAGGATCGGACGGTTTGTACTAATCGCCGTATAGTTATATGGCAGGGTTCGATCAGATACGTGCGGTATTGCACGGATCAGGATCGAACGGATTTTACTAGCCGGCTTTGGCTTAAGCCGGTCCTAGTCTAGTACAGTGTAGATTTTGTCTCTTTGCATTTGTATCCGGACGGAATACAGATGCGGGTGTGTATGCACAGTATCGGGGTTTTCCTGTAATTTATTACGGGACCAGTTTTCTGGAGTTGCCAGTTTGCATTCCGTTCCGGCCGGTTTTCCTTTGTTCTTTCCCGGCCGGACTTTTCCGATGGAGGGGGTAATTTGCAGTTTTGCAAATTACATTTGTGGAGGGGTTTTCTTGCATATATATTGATTATGACACCTTTCATATCTTGCACCTTGACTTGTGATAAAGTGAGGGTATGGGTTTGATTTGATAAGGGTATGGTTGATGTTTGTTTATGGTTACCTCCACCTTTTCCTACCATCACCTCCCTCTTGCTTTTGTTCTCACCTCCACCACCATTCTCTTTTGGAGATGATAAGTTTTATTCATGGTTGAGAAAAAGAAAGAGAGAAAGAAAAGAGAAGAAGAGGGTTTCATCTTCATCCTTGAGAGTGTTTCATTTTCTTGATCTCATTTCATGTTAAGAAAAATGCAAGCACCATTTTTCTTGCCTTGTATCCTCCATCATCCTCAAATGGCAACAAACCCCAAAAGAGACACTACACTAGATAACCTACAGCATATCTTGAGCATGTCGAGTTGCCGGCTTCATGCTCGAGTTGCCTCGGTATTGAGGCGGGAGCCCGTAAAAGACGAAGGCGATGTGGTGCCCTTTCCGGCGAGGAGGCGACGATGTGGAGCCAAGACTTTCCGCGGGAGATCGGGATGATGAAGAGAAGACCGGAGGACTCGGATCACTCGGTATACTTTTCTTTCCATCTCTTGATTGCTAGCATTAGGTTAATGGTAAACGATCCGGGTTTTCTTTGTCCGCGGTAGCGCCGGTTTCCGAGTAAGGAAAAATTTTGATTCCGCAATTTGGCCTCGAGTAAGAAGGCCGGGGCGCTGCCGTGGCGCAACAATTTCCTGCTCGGTCTTATAACAATTATAAGTTAGAGCGGGACCAACATTCCCCAGCTCAGTATAACAAGCGGGTTCGGTCAATACATCCGTATTATTATTTTGATTAAGGCGTGACATGGTCGCTACCTGGAGAGAGAGAGAAGAAACACTCAGCGTATGCTCTTGCAAGATTAGATTGGTTATTAATATATCTAATCAGGATGGCTCCCACTGTTTTTGTCAAATCTTCCTTCAAACCCTAAAAGGAAAGACTAGCCGGGATTAATTACACCCTACAATTTTGCCAATCTTTCAGCCAGGCCAGTGCCGGTAGTTTGAGGGAGATTCCCCATGCGTTCGCACGGACCTAATTAAAATAAACCTCGATTTCTCAGAGGCGTAACCCCGTTGACACCTTTCTAGACACCTACTTGATCGGCTAATTGTAATGTGTAAAACTCTCCCAGGAGTAACTCTTACTCGCAGTGGGTATCGGGATCCAACTATCTCATATGAGGTATGCAATCTCATTGCAAATTTCAACACTTGAAATTCCCGATAATATTTTACTTCTAACCTCCTATGACCTTGACAAAGGCCAACAAACCATAGGATGCTAGTCAAGTTCAAACCGTCATTTCCTGATTGAATTAAACCCATCCGCACGACCCTTGACAAAGGACAATAAGGTCGCACAACTACCCTAACTCAATCGCATCATATGCTTTATACAGATAAGCATTAATCAGCTACCGCACACTACGCCTTGACAAAGGCCAACAAACGCAACACGAATACTAACTATTACTTATCTGAAATGACGGAAGGCTACGATAGGTTTTTAAGAAAACCCTTTTGCGTAATGAACTTGATATCGTTGTAGAATCAAATGATTTAAAATGGAGTGTTTTTTAGGCCTTTGCTAGTTTTGCTAAAGAGGTCACTCCCGGTGAAGGGATCTCGGCTCTTTCCTCACCGAATGAGGTGCAGGATATTTCACAAATACCACTATGCAAAGCAAAAACTAGAAAAGCAATCAAAAGACAAAACCGAGGGTTGTAGCATCTGCCAGTTATTGCTAAAGATGTCACTCCGGTGAAGGGATCTCGGCTCTTTCCTTATCTAATAAGGTGATGGATGTTCTACAAGGAACACCGCTATGCAAAGCAACAACTAGAGCTACCTGTTTTTGAAAATTCGATTCCACAACATCTTTAGGTTTCTTTTATTTCATTAATCTCATTAATGAAGTCCCATTTATTATGCTTCACAAGTATCACATTTGAAACGTTATCAGTAATATAATATATGTAAGTCCACGTTGCCCACCCCGGTGCTTGCGGGGAGGCGGAAAACGGAATAAAAATCGAATTTTTATGAACTTAGGCAACATGGACTGACTATGAAGGATCTTTGCTAAACAAAAACAAGCTAAAGTTAACTAGAAACTAGCTAAGTGCTAGAAAGGTTATACCTTGGGCTTTATGTCCTTCTCTCCTTGCTCCTTGGAGTGGTGGAAGGAGGTCACATTAGTCGTCTTCTCACGTCGAAGAAAGATCCACCCGAAAGCCTCGACCTTTGGCTTTAACTCCAAGCTAGAAGTAACTAGGGTGCAAGAAGTGCTAATCCTTGAACCCTAGATGAGAGTAGAGATTATCAAGAGAGGGTTTTTCTCAAGCTCAAGTGTTTCTCAACACATGAGAGGGGAGACCTTGAGGGAGAGGAAGAACAAGAGAGAGAATGTGAATGATAGAATGAGAGAATAATATGAAGCATACTCACATATATGTGAATTATTGTAATTAGAAAATTAGTGAGATAATTGTCATGGCTTAATCAAGACATGACCATTATCATTTCATTTTTAATGCAAATTGCAAGGATCAAAGAGCATCTTCCAAATGAAATGATGATGGTCAAAGCGTCAACAAGGTCAACAAGTCAAGATGGGTCAAATGGTCAACAACCAGAACCATGCACAATTATTAAACTAATATCAATTAACAATAATACACACATAAGCATTAGGGTTAATAAAATGACGATAGTCATTAACCCTAATCAAAGTCCTCTCCCTCTGTCTCAAGCAACTGTGCATACGCACCAGCATTCGTGATCCGAGGAACACGAATACAATGAGAAAAACCAATCCCAAATCATATACTAGGATCCGGCTTAAACCAAAGCCCGCTAGTATAAGCTGTCCGGACAGCAAACGTGCACAAGTGCGCGGATGTGAACGAACCCTGTCGCAAAACCATTCGACCTCTACTCATTTTGCCTAAAGACGAATAGCTCTCTGTGTGGGACTCTAAAGACTCGACACTACGCTGGCAGTGGGTTTAACCACAGACCGCAAGCGGCACTAGCTATACGTAACGGTCCCCAGGTAGATGTCGATAAGAAGACTGACGAGGTGAACCCCATCTGAACTCCTACTGAGCCTGTATGTGACAATCTCCGTACAGTCCGGTCTGTTCGTCTGATACATCGCATGGCGGGCCTAGGGAACGGTGAACGTCAGTCCCCTAATAGCGGTACAAGTCATGTCGGAGTGTAGCCCAGAACACCCTGAGATAACACTAGAAACCTACCAGTATATCTCGCTTGCCCTGGCCAGGGACTACTCGTGTAATGGCTCTTCTAGACACAGCGCGATGTCAACCCCCAATACCGGGAGAGACGAATCCTGTCTAACCGTCACTGCCTTCAAGTGCTTCGGGACTGCACCCAAAAACTACCTGTTTGCACGACTCCTTTGAGCCGTGGTAGGGTAGTATCAAAGTGCAGTGGGAACACACTCGAGGCGAAGTGACAGTGTCAAGTCAGCGGACTAAGCTGTACTCATGTCACCTGGGAACTGATAACTGACGATAGGTATAATACCAACCAACAGTTCCCGACGAGTCCTGTCCAGTATACTCGTAACCTAACGAGCACCCGCATACTATCTCAAGTACGACGTACTAACGGCTGTGGGACAGACCGTCTCCCACGCTGGGATGAGAAGCGCATACGCTAGTCTACTCCGGAGTATCGATGCCCTGTCTCGATAGTCCAACGACTAGGGACCTGTATAAGGATGTGCTTATAGATTACCCAGCTCCCATGAGTGTGAGCGCCATCACAACGCTGGTAATCAAGCAAAGATTCTAAGGGCTCTACTAATAAGTATATCAGCAATATGCTAAAAGAAACACATGCACATATTAAAGCAGAGACAAACCAAGTAGCATACTACCATTTCGAGCAAGATTGTATATACAACTGTGAATATCCCAAGCTTCCATCAAGTAATATACAAACTAGTATGATACAGTAATGGCCTCTAGGGCATATACACTAACAATCTCCCACTTGCACTAAGGCCATGTACTGGCGTATCGAAGACCTATCATCTCGATCAGCCGCTCGAACTGAGACTGGGGTAGGGCCTTCGTGAGTGGATCTGCAGTGTTGTTCTCCATATTTACTCTCTTCACCTCGATCTCCCGGCGATCCACGATCTCCCTGATCAGGTGATACCGCCTCAAGATGTGTCTGGATTTCTGATGGGACCTGGGTTCCTTCGCTAAAGCTATAGACCCGTTGTTGTCGCAATACAGAGGTATTGGGTCAACAATGGACGGAACCACCTGAAGTTCTCTCAAGAACTTCCTCATCCAGACAGCTTCTTTTGCGGCATCAGATGCAGCGATGTACTCCGCTTCCATAGTTGAGTCTCCAACGGTCTCCTGCTTGGAACTCTTCCAGCAAACCGCCCCTCCATTGAAGGTAAAGACATAACCGACATGGACTTGGAGTCATCCTTGTCACTCTGGAAGCTGGAGTCAGCAAAGGCCTCAAGCTGGAGGTCTTTTCCGCCATACACCAAGAACATCTCTTTAGTCCTTCTTAGGTACTTGAGAATGTTCTTTACCGCTATCCAGTGTTTCTCCCCTGGGTTTGACTGATACCGGCTTACAACGCTCAATGCGTATGCTACATCTGGTCTGGTACACAACATCGCATACATTATAGAGCCTACCGCAGAAGCGTAGGGTATAACAGACATGCGATCTCTTTCCAAATCAGTCTTGGGAGACATCTCTTTGGAGAGGGTGATCCCGTGACAAGCCGGTAGATTACCGCGCTTGGAATCTTCCATACTGAACCTTTTCAGTATGATGTCAATGTACCTTGACTGTGAAAGTCTCAACATCCTCTTAGATCTATCACGATAGATCTGGATCCCCAGAATGTAGTTGGCATCGCCCAGGTCCTTCATGGAGAACCTCTGCGACAAGAATCCTTTGACTGACTGTAGCATAGGAATATCATTTCCTATTAGGAGAATGTCATCTACGTACAAGACGAGAAATACCACAGTTCTCCCTACAATCTTACTGTAAATGCATGGTTCATCTGGGTTTTTGATAAAGTCGAATTCTTTAACAGTATCATCAAAGCAGATGTTCCAACTCCGCGATGCCTGCTTAAGTCCATAAATGGACTTGAGCAACTTGCACACTCTACCGCTGCTCCCACTCTGAATGAATCCCTCCTGCTGATCCATATAGACGCACTCTTCCAAATTTCCATTTAGGAAAGCAGTCTTTACGTCCATCTGCCAGATTTCATAATCGTGGAAGGCAGCAATGGCAAGAAGGATCCGAATGCATTTCAGCATAGCCACTGGAGAAAAGGTCTCGTCATAGTCCAAACCAGGTCTTTGACGAAAACCCTTTGCAACAAGTCTAGCTTTATAGGTCTCAACCTGCCCATCTACACCAATCTTGTTTCTGAAGATCCATTACAGCCTACGGGTTTTACCCCTTCTGGAGCAAAGTCCAAAGTCCAAACTTTGTTGGTGTACATAGACTCCATCTCGGCCCGCATTGTATCCAGCCATTTTACCAAGTCACCGCTCTGAATGGCTTGCTGGAAGCTAGTAGGCTCACCATAATCCATAGTGCAATCCTCTCTATCCCCGTCAATGAGAAAACCGTAGTATCTCTCGGGCGGATGAGAATGCCTACTACTCCTGCGGAGTGGCGCAGGGATGTCCGGTTCTCTTGAAACTTCTGGTTCTTCCAAGCTTTCAGTAACATTTTATGGTTCTGAAATTTCTTCTAGTTCTATTGCGCTCCCACTTATCTAATTTTCTAAAAATTCAGTTTCCAAGAAGTGGGCATGCTGAGAAACAAAAACCTTTTGTTCCTCTGCAGAATAGAAAAGATACCCCCTGAAGTTCTTTGGGTATCCCACAAATTTACACAGTACTGAGCGTGCCTCGAGCTTGTCCGCATGCTGCTTTTTTACAAAAGCTGGACATCCCCATGTCTTAAGGTACTTGAGACAGGGTTTCTTCCCACTCCATATCTAATATGGGGTGGTAGGCACAGTCTTGGTTGGAGCCTTGTTCAAGAGATATGCAGCTGTTTCTAGTGCATAACCCCAGAAGGATCGCGGCAACTCAGCCTTACTCATCATGGAACGAACCATATCCAATAGGGTTCGATTCCGCCTTTCCGATACACAGTTGTGTTGTGGTGTGTATGGAGGAGTAAGCTGAGAGAGAATCCCATTCTCTTTTAAGTGGCCCAGAAACTCGGCACTCAAGTATTCACCACCTCGATCAGATCTCAGTGTCTTGATACTTTTGCCTGTTTATTTTTCAACTTCATTCTTGTATTCTTGAAATTTCTCAAAGGCCTCAGATTTGTGCTTCATTATGAAGACATGTCCATACCTAGAGAAATCATCTGTGAAAGTAATGAAGTATGAATAACCACTTCGCGCCTGTGTAGACATTGGACCACACACATCACTGTGTATGAGTCCGAAGAGCTCGCTTGCTCTTTCTCCGTGTCCAGTGAACGGAGTCTTTGTCATCTTTCCCATGAGACAAGATTCACAAGTGGCATAAGATTGATACTCGAACGGATTCAAGTATCCCTCTCTATGTAACTTTGTTAACCGTGTCTCATTAATGTGACCCAGTTTACAATGCCATAAGAAAGCCTGATTTGTTTCCGGAGACTTTCTTTTAAGTGTGTTCTGGACACTGAAGATCTAAGCTTGATTTAATACATATATCCCGTTTTGTAATGTACCTGACCCAATCAGAACTTGATTTAGGTGGATGTTAACTACATCGCTTACAAAAGTAAAATCATATCCTTCCTTAGAAATCAAGGATACAGATATGATATTACAAGTCGCACCTGGTACATAAAAACAGTTACGCAGAATCAATATCTGCCCAGTTGTCAGTCCTAGATGATATTCCCCTACGGATTCAGCATACATGCTCATTCCGTTAGCAACCTTGAGAGTCATATCACATTTCCTGATAACCCTACGGTTTCTCAAAGCCTGTAATGAATTACAGATATGAGATCCTGATCCGGTATCCAATACCCAGGAAGTAGGGTTAACTGACATACAGTTCTTAATAACAAACACACCCGAAGCCAAAGCCACAACATGCTTCGAATTCTGGTTACTGGCTTTGCAAGCCCTGCAATCCTTCTGCCCATGTTCATTCCCGTAACAATAGGAACATCCCTATTTTACTGCATCCATTCCCGAAACTTCTTCCTTTCCCTTTCTTTCTACTTCCCTGGTTTCCTTCAGGGTGGTAGGTAGAGACTGTGGAACTAAGTCAGCATCTGACCCGTTCTTCAACGTGGTCTTCAGGTCCGAGAGCTCAGAAGAGCTGGTCTCTGTAGGGACGTTGCCCCCTACAGATGACCCGATAGCCAACCTCGCTGGAAGCAATTCGTTCGAGGTCTTATATCTTGCGATACGAGATTGCTCTCCATATAAAACTTTGTTATGGAGGAAGATAGAAGCTGAGTCCATCTTCTCGTGCTGCCTCTGGTATATACCATTAACTGAGGCTAACACGAGGCACTTGGCTTTCACACAGTCTTCTTCCGATGTCCTACGAATATCAATATCCGTGACAGGGGAAACTGGACCTGAGACGGCAGGGGTTGGATCAGTCAAGAGGTGTTCCAGCTTGTCCTGGGCAATGGACATCTGGACAGACCTTTGCCAGTCATAACAGTCAGATTCAGTCATTTTATTATCTAGATGTAACCTAGGTGCGGTCATTGGGTCGCTGCAATTAAGAGAGAGAGAAGAAAACACTTAGCATGACGCTCTTGCAAGTTTAGATTGGTTTTTAATTTATCTAAACAGGATGGCTCCCACTGTCTCTCGAATCCCTCCCCAAACCATAAAGGAAGGATTAGTCAGGATCAATCTCACCGTATAATACTTGCTTAACCGTTCAGCCAGGCCAGTGTCGGTACTTCGAGGGAGGTTTTCCAACGCTTTCGCGAAGTTCCTTAATTAAGTAACCTCTTTTCCCTGTGGGCGTAGCCCCGCTAATACCTTTCTAGACACCTACTAGGTTTATAGCATTGATCGTTAAGTGAGAGTTTTCCCGAGGAGTAGCATATACTCACAGTAGGATCGGGATCCAAATATCATCGCGTGATAAAACCGAAGGAATCCTACCAGAATCATCACACTCCAAATGGTATGCAGCGCTAGCAAGTTTCAGTACTTTTGAAACTCCCGATGTAGATTTTTGCCCCATGCTCTTATGACCTTGACGAAGGTCAACAAATCATAAGTCACATGTCAAGTTCTACCCATCATTATCCAGGTTAATTTGAACCCACCCGTACATACCCTTGACGAAGGTCAACAAGGTAGTACGACTGTCCCAAACCAACGCATCTATCTATGCTACATATGAACACCCAACAGCTACCAATCACTATGCCTTGACGAAGGTCAACAAACATAGCTTGAATACTATTGAATATCCATACGAAACGACGGAAGGCTACGAATGGTTTTGGCGAAACCGTGAACGTAGTGAACTTGATATAATCGATGGAACGAGATAGGTTTTAAAAGGAGTAGCTCAAGCTCCGCGTTTAAAAGTTTAGTTTTGAAAAGAACCGAGTGGTTTTCAAAGTGTTCCATTCGACTTTTACTTGGTTTATTTTCTTGCATTAGTTCTTTTAATGCGTCCCATCACTTAACCCTACCATTGCAGAAAACAACCAAAATATGATGTACGCTTATGCCATTCTCATTCGCCACGGGGCCCCATCATCACCCGTTAGGTTACTTAACTAACGACAGAGCGGGGGCTGGGCTAGCGCGGCTGTAAAACATAAGCAAAGCCTAAATAGTTATCATATATAAATATATAGCAATGATAGACATTACTGATCACAGATGAATACATTGGATATACTAGGAATCCGCAATCCGTTCGAGCCTGCAACGAAAAGCGGATTACACGGTCGCGGTGAATAGCCAAATACCCCACCCAAGACCCCTACGGGTGCGGCAAACTACCCGCCAAGTATCCGAAGCGAAGCAACCTCCCTCACCACCGTGAGTAGGCCACTCGGCACTTCGAGATACCCGGTAGTTTGTGCACCCCTCCATAGGTCTATCCTAGGAGCAAAAACAGTAAAAAGAATTATACAATGACGGCTACAACCCCGATCCGGTTGTGCGGCCAAATAAATAATAATATTACATCAATTTACATATTACAATGAATGAAAAAAAAGCAACACTCATCTCACATCCACCCCGGCTATTCATCCGCGACAATCCAACCCATTCATATACACATACCATCATCAATCACAGATCACAGATATGTATAACCCCGACTAATCGACATATAGCGATTAGCCGACGTTCAATACATATAAACATCACAGATATAACCTTTTAGTCAAAGTGTATTGAAGTTCGATAAAAAATACGGATTTATAGGCCCCCAAAAACAAATTTCTATTCTGGAAAACCTGGGCACATATAAACCATCTTAAAAATCCAAAAACCAAGCAAGAAATACACACTGCACCAAACTCGACCCAGTGAAGAGCCAAGACGGCCGCGGTTGCGCGGCAATAGCTTGCTATTGCCGCGGAACCGCGGCTCTTTGGTCGAATCACTGGATCGTTTTTGGTGGCTTTCTTCACAAAACCCTGAGATGATTTTAGGAGTATGATTTATTTTGTTTTGAACAGAAAAAATTTTAACAGAAACTTTGGGTTTTGAAAACTTGGTTTTTCGATTTTTCCTATTCGAACTTCGATACACTCTACTACCTAGCTAGTTTATGTTTAGTTAGGCTCTGATACCACTGTAAGTCCACGTTGCCCACCCAGTGCTTGCGGGGAGGCGGAAAACGGAATAAAAATCGAATTTTTATGAACTTAGGCAACATGGACTAGACTATGAAGGATCTTTGCTAAACAAAAACAACCTAAAGCTAACTAGAAACTAGCTAAGTGCTAGAAAGGTTATACCTTGGGCTTTATGTCCTTCTCTCCTTGCTCCTTGGAGTGGTGGAAGGAGGTCACCTTAGTCGTCTTCTCACGTCGAAGAAAGATCCACCCGAAAGCCTCGACCTTTGGCTTTAACTCCAAGCTAGAAGTAACTAGGGTGCAAGAAGTGCTAATCCTTGAACCCTAGATGAGAGTAGAGATTATCAAGAGAGGGTTTTTCTCAAGCTCAAGTGTTTCTCAACACATGAGAGGGGAGAGCTTGAGGGAGAGGAAGAACAAGAGAGAGAATGTGAATGATAGAATGAGAGAATAATATGAAGCATACTCACATATATGTGAATTATTGTAATTAGAAAATTAGTGAGATAGATGTCATGGCTTAATCAAGACATGACCATTATCATTTAATTTTTAATGCAAATTGCAAGGATCAAAGAGCATCTTCCAAATGAAATGATGATGGTCAAAGTGTCAACAAGGTCAACAAGTCAAGATGGGTCAAATGGTCAACAACCATAACCATGCACAATTATTAAACTAATATCAATTAACAATAATACACACATAAGCATTAGGGTTAATAAAATGACGATAGTCATTAACCCTAATCAAAGTCCTCTCCCTCTGTCTCAAGCAACTGTGCATACGCACCCGCATTCGTGATCCGAGGAACACGAATACAATGAGAAAAACCAATCCCAAATCATATACTAGGATCCGGATTAAACCAAAGCCCGCTAGTATAAGCTGTCCGGACAGCAAACGTGCACAAGTGCGCGGATGTGAACGAACCCTGTCGCAAAACCATGCGACCTCTACTCATTTTGCCTAAAGGCGAATAGCTCTCTGTGTGGGACTCTAAAGACTCGATACTACGCTGGCAGTGGGTTTAACCACAGACCGCAAGTGGCACTAGCTGTACGTAACGGTCCCCAGGTAGATGTCGATAAGAAGACTGACGAGGTGAACCCCATCTGAACTCCTACTGAGCCTGTATGTGACAATCTCCGTACAGTCCGGTCTGTTCGTTTGATACATCGCATAGCGGGCCTAGGGGGCGGTGAACGTCAGTCCCCTAATAGCGGTACAAGTCGTTTCGGAGTGTAGCCCAGAACACCCTGAGTTAACACTGGATACCTACCAGTATATCTCGCTTGCCCTGGCCCGGGACTACTCATGTAATGACTCTCCTAGACACAGCGCGATGTCAACCCCCAATACCGGGAGAGACGAATCCTGTCTAACCGTCACTGCCTCCAAGTGCTTCGGGACTGCACCCAAAAACTACCTGTTTGCACGACTCCTTTGAGCCGTGGTAGGGTAGTAATCAAAGTGCAGTGGGAACACACTCGAGGCGAAGTGACAGTGTCAAGTCAGCGGACTAAGCTGTATTCATGTCACCTGGGAACTGATAACTGACGATAGGTATAATACCAACCAACAGTTCCCGACGAGTCCTGTCCAGTGTACTCGTAACCTAACGAGCACCCGCATACTATCTCAAGTACGACGTACTGACGGCTGTGGGACAGACCGTCTCCCATGCTGGGATGAGAAGCACATACGCTAGTCTACTCCGGAGTATCGATGCCCTGTCTCGATAGTCCAACGACTAGGGACCTGTATAAGGATGTGCTTATAGATTACCCAGCTCCCACGAATGTGAGCGCCATCACAACGCTGGTAATCAAGCAAAGATCCTAAGGGCTCTACTAATATGTATATCAGCAATATGCTAAAAGAAACACATGCACATATTAAAGCAGAGACAAACCAAGTAGCATACTACCATTTCGAGCAAGATTGTATATACAACTGTGAATATCCCAAGCTTCCATCAAGTAATATACAAACTAGTATGATACAGTAATGGCCTCTAGGGCATATACACTAACAATATATATCTCATATATATAATATAAACATTCGTCTCAGGCAGTAATATGATCTCATCACAGAACATTGCGGCAGAAGAACATATATGAAATATTGGATATACTAAGAGGTCCGTGTTTTATTGCGAGCCTGTATAAAATATGGATTCCACGGTCGCGACGAATAGCCAATCCCACACCCCTAGACCCCTACGAGAGAGGCAAGCAACCCTACCAATTCTAGAGTTAGGAGACCCGGTCTCGACTCCTCGAGATGGTCTCCCACTGGACTCTAGAACCCAGTTACTTGTACTCCCCGCCTTGGGTCTATCCTAATGCGGAAAAGTAAATAATATACAATGTTGACATCATCCTCAACCCGGAAATGCCCCAATAAAAGAATATTGCATACAATGAATTTTACATGAATCAAAATGAAAAACTCTCATCTCACATAAAACCCCCGGCTATTCAATACAAGACGATCCAATATAACATATCCAAGCAACATGATTGAATGAAATTTCCGGTTTGTGTCAGTAGAAAATTATATAGAAATCACAACCAAAAATATTTTGACCACAATCAATAACGGTGTCGACTGTAGCACGTTAGTAAGTGCGGATCGTCTACAGGGAAAGTGTAATCCGTTCGTATTTCGAATTACATGAATCGAAAATTTAAAGAAAAGAAAGAACAATTCAATTCAAGATTTGTAAAATGAATTCAAGAATCATCTAGATCTAATCTAAAATCAAGAAAACATTAAAATCAAGAATCAAGAATTGAGAGAATTCCAATCGATTTAAGTTTCAAGAATTGAAGTGAAGCTCGTAGGAGTCGATTAAATCTATAGACGTAACGAAGACTAGCGATTACGTTTTCTTATCCATTAATGAATTGATGCTAGATCGATGAAGATTTATCGATGTCTAAGGATCTTGCGAAGAAACTAGGGTTTCCTCATCTCATCCTTTGTCCTTTCGATGAATCTCATTCACAAGCTAGCTTCTAGTAAATCAAATAATCGATCGTTGATCTCTAGTTCCGAGCGAAAATAATCAAGAAAGCATTTCGCATCGAAACTAGATCGTCGATCATTCGATTTTCAAGAATTTACAAACATTATAGGACTTAAGAATCGTTTCAATCAAATGTCAACATCATCATCTATTGATCGTCTCGACTCCTCTGCGAGCGGAGTTTTACTCAAGCATTATCATAAAGAACACATTCAAGAATCTAGATTGAATCATAATGCTTGAATTAAAAAAAAAGCAAGATAAAAGAATTGTCACCTTTATTTATCAACAATTTCGTTACAAATCTCTTGAAATCTACAAGAGTAAGGAACTTGATCGTTGATTTTGGCTTCGCTCGGCTCCTTGAGTCGCGGATCTCCTTGGATCACTTGCTCCGATGAAGTCCGACGTCGCTTTTAAAGGCTTGAAGGCTTCATGCTTTGATTGAACTCGAAGCTCTTGAACTTTGGCTTTTTGATTGGATTAGGGTTAGGGTTTTGAGGCACAAGTCGTGTCACTCAACTTGTGGGTGGAAGAGATGATAGAATCAACAACTCTCAACAACCTTTAGAAGTGAAGCTTAGGGTCCCTTTTATAGCCTTAAGAATGATTAGCTTCCTTTGTAAGCTTGGTTTAGCTTAACTTCCCTTGTAAGCTAGGTAGTTAGGTAGAACCCTCTAGAAGTAGTTAGTTAGGCTTTAGCTTCCTTCTTAAGCTTGGAGGTTAGGGAGAAGCTTCTAGGCTTTAAGGTAGTTAAGGGGCTTGCTTTGGAAGCTTGGAGTGTTTAGCTTTGACAAGGGGCTTTGCTGTACTGAAGAAGGTTCTAGGGTTTTCTGGAAATTGCATTAGCTTGATGAGGTGTGGGACTTGAGAGACGAATACTGCAGCTGAAATGGGCTGACGTCATAGTCACGTGACCGCGGATCCGCGGCACATGCCTGCTCCGGCCACGGATCCGCGGCCCAATAGGAGCCTTAGTGCTTCAGATTTACAGTGATGCTTCCTTATGACTTCATGGTATTTTGCTGATATGTTGAATCTTATAATTAGTCCTTGATCACTGCCAGATCTCAAATCTTTGAGTTGGCGTATTTTAATCAGCACTGTTTCATAGATTTAGCCTTTCTCCTAGAATTTCCTGCATAGATTCTCGAAACAAGTGTTGCGCTATACAAAGATGATGCGATGCCATGATAAACACTCAATTTCCTTTAAAACGTCGGTTTTAAAGTATAACACAGGTGATCTGGTATTTTACGGTTGTTTTGCTAATATGTGCAATATGAAAACCGAACACCTCTAGATGAATGCAAATGATAGGGAAATTGTCGTGTTGAAAATGCAATATTTTCAACTGATCAAATTGCCCCAAAATTATTTTCGGTCGTCTCGAGCGAATTGTTTTATTAAAAAGAGAAGGAGAAAATAATGAAACAGAAAAACTAACTAGCACACTTTCGTAGGCAACACGATTGCACTGAGCACGTGCAACAAGCCTTTAAACCTCTAGGTGTCCCTAGTAGGAGGAGTGTTGTCTCCTGAGGGTTTTCAGCGGATTGCACCCACAAAATCTAATAATAAAAGGAAGACCGTGAATATTACATTTAAAGATAAGAATTGTAAAAGAAAGACTTTGAAAATTAGAGTTTCCAAATATGCTAGCTTTTCGGTTGTCATGAGCCCTATCTTAATAGTCATGGGAAAAAAATGTCAGAAATCACATCATCTCTCAATAAAACATCGTCTTTATTCTTCATTCCTATCTTTCTTCCAAACATCGATCTTATCACCCTACGTGTGTGTAATATACATCCCTACACCCGGAGAATTCAATTCAAGCTATCATACTCTTGTCCATCCACCTCAGTACTTTTAAATTAATGAATATTTAGATGAGATTGCTCACACACTTTCATGCGACCGTTAATACTTCTTGAGGTACTAACCGACCGATTACTCATGTGCTTGCTTATACGGTGTTTTTCCTCGTCTTGCACCATCTAAGGCTTAGCAGTGACTCCCAGACCAGTTGGTCTATGGCACTAGGTGAAGAGGCACCCTCGCTATATTTTTTTTATTGCTGCCTTGGCGATAACAAAACCAGTGTTCATTTTTTTTCCTTTTCACCATTTTATATTTTATTCATTTATTTTTATTTCCTTCATACTTTTGGCTTTTAGACAAGAGCATTTCAAGGTATCCTCTACTATCCCGAGTTTCAAGACGTGTGTAAGTGCGTATAGCAGGGTATCAACGTTCAAAATGTTTGGCTTCCAGAATAGGAACTATTTTTCAGACTTATTTTTATCCTCAGATTAGTGACTTCTTTCATCTTACTAACCCTTGGGACAACGGCTCATAAGTACTTATTACTAGTTCGTATAAGAAAACTTCTAATTTTCATGGTTTTCTTAAATTTTTCTAATCTTTTGGATATAATTTTTCACTATCTAATCTTTTATTATCTTATTTATAAAAAAAAATTAAATTTTTCAGGTTTTCAAATTTTTTTAAATTTTTATAGGTTTTTAAAGAAATGCTTTGTGCTTATACAAAGTGATATGCAAATGATGCGAAAATAAGCACAAACCTCCCCCAAACTTGTTTTCAACAGTGTCCTCACTGTTGCCATCCACTAAATCACAAAAACCTGTAAGCTTTAGAAGAAATTTATTAACGGGGGCAAAATATTTAAGTGAAGATCCTCCCCCAAACTTATTCTTTTCACTCACCTCCATTCAAAAGATGATGCAGTAATTTACAGGACATGGAGGTGAGACGGAGGAATTTTAATCAAGATAAAATGGCTCCTGTAAGAACAGGAGCTCCTCCGTAGGGTCAGTGGAAAAATACGGCTTTAGTCTATGTCCATTCACTTTGAAAAATGTGTCGCTTTTAACATTTTCTATCTCAACTGCCCAGTGCGGGTATACAGACCGCACAATAAAAAGTCCCTTCCACCGAGATCGTAGCTTACCCGCGTGAAGGTGTAGTCGTGAATCATAAAGAAGGACTTGTTGACCAGATGTAAACGTTTTCCTCAAAATGTTTTTATCGTGAAAAACCTTAGTCCGATTCTTTACGATTACAGCGTTATCATAAGCTTCATCGCGGAGTTCGCTTAGCTCATTTAATTGCAGCTTCCGAAAGTTGCAGGCTTGATTAAGTCAAAGTTGATTTCTTTAATAGCCCACATTGCTCTGTGCTCAATCTCGACTGGCAAGTGACAAGCCTTCCCAAACACTAACCTATATGGAGACATCCCTAGATCGATTTTATATGCAGTTCGGAATGCCCAAAGAGCATCCGTCAATTTGGTCGACCAATCTTCTATATTCTTCGCAACTGTCTTCTCCAAGATTTGTTTGATCTGTCTATTCGAAATCTCATCCTGCCCGCTCGTTTGGGGATGATAGGGTGTAGAAAGTTTGTGGTTGATTGCATATTTCCGCGTCAAAGTCTCGAAAGACCTGTTGCAGAAATGTGTCCCGTTATCGCTAATAATAGCGCGTGGGTGTCCAAATCACGAAAAGATGTTTTCTTTTAAGAACTTAATGACAACCTTCTTGTCGTTAGTGTGACATGGAATAGCTTCAACCCACTTTGAGACGTAATCAACCGCAAGCAGTATGTACAGATTCCCAAAGGAGTTGGGAAAAGGACCCATAAAGTCAATGCCCCAAACATCGAAAATTTCAACCACTAAGATGGGTTGCTGTGGCATCTCATTTCTCCGGGAAATCCTACCCGTGTGTTGACACTGTGTACAGGTTTTGCAATGATCAAATGCGTCCTTGAACAAGGTCGGCCAATAAAAACCGCATTGCAAAACCTTCTCCGCTGTCTTTTCAGGACCGAAGTGACCCCCACATGCCTGATCATGACAAAAAGATAGAACACTCTTGAATTCCTCATTCGGAACACACTGGCGAATGATCTGGTCAAGACAATACTTAAACAGATATGGTTCATCCCAGTAAAAGTGTTTTACTTGGGATAGAAAACGATGTTTGTCCTGTTTTGACCAATCGCTGGGTATCAGTCCCATGACAAGATAGTTCACAATATCCCTGAACCAAGGTTCATCGGATACGTTCAAGAGTTGTTCGTCCGGAAAAGAATCATTGATCGGCAGGGTCACAGGTGAAGAAGAGATGCGCGAAAGATAGTCGGCTACAACGTTTTCACATCCTTTCTTATCTTTAATAACAAGATCAAATTCTTGTAATAGAAGGATCCAACATATTAGCCTACCTTTAGCATCCTTCTTCGCCAAAAGATATTTCAAGGCGGAGTGGTCAGTGTACACAACTATTGGTGAGCCAGTCAAGTAAGGCCTGAATTTTTCTAATGCGAATACAACCGCCAAAAGTTCTTTTTCGGTAGTTGTATAGTTAATTTGAGCATCGTTCAGGGTCTTACTTGCATAATAGATTACGTGTGGCATCTTTTCAATGTGCTGTCCTAAGACTGCACCAACTGCAAAATCCGATGCATCACACATAAGCTCAAAAGGGTGGTCCCAATCTGGAGACGATAGAACGGGGGCTGTAGTGAGGGAGTGTTTGAGTGAGTCGAATGCTACCTCACAATCCGAGTCAAAGTGGAAAGTCGTATCCTTGGCCAAGAGAAGAGTTAAAGGTCTAGCAATTTTGCTAAAATCCTTAATGAATCTCCTGTAAAAGCCTGCATGGCCAAGAAATGATCGGATATCCTTGACGCTTTTGGGATGAGGAAGGTTTTGAATGACATCTATCTTAGCTCTGTCAACCTCAATGCCTTTTCATGAAATAACATGTCCAAGCACAATTCCCTCTTGGACCATGAAATGGCATTTTTCCCAATTCAAGGTTAAGTTCTTCTCTTTGCAACGAGTAAGAACTGTGTCAAGATTCGATAGGCAGTCAGAAAAAGAGTCTCCGAAAATCGAGAAATCGTCCATGAAAATCTCAAAGAAATTCTCGACCATATCCGAGAATATACCCATCATACACCGCTGAAATGTAGCAAGAGCATTGCATAACCCAAAGGGCATGCGACTATAAGCAAAGGTACCAAAAGGACAAGTAAATGTGGTTTTATCTTGATCTTTTTTGGCAATGGGGACCTGATTATAGCCAGAGTATCCGTCTATAAAGCAATAATATTCACGTCCAGCTAAGCGTTCCAGCATCTGATCAATGAAAGGTAGAGGAAAGTGGTCTTTCCTCGTAGCGGCATTGAGTTTTCTATAATCAATACATACACGCCACCAAGTTTGGGCGCGTGTCTAAATTAACTTATTTGCCTCATTGGTAATAACAGTGATGCTAGATTTCTTAGGGACGACATGAATTGGACTCACCCATTGGCTATCGGAGATTGGGTAAATAATACCATTGTCAAGGCATTTGACGATCTCTTTCTTCACCGCATCCTTCATGACGGGGTTCAACCGTCTCTGTGGTTCTCGGGTTGGTTTGGCATCATCCATCAAATGTATATGATGTTCAACAATCAAGGGACTAATCCCTTTGATGTCCACCATGGTCCAACCAAACGCCTGCCTATTAGATCTCAATACCATCAAAAGTGCATTCTCTTGCTCTGATACTAGAGAAGAGGTTATGATAACTGGTAAAGACTCATTCTCACCTAAATATGCATATTTAAGATGAGAAGGTAAAAGTTTGAGATCTAATGCTGGCGGAGAAATAATAGAAGGTAGATCATCGAATGATTTTCGGAGTCACAAAGAAGCTCATAGCCTGCATAAGATACAGACTCGGATGGTGATGAGTCAAGAGTGTCGGACTCAAGCGTGGAAAACGTGTCCTCGCTAAGATGTGTAAGATCAAACATTGATGTGGTAGTGTCGTCGAGATCTTCAAAGCAAAGTTCATCAACTCCGCAACTTTCGGGAGCAATCTCGTAGACAGAGCACACATCAAGTATATGAGCAGAGGGTTCAGATGGCTGATGTCCAATTTTGTAGATGTTCAGTTCAATTGTCATATTTCCAAAAGATAAGTTCATTAAACCGTTTCTACAGTTAATGACAGCATTGGAAGTGGCAAGGAATGGTCGACCCAAAATCACCGGAATTTGACTCCGTGGGTTAGCTACAGGTTGTGTATCGAGAACAATGAAGTCCACAGGGAATACAAATTCCCCGACTTTTATCAACACATCCTCTAGTTCACCCCTAGGTTTGGTGATTGAACGGTCTGCCATTTGGAGAGTGCAATGAGATGGTTTCAACTCTCCAATCCCTATCTACTCATAAACAGAATATGGAAGCAGGTTAACACTTGCGCCTAGGTCAAGAAGAGCACGGTTGGTGTTTTTACCCCCAATAGAAATCGATATCGTAGGACATCCTGGGTCCTTACGTTTCTTTGGTAGCTGTGGGATAAAAGCAGTGCTAACATTATTAGACATGAAGACCTTCTTTGGCACTTGAGTCTTCCTCTTCCTAGTGCACAAGTCTTTAAGAATTTTCGCATAAGCGGGGACTTGTTGAATAGCATCTAGGAGAGGGATGTTGATGTTAACCTGTTTGAACATTTTCATAATCTTCCCCATATGTGGACTCGATTTGTTACCCCTTAACCGATTCGGATAAGGAGCTTTAGCAATAAGCGCTGGGTCCATCATAGGAGAAGGTAGTGTGTGTAGACGTGATCCCAGAATATGAGTGGGGATCGTCTGTGGAGGAGTAGAAGAGGTGGGCTGAGGTGTCGAGCCTTGTGGGAAACGGAGAATAGGCTCGCAAGAAGGCGGTTGGGTAGAAGAACAAGGATCAGAAGTAGAAGTGTGTGTGTGAGGAAAGGTCTCAGCCGGGGTGTTATTGATAGATTTTTCAGTATCATCAATCTCTTCCCCAACATGATTATTCAGCACTCTTCCTGATCTCAACGTTGTGATGGCATTTACATTGTAATGCCCAGGATTCGGTAGGGGTTGAGACGGAAGTTTCCCTTTTTCTCTCGCACTTATTTCAGCTTTTAATTGTGCAATTTGTTCTTCCATCGATTTAATTTTCTCATTTTGAGAGACAACGATCTTCATCACATTATCGAAGGAAGATTGCATTTTTGCCGTCCCTTGGATGGATTGTTTCATGAAAGTATCCAAGGTTTGTGCTAGTGCAGAGGTATTATCTGTACCGGTCAACTGCAAAGGATTAGAGGGTGCAGGCGTGTTGACCTGGTTTTGAAAATTTTGAGACTGGTAGGGGTGCTGAGTGAGTTGAAGTGGTTGCTGTTGTGGTGGAAGAGCCCTTTGGAAATTGTTTTGGTTTAGAACCGTGTTTTGATTCTGTTGTTGGTTCCAAGCAAAGTTAGGGTGATTCCTCCAACCCTGATTATATGTGGAAGTATATGGATCGTTTCTAGCTCTTTGAAAAGCAGCATTGGTATGCTCGTGACCTTAAAACGGAGAATTTAGTGGACATTCTTCCGTCAAATGAGAAGGATCAGAACAGCATCCACATACAGTTTTGAAGAGTGACATTTGATTTAGGGCGGCAGCTAAAAATTTGTTTTCCATAGTATCGAATTTCTTGTGTAAGCTGAAATTTCAACTCTAACTCCTATAGAAACATCTGATTGGTTATTGCCGCCCCTAAACGATGGACTCTCCCACTGTAAAGACTTTTCAGCAAAATCTTCTAAGTATTACCAAGCTTCCCCATCGTCTTTGGTCATAAAATTGCCTTGATACATGTTTTCAAGGCTCTGTTTAGTGGTAGGGTTACTGCCTTCATATATGATTCGGCACAGTTCCTATCTCGGGATTCCGTGATGTGGACATTGAACCAACAGATCCTTGAAGCGGTCAAGACATTTTGAAAATGGTTCATTTGGAAGCTGGGTGAATTGATTTATTTCGCTACGGACTCGAGCTGTCTTGTGATTAGGGTAGAATTTCTTAAGGAACGCTGCAACGAATTCTTCCTAATTCGTAATGGAATGTGCGGTAGTGTTATATAGCCACTTCTCGGCTATATCGCACAAGGTAAATGGAAGAAGACATAGACGCATAGCATCCACAGAAAGTTGTGACGTACCCATCATTGCGCATACATTTTCAAATTTGGTGATAAAGACATATGCGTCTTCAGCCTCGAGACCGTGGTATTTGGGTAGAAGGTTGATGTATTGGGGTTTAATCTCAAAATTACCCCCGTTGGCTGGTGGAATGGATAAGCAGGTCGAAAGAGGACCTCGCATAGGATAGCACCTCTCTTGGAGAGAGATGCGGGGTGGATTCTGTGCACCTACGGACGACGGCAGATTAGTGGTAAAGAAGTTCGATGGAGAAGGATTCATCGATGTGGGTGTGGTGGTGGGTAAAGAAGAAGTAAATGTAGAAATACCGACTTCGGGGTCGATCGGGGGAACGCGGACTAAACGGGCACTAGAATCCCGTGTCCAGCCTATCTTGCACTAAAAGGGTTTAGTACAAGTGGCAGCGTTAATATAATTAGGGAAATGAATGAATGTGGTGTTTGTTTTGAAAAATATACGGATTTTTGAAAAAATGATGCAAATCACAACAAATGCAACAAGCAAAACCCTAAGTCTAGTGGTCACCTAGGTCAAGGCTCTAGACCGCTCCTAACTACCAAAAGATAAGTCGCAGGATCAATCCTTCACTGCCTCTTTGTCTCTCCTGTGGCCAGGTAAGTGCCAGGTAAGTGGGAGGTTCTCCACTGCGTAAGTAGTGGGCCTAATTAAGTAACCACTTGCCTTTGACACACTTGCCTTAGACACCACAAAAGAAACGCGGATAAACAATGGATTACCCACGGCCTTCTCCTGCCCTAAGTGAGCGCGACAGTCCTTAGAGTCATGTCTAGATATTTTTTAGTTAATGTGGATAATGCGGATGCAAGTTTATGATTTTCGGGGCTTAGGAAGGGTAATGAACTCCCCACCTAATATGGATTTGGCCGTGCCCCTTAAATTCCGTATTAATATGCAAACAGCCAAAAATAAAAACACGCACAATTTTTTTTATTGCTTTTTGCGGCGCTGCGAATTATTTGCAAAGAAACCTGCAGCAAATTTGTTATTGGAGCAGATTGAGAAGGAGATAAGAAAGTAAGAGAGGACCTGAGAGAAAATATTACAGAGATGGTACTGTTCAACTGCGGTTCCGCCGCATTAGCTTCCTTAAACCGCAGATCCGCGGCAAGTTGAACTGTTCACTGCACAACAATTTTACAGAGAGCTTCTGTTCAGCCCCTGAGTCCTCTGCAATATTCTCAAAAAAAATTCACTTGCTCCACAGCTTCCAGATTTCCTCGCAACAAATCACAACGAATCGTTTAGTATTTTGCGCTAATTTTGATCTAAAAATTATGATGGAATAAACTTTTCAACTCAAATTTCAAAAAATGAATGAATTAGCGCACAATCCCCGGCAACGGCGCCATTTGATTGAATAAAATTTCCGGTTCGTGTCGGTAGAAAATTGTATAGAAATCACAACCAAAAATATTTTGACCGCAATCAATAACGGTGTCGATTGTAGCGCGTTAGTAAGTGCGGATCGTCCACAGGGAAAGTGTAATCCGTTCGTATTTCGAATTAGATGAATCGAAAATTTAAAGAAAAGAAAAGAAAGAACAATTCAATTCAAGATTTGTAAAATGAATTCAAGAATCATCTAGATCTAATCTAAAATCAAGAAAACATTAAAATCAAGAATCAAGAATTGAGAGAATTCCAATCGATTTATGTTTCATGAATTGAAGTGAAGCTCGTAGGAGTCGATTAAATCTATAGACGTGACGAAGACTAGCGATTACGTTTTCTTATCCATTAATAAATTGATGCTAGATCGATGACGATTTATCGAGGTTTAAGGATCTTGCGAAGAAACTAGGGTTTCCTCATCTCATCCTTTGTCCTTTCGATGAATCTCATTCATAAGCTAGCTTCTAGTAAATCAAATAATCGATCGTAGATCTCTAGTTCCGAGCGAAAATAATCAAGAAAGCATTTCGCATCGAAACTAGATCATCGATCATTCGATTTTCAAGAATTTACAAACATTATAGGACTTAAGAATCATTTCAATCAAATGTCAACATCATCATCTATTGATTGTCTCGACTCCTCCACGAGCGGAGTTTTACTCAAGCATTATCACAAAGAACACATTCAAGAATCTAAATTGAATCATAATGCTTGAATTAAAAAGATAAGCAAGATAAAAGAATTGTCACCTTTAATTATCAACAATTTCGTTACAAATCTCTCGAAATCTACAAGAGTAAGGAACTTGATCATTGATTTTGGCTTCGCTCGGCTCTTTGAGTCGCGGATATCCTTGGATCACTTGCTCCGATAAAGTCCGGCGTCGCTTCTAAAGGTTTGAAGGCTTCATGCTTTGATTGAACTCGAAGATCTTGAACTTTGGCTTTTTGATTGGATTAGGGTTAAGGTTTTGAGGCACAAGTCGTGTCACTCAACTTGTGGGTGGAAGAGATGATAGAATCAACAACTCTCAACAACCTTTAGAAGTGAAGCCTAGGGTCCCTTTTATAGCCTTAAGAATGATTAGCTTCCTTTGTAAGCTTGGTTTAGGTTAGATTCCCTTGTAAGCTAGGTAGTTAAGTAGAAGCCTCTAGAAGTAGTTAGTTAGGCTTTAGCTTCCTTCTTAAGCTTGGAAGTTAGGGAGAAGCTTCTAGGCTTTAAGGTAGTTAAGGGGCTTGCTTTGGATGCTTGGAGTGTTTAGCTTTGACAAGGGGCTTTGCTGTACTGAAGAAGCTTCTGGGGTTTTCTGGAAATTGCATTGGCTTGATGAGGTGTGGGACTTGAGAGAGGAATACTGCAGCTGAAATGGGCTGACGTCATAGTCACGTGACCGCGGATCCACGGCACATGCCTGCTCCGGCCGCGGATCCGCGGCCCAATAGGAGCCTTAGTGCTTCAGATTTACAGTGATGCTTCCTTATGACTTCATAGTATTTTGCTGATATGTTGAATCTTATAATTAGACCTTGATCACTGCCAGATCTCAAATCTTTGAGTTGGCGTATTTTAATCAGCACCGTTTCACAGATTTGGCCTTTCTCCTGGAATTTCCTGCACAGATTCTCGAAACAAGTGTTGCGCAATACAAAGATGATGCGATGCCATGATAAACACTCAATTTCCTTTAAAATGTCGGTTTTAAAGTATAACACAGGTAATCTGGTATTTTACGGCTGTTTTGCTAATATGTGCAATATGAATACCGAACACCTCTAGATGAATGCAAATGATAGGGAAATTGTCATGTTAAAAATGCAATATTTTCGACTGATCACAACACATAACATCACATGTCATCAACGTAAGTAAATATGCGTATCCCAATTGTCGTTGATGTATAGCAACAAAACCGGCGATACACCACATATTATACTTACGGTCGCAGAAAAGAAAGTGTAAAACTATAACAGTTGGAATCCGTAACCTTCTTAGACAACACATGCCTAACCAGATGAATTCCTTAGACATCGCATGCCTAACAATTATAAACTCAGCATTTTAGTCTCGATCTCGAAAACACTTTTCAATATCTAGTTGGGAAATTCAACAAGATTCCCAACATCCTGATCGAATGCTCGTCGGAAACTTTAGTAGACAGCCACACCCCCCGGTGCCGTCGACGAAGTGCACTAAGGCGGAACACCGCTGCCGCAAGCACCCGAACGGATACTTTTGGCGACGGGGTTCTCCTACAGTCACTTGGTCGGGGCTATGGGGCGTGGCTATCTATTAAGTTTACTCGGTGAGTATCCGCGTATGCTACGTGATTGCGACAGACTTTTGATCGCATCAAAATCCCGTGGCAACCGATCAACTGAGACAAAACTGCTAGATTTATAACATTCAAAATAGTTATCTCATAACTACATGTGGATTCCAAATTTTGTATTACAGTACAGAAAAAGTTAGACGATGTTAAACATTCCGATCGAATCAACAAACACCCAAAATTTCCCTATTTGCTCAATACTTGGACTTAGTTTAAAAGCATCCATCACATGCCACAGTACTAATGGTCCAGCCGTAGAAGGGTCAAACCAACGCCTCACATGTAGCAACGCCGAGCTACCACAAACCCTAGGGTTCAGAGGTGGTTCAGACGGTCACATAATCGAGTTAAGGTTTTGTTCTTCAAGAGGGTCCACCACGTTACTTACACGACTTTGAATGTTCTTTAACTAAGGAAAAATCCAACACTTGGAAATTTTCCGGCAGGGGAAAAAGTGAGTTATTGATATCCGTTCAAACTTTTTAACACTGTCTAAACAATCATGAAACCAAGTTATAATTGCAAATACGAAACACTCTGAATTACCTTTTGCGTAAATAAACATCTCATGCAAATTTAGCCAAAATAAACAACACCAAAAATACCAAACCTCAGAGACTTAACCATGACCCAAACCTGGAGCCCAGAACCCACTGGGGGGCCGGCCTGCTCGGTTTTATTGGCCAAGTGATCGGCCAAAATCCGAGCAGGGGGGTAGGGTTTGGGCCACGTTCATATAGTATCTCATACAGTCTTCTGCACATGTTTGAAAAAAAATTTGACTCCAGAAAAATTTCGACAGAAACTAGGGTTTCGATACGGGTGTTTCGGAGTTGTTTCGGTTTCGTAATCCTACACTTATCCGTCTAATTCTCTAGTTAGGCTCTGATACCACTACTGGGTTACCTACAACGGCAGTAAGGTTTTGGGAGGCATCATCCATGCCAAGTTAAAAATTTTGCCATTGAAGATAACCCTAAACCTAGGAACTTTAACTAGAGAATCAAACCAAACAAGCATGTTAACACTTTAACATTTAAGAGTTAGGGATTACAACCTTTGTAGTCCGTTCCTTCGCTTCATAAGCTCCATGTTGAGGTCCCTTCGCTGCAATCATCAAGTACCCGGACTCTAGAGAGGCTCTATGAAAAGAAAGATGCAATCTTGCTTCCAATCTTTAACAACTAAGATGATCTACCTTGAAGAAACTCAAACCCAAGCACTTGCTTCACTAATCAAGTATTAGCAAAGCAAACACCCTAATCTAAGTGGCTAGAATAGATGAGGATGATGAAATAGGAATTTTGCTCTCTTTTGTTTTCAATTTCTCACTCAAAATCATCACAAACCCAAAAGCTAGTAACCTTTTCAAGAGGAAGAAGAAGAAGAAATCCATTTGTGATGAATAATGAATTATTGTTGTAGTTAAAAATCAACCATGGGTTAAGAAAGAAAGGCTTAACCCTTGTAGAGAATAAACTAAAGTTAAGGGTTTGGGTTGGATTAAATAATATCTACACAAAATATCAAAGGATGAAGACAAAAGGAAAGCTTCATGAAGCTTCATGAAAGCTTCATCCAAAAGTGAACCCAAAAGCTAACCCAAATCCAAACCCTAACTTGGTTTAAACTCAACAACCATGTTGCATTTGTAATCCGAACATGTTACAATATTATATATCACATATACAATATATTTTGTAACAAAAAGAAATAAAACAATTAACATATATCGCATATACATCAATGTATTATCCAAGTGAGAAAAAGAATATTTAAGTGAGCTTATATTAGTTAATGCAATGTAATATATCATATATATAATTATACATTAAATTATAGAATCAACATTTGATCTGATAATCCAGATATAATACATATAACCGACTAATACAACATGTACCAATTCATCGAATCAACACTTGATCCGATGACCCGGCTATATCATATATACCCGGCCGATATCATATATATCGAGAATCGAATACAGTATCACATACTCATATTATTCTCGGTCCTGCACATATCACATATGTGCTCCTACTCCGTTTTTCCTGAGCCAGGAAACCTCTGTGTAGGACTCTAAAGAATCGTTAATACGCCGGCAGTAGGTGATGATCATATCAAACACGCAAAAGCTGCAAGCGGTCAGCTAAACATAACAGACACCCAGGTATTGAGCGAACAAAAGATCAACAAGTAAGCCTGTACATTCTCCTGCGAATCCAATCAGTAACACTCCCGTACAGTCCGGTCTCTTCGTCTGATATGTCGCATATCTGGTCTAGGGGTGGTAAACGTCAGACCCCAGTAACCGATAAGTCGTGTCGATATGAGGTCCATAACAGTTCAAGAAACTACTGATAACACTTACCAGTAAATCTCAGCAACCCTGGCCAGGGATTTCCAGTTATAGCCAATCGAACACAGCGCAACATCAACTCCCTATACCGGGAGAGACGAAACCCCTCCTATCGCTCATTGCCTCCATGTGATTCGGGATTGTACCCAAAAGCCACCGTTTTGCACGCCCTCTTGGACGTGGTAAGGTAGAAATCAAAGTATAGTGGCAATCACACAAGACTCTATGACGATCTCGGGTCTACAGACTAACCTGTACCAGTGTCACCAGAGAACTGCCATCTGACGTGAGGTATAATACCATCTGGGAGTTCTCGGCGAGTCCGTCCAGTGTACCCAGTCTCCACTGAGCACCCGTATACTGTCTCTGATGTCAAACACCAATGGATATGGGATCATCCATCGCCCATCTGTATGGGTCGAGAAGCTATACGTTAGTCTACGCTGGTATATCGATGCCCTGGCTCGATACACCTACGACTAGGAACATTTGAAGGATGTACTTAGCGACTACTCTGTTCCCACTAGTATGATATAGGGTTCCTAGGCACACTAATGAGGTCCCACAAGGCATCAACCATGCCAATTTCAAATTTTACAAGTGCCGAGAAACCCTAATACGGATCGTTAACTAGAATTTTAGGCGAAAAATGAAACTAGTTAACAACTTAACTAAGTGAATGGAAATACAACCTTTGTAGATCCGGTTCTCCACCTCCATAGCTCCATGATGAAGTCTCTTTGCTGTCCAAATCAAATCCCGGGCTCTAGCTGTAGGGTTCCTAGGCACCCTAATGAGGTCTCACAAGGTATCGAACATGCCATTTTCAAAAATTCTAGGTGCCGAGAGACCCGACTACGGATCGTTTGCTAGAAAACTAGGCGAAAAAGCTAACTAGTTAACACTTAACTAAGCGATACGGATATACAACCTTTGTAGATCCGTTTGTCCACCTCCATAGCTCCATGAAGAAGTCATCTCCGCTGTACAAATCCGAAATCCGGGCTCTTGCGTCGGCTTCATCGGAGAAGAAGCGGGCTAGGTCATCGACGACGTGCCGAAGATGATCTACGTCGAGGCATCGCTAGATCAAGCTCCACCTTCACCAAGTCTTGAAAACTTGTGAAGGAAACACACTCTACTACTTGGCAAGAGGTAGAGGATGAAGAAATAGGAAGTGGGTAGACTTTAGAATTGGATTTCTCACTTGTTTCATCAATCCACCATTGATGAAGAAAGCTTTTCTTCTTTGAAGAAGATGAAGAAGAAGAAGAAATGATATGATAAGATTAATTGAAAAAGAAAAGAATAATCCATTCTTATCATAACACTAACCATGGTAATGTGTAGAGAATCAATCATGGTTAAATGGGATGGTTAGGGTTAAGCATGAGACAAAATGGTTGCTAAAGTCAAAGTCTTCATGAAGCTTCAACAAGCTTCCAAATAAAGCCACCATTTTGCATTATGCTTATCATTTTCCAATAATGAATAAACAAATAAATAAATAGATATGAAAATGAAAACCCTAACCATTACATAACCATGGTTTAAACTTTACACAAAACACAAGTTAGCATGCATCATCAAACATGATACATACAAGTGCACAAAAGTATATCGCATATACAATGCGCACATCCGAGTGAGAAAATCCATCTTAAGTGAACCAATACTAGTTAATGCAAAGTAATATATCAAATATATAATTATGCATTAAATCATTAAATCAACACTTGATTCAATGATCCGGTCATGTCGCACACAACCGACTAGTATACAATGTATCGGCTTATCGAATCAATCCTTGATTCGATAACTAGGTTATATCACATACAACCATTCGACACATTCATCGCGAGAATGGAATACGGTATCACATACACGCATTATTCTTGGTCCCGCACATATCTCATATGCGCTTCTATTTCGTTTCGCTTGAGCCAGGAAACCTCTGTGTAGGACTCTAAAGACTCGTCAATATGCCGGCAGCGGATGATGATCATATCAAACATCCACAAGCCGCAAGCGGTCTGCTAAACGTAACGGCCACCCGGGTATTAAGCGATCTGAAGATCGACGAGCAAGCCCGCTCACACTCCAGTGAATCCAACCAGTAACACTACCGTACAGTCCGGTCTGATCGTCTGATATGTCGCATATCTCGCCTAGGGGTGGTAAACGTTAGACCCCAATAGCTCGATAAGTCGTGTCGATATGAGGTCTATAACTATTCAAGAAACTACTGGTAACACTTACCAGTAAATCTCAGCAACCCTGGCCAGGGATTTCCTGTTATAGCCAATCGAACACAGCGCAACATCAACCCCCTATACCGGGAGAGACGAATCCCCTCCTATCGCTCATTGCCTCCATGTGACTCAGGACTGTACCCAAAAACCACCGTTTTGCACGCCCTCTTGGACGTCGTAAGATGGAAATCAAAGCACAGTGGAAACCACACAAGACTCTATGACGATCTCGGGTCAACAGACTACTCTGTACCAGTGTCACCAGAGAACTGCCATCTGACGTGAGGTATAATACCATCTGGGAGTTCTCGGCGAGTCCGTTCAGTGTACCCAGTCTCTACTGAGCACCCGTATATCATCTCTGATGTCAAACACCGATGGATATGGGATCATCCATCGCCCATCTGTATGGGTCGAGAAGGTACACGCTAGTCTACTCTGGTATATCAATGCCCCGTCTCGATACACCCACGACTAGGGACTGTGAAGGATGTACTTATAGACTACCATGTCCCCACTAGTATGATCCGCATCATAGTCCAGGTAGTCAAGTACAGATCCTAAGGGCTTTACCAACATGTAACAGAGAGACAATCAGCATACACGTTAAGGTAAAGGGTAACCAGATAGCATACTATCATGTCGGGCAAGAAAGTCCTCCCTATATATGTCCCAGCATCCACTACAATTTACATCCAATGTACAGTAATGGCCTCTAGGGCATACATATAACTAACAATCTCCCACTTGCACTAGGGCCATCTGTAGCAGTGGTTGAAGTATCTCATACTCAACCATCCCATAAAAGTCTCTCTCTGGGAACAGGCCTTTGTGAGTGGATCCGCTGTGTTGTCCTCTGAGTCTACTCTCCTAACCTCGATCTCCCTGGAGATCAACCATCTCCATGATCAAGTGATACTGCCTTAGAATATGTCTGGATCACTGATGGGACCGGCGTTCCTTGGCATAAGCCACAACTCCATTGTCTCACAATGGTAGGAACGAAGTTCATCTCATGAACTAATATACATCCAGACTGCCTCTATGGTAGCATCTTAAGTAGCGATGTATCCTGCCTTTATCGTCTAGTATGTCACGGTATCTAGCTTGGAACTCTTCCAACATACCGTCCCTTTACTGAGGGTAAAGATAATGCCTGCGACTGACACTCAGTCGTCATTATCACCCTGGAACCCTTCCAGTGATTCTCCCCAGGATCGGTTGATACCGTCTTACTACAACTAGTGAGAGTCCTAACATCCAATTAGATCTACCTCATAGATCCAAAAACCCAGGATTTAGGAGGTATCATTTTGATCCTATTGGAGAATCCTTGTGATAAGCGGAGATCGACCGAGCGTAGCATAGGAAACTCCTTCCCTATCAAGAGTATGTCATCCACGTACTCTACGAGGATCGTCACCATACTCCCTACTGCCTTCTTGTATATACAAGGTTCATCTACCATTTTGATGAAGTCAAACTCTTTGACTACCACATCAAAACAAATGTTCCAACTCCGCGATGCCTGCTTTATCCTATAAAGCATCTTGCACACGTTTCCGCTGCTCCCACTGTCTACGAGGCCCTCTGGCTGTGTACTTATAGACGCTCTCTTCCAAATCATCATTTAGAAAAGCAGTCAAGACACCCAACCACCAGATATCGTAGTCATGGTATGTAGCCGTGGCAAGTAGGATCTGGATGGACTTAAGCATAGATCCTTAGAAAAGGTTTCAACATAATCCACACCTGGTCAATGATGCAAACCTTTAACAAGTCTAGCTTTGAAAGTCTCAACTTTTCCATCTACACCAAGTAATCTTCTCAAGATATACTTGCTCCTGATGGGGATTTAACCCTTCAGATATAGCAACCAAAGTCCATACTTTGTTGGTGTACATGGATTCCATCTCAGATCACTAAGCATCCAGCCATTCTTACAGAGTCTTACTCCTGATGGCCAGCTCGAAACTAGTTGGGTCATCAACTCATGATGCAATCCTCGCTCCCACTGTCATAGAGAAACCGAAGTATCTCTCAGGTGGGTGAGGAACCCTACTAGATCGGCGGAGAGGCTGAGGTTCGTCGGTAACTATTGAATCCTTTGGTTTTATCAAATCATCTGCTGTAATTTGTATAGCTGGAACCATTCCAGTTCTACATAACAGTATTTGCCTCGAGCTTGTCCGGATTTTTCTTTTAGACATAGGCCGGACAACCCCAAATCTTAACCAACTTAAGATATGGGCTCTTCCCTTTCCATATCACATATGAAGTGGTAGGCATTGATTTGATTCGAACCCTATTCAATAGGTATGCAGCTTCTAAAGTGCATAACTCCCAAAAGGAAATAGGTAACTCAGTAGTACTCATCATAGAGCACACCTTATCATATAGGGTGTGATTGCTCCGCCCCGATATACCATCGTGCTTTGGTGTATTCGGAGGAGTAATGCTGAGAGAGAATCTCATTCTCCTTTAGAATAGTCCAGGATTTCCGTGCTCAAGTATTCTCCTCCTTGATCTCATCAAAGGACATAATACTTATACCCGTGTTTTGGTTCTCTACTTCTAAATCATATTCTGTGAATATCTCAAAAGGTTCGGACTTGTGTTTCAACAGGAACATATGTCTGAATCTTGAGAGATTATTAGAAGATATAATGAAGTATAAAGAACCGGTCTTGGCATGTGTAGACAGGGGACCTACATACATCAACATGTATCATCCCAAGAGTTCACTAACTCTTTCTCTGTTTCCAATAAACAGAGCTGGTGTCATTATATCTTTGTGACATGACTGGAAAGTTTCACAAGATGTAAATTCAAACTGATTTAAATATGCATCTTTATGTAACTCTAGCTAGTCGGGTCACATTGATCTGACCTAGTCTACAATACCTCAAGTAGGATTCGTTCATTTCTGAACTCTTCCTCTTGTGTGTGTTCCGTATACTAAGAACTGTAGTTTGATTTAGAACATTAATGCTTTTAGATAACGTGCCTGAACCGATCAACTTTTGATATAGGAAATGTTCAAAACATTATCCAACAATACAAGATTATATCATTTCTTTACTAAGAGAGAGATATGATTTTGTATATCAGGTTCGGTATCTAATAACATTCGTTCAGAATCAATGTATTGGTAATACAGGGTGACAGTGACCAACAGACTTGGCTGCAACATTTGCCCCGTTTTCTGCCTCATGAAACTTATCACCCGTTCTCAGTTCTCTACCTTTCTGTAGCCCTATGTAACAGATTACATATCTGGGATCCTGATCTGGTATCAAATACCCAGGACGCAGAGGATACTGAGAAACAGTTCTCTGTAATGAACACACCCGAAGATGATGCATCATCATGCACTCTCCTCGTTTGGGCGGCACGGGAAATCTGGTATTCCCCAATTTCCTGCTCTGTCTTATAACATTTATAAGTTGGAGCGGGACCAACGTTCCCCAGTTCAGTATAACAAGCGGGTTCAGTCAATAATCCGTATTATTATCTTGATTAAGGCGTGATATGGTCGCTACCTGGAGAAAGAGAGGAGAAAACACTCAGCGTGCGCTCTGTCAAGAATAGATTGGTTATTATTTTAGCTAATCAGGACGGCTCCCACTGCTTTTTATCAAATCTTCCTTCAAACCCTAAAAGGAAAGACTAGCCGGGATTAATTACACACTACAAGTTCGCCAATCTTTCAGCCAGGCCAGTGTCGGTACTTTGAGGGAGGTCCCCCGTGCTTTCGCACGAACCTAATTAATGTAAACCTCGTTTTCCCAGAGGCGTAACCTCGTTAACACCTTTCTAGACACCTACTTGATCGGCTAGTTGTAATGTGTAAAACTCTCCCAGGAGTAACTCTTACTCGCAGCGGGTATCGGGATCCAACTATCTCATAGAAGGTATGCAATCTCATTGCAAATTTCAACATTTGAAATTCCCGATAATATTTTGCCCCTAGCTCGCTATGACCTTGACGAATGCCAAACAACCCATAGTCCACTAGTCAAGTTCAACCCGTACATTTCTTGATCGAATTAAACCCACCCGCACGACCCTTGACGAATGCCAAACAACGCCGTACGAATACCCTAATCCAATCGCATCATATGCTCAAGCAGATAAATACTAGTTAGCTACCGTACACTACGCCTTGACGAATGCCAAACTACCGCAGCACGAATACTAACTAGTACATATCTGAAATGACGGAGAGCTACGACAGGTTTTTCTGAAAACCTATTGCGTAATGAACTTGATATCGTTGTAGAATCAAATGATTTTAAAAATGGAGTGTTTTTGAGGCTTTTCTAGTTTTGCTAAAGGAGTCACTCCCGGTGAAGGGATCGTCGGTCCTTTCCTCGTCGAATGAGGTGCGGGATATATCATATATATCACTGTGCAAAGCAAAAACTCTTAAAAGCAATCAAAAACAAACCGAGTGTATAGCATCTGCCAGTTATTGCTAAAGGAGTCACTCCCGGTGAAGGGATCTCGGTCCTTTCCTCATCGAATAAGGTGCAGGATATATCTCATATACCGCTATGCAAAGCAAGAACTGTAGCTACCTGTTTTATTTTGAAATTCGATTCTACAACATCTTAGGTTTCTTTTATTTCATTAATCACATTAATGAAGTCCCATCATTTAAGTACCTAAACATCACAGATAGATATGACGTACACTTATGCCATCCGCATTCGCCTCGATGTCCCCTCGTGCACCGTTAGGTTAGGTAACTAACGACAGAGCAGGGCAGGGCTAGCGCGGGTGTAAAACATAAGTAACGTCTATATAATATATCATATATACTATATACTATATCCATCACAGATACACAGCACAGATATCGCAGCAGAATAAACATATGAAATATTGGATATACTAGGACGTCCGTGTTTTCAATACGAGCCAGTATAAAACACGGATTCCACGGTCGTAACGAATAGCCAATCCCACACCCCTAGACCCCTACGAGAGCGGCAAGCAACCCTGCCAATTCTAGGGTTAGGAGACCCGGACTCGACTCCTCGAGTTGGTCTCCCACTGGACTCCAGAATCCGGTTACTTGTGCCCTCCTCCTTGGGTCTATCCTAGTGCAGAAAAGTAAATAATATACAAACGGTGACTACTTCCGCAACCTGGAAGTGCCCCAATAAAAGAATATTACATACAAGTTTTTACATGAATGAAAATGAAAAACACTCATCTCACATAAAAACCCCCGGCTATTCAAACACGACGATCCAATATAACATATCCAGCAACACATAAAATCACATGTCATCAACGTAAGTAAATATGCGCATCCCAATTGTCGTTGACATATAGCAACGAAACCGGCGATGTCACATATTACACTTACGGTCACAGAAAAGAAAGTGTAAAACTACAACAGTTGGAATCCGCAACCACCTCAGACATCACATGCCTGACCAAATGAATTACTTAGACATCGCATGCCTAACAATTATAAACCCCGCATTTTAGTCTCATTATCGAAAACACTTTTCAATATCAAGTCGGGCAATTCAACAAGATTCCCGACAGTCTGATCGAATACTCGTCGCAAACTTTAGTAGACGGCCGCACCCCCGATACCGTCGACGAAGTGCACCAAGGCGGAACACCGCCGCCGGGAGCACCCGAACGGATGCTTTTGGCGACGGGGTTCTCCTACAGTCACTTGGTCGGGGCTATGGGGTGAGGCTGTCTATTAAGTTTACCCGGCAAGTATCCGCGTACACTACGTGATTGCGACGGACTTTTGATCACATCAAAATTCCGTGGCAACCGATCAAGTGAGACTAAAGTGCTATGTTTATAACATTCATTCAGTTATCTCATAACTTATTGTGAATTCCAATTATTGTATCACATTCCAGATAAACAGAAAACGTTAAACTTTTCGATCGAACAATCGAACACCCAAGTTTTCCCGAAACTGATCAACACATGAAACAAGTATAACAACATTCCGTTCGTGCCTCAGTACCAACGGTCCAGCCGTAGAAGGGTCAAGCCAACGCCTCACATGTGGCACGCCGTACTGCCCCAAACCCGAAGGTTCAAAGGGCAGTTCAAGACGGTCACATAATCGAGTTAAGGTTTGTTGTCTTCTAGAGGGTCCATCGAGTTACTTGCACTACTTAGAACGTCGTTAAACTACGGAAAAATCCAACACTTAGAAGTTTCCCGATAGGGGAAAAATTGGGTATTTATATCCGGTCGAACTTTTTAACATATTCTAATATTTATCCGGAAAGCCACACAGACAAAATTTGATAATCCGATCGAACAATCGAATCCCCAAAACAACCCAGAAAAATTCAACTCTTGAAAAAATATTAAAAATACCCAGGAAAACCAGCACAGTTAAATAGGAGTTACTGTGCAAACATCACCACACAAAACGACAAACAGGCCGCGTTTCCGCCGCACGAGCCATACTCGTGCCGCTGAAGCGCGGCGCTTTAATGGAATTAGGGTTACGAATTGCACAGTTACTCTTATATTTTCCTGCATGTTTTTCTGCATATTTTTAATATAGAAAAACTCAATGTTTTCAAAAATGTACAGAGAGCATTCTCAGGTGTGGGTTTCGGGTTCGTTCAGGTTTCAAATTCCGTCTGGAGTTCGCCTAAGGCTCTAGCTAGGCTCTGATACCACTGTAGGGTTCCTAGGCATCCTAATGAGGTCTCACAAGGCATCGAACATGCCATTTTCAAAAATTCTAGGTGCCGAGAGACCCGACTACGGATCGTTTGCTAGAAAACTAGGCGAAAAAGCTAACTAGTTAACACTTAACTAAGGGATACGGATATACAACCTTTGTAGATCCGTTTGTCCACCTCCATAGCTCCATGAAGAAGTCATCTCCGCTGTACAAATCCAAAATCCGGGCTCTTGCGTCGGCTTCATCGGAGAAGAAGCGGGCTAGGTCATCGACGACGTGCCGAAGATGATCTACGTCGAGGCATCGCTAGATCAAGCTCCACCTTCACCAAGTCTTGAAAACTTGTGAAGGAAACACACTCTACTACTTGGAAAGAGGTAGAGGATGAAGAAATAGGAAGTGGGTAGACTTTAGAATTGGATTTCTCACTTGTTTCATCAATCCACCATTGATGAAGAAAGCTTTTCTTCTTTGAAGAAGATGAAGAAGAAGAAGAAATGATATGATAAGATTAATTGAAAAAGAAAAGAATAATCCATTCTTATCATAACACTAACCATGGTAATGTGTAGAGAATCAATCATGGTTAAATGGGATGGTTAGGGTTAAGCATGAGACAAAATGGTTGCTAAAGTCAAAGTCTTCATGAAGCTTCAACAAGCTTCCAAATAAAGCCACCATTTTGCATTATGCTTATCATTTTCCAATAATGAATAAACAAATAAATAAATAGATATGAAAATGAAAACCCTAACCATTACATAACCATGGTTTAAACTTTACACAAAACACAAGTTAGCATGCATTATCAAACATGATACATACAAGTGCACAAAAGTATATCGCATATACAATGCGCACATCCGAGTGAGAAAATCCATCTTAAGTGAACCAATACTAGTTAATGCAAAGTAATATATCAAATATATAATTATGCATTAAATCATTAAATCAACACTTGATTCAATGATCCGGTCATGTCGCACACAACCGACTAGTATACAATGTATCGGCTTATCGAATCAATCCTTGATTCGATAACTAGGTTATATCACATACAACCATTCGACACATTCATCGCGAGAATGGAATACGGTACCACATACACGCATTATTCTCGGTCCCGCACATATCTCATATGCGCTCCTATTTCGTTTCGCTTGAGCCAGGAAACCTCTGTGTAGGACTCTAAAGACTCGTCAATAAGCCGGCAGCGGATGATGATCATATCAAACATCCACAAGCCGCAAGCGGTCTGCTAAACGTAACGGCCACCCGGGTATTGAGCGATCTGAAGATCGACGAGCAAGCCCGCTCACACTCCAGTGAATCCAAGCAGTAACACTACCGTACATTCCGGTCTGATCGTCTGATATGTCGCATATCTCGCCTAGGGGTGGTAAACGTCAGACCCCAATAGCTCGATAAGTCGTGTCGATATAAGGTCTATAACTATTCGAGAAACTACTGGTAACACTTACCAGTAAATCTCAGCAACCCTGGCCAGGGATTTCCTGTTATAGCCAATCGAACACAGCGCAACATCAACCCCCTATACCGGGAGAGACGAATCCCTTCCTATCGCTCATTGCCTCCATGTGACTCGGGACTGTACCCAAAAACCACCGTTTTGGACGCCCTCTTGGACGTATTAAGATGGAAATCAAAGCACAGTGGGAACCACACAAGACTCTATGACGATCTCGGGTCAACAGACTACTCTGTACCAGTGTCACCAGAGAACTGCCATCTGATGTGAGGTATAATACCATCTGGGAGTTCTCGGCGAGTCCGTCCAGTGTACCCAGTCTCTACTGAGCACCCGTATATCATCTCTGATGTCAAACACCGATGGATATGGGATCATCCATCGCCCATCTGTATGGGTCGAGAAGGTACACGCTAGTCTACTCTGGTATATCGATGCCCCGTCTCGATACACCCACGACTAGGGACTGTGAAGGATGTACTTATAGACTACCATGTCCCCACTAGTATGATCCGCATCATAGTCCAGGTAGTCAAGTACAGATCCTAAGAGCTTTACCAACATGTAACAGAGAGACAATCAGCATACACGTTAAGGTAAAGGGTAACCAGATAGCATACTATAATATCGAGCAAGAAAGTCCTCCCTATATATGTCCCAGCATCCACTACAATGTACATCCAATGTACAGGAATGGCCTCTAGGGCATACATATAACTAACACTAGCGTCGGCTTCATCGGAGAAATGGGCGGGCTAGGTCATCGACTACGATGCCGAAGACGATCTACGTCGAGGCATCACAAGATCAAGCTCCCACTTCACAAAGTCATGAAACTTGTGAAGAAAACACCCTATACTCCTTGGCAAGAGGTAGAGGATGAAGAAATAGGAGGTGGGTTCACTTTAGAATTGGTTTTCTCACTCATTTTCACTAGTTGTCATTGTTGATAGCAAGCTTTTCTTCATGTGAAGAAGAAGAAGAAGAAGAAAGAATATGATAAGTGTTATCTCAAAATAATAAAATAATTGAATACTTATCATATCCTAACTATGATTAAGTGTAGAGAATATACTAGGGTTAGTGAATGGTTAGGTTTAGTAGATGAAGACAAAATGGTCAAACCTTCTTGAAACTTCAACAAGCATCATGTTTTTCAAGCAACCATTTTGTTTTCTTCTCTCTTTATTTGACCAAAAATAAATGGATAAATAAATAAATGAAATGAAACCCTAACCATTCACTAAACATAGTTTAAGCCTTTACACAAATCCAAGTTTGCATGTATCATCAAACATGATACAAACAAGTGCACAAAAGTATATCACATATACAATGTGCACATCAAGTGAGAAAATCCATTTAAAGTGAACAAATATTAGTTAATGTAAAGTAATATATCAAATATATAATTATACATTAAATCATTAAATCAACACTTGATTTAACGATCCGGTCATATAACCGACTAATATCCAATGTATCGGCTTATCGAATCAATCCTTGATTCGATAAATAGGTTATATCGCATACAACCAATCGATACATTCATTACGAGAATACAATTGTAACGTTTTGAAAATCGTTTCGGTGAAATTTCGAAAAAAATCGGTAAAATAAGGGGGTTTTCTGTAAAAAGTCAAAATACAAATATCTTATTATAAAAATTAAATATACATATTCTAGCTATGTAATTGCTATTATTTGGTGTTTATTGAGCCGCTGGTGAAATTTCAAATTTTCTGAAAAAAATATTATTTTATTATTATTTTAAGCCGTCACTAATACATTTAATTAGGGAAAATTACAAATTGGAATGAGTTGAAACAAATTTTGTGCATCATAACACATTAATTAAAATTTTAACATGTTGATTTTGAAATGAAATTAAGTTGTTAAACGGTTTTGAAAATATGATGGAAAAAAAAGGCTTAAATAAAACAATATGATATAATTAAAGAGTTTAGGTGTTAATGTGAGTATGGGGTAAGTTTAACTCTCTTTTCTCACACACTCCCTCACATTTCCAGCCACATGGCTGACCATATCCCCCCCCTC
Source organism: Agapanthus africanus (assembly GCA_030015575.1). Taxonomy (NCBI): domain Eukaryota; kingdom Viridiplantae; phylum Streptophyta; class Magnoliopsida; order Asparagales; family Amaryllidaceae; genus Agapanthus; species Agapanthus africanus. Next base: position 550,661,384 of record JASDDO010000024.1, on the reverse strand, counting down.
TCTCTCCAATCACTTCTCATTCTCATCTATTTTAAGAAAACAAAAGAAAGGAAGAAAGAGAAAATGAGGTAGGTGTTTGTGTTGACTTGGACTTTTCTTTACTTGCCATTCTCTCCCCTCACACTCTCACCTCTTTACCCATCAACAACAGCCCCTCCAAGAACAGCAGCCCTCCCCCAAAAATCCCATACAATTTTGCCCCAAAAATCCATCAAAATGCTTCAAAATCCATACAAATTCCAAGCAAACTCAAAATCCAAGCCCTACCCATTTTACCTTAGCCTATCTACTATGGATCTTGGGGAAAAGTTGAGATTTTGGAGGCTTATTTCCATGATTGATCTCATGGTTTGAAGGTATAATCTCAACCTTTTGTTAAATTGTTGTTTGGTTGCTTTAATCAAAACTTATTTAGTAAATATCATGGTTCCAATTTCAAGATAAGAAATTCAAGTGAGGGTTTTGTTTTGGAGTTAGGGTTGTGATCAATGGTGCATGGTTGTGTGATGTGGGTATTGCATTTTGAAATTTGTTAAAACTAATCTAGTTGCTAATTACAAGTTGTTACTCGAAAATGTCCAAATTTAAGCTTTTTATGCAAACTAGGTTTTTTATGAAATGCATATATATGTGAGATTAAATTATGGTTAGGGTTTTTATCACATTATTAATATCTTAATTTGTTTTTTTGCAACTTAGATCTTGCAAATCCAACCTAAATTGTTGTTTATGCATTTTGCTATAAAATAGTTAAAATTTGGGTATTTTGTAAACTAGAATTTTGGGGTTAATGGAATTTAATGAGATTAAATTGTGGAAATTGTTTTTATGACTTATTTAAGATGTTTAATAAATATTATGGCCATTAGATTTGTTTAAACGTCGGGTTTTGTACTAGAACTGGTAATATTTGCTTGCTAGATTTTCGGAAAAATGGCTTTTTAAGTGAATTTGGGGTTTTTGTGAATTTTAAGCTATTTTATATTATAATTAGTGCTTGTGATTGTACAAATGAGTGTGTTTGGGTTTTTCTCGATGGTTTGGGCGTTTGTACGCCGACGTCGAGGGTTTTTAGGTTGATTTGTGGAAGCAAACCATAGGTTTTGACCTATGTGGGTTTCGTGTGTCGTTTTGGTCATGAGTCGGATTTTAATGCGATACGGTGCGTTATGATATGTAGGTACCCCATGTGGACTTCGAGACGACAAGCAAGCGCGTGGCGGCGTCGGCACCGGCAAGCGAGGACCAGGTGAGTAGATTTATATCTACGGGGAGAAGTCGGGTGGATGGCGTATAGCACCCCCGCAATTCGTGGTGATGTATACGAATACGTATGCACACACATATATATATATATATATATATATATTGTTTATATTGTTTGAGAGTATTGATGATAGAGATGGATCCTTGGTGTGATTGGATTGGTTTAGTGTTGCGAAACCCTAGAGTAGTGGTTGCACCACACATACACACACCCATATTTGCATACATTCTTCTTTCATATGTGCGTACATGGGATTATATATTGATGTGTATATTTACACATGGGTATGGGACTATGTGTCTATATACTGGATTTGACGATAGTAATTGGGATTTGAGATGAGTCGATGATATTGGGCTTGAGGCCAGAAGATCCGTGATGTGTTTTGGTTCTTATTGAGATACGACATGATGTTTTAGCGGGTCTTTGACGTAGTGATTCTTATACATGCATGCATACATAGATGGTATCAATATTGTACTAGACGTAGATCAGTACCCCGATCATGATATTTGATAAAGAGGATATCAGATGAATAGTATAATGAATGTGATATTGACCGTACCCAGATTTGGGGATGCCGTACGACGGATTTACGTACGAGCTATATTTTGATGATTGATCCGCACTCTTGACTTGGGAAGTCGGGTTATGAATATGATATTATTGAGGCGGGATCACCGACTGTATATATACATGTATGTATATGTATCGACTCAGATGATAGGCAGTTTCCTTACCTGTAGTTCAGCTTGTTAGTTCAGCCGTATAGTTTAGTGTAGTTGTTAGATTAGATTAGACTCCTACCTATTTCAAAACTAGCGGATCGTGGGTATTTTAAAAGACAGGTCAAGGGATCTACGGATATTTCAAAAGATGTATCCTTTCTTAAAAACCACCGTAGCCCTATTTTCAAAACCCCGCGGTTCGTGTTATTTCAAATGGCACCATTTGTAAGACTTATATTAGATTAATGCAGATTAGTTATAGTTGCGTCTAGTTTTTTTTAGCTCCCGCTCATTTTGGTTGCTCGCTCCGCATCGCATATTTACATTGTTATTTCATATTGCATTGTTGACATTATGCTGTTAGGACACCAGCACCATTACCGATGATGCGTATGTACCACATACACTTACTTGCCGGCTCACACACATCTTCATCGGTAATTGCCATGTCACGTACACCTTAGAAAATATTGTTGCTTAACTTAGCTTGATAGCCAGTAGTTTGACATAATATTAGTGTACATACCTTATATGCCAGCTTAGATATTGTAGTTATTACTTGTCGCTTCATGCATACTGTTATTCATTCTCATGCTTATATTCATGGTTCTACATGCTATTGATGATTCGGATTTCCATGATATTTTCTGGATTTGGAGGAAAACCGCAAAACATATATAAACTGATTTCTCTCTTTTTAAATAAAAGTGCGGTTTTTCCTATGATGTATGAGTCGTCCACCATGAGTTTGCTGATGGATTTCGAGACCCGATTCGAGGAGATGGATGAACCGTTTCGGGTACATGGTGGACCCGGTAATGTACCCCAGGGCAAGAAGCGTGTGATGATGACGATGTGAACCTGGCAGGGGAGCACTACTTACCGGTGATTTTACCCGACGCGTCGGATATCCGGAGGATACCGTCGTGGTCTTGAGATGGATGGTAGGGGCCGGTCTGGATTGACGGCGCCCCAGATATTGTGATTTGCGATATTGAGGTACAGCGATTGTGATACAGAGATATCGAGATATTTGGACACTTGTTTTGTGTCGATGCTGGGCACTGTTTTATGCTGATTTCATTATGGTACCTCACTTTTAAATTACAGAAATCTCACTGATTTATGAAAGCAGTTTTCGTCAGTACATGCATTCTGTTCCATGCATTCATACCTCATTCATATGATATATTGCTACCTGAGGCACTGACACGGGCATATGAGATTACACTCGGGTTAGATATTTACCCTAGCCTTGTTATAGGCTACGTGTTATTCATATATTTGAGGATATATTATGATCATTGACCTAGGATTGCGTTATTTATGCGATTTCTGTGCGTAGATGTTTTTCTACTCACGAGTTGGTAACTCACCCCCGTTGTGCCACAGTTCTTGCAGGTTTCGCCGTACAGGTTTCATTACGGCTTTGCTGGCACTATTTCCATTTCCGGGTGACTTGCTAGTAGGTGGGTTTTTCTTGTATCGTACCCATCATATTACCTTGTATAATATTATTCAGTTGTATCTAGTAAATTCCATCAACCAAACATGTATTTGTTGAGATAGAGACCAGTGTTGTTTTCTTTCGACCTTAGAGTCGCTCGTTATATTTCTGGTGGTTTTGAGTTTCCTTTTGAGTTTTGATCCTCGCCGTTGGCGTTGTATATTATATTGCTTGTGTAGTTGTGGCCGTCGATTGACGAAGAGCTAGCTCCCGCTTGGGGATGCCTTATTTTTGATTTCGTATACTATTCATGTTGTATCCCGTTTGGGGGCCAGTATTTACAAAGGAGACTCTGCCGAAATTTTCAGTAAATTTTGATGTTCTTAAAAACCGCATAATTCGGCTTATGCTATTAAAACTACTTGTTTTAAATTGGTTTTCCTTCACTCTACTACTTTTCTTGGTTTGGATTTCTGGGTTTTCGGTTTACTTAGATTGCGTACGCCTCGAGGCGTTTCGTAGTTTAAGTGCCGGTCATGTTCCGTACTTTCGGGACGTGACAAAGTTGGTATCAGAGCGTTAGGTTTTAACCTTCGGAGCGTAGGATGACCCTTGGTTGATGGAATAGGTGACTAAAGTAGAGTGACGCACCGTAGGTATGTTCCGCGGCATATTTACGATACGTTACTCCACTTAAGAAGCCTTAGGATGTACATTTCTTTGCTCAGTATTATATTCATTCCGATCTAGCCTCATCAGTACCAGTTATGGTTTTGCCGCCACGATTACGGGCAGGGAGAGCTACGGCAAGAGTTGCGGTCAGCACGAGCTCGTCACGAACGAGGACTGGCCAGGGCGTGATTCTAGGGATATACGATTGCATTGAGAGGCGTCGTCTGATTGTGTTTTCGCGCCATGAGCGTTTGACAGATCGCTTTTACGAGATTGCTCGGACGTGCAGATTAGCACTAGAGGATTGAGCCAATGATAGAGGCCAGCCAGATTTTGATGACCGCTGGTGTGTTGCTTATTTATGATGGTCGAGGCACTGTTCAGCGTGCAGACGAGCGAGCCTGCTATTGCTGCGAACGACGAGATATTGCCCCAGATGCTGGAGTTAGTGCAGAACGAGTTGTACTAAGAGATGATAGAAGGTCGCTAGTCATCGAGGATGAATGACTAGGACATGTGGATCGTTCGCCCACCCCGATGCGAGGTCATCAGATAGATTGATTCCAGCTAGAGATGACTTCACGCGGAGACGTTGGGAGTCGACAGAGACGATCGAATGTCAGAAACCTATTATTCCAAGTTTAAAGTAGTCGGAAAGACCTGCAGGCAATTCTATGGTCCCTCTAGAAGAATGAAACCCTAACTCGACTTAATGACCGTGTGAAAGCCTTTGAACCTTCGGGTTTGCGGCAGTTCTACGGCGCCATTAGTGAGGCTTGGGTTTGCCCTTCTACGGCTGGACCACCGATGCTGTGATATGTACTCGATACTATTAAACTGTGCCCAAGAGGTTGAGCTCTTGGGGGATTATGAGGTTTTGACGACTCGATCGGATGGATCGACTTAATTCGGATGCTTGGTGGTGAGATGCATTCATGGGAGACTCCAGATACGAGGATAGTCGTTGGAGCTCAGTCCATGCAGCCGCAACGAGACGAGTCCAAAGCAGACGACATTAGAGAAAAGTAGAGTAAGAGGTTCGTACCAGATCTAGATGAGATGACGTTCCACTCCGCCGACATCAGAGATGCGATGCGCATGCCGAGGCACGGTACTTGGACTTACCTTCCAGAAGGAGTCGCGATGAGTATGCAGTCGTTCCAGAGCAAGATGCAGATATAGGAAAGGACAACGACTTCCGGACAGTTGGCAGAGACGAGGCATGGAATAGACCGTGAGCAGGATTCCTTCCAGGACACTGCTGCAATGATACTTGCACCCAGAATCAGATGTGTCATGTACCTTCAGAGAGCCAGAAGCCGACGCCAGTGATATGCTGTCTTACGAGTGGTCGTGATGATTGACCGGGAGATGACAAGCGACGTGCCAGAACTGGATCATCCCCGTTAGCACACCCGACAGGGCCGATGAGCCGATGGACCGAAAGATTGGTAATTCACAGTGAAGACCTTGACCCAGGAGTGGTCATGGTTACGCACATCAGCAGGACAGAGTTCATGATCATCGACGAGACGTCCCACTAGTGACCGTGACAGTTGGCCGAGATTCTTAGAGGATGCGCTTGAGCGGTACTGTTCCGCCATTATTGATTTCGATGTTTTGGGTGATTTATTCGTATGATTTGATTTTGATGATTGAGGATTTACGATCTTTGCACAGTGTTGCACTTGATATCGTTTTCGTGCTTTAGTCTCACATGTTTGTGATTTTACGGTTTTAAACAGTTGAGTTGGTTTTGTGCGTATGCATGCACGCGAATTGGTTCCTGCACTCTGTATAGTTATTATATGCTTGCAGTGCAGTGATGCGCCTTTTGTGCACTTAGATGCACTGGACTTCGATTTCGATTGTGATACTCGATATTTGTTTTGTGCACCTTATGCACCTGATTGATTTTGCGCACGTTCGGCGCTTGATATTGGATTTCATGATTTCGTGCACGATGGATGCACCTGATTTGGATTTTCGCGCATGTTGGGCGCATGTTTTGAAGGGTGATTTTGGTGCACACCAGAGGCACTAAATTGAGAATTTTTCGTGCATGACAGATGCACCTGATTTTGCTGTCAGGCACACATGTTTCCTACGACAGATGTTTCGTGCACACCCGATGCACTTAGATGTTGTTTCTGTGCGCATGTATGGCACATTCATGGATTTTGATTTCCGTGCGCACCAGACGCACGTAGCATTCATGTGCATATTTTTGGATTAATTTCGTATAGAGCAGTACGTTTTTATGATAATGCTATGTGTTTTCGTACTGAGCAGGACTAGTCAGAGGACAGCACCTGAATATTTTTTTTTTTTGCATGCATTGATAGTTATTGAAGGGATTTCCAAAAAGTGAGCTATAGCCTCAGTATTTACCTAGGTGTCTGATATAACACGAAATGTTTAAAACAAGGAAACCCTTCTAAATTGTTTCCAAAACGGCAGAACGTACATTTCAAACAAAGGTATATATGTATATAGTTATTTTCTTATGATAGACGTCCGCCACTGTGCAGTGTTATACGCGTTGCACAGCGACTTAAAGAAATTGGCATGCATTTCCTTCAGATACTTACAGATATAGATTCGATATTTACATGTATAGTTTCGAGTTATGTCATATTGGTTTTGATTTGGATTTGGCATTGATGTCTTCTCCATGACTCCGATGATTGCGGGATGCTTGACGGAGTTTTGATTTGAGTTATATACTCATTTTTCAAGCGCATGCGCTGCGCTACGATTTGTTTTATGTATTTACAATTTCGGAGCCCCGACGACTTGATGGTTTTCTTAGATGTTTTAGTATTTGGGGGAGTTTGAATTTAAATTCGGGGACCGAATTTCTTTAAGGGGGGAAGATTGTAACGTTTTGAAAATCGTTTCGGTGAAATTTCGAAAAAAATCGGTAAAATAAGGGGGTTTTCTGTAAAAAGTCAAAATACAAATATCTTATTATAAAAATTAAATATACATATTCTAGCTATGTAATTGCTATTATTTGGTGTTTATTGAGCCGCTGGTGAAATTTCAAATTTTCTGAAAAAAATATTATTTTATTATTATTTTAAGCCGTCACTAATACATTTAATTAGGGAAAATTACAAATTGGAATGAGTTGAAACAAATTTTGTGCATCATAACACATTAATTAAAATTTTAACATGTTGATTTTGAAATGAAATTAAGTTGTTAAACGGTTTTGAAAATATGATGGAAAAAAAAGGCTTAAATAAAACAATATGATATAATTAAAGAGTTTAGGTGTTAATGTGAGTATGGGGTAAGTTTAACTCTCTTTTCTCACACACTCCCTCACATTTCCAGCCACATGGCCGACCATATCCCCCCCCCCCACTCTCTCTCCAATCACTTCTCATTCTCATCTATTTTAAGAAAACAAAAGAAAGGAAGAAAGAGAAAATGAGGTAGGTGTTTGTGTTGACTTGGACTTTTCTTTACTTGCCATTCTCTCCCCTCACACTCTCACCTCTTTACCCATCAACAACAGCCCCTCCAAGAACAGCAGCCCTCCCACAAAAATCCCATACAATTTTGCCCCAAAAATCCATCAAAATGCTTCAAAATCCATACAAATTCAAAGCAAACTCAAAATCCAAGCCCTACCCATTTTACCTTAGCCTATCTACTATGGATCTTGGGGAAAAGTTGAGATTTTGGAGGCTTATTTCCATGATTGATCTCATGGTTTGAAGGTATAATCTCAACCTTTTGTTAAATTGTTGTTTGGTTGCTTTAATCAAAACTTATTTAGTAAATATCATGGTTCCAATTTCAAGATAAGAAATTCAAGTGAGGGTTTTGTTTTGGAGTTAGGGTTGTGATCAATGGTGCATGGTTGTGTGATGTGGGTATTTCATTTTGAAATTTGTTAAAACTAATCTAGTTGCTAATTACAAGTTGTTACTTGAAAATGTCCAAATTTAAGCTTTTTATGCAAACTGGGTTTTTTATGAAATGCATATATATGTGAGATTAAATTATGGTTAGGGTTTTTATCACATTATTAATATCTTAATTTGTTTTTTTGCAACTTAGATCTTGCAAATCCAACCTAAATTGTTGTTTATGCATTTTGCTATAAAATAGTTAAAATTTGGGTATTTTGTAAACTAGAATTTTGGGGTTAATGGAATTTAATGAGATTAAATTGTGGAAATTGTTTTTATGACTTATTTAAGATGTTTAATAAATATTATGGCCATTAGATTTGTTTAAACGTCGGGTTTTGTACTAGAACTGGTAATATTTGCTTGCTAGATTTTCGGAAAAATGGCTTTTTAAGTGAATTTGGGGTTTTTGTGAATTTTAAGCTATTTTATATTATAATTAGTGCTTGTGATTGTACAAATGAGTGTGTTTGGGTTTTTCTCGATGGTTTGGGCGTTTGTACGCCGACGTCGAGGGTTTTTAGGTTGATTTGTGGAAGCAAACCATAGGTTTTGACCTATGTGGGTTTCGTGTGTCGTTTTGGTCATGAGTCGGATTTTAATGCGATACGGTGCGTTATGATATGTAGGTACCCCATGTGGACTTCGAGACGACAAGCAAGCGCGTGGCGGCGTCGGCACCGGCAAGCGAGGACCAGGTGAGTAGATTTATATCTACGGGGAGAAGTCGGGTGGATGGCGTATAGCACCCCCGCAATTCGTAGTGATGTATACGAATACGTATGCACACACATATATATATATTGTTTATATTGTTTGAGAGTATTGATGATAGAGATGGATCCTTGGTGTGATTGGATTGGTTTAGTGTTGCGAAACCCTAGAGTAGTGGTTGCACCACACATACACACACCCATATTTGCATACATTCTTCTTTCATATGTGCGTACATGGGATTATATATTGATGTGTATATTTACACATGGGTATAGGACTATGTGTCTATATACTGGATTTGACGATAGTAATTGGGATTTGAGATGAGTCGATGATATTGGACTTGAGGCCAGAAGATCCGTGATGTGTTTTGGTTCGTATTGAGATACGACATGATGTTTTAGCGGGTCTTTGACGTAGTGATTCTTATACATGCATGCATATATAGATGGTATCAATATTGTACTAGACGTAGATCAGTACCCCGATCATGATATTTGATAAAGAAGATATCAGATGAATAGTATAATGAATGTGATATTGACCGTACCCAGATTTGGGGATGCCGTACGACGGATTTACGTACGAGCTATATTTTGATGATTGATCCGCACTCTTGACTTGGGAAGTCGGGTTATGAATATGATATTATTGAGGCGGGATCACCGACTGTATATATACATGTATGTATATGTATCGACTCAGATGATAGGCGGTTTCCTTACCTGTAGTTCAGCTTGTTAGTTCAGCCGTATAGTTTAGTGTAGTTGTTAGATTAGATTAGACTCCTACCTATTTCAAAACTAGCGGATCGTGGGTATTTTAAAAGACAGGTCAAGGGATCTACGGATATTTCAAAAGACGTATCCTTTCTTAAAAACCACCGTAGCCCTATTTTCAAAACCCCGCGGTTCGTGTTATTTCAAATGGCACCATTTGTAAGACTTATATTAGATTAATGCAGATTAGTTATAGTTGCGTCTAGTTTTGTTTAGCTCCCGCTCATTTTGGTTGCTCGCTCCGCATCGCATATTTACATTGTTATTTCATATTGCATTGTTGACATTATGCTGTTAGGACACCAGCACCATTACCGATGATGCGTATGTACCACATACACTTACTTGCCGGCTCACACACATCTTCATCGGTAATTGCCATGTCACGTACACCTTAGAAAATATTGTTGCTTAACTTAGCTTGATAGCCAGTAGTTTGACATAATATTAGTGTACATACCTTATATGCCAGCTTAGATATTGTAGTTATTACTTGTCGCTTCATGCATACTGTTATTCATTCTCATGCTTATATTCATGGTTCTACATGCTATTGATGATTCGGATTTCCATGATATTTTCTGGATTTGGAGGAAAACCGCAAAACATATATAAACTGATTTCTCTCTTTTTAAATAAAAGTGCAGTTTTTCCTATGATGTATGAGTCGTCCACCATGAGTTTGCTGATGGATTTCGAGACCCAATTCGAGGAGATGGATGAACCGTTTCGGGTACATGGTGGACCCGGTAATGTACCCCGGGGCAAGAAGCGCGTGATGATGACGATGTGAGCCTGGCAGGGGAGCACTACTTACCGGTGAATTTACCCGACGCGTCGGATATCCGGAGGATACCGTCGTGGTCTTGAGATGGATAGTAGGGGCCGGTCTGGATTGACGGCGCCCCAGATATTGTGATTTGAGATATTGAGGTACAGCGATTGTGATACAGAGATATCGAGATATTTGGACACTTGTTTTGTGTCAATGCTGGGCACTGTTTTATGCTGATTTCATTATGGTACCTCACTTTTAAATTACAGAAATCTCACTGATTTATGAAAGCAGTTTTCGTCAGTACATGCATTCTGTTCCATGCATTCATACCTCATTCATATGATATATTGCTACCTGAGGCACTGACACGGGCATATGAGATTACACTCGGGTTAGATATTTACCCTAGCCTTGTTATAGGCTACGTGTTATTCATATATTTGAGGATATATTATGATCATTGACCTAGGATTGCGTTATTTATGCGATTTCTGTGCGTAGATGTTTTTCTACTCATGAGTTGGTAACTCACCCCCGTTGTGCCACAGTTCTTGCAGGTTTCGCCGTACAGGTTTCATTACGGCTTTGCTGGCACTATTTCCATTTCCGGGTGGCTTGCTAGTAGGTGGGTTTTTCTTGTATCGTACCCATCATATTACCTTGTATAATATTATTCAGTTGTATCTAGTAAATTCCATCAACCAAACATGTATTTGTTGAGATAGAGACCAGTGTTGTTTTCTTTCGACCTTAGAGTCGCTCGTTATATTTCTGGTGGTTTTGAGTTTCCTTTTGAGTTTTGATCATCGCCGTTGGCGTTGTATATTATATTGCTTGTGTGGTTGTGGCTGTTGATTGACGAAGAGCTAGCTCCCGCTTGGGGATGCCTTATTTTTGATTTCGTATACTATTCATGTTGTATCCCGTTTGGGGGCCATTATTTACAAAGGAGGCTCTGCCGAAATTTTCAGTAAATTTTGATGTTCTTAAAAACCGCATAATTCGGCTTATGCTATTAAAACTACTTGTTTTAAATTGGTTTTCTTTCACTCTACTACTTTTCTTGGTTTGGATTTCTGGGTTTTCGGTTTACTTAGATTGCGTACGCCTCGAGGCGTTTCGTAGTTTAAGTGCCGGTCATGTTCCATACTTTCGGGACGTGACAACAATACGGTATCACATACACGCATTATTCTCGGTCCCGCACATATCTCATATGCGCTCCTATTTCGTTTCGCTTGAGCCAGGAAACCTCTGTGTAGGACTCTAAAGACTCGTCAATACGCCGGCAGCAGGTGATGATCATATCAAACACCCACAAGCCGCAAGCGGTCTGCTAAACGTAACGGCCATCCGGGTATTGAGCGATCAGAAGATCGACGAGCAAGCCCGCTCATACTCCTGTGAATCCAACCAGTAACACTTACCGTACAGTCCGGTCTCGTCGTCTGATATGTCGCATATCTCACCTTGGGGTGGTAAACGTCAGACCCCAATAGCTCGATAAGTCGTGTCGATATGAGGTCTATAACAATTCGAGAAACTACTGGTAACACTTACCAGTAAATCTCAGCAACCCTGGCCAGGGATTTCCTGTTATAGCCAATCGAACACAGCGCAACATCAACTCCCTATACCGGGAGAGACGAATCCCCTCCTATCGCTCATTGCCTCCATGTGATTCGAGACTGTACCCAAAAACCACCGTTTTGCACGCCCTCTTGGACGTGGTAAGGTGGAAATCAAAGCACAGTAAGAATCACACAAGACTCTATGACGATCTCGGGTCAACAGACTACTCTGTACCAGTGTCACCAGAGAACTGCCATCTGACGTAAGGTATAATACCATCTGGGAGTTCTCGGCGAGTCCATCCAGTGTACCCAGTCTCCACTGAGCACCCGTATATCATCTCTGATGTCAAACACCAATGGATATGGGATCATCCATCGCCCATCTGTATGGGTCGAGAAGGTATACGCTAGTCTACTCTGGTATATCGATGCCCCATCTCGATACACCTACGACTAGGGACTTTGAAGGATGTACTTATGGACTACCATGTCCCCACTAGTATGATCTGCATCATAGTCCAGGTAGTCAAGTACACATCCTAAGGGCTTAACCAACATGTAACAGAGAGACAATCAGTGTACACGTTAAAGTAAAGAGTAACCAGATAGCATACTATCATGTCGAGTAAGAAAGTCCTCCCTATATATGTCCCAGCATCCACTACAATATACATCCTATGTACAGTAATGGCCTCTAGGGCATACATATAACTAACATATGATCAGCATCATAGTCCTGGTAGTCAAGTACCCATCCTAAGGGCTTTATCAACATGTAACATACAGACATCAAGAGTACATGTTAAGATAAAGAGCAACCAGATAGCATACTATCATGTCGAGCAAGAAAATCCTCACTATATATGTCCAAGCTTCCACTACAATATACATCGTATGTACAGTAATGGCCTCTAGGGCATACATATAACTAACAGACAATCGGCCAAATCATGGCCGTGTCAGCAGGGGTACGACGGGAACCGACGAGGCGTGGCACCCCTCAACGATCGAGGGGACTGGCAGCCGCCCGAGGAAGAAGGCTAAAGCTGCCGAGCTGATCATTTTTACCGACGAGGACCTCCACGGTATATCCCTGCCTCACAACGACCCACTGGTGATCGCAGCTCGGGTCCACCGCTATGAAATGCAGAGGATACTGGTCGACTCGGGAAGCTCGGCGGACATTCTCTTTTATGACTGCTTTCTGCTCATGGGACTCACCCCGTCGGACCTAACGTCGACCGCCCATGTCCTGTCAGGGTTCACTAACCACTCCATCCCTGCGGAAGGGGTAATCACCCTCCAATTTAACATCGGGGAGGCAGGCCATACGCGCACCATGCCTGTGAAGTTTATCGTCACGAGAATCCCATCGGCCTACAACGTCCTCCTCGGTCGCCCGGCGCTAAACTCCCTATGGGCCCAAATATTGACCTACCACCTAGCGATGAAATTCCCGCTCGACCAAGGCGGTATAGGTCAGGCCTACGGGGACCAAAAAACCGTAAAGATTTGCTTCACCGCAACATCTACATCTGAGCGGCCAAACAATGACCTTGGGGGCGAGGGTGATATCAAGGGTTCTCTGGACACTCGGGACGAGCAAAAAGAGGTCCGAGGGACCCCGGTGGAGCCACTAACAGAGGTCTCCCTCGTAGAAGGGGACGATGAATGAACCGTTCAGATCGGGTCGCTTTTGACGGGGACTCAGTGAGACGACCTGGTTCACTTCCTCAGAAACAACTCTGACGTGTTTTCCTGGGCACCTGACGACATGCCTGGGATCGACCCCAAAATCATATCTCACAAGCTCGGGGTGGACCCTACGGTCCGACCCGTCAGGCAGGAAAAACGAAGTTTCACCCCGATCAAGCAAAAGGCAATCGAGGACGAGGTAGACAGGCTCCTTGCGGCCAACTTCATTCGTAACGTGCCTTACTCGAAATGGATGGCGAACGTAGTCATGGTTAAAAAGTCAAGCGGGAAGTGGCGCATGTGCGTCGACTTCACCGACTCAACAAGGCCTGCCCGAAAGACAACTATCCCCTCCCTTAGATAGATCAGCTCGTCAACAGCTCGGCAGTCCATGAGCTACTTAGCTTCATGGATGCCTTCTCTATAACCAGATCCGTATGAATCCGGCAGACGAGGATCTCACCGCATTCACAACGGACCGGGGGTACACTGCTATAAGGTGATGCCCTTCGGCCTCAAAAACACCGGAGCTACGTACCAACGCTTAGTCAATCGCATGTTCAAGCCGTAGATCGGCAGGAACATGGAAGTTTACGTTGACGACATGCTCGTCAAATCGGTCTCATCGGACGAACATGCCAAGGATCTGGGCAAGGCCTTCGACGTCCTCCGCAAATACAAGATGAAACTGAACCCCGCCAAGTGCGCATTCAGGGTCACCGGTGGAAAGTTCCTCGGCTTCATGGTCACCCACCGTGAAATCGAAGCTAACCCAGAGAAAATCAGCGCCATCCTTAACTTGGCCGCGCCTAAGACTAACGTCGAAATCATGCGACTGACAGGGCGGGTAGCCGCTCTGAGTCATTTCATGTCAAGGTCTGGGGAGAAGTGCCTCCCGTTCTTCAAATCTCTAAGGAAGTACCAAGGTTCGAGTGGTCGGAGGAGTGCCAGACCGCCTTTGAGTGATTAAAGAGGCACCTTTCGACTCCTCCACTGCTCACCCGGCTAGTTGAAGGGGACGAGCTATCACTATATCTAGCGGTGTCCGACCAAGCTGCTGGCTCAGTGCTCGTCCGAAAGGTCGAGAGAGTCCAGAAGCCGGTATACTATGTGAGCCACATCTTCGAGGACGCGGAAATGAGATACCCAGCCATAGAGAAGATCGTCTTGGCACTCATCATGGCATCGAGGAAACTACGACACTATTTACAGGCGCACACCATCCTCGTTCTTACCGAGCGGCCTTTCAGGGCTATCATCGCCTCCCCCGAGTCTTCTGGTCGTCTGGAGAAATAGAGATGGGAGTTGTCCCAGTTCGACATAAAATACCACCCAAAGCAGGCTACCAAGGCACAAGCCCTGGTCGATTTTGTCGTCGGGTGCACCATCCACAACAAAGAGCCGGGATCCATACCATCCCCCGGAGCTCAATCCTTAGTCGATAGAAAGCCCGACTCCATCCCTGATTGGATCCTTTACATCGACGGCTCCTCAACCGAGGAAGGCTGTGGTGCCGGCCTCATCATTCGAGGCCCGAATGAGGAAGAAATGGAGTATTCTTTGAAGCTCGGGTTCAAATCCTCAAATAACACAGCGGAATACGAGGCCCTACTGGCCGGACTGCGCATAGCCTTCGAACTAGGGCTGAAAACGATCCGGATCCACAGCGACTCCGCCCTAGTCATTGGCCAAGTGATCGGCCGATTTGAGGCACGGGAGCCTCTGATGGTGAAGTATCTAGCCGAGATGAGAAGATTACGAAAGGACTTCCATGAGGTCCAGGTGGAGAAAATTCCCAGACAGCTAAATGCCCAGGCCGACGCCTTGAGTAAGCTGGCTTCATCTTATACGGCCGACAATAAGAGGAACGTCCTCTTCGAGGTCTTGCCACGGCCCAGCGTGGAAGACGGGGCGATGCTACTTCAAGTGTACACAGCCCGAGAAGAAGACCGGGATTGGAGAAGGCCCCTCGTGGAATTCCTGAGGGAAGGTACGCTCTTAGAAGATCGAGGAGAAGCCCGTCGTCTCTGAGCCAAAGCTTGCTATTTCATCTGGAGCAATGGGAACCTCTACAAGAAATCCTTCACCCAGCCCTGCTCCAGTGCGCCGACCCCCATGAGGCCAATTACGTCTTCCATGAGATCCACGAAGGGGTCGGCGGCGCGCACCAAGGGGCCCGCACCTTAATCCAGAAGGCACTGCTCCAGGGGTACTACTGGCCAACGATTCATCAGGACGCCCAGAAGCTCGTCAGGAGATGCAAAAGTTGCCAACTCCATGGAAGCATACCTCGCCCTCCGGCTACCGAGCTAACCACCCTAACCTCCCCGTGGCCGTTTTCTCAGTGGGGAATGGACATGATAGGCCAGTTCCCTACCGGTACGGGCGGGCACAAGTACGTCCTCATCGCGGTGGACTACTTCACGAAGTGGATCGAGGCCATTCCCATCAGGAAACCAGACGCCGCCATGACTATCAAGTTCCTGCAGAACAACGTGATACTCCAGTTCGGCATCCCGAAGTGTATCATCACCGACCATGGGACAAATTTCGAAAACGAAAAAGTTAAGGAATTCTGCAGCGAATATCATATCCTCATGAAGTTTGCCGCGGTCGCACATCCCCAATGAAACGGGCAAGCCGAGGTGCTAACCGGGACGTCCTCCGAGATCTTCCGACATGCTTAGAAGGACGCCAAGGCAGTTGGGTCAAGGAATTACCCCGGGTATTATGGGCCATGCGCACATTAAAGAAAACCCCCACCGGGGAGACTCCTTTCAGCCTCTGCTATAGTACCGAGGTAATGGTCCCAGCGGAGATCGGGCTCCCTAGTCACTGGGTCGAGCACTTCGACAACGAAGCGAACACCTTGGCCCTCCGAACTAACCTGGACATCTTGTTAGAGAAACGGGACCGGGCTCAGGTCGGAGCTGCCGCCTATCAACAGCAAACTGCCGGCTACTACAACACGCGAGTCAAGCGTCACTTCTTCAAAACCGGAGATTTAGTCCTAAGGCGGAACGAGTTCGTCGATCAAGGCAAGCTGCATAAGTTTTTCCGAAAATGAGACGGTCCTTTCCTCGTCTCCGAGGTCCTGCCCAGCAGAGCCTAACGTTTACAAGACGCGAATGGTCGCAAATTTCCACGGCCTTTCAATGCCGAGAAGCTCAAGCTATACCTCTGAAAATAATGTTATAAATGTATATTTCTTCTTTCGCAAAAGCAATGTAAATTCATCTAAGTTCTTTTTATTTAAATAATAAGAAGGAAACAATAGTGCATTGCATAAAGGAGAATTTTATTCATTGAAAAGGTATTGTGGGCTCCTCAGCCTTAAAAACACAAAATAAAAAAAAATCCTACAACAGCGGGGGAAAGGGTGTAAGAAACATTTCTCGTGGTACTCCAAAGAAATTTCTGCCAGCCGAACCCGTGCCACCTCGGACCTCTGCCTCTGATGCTGTCCATGAACCCTTGTGGCTACGGATGGGCCAGATAGCTCTGCGGGCGGGCACCCATTGGCGAGATGCCTCAATTGGTAACACTTGAGGACGAGTGCCACCGATCGATCCCGCCGACTCTTAGAAATCAGGCCGAGACGACATAACGATCTCGGCTTGCCAACCGCCTCGTCTTTCAGTTGTTCGGACAAGGGGTTGTGCAGCCCCGGCGATGCCCTCTAGATCGAGTACATGAGCAGCTAGAGTAGGTGCAATCGCAGGGGAAGTAGGCGGCCGACATGATCCTCAACACGCCGGATCACCGCCTGCAGTGTCTCCTCGGAGAACAGCAGGTCGTATAAGTATACGTCTTCGAAAGAAATGATCTCGAGGATGGAGAAAGGGAATTCATCCATTCTTACATTTTGGGGATGGATAAAGGAATGATCAACATGCCCTCTATGTTTTATAGCTACACAGCGCCCCCAAGAGTCCAATATTCGCTCGTTTCTTCCAATACTGTACCACCACGCGGCGGATATCCCGTCTTTCTCGACGAACCGAAGTCGGAGCGACGCGGCTCTTCTAAACGCTTCGCCTCCCTCCATGCGTTCATGACACGTGTCGCCCGCGACGGTCACACTTTCCGATGCTCACACACCAGGGAAGGTCGGACAGAACCTCGCAAAACCGAGCAGCTACCCTGCTCGGTCCATCCTTGGCTGGTAAAATCTTACCCCAGGATGCCAAGGATCAAAGCCCTCATCAGGAGGCCACCGAGCAGCTACCCTGCTTGGTCCATCCTTGGCTGGTAATCTCTTACTCCACGATGCTAAGGATCAAAGCCCTTATCAAGAGGCCATCGAGTAGTTGCCCTGCTCGGTCCATCCTTGGCTAGTAATCTCTTACCCCACGACGCCAAGGATCAAAGCCCTCATCAAAAGGCCACCGAGCAGCTACCCTGCTCAGTCCATCCTTGGCTGGTAATCTCTTATCCCATGACGCCAAAGATCAAAGCCCTCATCAGGAGGCCACCGAGAAGCTACCCTGCTCGGTCCATCCTTGGCTGGTAATCTCTTACCCAACGATGCCAAGGATCAAAGCCCTCATCAGGAGGCCACTGAGCAGCTACCCTGCTCGGTCCATCCTTGGCTGGTAAGCTCTTACCCAACGACGCCAAGGATCAAAGCTGTCACGACCCGCAAGGTATGGAACGTGACCGGCACTTAAGTTACGAAACGTCTCAAGGCGTCCGTAAAATAAGTAAGCCGAAGCCCAGAATACAAAACCCAATTAAGAATTAGAGCGAAAGAGACCAATTTATTTAAAGCATTTTACTCTATTAAACCACATCAAGTTTCTTTTCTAAAACAACTTTCCCTTTTTCCAAAAATTCCGGCAGAATCTCCTTTGTAAAACAAGCCCCAAACGGGTACAAAACAGGAATATAAATGAATAACATGAATATGGCATCCCCAAGCGGGAGCTGGCTCTTCGCCTCAAGGCGGTCACAAATCCCACGCAAAGTAAGATAGCAATGTGCATAAATAAGCATGAAGCACAAGTAAAATAACATGTCGACTCATGTGAGCTCGACCCCAAATATCATAAATCCACAAGTCTCACAATCTCGTCTCTAGGTCAATATACTGTAATCCAAATAAACTGGTATGGCTGGAATAGTAGTAGTAGATGGAGTACTCTAGATACAATGAATATATATAAGGTGGTACAAAATGATAACAACCCACCTATGAGCAAAAGCCTCGAGTCCAGGCAAAAAGGGCAAAATGAGCAAAAGTGTCCGCCGCTACAGTGCTGACGGAACGGACCTGCAAAAAAGCTGTGGCACAACGGGGGTGAGTTGCCAGCTCGTGAGTAATAAATAACATCTACAAAAGCTATCGCATGTATGCACACAAGTATCCTAGCATCCCTAAACAGGTATGGCTATATGTACTAGCAGGTATGTATGCAACATCAGTGTACTAGCAAGTATGTATGTCACATGGATGTAATAACAGGTATGTATGCTATATGAGTCAACTCAAGATCTCAACATGCAAGTACAAGAACTATTCTTTCTTTGTTTTTGAAACTCTTTTCAAATATCAGCATAATATCCATGAAATCAATAAAGTGGGTATCCAGCAACGACACCTCAAAACTGTCTCAATCTCATATATCCATGTCAAGTATCTCTGGCCTCAGCCGTCCGGCTGATCCATGTCAAATATCCATATCTCAATCTAGCGGCCACGGTCGGTATCCTCTGGATATCCGCCGTGCCAAATGAAGTCACCGGTAGGTAGTCCGTCCCCTGCCAAGCTCAACGCCATCTCCTGCGATCTTCTTGCCCAGGGATACCGTACCGGGCCCACCATGTACCTAAGACGGTTCATCCACCTCCTCGAAATGGGTCTCGAAAACCACAGCAAACTCATGGTGGACGACGCTTTACATCAGTAGAAAACCGCAACTTTTATATTTTAAAAGATTATAAGTTTGAAATCTTGCGGCTTTCCCCCGAAATCCAGAAATATCATAAATCTCATGAAATCATCATGGGTGCATATGTCAAAGATAATGAATGCATGTGGTATCAATTTGCAATGTATGATTTATACTAGGCATGAGCAAATGATATGATGATAAATATGCACGAGAATAGCAAGTCTTATGATTTCATTTTAAAGATGTATAGCAATAACACATTTCTAAACATTAATTATTAACATGTTTCAGATTACAAGTTATCTAGTGTCGTGACATGGCAATTACCAGGGGGGTGTACACATGAATAGTGCTCGTGCTGCATATAAAAACCCGGTAATGGTGCATGTGTCCTATAATGAGTTTGCGTATATGGGTATAACATATGGTTCTAACTGCAGCAAATGTCATGCAAGTATTATTATTCTAATGTCATAAGTAAATATCAAGGTTTACTATTTTCAAGTTCACTAAATTTATCGGACGACTTGCGCCATCCAAACGATCGTCCCCCGTAGATGTTAAATCTACTCACTCGTGATCCCGCGCTAGGTGTGTCCGACCACCTGCTTTCCTTTCTCCGCTGCGCTTAAAGTCCCTGCCGGCGAACCTAGAATTTACAAAAGTCACATACATCAGGAAAATCCTGCAAAAACACGATATATCGATAAAAGGATACGTGTGCGTGAAACTAAATGCGCGTGCACACGACACATCGCGACGCGCACAAACCAACCAGAACCTACTCTGACACGCTGTGTCGCGCAGCATGCCACAGAACCACGCGTATCACACGCGTGTCGCACGAGACTTAAAACATCGAAGACACGCTATTAGCTCCGGATTTTGCCTCTGGACCTAACTTAAAAAGTTGCAAGTACCATCAGACTAATCTACCCATAAGAACCCTATACCCAAAAATCCAATACCCCACCCCCTACTCTGGCCGCAATTTGCGGCCAGAAAGAATAAACCGGCGGCCAAGAGTGGGAGGTGGGTCCCCGTGCTCTGTGTGTGTGTGCTGCTGCTGCTACGGCTCCTAGTGTTGCAAAATTTAGGCTGAAATGAGCCGATCTCTTCATTGTGCAGGCTGCTGCTGTTTCAGCTGATGCTGCTGCTTGTGTTGTTTCTCTTTTTTTTGTATTGCAGTTGGGAGCAGTAGCAGTGGCAAGGGTTGAGGTATTGTTAAGGGAAGGGTTGTGTGTTGTGGAGGAAGTGTTATGTAAAGAGTTAGGGGCTGATGTAGCAGCTGCTGCTGATGTTCTGAAGAAAAAGGCTGAAGCTGATTGTAACAGGCTTATAGTGTGCTGATGTGTGGTCAGGGGCTGAAATGTGATGATGTGTGGGGCTGAAATGTGCTGTTTTGGGTGGCTATGTGCTGATATGAGTGTGTAAGTGAGAGAGAGGTGAAGAAGTTTTGAAATGAGATGGTGTGACTTAACCTTAAAGCTATCATGACAACCATCACATCTCTCTCTCTCAAGCAAGTCAACCTTAAACACCCTAAACACCCTTGGTCAAAACCAACCACCCTTAATTAAACCTAATTAGCCTAATCAAGTGTGTTAGACCACCATGGTTAACTTAAACATGGTTAACCCACAAGCTCACTTATATGGCAACCCTAGACTTAATCCACATTAACATGCACAAGTGTGTGCAGTCGTGATAAAATTCTACAAAAATAACCATAAAACCAGATAAATTACTAGAAACCCGTTTTGGTAATTTTTTTTCCAAAAACCCCACATTAACACACAATTACCACTAACCCTAAACTCAGGTGTTACAGTCTTCCCCCTTAAGAAAATTCGTCCCCGAATTTTAAAATATATAACTACGCATACCTTCAAAAAGATGAGGGAATTTCTTCCGCACCTCTCCCTCGGCCTCCCAAGTGATCTCCTCACCATTCGGGCTGCGCCAAAGAACCTTCACCGACGGCAGGACCTTTGATCGAAGTTTCTTCACCTGCCGATCTAATATCTCAACTGACTGTACGGTGAATGAAAGGTCGGGCTCAAGCTGAACGGTCTGATGCTGAATCATGTGGGAAGGGTCATGAAGATATTTGCGTAGCATCGACACGTGGAAGACGGGGTGAATATCTGAAAAGCTGGGTGGAAGAGCCAAACGATATGCAACAGCGCCGACACGCTCGAGGATCTCGAAAGGACCCACGAATCTAGGGCTAAGCTTTCCCTTTCGCCCAAATCGCATCACGCCCTTCATCGTAGAGACCCTCAGAAAAACATGATCGCCAACTGCGAACTCTAATCTGCGACGGCGCCTGTCTGCATACGATTTCTGCCAGCTCTGAGCTGCTCTCATCCGGTCTCGAATCAACTGTACTTTCTCGGTCGTCTCCTGCACGATTTGCGGCCCAAAAATACTGCTCTCGCTCAGCTCAGTCCAACAGATGGGCGATCTACATCTCCTCCCATATAAGGTCTCGAAAGGTGCCATCTGAATAGTATCCTGGAAGCTGTTGTTGTAGGAGAACTCCGCTAAAGGTAAATGACGATCCCAGCTACCGCCAAAGTCTAAAACGCACGCTCTGAGCATGTCCTCAAGAGTCAGAATAGTCCGCTCTGACTGTCCGTCGGTCTGCGGATGAAATGTTGTGCTGAAGCTCAAACGAGTGCCCAAAGCTTCCTGAAGTCTCTGCCATAGTCGGCTGGTAAATTGGGTGCCTCGATCTGATACTATACAAGTTGGTACGCCATGTAACCACACGATCTCGTCAATGTAAATCTGGGCATACTGAGCAAAACTGAAAGTGGTCTTCACTGGCAGGAAGTGAGCCGCTTTCGTCAGTCGATCCACGATCACCCAAATGAAGTCGTACCCTCGACTGGTCCTGGGTAGACCCACAACAAAGTCCATCGAAATCTGCTCCCATTTCCACTCCGGAATGGGCAAAAGCTGCAACTCTCCTGCTGGCCTCTAGTGCTCGGCCTTGACTTACTGACAAGTCAGGATCTCGATACGAAGTCAGTGACATCCCTCTTCATCCCGTCCCACCAATAGACATCTCTCAAGTCGCGGTACATCTTGGTGGAACCTGGATGAACGCTGTATGTGGATCTATGCGCCTCCTCAAGAATCTTACGTCGCAGTCCCTCCGAATCTGGTACGGACAATCGAGTTCCAAATCGTAGTACTCCCTGATCGTCGATCGTGAACTCGGAATCTCTGCCCTGCCTAATCTGCTCCATGATCTCTGAAAGACGGTCATCACTGGGCTGTGCCTCTCGAATGTGGTCAAGTAACTGCGGACGTGCACGAACATGCGCAAGCTGTCCCCCTGTCGGAGTGAACTCGAACTCAACTCGGCTGTCGCATAAAATCTGCCAATCTGCTGACGACTGCCTCTGCACTGCGTGCAAACAGGATAGACTACCCCCGGGCCTCCTGCTCAAAGCATCCGCCACTACATTCGCCTTGCCCGGGTGGTATAAGATCTCACAGTCATAGTCTTTCACCAGCTCCATCCAGCGACGCGGTCTGAGGTTCAGGTCTCGCTGCTGAAATATATACTTTAAGCTCTTATGGTTAGTGAATATTTGGCATGACTCGCCGTATAGGTAACGTCGCCATATCTTAAGTGCAAGGACCACTGCAGCCATCTCCAAATCGTGAGTGGGGTAGTTCTGTTCATGTTTCTTCAATTGCCGCGAAGCATACGCGATCACCCAGTCATGCTGCATCAATACGCATCCTAGCCCCACCCGTGAAGCATCACAATAAACCACGAATCCGCCTGATCCTGAAGGCAATGATAATACCGGCGCCGTAGTCAAACAAGTCCGTAGCTGCTGAAAACTGTGCTCGCACTCCTCCATCCAAAAGAAGGGAACTCCCTTCCGGGTCAAACCGGTCAAAGGTGCAGCAATACGGGAAAAATCCTGAACGAATCGCCTGTAGTAGCCCGCCAGGCCTAGAAAACTACGGATCTCCGTAACCGATGTCGGTCTGGGCCACTGCTGAACAGCCTCAATCTTCTTCGGGTCCACGCATATGACATCTCTCGTAATCACGTGACCCAAGAAACCAACGCTGTCCAACCAGAATGCACACTTGGAAAATTTTGCGAAAAGCTGGTGCTCCCTCATGGTCTGCAACGTAATCCGCAAGTGCTGCTCGTGCTCCTCTCGGCTCCGGGAATACACCAAAATATCATCAATGAACACTATGATGAACAAGTCGAGATACGGTCTGAAGGTACGGTTCATCAAATCCATAAATGCTGCTGGGGCATTGGTGAGTCCGAACGACATCACCAGAAACTCATAGTGGCCATA
This sequence comes from Agapanthus africanus, assembly GCA_030015575.1. NCBI lineage: Eukaryota > Viridiplantae > Streptophyta > Magnoliopsida > Asparagales > Amaryllidaceae > Agapanthus > Agapanthus africanus. Next base: position 550,637,564 of record JASDDO010000024.1, on the reverse strand, counting down.
GCGTGTACGGAAAGCTGTCTTCGGTATATCCTCCTGTCGGACTCGCAGCTGATGGTATCCTGATCGCAAGTCAATCCTTGAAAAATAACCCGCACCCTGGAGCTAACCGAACAAATCATCAATACGTGGCAACGGATATCTGTTCCGCACGGTAACTTTGTTCAGCTGGCGGTAGTCGATACATAAGCGCAGACTTCCGTCCTTCTTCTTGACAAACAGGACCGGAGCACCCCATGGAGAAACACTGGGCCGAATAAGTCCCTTATCTAACAAGTCTTGCAGCTGAACCTTCAATTCTCTAAGCTCCGTCGGGGCCATCCGATAGGGCGGTATGGAAATAGGCCCCGAGCCGGGAATCAAATCAATACAGAACTCGACATCACGCTCAGGCGGCAATCCTGGCAGCTCATCAGGGAAAACATCGGGGAACAAGCATACAATCGGAACCTGGTCCAACGGAATATCTGTAGCTCTAGTATCGCATATGTTAGTTGTATGTATGCCCTAGAGGCCAGTATTGTACAGATGATGTATATTATATTGGATGCTTGGACATATATAGAGATGACTTTCTTGCTCGATATGATAGTATGCTATCTGGTTGCTCTTTATCTTAACATGTACACTAGTCTCTTTAAACTGTCTTATAGTTACATGTTGGTAAAGCCCTTAGGATGTGTACTTGACTACCTGGACTATGATGCGGATCATACTAGTGGGGACATGGTCGTCTATAGGTACATCCTTCAAGGTCCCTAGTCGTGGGTGTATCGAGACGGGGCATCGATATACCAGTGTAGACTAGCGTATACGCTTCTCGACCCATGAGATGGGCGATGGATGATCCCATATCCATTGGTGTTTGACATCAGAGATGGTATACGGGTGCTCAGTGGAGACTGGGTACACTGGACGGACTCGCCGAGAACTCCCAGATGGTATTATACCTCATGTCAGATGGCAGTTCTCAGGTGACACTTGTGCAGGTTAGTCTGTAGACCCGAGATCGTCATAGAGTCTTGTGTGATTCCCACTGTGCTTTGATCTCCACCTTACCACGTCCATGAGGGCGTGCAAAACGGTGGTCTTTGGGTACAGTCCCGAGTCACATGGAGGCAATGAACGATAGGAGGGTTTTGTCTCTCCCGGTATTGGGGGTTGATGTTGCGCAGTGCTCGATTGGCCGTAACAGGGAAGTCCCTGGCCAGGGCTGATCAGAGATTTGCTGGTAAGTGTTACCAGTAGTTTCTCGACCCGTTATGAGCCTCACATCGGCACGACTTATCGGTTATTGGGGTCTGACGTTTACCACCCCTAGACTTGATATGCGACATATCAGACGAACAGACCGGACTGTATGGTAAGTGTTACTGGTTGGATTCACACGAGTGTGAGCGGGCTGGCTCGTCGATCTTCTGATCGCTCAATACCCGGATGGCCGTTACGTTTAGCAGACCGCTTGCGGCTTGTAGGTGCTTGATATGATCATCATCTGCTGCCGGTGTATTGACGAGTCTTTAGAGTCCTACACAGAGGTTTCCTAGCTCAAGCGAAACGAAATAGGAGCGCATATGAGATATGTGCGGGACCGAGAATAATGCGTGTATGTGATACCGTATTTCATTCTCGCGATGAATGTTTCGATTGGTTGTATGCGATATAACCTAGTTATCGAATCAAAGATTGATTCGATAAGTCGATTCATTTGATACTGGTCGGTTATGTGCGACATGACCGGATCATTGAATCAAGTGTTGATTTAATGATTTAATGTATAATTATATATTTGATATATTACTTTGCATTAACTAGTATTGGTTCATTTTAAAAGGATTTTCTCACTTGAAGTGCACATTGTATATGTGATATATTTTGTGTGCACTTGATTGTATCATGTTTGATGATGCATACTTACTTGACTTTGTGCAAAGAATTAAACCATGGTTATGATAATGGTTAGGGTTTTGAGTTATTCACCTTTTTATTTATCCATTCTTTTAAGAGAAATAGATAAAAGAAAAACAAAATGGTTTCTTTCTTTCATGAAGCTTGTTGAAGCTTCATGAAGCTTTGACTAAAGTGACCATTTTGTCTTCATCCTTAACCCTAACCATTCCTACTAACCATGGTCTATTCTCTACACCTAACCAAGGTTAGAAGATGATAAGTATTCATTTTATTATTCTTTTCAAGAATAACTTATCATATTCTATCTTCTTCTTCTTCATCATCTTCATGAAGAAAACCTTGCCTCCATCAATGGCACCTTGAGCAAAAGTGTGAGAAATCCAATTCTAAAGTGAACCCACCTCCTATTTCTTCACCCTCTACCTCTTGCCAAGTAGTATAGGGTGTTTTCTTCACAAGTTTCACAACTTGGTGAAGTTGGAGCTTGATCTTGTGTAACCTCGACGTAGATCATCTTCGGCATCGTAGCCGACGACTTGTCCGCTCATTTCTCCGATGAAGCCGATGTTAGAGGCCGAGATCCGACTAGGACAGCGAGAGGACGTCTACGTGGAGATAAGGAAGTGGAGAACCGGATCTACAAAGGTTGTAGCTTCTCACTTTTAGTTAAGTTGTTAACTAGCTTTATGTTTCGCCTAAAATTCTAGTTAACGATCCGTATTAGGGTTTCTCGGCACCGGAAAAATTTGAAATTGGCATGGTTGATGCCTTGTGAGACTTCATTAGCGTGCCTAGGAACCCTACAGTGGTATCAGAGCTACTAGGCATTGGATGTCGACCTATGGGGGGTTCTCACTGTGTGACAGTGTGGCGAAGCATAGGCTCTTAACCCCCCAGGGTGTCCCGAGACCGGAAGGTGTTCCGGCGGGTTGTAGTCCTCGCGAGGGGGCATGCGTAAAAAGTAGCTGCTGAGGGACCCGTTGGTGCCACGGTGACCCTATTGGATGGGATGGCTGCCTGACCTACAGTGGTGTCAGAGCCTAGCTAGAGCGTTAGGCGATGCTTAGACGATGTTTGAAACCCGATCGAACCCGAAACCCTAATTTTTTCACGCTCTCTGGACTTTTTTCAAAAACTGGGTTTTTTCCAGATTAAAAATGCTTAAAAAATTCAGCAGGGAATTCTAAGAATTACGGTGCAAATTTTTACAAGAGATGAGTCCAAAGCGCGGCGGAACCGCGGCAGAAGCCTGGCTTCTGCGGCGGTTCCGTGGCCAGATGATGACATCATCATTCCCTTTTTGCACAGTAATTCCTAATCTAAGATGCTGAGTTTTCTGGGAATTTTTAATTTGAATCAAAAGTTGAGTGTTCTGGGGTTGCATTGGGAATCGTAGATTCGATCGGATTATTAAACTTCGTCTATGTGTTTTTCCGGATAACTTTAGAATATGTTAAAAAGTTCGATCGGATATAAATACCCAACTTTTCCCCTGCCGGAAAAATTTCCAAGTGTTGGATTTTTCTGTGGTTTAAAGACGTTCTGAGTAGTGCAAGTAACGCGATGGTCCCTCTAGAAGACAACAAACCTTAACTCGATTATGTGACCGTCTTGAACTGCCCTTTGAACCTTTGGGTTTGGGGCAGTACGGCGTGCCACATGTGAGGCGTTGGCTTGACCCTTCTACGGCTGGACCGTTGGTACTGAGGCATGAAGTGAATGTCTTTGAACCTATTTCATGTGTTGAACGGTTTCAGGAAAACTTGGGTGTTCGAATGTTCGATCGGAAAGTTTAATATTTTCTATTTATTCGGAAAGGGATACAATAATTGGAATTCACACACAGTTATGAGATAACTGAATGAATGTTATAAATCTAGCGGTTTAGTCTCACTTCATATTGAAAAGAGTTTTCGATGATGAGACTAAAATGCGGGGTTTATAATTGTTAGGCATGTGATGTCTAAGTATTTCATTTGATTAGGCATGAGATGTCTAAAGAGGTTGCGGATTCCAACTATTGTAGTTTTACACTTTCTTTTCTGTGACCGTAAGTGTAATATATGATATCGCCGGTTTCGTTGCTATATGCCAACAACAATTGGGATGCGCATATTTACTTACGTTGATGGCATGTGATGTTATGTGTTGCTGGATATGTTATATTGGATCGTCGTGTTTGAATAGCCGGGGGTTTTTATGTGAGATGAGTGTTTTTCATTTTCATTCATGTAAAAACTTGTATGTAATATTCTTTTATTTAGGCCACTTCCAGGTTGCGGAAGCTGTCACCTTTTGTATATTATTTACTTTTCTGCACTAGGATAGACCCAAGGAGGGGAGCACAAGCAACCGGGTTCTAGGGTCCAGTGGGAGGCCATCTCGAGGAGTCGAGTTCGGGTCTCCTAACCCTAGAATTGGTAGGGTTGCTTGCCGCTCTCGTAGGGGTCTAAGGGTATGGGATTGGCTATTCATCACGACCGTGGAATCCGTGTTTTATACTGGCTCATATTAAAAACACGGACGTCCTAGTATATCCAATATTTCATATGATATTTTCTGCTGCGATATCTGTGATGTGATCATTTGATATGTTCTGATGGATACAGTATATAGTATATATGATATATTATATATAGACGTTACTTATGTTTTGCACCCGCACTAGCCCTGCCCTGCACTGTCGTTAGTTACCTAACCTAACGGTGCACGAGGGGACATCGAGGCGAATGCGGATGGCATAAGTGTACGTCGTATTTATCTGTGATGTTTAGGTAACTTAAATGATGGGACTTCATTAATGTGATTAATGAAAGAAAAGAAACCTAAAAGATGTTGTAGAATCAAATTTTAAATAAAAAGGGTAGCTACAGTTTTGCTTTGCATAGCGGTATATATGATAACCCTGCACCTTATTCGATGAGGAAAGGGCCGAGATCCCTTCACCGGGAGTGACCCCTTTAGCAATAACTGGCAGATGCTATACACTCGGTTTGACTTTTGATTGCTTCTATAGTTTCTGCTTTGCACAGTGATATATATGATATATCCCGCACCTCATTCGACGAGGAAAGGGCCGACGATCCCTTCACCGGGAGTGACCCCTTTAGCAAAACTAGAAAAGCCTCAAAATCACTCCATTTCAGAACTTCATTTGATTCTACAACGATATCAAGTTCATTACGCAATAGGTTTTCAGAAAAACCTGTCGTAGCCCTCCGTCATTTCAGATAAGTCCTGTTTAGTATTCGTGCTGCGTTTGTTGACCTTGTCAAGGCGCAGTGTGCAGTAGCTAACCAGTATTTATCTGCTTTTGCATATGATGCAGATTGAGTTAGGGTAGTCGTACGGCCTTGTTGACCTTGTCAAGGGTCGTGCGGGTGGGTTTAATTCAATCAAGAAATGACGGGTTGAACTTGACTTACGGTCTATGGTTTGTTGACCTTGTCAAGGTCATAGATCGTTTGGGGCAAAAGCATTATCGGGAATTTCAAGTGTTGAAATTTGCAATGAGATTGCATACCTTCTATGAGATAGTTGGATCCCGATACCCACTGCGAGTAAGAGTTACTCCTGGGAGAGTTTTACACATTACAATTAGCCGATCAAGTAGGTGTCTAGAAAGGTGTCAACGGGGTTACGCCTCTGGGAAAACGAGGTTTACTTTAATTAGGTCCGTGCGAAAGCACGGGGAACCTCCCTCAAAGTACCGACACTGGCCTGGCTGAAAGACCGACGAAGTTGTAAGGTGTAATTAATCCCGGCTAGTCTTTTCCTTTTAAGGTTTGAAGGAAGATTTGATAAAAACCAGTGGGAGCCATCCTGATTAGATAAGATAATAATCAATCTGATCTTGCAAGAGCATACGCTAAAATGTTTTCTTCTCTCTCTCTCCAGGTAGCAACCATGTCATGCCCTAATAAAGATAATAATATGGATGTATTGACTGAACCCGCATGTTATACTGTGCTGGGGAACGTTGGCTCCGTTCTTTCTTATAAGAGTTATAGGAATGAACAGGACATTGGGGAATACCAGGATTCCCAAGCCACCCGAATGAGGAAAGTACATGATGATGCATTTTCTTCGGGTGTGTTCGTTACAGAGAACTGTTTCTCCATTTGCTCTACGTCCTGGGTATTAGATACCGGGTCAGGATCCCATATATGTAATCAGTTACATGGGCTCAGGAAAGGTAGAGAACTTAGAGAAGGTGATAAAGACATTAGAGTTGGAAATGGTGCAATTGTTGCAGCTAAGACTGTCGGGGAATATCACCTTGCATTACCAACTGGTAATACATTGGTTCTGAACGAATGTTATTACATGCCAAACCTGATATGCAACATTATATCGGTTTCTTTATTGAGTAAAGAGGGATATAATTTTGTATTACAGGATAATGTTATGAACATTTTCCGTAACCAAAAGTTGGTTGGATCAGGCATGTTGTGCAATGGCATTTATGTTCTAAATCAATCAACAGTTCTGAGCATAACAAACACACACAAGAGGAAGAGTTCAGAACTGAACGAATCCTTCTTGTGGCATTGTAGACTGGGTCACATCAATGCGAAACGACTGGCTAAGTTGCATAAGGATGGATATTTGAAACCATTCGAATTTTCATCTTATGACACTTGCCAGTCATGTCTCAAAGGCAAGTTGCCCAAAACTCCGTTTACGGGACACGGAGAAAGAGTTACCGAACTCTTGGGACTGATACATAGTGATGTATGCGGTCCCATGTCTACACATGCCAGGGATTGTTCTTCGTACTTCATTACATTCACTAACGATCTCTCTAGATTCGGATATGTGTTCCTGATGAGACACAAGTCTGGAGCTTTTGAGAAATTTAGAGAATATAAACAAGAAGTCGAGAACCAAACCGGAAAAGGTATTAAAATCCTTCGATCTGATCGAGGAGGTGAATACTTGAGCAATGAATTCCTGGACTTCCTAAAATAGAATGGGATTCTCTCTCAGCTGACTCCTCCATATACACCACAGCACAACGGTGTATCAGAACGGAGGAACTGCGCCCTATTAGATATGGTGCGCTCTATGATGAGCACAGCTGAGTTACCTATTTCCTTCTGGGGATATGCGCTGGAGACAGCAGCATACCTATTGAATCAAGTTCCATCTAAATCTGTACCTACCATACCATATGAGATATGGAGTGGGAAGAGGCCATATCTTAAACGAGTTAAGATATAGGGTTGTCCAGCCTATGTCAAAAGACAAAATCCGGACAAGCTCGAGGCACGGTCAGTTCTTTGCAAGTTTGTGGGATATCCAAAGAACTCATATGGGTATTTTTTCTACCACAGTGAGGAACAAAAAGTGTTTGTTGCTCAACATGCCACCTTTTTAGAAAAGGAATTCCTTGAAAAAGAAATTAGTGGCAAAGTGGTAGAGCTGGAAGAGGTTCCAGATACACAAACCGTAACTGAAGATTTAGTGGAACCAGAAGATTCAGTAGCTCCCAATGAACCTCAGCCTCTCCGCCGATCTAGTAGGGTTCCTCGCCCACCTGAGAGATACTACGGTTTTCTCATGGATGGTGGGAGCGAGGATTGCATCATGGAGGATGATGACCCAACTAGTTTCGAGCAGGCCATCACGAGTAGGGACTCAGTGAAATGGCTGGATGCTATGCGGTCCGAGATGGAATCCATGTACACCAACAAAGTATGGACTTTGGAAGTTGCTCCTGAAGGGGTAAAACCCATTGGGAGCAAGTGGATCTTCAAGAAAAAACTTGGTGTATATGGAAAAGTGGAGACTTTCAAAGCTAGACTTGTCGCAAAGGGTTTTTGTCAAAGACCAGGTGTGGACTATGACGAAACCTTTTCTCCAGTGGCTATGCTTAAATCCATCCGGATCATACTTGCCATCGCTGCATATCATGATTACGAAATCCGGAAAATGTATGTTAAGACCGCCTTTCTAAATAGTGATTTAGAAGAGTGCGTGTACATGACTCAGCCAGAGAGCTTCGTAGACAGTGGGAGCAGCGGGAAGGTGTGCAAACTGCTTAAATCCATTTATGGATTAAAGCAAGCATCGCGAAGTTAGAACATCTGCTTTGACGTCGTTATCAAAGAGTTTGATTTCGTCAAAAACCCAGATGAACCTTGTATTTACAAGAAGGTGGCAGAGAGTAAGGTTGTCTTCCTCGTATTGTACGTAGACGACATACTCTTGATAGGAAATGATATTCCTATACTGCAATCAGTCAAGCTCTTCTTATCATAAAGATTCTCAATGAAAGATCTTGGTGATGCCTCCTGCATATTGGGAATTAGGATCTATAGAGATAGATCCAAACGGATATTGGGATTGTCCCAATCCAGGTACATTGACACCATACTAAAGAGGTTTAGTATGGAAGAATCCAAGCATGGGAATTTGCCCACGATCTCTGGAGTCACTCTCTCCAAAGAGATGTCTCCCAAGACTGATTTGGAGAAAGCTCGCATACAAGGGATACCCTGTGCTTCGGCTGTAGGCTCTATCATGTACGCGATGCTATGTACCAGACCCGATGTAGCATACTCACTAAGTGTAGTGAGCAAGTATCAAGCTGATCCTGGAGAGAGTCACTGGACAGCTGTGAAGAGCATTCTCAAGTACTTACAAAGGACTAAAGAGATGCTCTTGGTGTATGGTGACGGAGAACTCCAAGTGGAGTCCTTTACCGATTCGAGCTTCCAAAGTGATAAGGACGACTCTAAGTCGCAGTCGGGATTTGTCTTTACCCTTTACGGAGGGGCGGTTAGCTGGAAGAGTTCCAAGCAGGAAACCGTGGCAGACTCGACGATGGAGGCTGAATACATCGCTGCCAACGATGCTGCTAAAGAGGCTGTCTGGATCAAGAAGTTCATTACTGAACTTGGAGTGGTTCCATCCATTGAGCATCCAATACCTTTGTATTGCGATAACAATGGAGCGGTGGCTTTGGCCAAGGAACCCAGGTCCCATCAGCGATCCAGGCATATTCTGAGGCGGTATCACCTGATCCGGGAGATAGTTGATCGCCGGGAGATCGAGGTCAGGAGGGTTGACACGAAGAACAACACGGCGGATCCACTCACGAAGGCCATTCCCCAGATAGAGTTTGAGAGACTCTTCTGGATGCTCGGTATGCGATACTACAGCAGCTGGCCCTAGTGCAAGTGGGAGATTGTTAGTTGTATGTATGTCCTAGAGGCCAGTATTGTACAGATGATGTATATTATATTGGATGCTTGGACATATATAGAGATGACTTTCTTGCTCGATATGATAGTATGCTATCTGGTTGCTCTTTATCTTAACATGTACACTAGTCTCTTTAAACTTTCTTATAGTTACATGTTGGTAAAGCCCTTAGGATGTGTACTTGACTACCTGGACTATGATGCGGATCATACTAGTGGGGACATGGTAGTCTATAGGTACATCCTTCAAGGTCCCCAGTCGTGGGTGTATCGAGACGGGGCATCGATATACCAGTGTAGACTAGCGTATACGCTTCTCGACCCATGAGATGGGCGATGGATGATCCTATATCCATTGGTGTTTGACATCAGAGATGGTATACGGGTGCTCAGTAGAGACTGGGTACACTGGACGGACTCGCCGAGAACTCCCAGATGGTATTATACCTCACGTCAGATGGCAGTTCTCAGGTGACACTTGTGCAGGTTAGTCTGTAGACCCGAGATCGTCATAGAGTCTTGTGTGATTCCCACTGTGCTTTGATCTCCACCTTACCACGTCCATGAGGGCATGTAAAATGGTGGTCTTTAGGTACAGTCCCGAGTCACATGGAGGCAATGAGCGATAGGAGGGGTTTCGTCTCTCCCGGTATTGGGGGTTGATATTGCGCAGTGCTCGATTGGCCGTAACAGGGAAGTCCGTGGCCAGGGCTGATCAGAGATTTGCTGGTAAGTGTTACTAGTAGTTTCTTGACCCGTTATGAGCCTCACATCGGCACGACTTATCGGTTATTGGGGTCTGACGTTTACCACCCCTAGACTTGATATGCGACATATCAGACGAACAGACCGGACTGTACGGTAAGTGTTACTGGTTGGATTCACAGGAGTGTGAGCGGGTTGGCTCGTCGATCTTCTGATCGCTCAATACCCGGATGGCCGTTACGTTTAGCAGACCGCTTGCGGCTTGTGGGGGCTTGATATGATCATCAACTGCTTCCGGCGTATTGACGAGTCTTTAGAGTCCTACACAGAGGTTTCCTGGCTCAAGCGAAACGAAATAGGAGCGCATATGAGATATGTGCGGGACCGAGAATAATGCGTCTATGTGATACCGTATTTCATTCTCACGATGAATGTTTCGATTGGTTGTATGCGATATAACCTAAGTATCGAATCAAAGATTGATTCGATAAGTCGATTCATTTGATACTAGTCGGTTATGTGCGACATGACCGGATCATTGAATCAAGTGTTGATTTAATGGTTTAATGTATAATTATATATTTGATATATTACTTTGCATTAACTAGTATTGGTTCATTTTAAAAGGATTTTCTCACTTGAAGTGCACATTGTATATGTGATATATTTTGCGTGCACTTGATTGTATCATGTTTGATGATACATACTTACTTGGCTTTGTGCAAAGAATTAAACCATGGTTATGATAATGGTTAGGGTTTTGAGTTATTCACCTTTTTATTTATCCATTCTTTTAAGAGAAATAGATAAAAGAAAAACAAAATGGTTTCTTTCTTTCATGAAGCTTGTTGAAGCTTCATGAAGGTTTGACTAAAGTGACCATTTTGTCTTCATCCTTAACCCTAACCATTCCTACTAACAATGGTCTATTCTCTACACCTAACCAAGGTTAGAAGATGATAAGTATTCATTTTATTATTCTTTTCAAGAATAACTTATCATATTCTATCTTCTTCTTCTTCTTCATCATCATGAAGAAAACCTTGCCTCCATCAATGGCACCTTGAGCAAAAGTGTGAGAAATCCAATTCTAAAGTGAACCCACCTCCTATTTCTTCACCCTCTACCTCTTGCCAAGTAGTATAGGGTGTTTTCTTCACAAGTTTCACAACTTGGTGAAGTTGGAGCTTGATCTTGTGTAACCTCGACATAGATCATCTTCGGCATCGTAGCCGACGACTTGTTCGCTCATTTCTCCGATGAAGCTGATGCTAGAGTCCGAGATCCGACTAGGACAGCGAGAGGACGTCTACGTAGAGCTAAGGAAGTGGTGAACCGGATCTACAAAGGTTGTAGCTTCTCACTTTTAGTTAAGTTGTTAACTAGCTTTATGTTTCGCCTAAAATTCTAGTTAACGATCCGTATTAGGGTTTCTCGGCACCGGAAAAATTTAAAATTGGCATGGTTGATGCCTTGTGAGACTTCATTAGCGTGCCTAGGAACCCTACAGCATACACAGGCTAGAAATCCCCGACATCCCTTTCTCAACGGCTGATCAGCGTGAAGAGAAGAAATCAATATGTGAGGGGCGGCACCACGGTCCCCCTGCACAACAAAAGCCGACTCACCGGGAAAACAAAATCTAACTGTCTTCTCGCGGCAGTCCACAGACGCATAGCACGTGGCTAACCAATCCATGCCTAAAAGAACGTTGAAGTCCAACATCCCAAGAAGGATCAAGTCGACAGGCAGCTCTCGCTCGCCAATACGGACGGTACAGGATTGGAACACGTGCCTAGCAACAAATGACTCTCCCACAGGCGTGGCCACAACAAGCGACTGATCAAGCAAACCGGACTCTCTACCCAAACTCGGAACGAAGTGTGTGGAAACGTACGAGTGTGTGGATCCGGGATCAAACAACACGTGTGCATCAATAGAGCATACTGATAGGGTACCTGTCACGACGGCATTGGATGCCTGCGCATCCTGCGGTGTCAATGCAAAAACTCGGGCCTGACCTCTACCAATAGCGGGCTGACCTCGGCCTCGGCCTTTGCCTCCTCTTCCTTTCTAGATAGGTCCGCCGTGTCCATGGCCTCTGGGTGCACCTAACTGGCGTGGAGCATCGCCCGTGGCAGGAAGTAGAGCTCTCTGAGGAGGGGGCGGTGATGGTGGTAGGGTCACATGAGGAATTGTCGCCGCTCCCTGTCGTCTCGCTGGACAATCTCTAACACGATGGTGCAGACTCTCGCACCCATAACATCCTGGCGATGCCTGCTGTCCCTGTGGGTACGAACCATACAGCTGACCTCGTCCAAACCCTCTGCCGGCCCTATCTTTCGGAAAGAATCTGGCATGCTGCCTCTGATCTGGCGTGTCGGTACGAATCCTCTTCGGCCCACGAACGGCTGAAGTCGCTGAAATACGTGCCTCCATCCGCAACTCTGTATCCATAGCCGCTGAATAGGTATCGAAGTGCTGGGAGCCAATGGCAAGAAATAGCTGGGCATCCAGTCCCTGTATGAATCTCTTCACCCTCTTCGCTTCGGTATCCACCAGATACGGAGCATATCGAGACAACTGTGTAAACTGGACGTCATACTCAGATGCCGTCATCCCTGGTGTCTTGATCAAGGCTTCAAAACTACGAGCTCTGGCGTCATGAACGCTCTCAGGAAGGAAACGGGCTAGAAAGACTGCGGTGAACTCGGTCCAAGTCATGGGCGGAAGACCTGCAGCTCGACCTCTCAAAACTGACTCCCACCATATCTGTACGAGGCCCTCTAGACGGAAACTCGCCAGCTCTACCCATCGATCATCAGAACATCTCAGCGAACGGCAGATCCTGGCCAAACTGTCAAGGAACGTCTGCGGGTCCTCTGCTGCATTGGTACCCATGAAGACTGGAGGTCTCAGCCTCATGAACTCCTGTAGCGAAACCGGAATGGCCATGGTGGTAGTAGTAGGAGCAGGTATCATAGTAGTCTGGGATGTAGTAGGTACGTCCTCCGGCCTCGATGCACGACCGGCCGCAATTAAGGATCCTACCATCTGGCGTAGCTCCTGCATACTCCCCATCATCTGTCGCAACTCCTCCATACCGGACTCAAGCCTATCCATACGGCCTGGGCAAGGCGGATCAGTCTGTCCCTGCGGCGTAGGCATACCACCCTGCTCAGTTCTAGTCTCGGACGAGCCAGCTCGAATCTCGTCTCGGGCGGCAGCCCTCTACGCTCTGGTAGCCCTCTACGGCATAGTGACTGGTACGGGAAACAGGACAATAAGAACGGTGCAATAGAATCGTAGGATACACGGAATTGAAGAAGAAATTTCAAGCAAGTATATCCTAAAGTCACTTAGGCGGAGTACCGTATCGCAAGTATGCCGCGGACATACGCACGCTACGCTGCCTTGCTTAAATCACTTACTCCATCTACTAAGGGTCATCCTACACTCGGAAAGGTGAAACCTATCGCTCTGATACCAACTTTGTCACGACCCGCAAGGTACGGAACACGACCGGCACTTAAGTTACGAAACGACTCAAGGCGTCCGTAAAATAAGTAAGCCGAAGCCCAGAATACAAAACCCAATTAAGAATTAGAGTGAAAGAGACCAATTTATTTAAAGCATTTTACTCCATTAAACCACATCAAGTTTCTTTTTTAAAACAACTTTCCCTTTTTCCCAAAATTCCGGCAGAATCTCCTTTGTAAAATAAGCCCCAAACGGGTACAAAACAGGAATATAAATGAATAACATGAATATGGCATCCCCAAGCGGGAGCTAGCTCTTCGCCTCAAGGCGGTCACAAATCCCACGCAAAGTAAGATAGCAATGTGCATAAATAAGCATGAAGCACAAGTAAAATAACATGTCGACTCAAGTGAGCTCGACCCTAAATATCATAAATCCACAAGTCTCACAATCTCGTCTCTAGGTCAATATACAGTAATCCAAATAAACTGGTACTGCTGGAATAGTAGTAGTAAATGGAGTACTCTAGATACAATGAATATATATAAGGCGGTACAAAATGATAACAACCCACCTATGAGCAAAAGCCTCGAGTCCAGGTAAAAAGGGCAAAATGAGCAAAAGTGTCCGCCGCTACAGTGCTGACGGAACGGACCTGCAGAAAAGCTGTGGCACAACGGGGGTGAGTTGCCAGCTCGTGAGTAATAAATAACATCTACAAAGGCTATCGCATGTATGCACACAAGTATCCTAGCATCCCTAAACAGGTATGGCTATATGTACTAGCAGGTATATATGCAACATCAGTGTACTAGTAAGTATGTATGTCACATGGATGTAATAACAGGTATGTATGCTATATGAGTCAACTCAAGATCTCAACATGCAAGTACAAGAACTATTCTTTCTTTGTTTTTGAAACTCTTTTCAAATATCAGCATAATATCCATGAAATCAATAAAGTGGGTATCCAGCAACGACACCTCAAAACTGTCTCAATCTCATATATCTATGTCAAGTATCTCTGGCCTCAGCCGTCCGGCTGATCCATGTCAAATATCCATATCTCAATCTAGCGGCCACGGTCGGTATCCTCTGGATATCCGCCGTGCCAAATGAAGTCACCGGTAGGTAGTCCGTCCCCTGCCAGGCTCAACGCCATCTCCTGCGATCTTCTTGCCCCGGGATACCGTACCGGGCCCACCATGTACCCGAGACGGTTCATCCACCTCCTCGAAATGGGTCTCGAAAACCACAGCAAACTCATGGTGGACGACACTTTACATCACTAGAAAACCGCAACTTTTATATTTTAAAAGATTATAAGTTTGAAATCTTTCGGCTTTCCCCCGAAATCCAGAAATATCATAAATCTCATGAAATCATCATGGGTGCATATGTCAAAGATTAATGAATGCATGTGGTATCAATTTGCAATGTATGATTTATACTAGGCATGAGCAAATGATATGATGATAGATATGCACGAGAATAGCAAGTCTTATGATTTCATTTTAAAGATGTATAGCAATAACACATTTCTAAACATTAATTATTAACATGTTTCAGATTACAAGTTATCTAGTGTCGTGACATGGCAATTACCAGGGGGGTGTACACATGAATAGTGCTCGTGCTGCATATAAAAACCTGGTAATGGTGCATGTGTCCTACAATGAGTTTGCGTATACGGGTATAACATATGGATCTAACTGCAGCAAATGTCATGCAAGTATTATTATTCTAATGTCACAAGTAAATATCAAGATTTAATATTTTCAAGTTCACTAAATTTATCGGGCGACATGCGCCATCCAAACGATCGTCCCCGTAGATATTAAATCTACTCATCCGTGATCCCGCGCTAGGTGTGTCCGACCACCTGCTTTCCTTTCTCCGCTGCGCTTGAAGTCCCTGCCGGCGAGCCTGGAATTTACAAAAGTCACATACATCAGGAAAATCCTGCAAAAACACGATATATCGATAAAAGGATACGTGTGCGTGAAACTAAACGCGGGTGCACACGACACGTCGCAACGCGTACAAACCCACCACAACCTACTCTGACACGCTGTGTCGCGCAGCGCGCCACAGGACCACGCATATCACGCGCGTGTCGCACGAGACTTAAAACATCGAAGACACGCTATTAGCTCCAGATTTTTCCTCTGGACCTAACTTAAAAAGATGCAAGTACTAGCAGACTAATCTACCCATAAGAACCCTACACCCAAAAATCCAATACCCCACCCCCTACTCTGGCCGCAATTTGTGGCCAGAAAGAATAAACCGGCGGCCAAGAGTGGGAGGTGGGTCCCCGTGCTCTGTGTGTGTGCTGCTGCTACGGCTCCTGGTGTTGCAAAATTTGGGCTGAAATGAGCTGATCTCTTCACTGTGCTGGCAGCTGCTATTTCAGCTGATGCTGCTGCTTGTGTTGTTTCTCTTTTTTTTGTGTTTGTGTTGCAGTTGGGAGCAGTAGCAGTGGCAAGGGTTGAGGTATTGTTAAGGGAAGGGTTGTGTGTTGTGGGGGAAGTGTTATGTAAAGAGTTGGGGGCTAATGTAGCGGCTGCTACTGCTGATGTTCTGAAGAAAAAGGTTGAAGTTGATTGTAACAGGCTGATAGTGTGCTGATGTGTGGTCAGGGGCTGAAATGTGATGATGTGTGGGGCTGAAATGTGCTGTTTTTGGTGGCTATGTGCTGATATGAGTGTGTGAGTGAGAGAGAGGTGAAAAAGTTTTGAAATGAGATAGTGTGACTTAACCTTAAAGCTATCATGACAACCATCACATCTCTCTCTCTCTCTCAAGCAAGTCAACCTTAAACACCCTAAACACCCTTGGTCAAAACCAACCACCCTTAATTAAACCTAATTAGCCTAATCAAGTGTGTTAGACCACCATGGTTAACTTAAACATGGTTAACCCACAAGCTCACTTATATGGCAACCCTAGACTTAATCCACATTAACATGCACAAGTGTGTGCAGTCGTGATAAAATTCTACAAAAATAACCATAAAACCAGATAAATTACTAGAAACCTGTTTTGGTAAACTTTTTACCAAAAACCCCCACATTAACACACAATTACCACTAACCCTAAACTCAGGTGTTACAAAAGCCCTCATCAAGAGGCCACCGAGCAGCTACCCTGCTCGGTCCATCCTTGGCTGTAATCTCTTACCCAACGACGCCAAGGATCAAAGCCCTCATCAAGAGGCTACCGAGAAGCAACCCTTCTCGGTCCTTCCATGGCTGGTAGTTCACTACCCACAGATGCCAAGGATCAAAGCCCTCATCAAGAGGCCACCGAGCAGCCACCTTACTCAGTCCATCCATTGTTGGTAGTTCACTACCCACCGACGCCAAGGATCAAAGCCCTCATCAAGAGGCCACCGAGCAGCCACCCTACTCGGTCCATCCATGGCTGGTAGTTCACTACCCACCGACGCCAAGGATCAAAGCCCTCATCAAGAGGCCACCGAGCAGCCACCCTGCTCGTTCCATCCTTGGCTGGTAATCTCTTACCCCATGACGCCAAGGATCAAAGCCCTCATCAAGAGGCCACCGAGAAGCTACCCTGCTCGGTCCATCTTTAGCAGGCAACTCCTTGCCCAACGACGCCAAGGATCAAAACCCTCATCAAGAGGCCATCGAGCAGCTTCCCTGCTCAACTTCCTGCACGTATTTTAATAAGCGATCCCCACCTCGACTTCGGGGCCATAGAGACACCGAACTTACACCGATCTTCGTATGCTTGGCAAATGGTTGAATTCAACTCGACGTGCGATCGCCAGATGAAAAACCGATTTTCGACCTAACGCATCATGAAAGCAATACCGTGCAAATAAAATTTTATGGGTGCAAACAAAGGGAAAATGTGCACGCAGACAACACTGCAAAAATATTTTATTCACAAAGCCAGAGGTCTTTACAGATGTATTATGGGCTCCCCAGCCTTACAAAAAACACCTGGAAGCTTACAAAATTTCAGCGCAAAAGAAAATAAGGAGGAGGGGAGGTTCAGGCCTCGGGGCCGGGAAGAACCTCGATTAGCTGCGCTTCCACTGCGACAACCGGGGTGGCATCTTGAAGGTCGGCGCCCACCGCAGGGGCCTCGGCGCCGGTAGTCAGGGCGTCCGACTTTCCCCAACGCTCCCAGCATGGGCCTCTCCCATTCCAGCACTTCCGGGAGCATTCCTCTGCGCCTCATCCCCGATGGGGTACTCACCCAGGAGCTCACCGTCAGGGAACTCCTGCATCAGGGCCTTAACGGCGTCGAGGGCGTTGTGCCAAACGATGGCAGCGGCTCCAGCAAGGTCGGTGCAGTACTGGTCTGACTTCTTGTAGCTCTCTACCGCCTTCGACGCTCTGAGCTCGGCACGCGTCGTTCCCTCCTTCGCCGCCTCGTTCTCCCTCAGGAGGGTGTTTGCCGTCTTTTTCAGGGTGGCGACAAGCACCCTAGAGTCTTCCAACTTAGCCTCGGCAGCCCGGGCGGCCAATCGGCACTTGGCGATCTCCTGATCCCCGGCCGCCACCCAGTCTTCAAAGGCAGTGACCCTCTCTATCGCCGCTTGCAGCTCCAGCCTTGAGCTCTCCTCCCATGAGGAGAACTCGCCCGCGGCCTGCATATCGCCGGGGCAATTTCGTCGTCCTCTATGTTGACGACGAGCGCGACGTGCTGGAGGACCTGAAGAAAAAAAAGGAGGGTTAAAAAAAAAGGGGCACCCAATCTCGCGAACAAAAATACTGAATGAAGACCCGAGTGGGGTGCGAACACTAACCTGCATGTCTTCTTCGGCTATGGCCGCCATTTGGGCCCGGAGGGTCCCCCGAGGGATTCTGCCCCCGGCAGACCATTCCATCTCTGAGAGCAAACTGTCGGTGACGGAAAGCCCCGAGGGCACCTCAAAGCGAAGATCCCCTTCGTCCACGATAATCGGGGAAGCCGGGGAGAGGGGCGCCGTCCTATGGAACCTCTTGAGGAGAGACACAGGGGAACCAGTCTCACCTCCTACCTCCAGAGCCCAGGGCTCTTGCTCCCGAGAACATTTTCGGTTCGGAGCTTGGCTGGACTCCGGGACCCGGGGCGCGCTCGAGCGCCTGGCTGGGGCGGCCGCCGGAGGGGCCGGAGCCGACAACGGGCGAGAGGAGCCAGCGCCTCCGGCCTTCTTTGTAGGGTTACTAGGCACTGCCACAAGGGTCTACGAGGCATCAACCATGCTCGGTTAAAAATTTAGCCGTGCCGAACATCCCTTAACAAGATCTTTAAACTAGAGATTAGGCGAAAACAAGCATGTTAAACACTTTAACACTAAGTGAGAGGGATTACAACCTTTGTAGATCCGGTCCTTCACTTCTTAAGCTCCGTGTTGAGGTCCCTTCGCTGCGATCATCGTGTTCCGGACTCTCAAGAGGCTCAACGAAGATAAAGATGCAGTCTTGCTTCCGATCTTCGATAACAAAGATGATCTACCTTGAAGTTTCATTAACACAAGCTAACACTCACTAAATGAAGTGAACACCCTCATCTAAATGGCAAGGATAGATGAGGATGATGAAGTAGGATTTTTAGCTCTCATTTATAATCTTTTTCTCACACATAATCATCACTTAGAAAAAACTAGAAAGCTTTTTCCATGAAGAACTCAAGGAAGAAGATGAATCAATCATTTGTGATGAATAATGAAAAGATAATAATGATGAATAATGCAACCATGGTCAACTAAACCCTTGTAGATATTTAACTAGGGCTAGGGTTTGGGTTGGGTTAAAGGTGAGTCACTTGAAAATATCAAGCATAATATCTTTTCCATGACAAAAGAAAAACTTTCTAGAATGTTCATGAAACCACTAACCCAATTCAAACCCTAACCTTGTTTAATCTCCACTAATCATGTTGCATTAATAATCATATCATGTTACAATATTATATATCACATATATAATATTTATTGTAACAAAATAAAATATTACATTTAACATATATCGCATATATATCAATGTATTACCCGAGTGAGAAAAAGAATCTTTTAGTGAGCTAATATTAGTTAATGTAATTTAATATATCATATATATTATTATGCATTAAATTATCGAATCAACACTTGATCCGAAAATCCGGCTATATCGCATATAACCGACTAATACGATGACCAGGCTATATCACATATACCCAGCCGATATCTCATATCGCGAGAATCCAATACGGTATCACATACCGCATTATCCTCGGTCCCGCACATATCACATATGTGCTCCTGCTCCATTTTTCCTGAGTCAAGAAACTTCTGTGTAGGACTCTAAAGAATCGTCAATACGCCGGCAGTAGGTGATGATCATATCAAACACCCACAAGCTGTAAGTGGTCAGCTAAACATAACAGCTACCCGGGTATTGAGTGCTCAGAAGATCAACAAGCAAGCCTGTACATTCTTCTATGAATCCAATCAGTAAGACTCCCGTACTGTCCGGTCTCGTCGTCTGATATGTCGCATATCTCGCCTAGGGGTGGTAAACGTCAAACCCCAGTAGCTTGATAAGTCGTGTCGATATAAGGTCTATAACAGTTCGAGAAACTACTGATAACACTTACCAGTAAATCTCAGCAACCCTAGTCAGGGATTTCCAGTTATAGCCAATCGAACACAGCGCAATATCAACTCCCTATACCGAGAGAGACGAATCCCCTCCTATCGCTCATTGCCACCATGTGATTCGGGACTGTACCCAAAAGCCACCTTTTTGCATGCCCTCTTGGACGTGGTATAATGGAAATCAAAGCACAGTGGGAATCACACAAGACTCTATGACGATCTCGGGTCAACAGACTACTCTGTACTAGTGTCACCGGAGAACTGCCATCTGACGTGAGGTATAATACCATCTGGGAGTTCTCGGCGAGTCCGTCCAGTGTACCCAGTCTCCACTGAGCACCCGTACACCATCCTTGATGTCAAACACTGATGGAAATGGGATCATCCATCGCCCATCATATGGGTCAAGATGCGTATACGCTAGTCTACTCTGGTATATTGATGCCCTGTCTCGATACACCCTCGACTAGGAACAGTTATAGGATGTACTCGTCGACTACCGTGGCCCCACTTGTATGATCTCGTCATAGTCCCAGTAGTCTAGTACATATCCTAAGGGCTTTATCAACATGTAACATAGAGACAATCAGAGTACATATTAAGATAAAGAGTAACCAGATAGTGTACTATCATGTCGAGCAAGAAAGTCCTCCCTATATATGTCCTAGCATCCACTACAATATGCATCGTATGTACAGTAATGGCCTCTAGGGCATACATATAACTGACAATCCCCTACTTGCACTAGGGCCATCTGTTGTGGTATCACATACCCAACAATTAGCTGTGGTTGAAATATCTCATACTCAACCATCCTATAAAAGTCTCTACTGGGAAAAAGGCCTTTGTGAGTGGATCCGCGCTGTTGTCCTCTGTGTCTACTCTCCTAACCTAGATCTCCCTGGAGATCAACTATCTCCATGATCAGGTGACACTGCCTAAGAATTATATTTGGATTTCTGATGGGACGGTAGTTCCTTGGCTAAAGCCACAACTCCATTGTCACACAATGGTAGGAACGAAGTTCATCTCATGAACTTATACCTATCCAGACTGCTTCTTTGGTAGCATCCTTAGTAACGATGTATCTTGCCTTTAATCGTCTAGTATGTCACGGTATCTAGCTTGGAACTCTTCCAACATACCGTCCCTCCACTGAGGGTAAGGACAATGCCTGGGACTGACAATCAGTCGTCCTTATCACCCTGGAACCTTTCCAGTTATTCTCCCCAGGATCGATTGATACCGTCTCTTTACAACTAGTGAGTATCCTAACATCCAATTAGATCTATCACATAGATCCAAACCCAGGATTTAGGAGGTATCACTTTGATACTATATGGAGAATCCTTGTGATAAGAGGAGATTGACTGAGCGTAGCATAGGAAACTCCTTCCCTATCAAGAGTATGTCATCCACGTACTCTACGAGGATCAACACCATACTCTCTACTACCTTTTTGTATATACAAGGTTCATCTACCATTTTGATGAAGTCAAACTCTTTGACTACCACATCAAAACAGACGTTCCAACTCCGCGATACTTGCTTTATCACATAAAACATCTTGCTCATGTTTCCGCTGCTCCCACTGCCTACGAAGCCTTCTGGCTGTGTACTTATAGACGCTCTCTTCCAAATCAACATTTTAGAAAAGCAGTCATGACACCCAACCGCCAGATATCGTAGTCATGGTATGTAGCCGTGGCAAGTAGGATCTGGATGGACTTAAGCATAGCTTTGAAAGTCTCAACTTTTCCACGTACACCAAGTAATCTTCTCAAGATATACTTTCTCCTGATGGGGATTTAACCCTTCAGATAAAGCAACCAAAGTCCATACTTTGTTGGTGTATAAGGATTCCATCTCAGATCGATAAGCATCCAGCCATTCTTACAGAGTTCTACTCTTGATAGCCAGCTCGAAATTAGTTGGGTCATCATCTCATGATGCAATCCTCGCTCCCACTGTCATAGAGAAACCGAAGTATCTCTCAGGTGGGTGAGGAACCCTACTAGATCGGCGGAGAGGCTGAGTTTCATTGGAAACTATTGAATCCTTTGGTTCTACCAAATCATCTGCTGTAGTTTGTATAGCTGGAACTCCTTCCAGTTCTACCTAATGACCACTAATTTCTTCACAAGAAATTCCCTTTCACAAAGGTGGCATGCTGGGAAACAAAACATTTTTGTTCCTGGGTTAGGTAGAAGATATTCACTTGCGTATGCTTGGGATATCCAACAAACTTCCATAGATTTGACTTTGCCTCGAACTTGTCCGGATTTTGCTTTTTAGACATAGGCCGGACAACCCCAAATCTTAACAAACTTAAGATATGGGTTCTTCCCTTTCCATATCACATATGAAGTGGTAGGCAACTGATTTGATTTAAACCCTATTCAATAGGTAAACAGCTTCTCAAGTGCATAACTTCTAAAAGGAAATAGGAAACTCAGTAGTACTCATCATAGAGCGCACCATATCAAATAGGGTGTAGTTGCTCCACCCCGATAGACCGACGTGCTGTGGTGTATACGGAGGAATAATGCTGAGAGAGAATCTCATTCTCCTTTAGAATAGTCCAAGAATCCCGTGCTCAAGTATTCTCCTCCCTGATCTCATCAAAGGACATAATACTTATACCCATTTTTGGTTCTCTACTTCTAACTCATATTCATTGAATTTCTCAAAAGGTTCAGACTTGTGTTTCAACAGGAACACATATGCGAATCTTGAGAGACTATCAGCGAATATAATAAAGTACAAAGAACCAGTATTGGCATGTGTAGACAGGGGACCTTACATACATCATCATGTATCAATCCCAAAAGTTCACTAACTCTTTCTCTGTTTCCAATAAACAGAGCTGTGGTCATCTTATCTTTGTGACATGACCGGCAAGTTTCATAAGATGTAAATTCAAACATATTTAAATATGCATCTAAATATAACTTAGCTAGTCGGGTCGCATTGATATGACCTAGTATACAATGCCTCAAGAAGGATTCGTTCATTTCTGAACTCTTCCTCTTGTGTGTGTTCCGTATACTAAGAACTGTAGTTTGATTTAGAACGTCAATGCTTTTAGATAACGTGCCTGAACCGATCAACTCTTGATATAGGAAATGTTCAAAACATTATCCAACAATACAAAATTATATCCTTCTTTATCTAAATAAAGAGATTGATATGATTTTGTATACCAGGTTCGGTATCTAATAACATTCGTTCAGAATCAATGTATTCTGGTAATACAGGGTGATAACTACCAACAGACTTGGCTGCAACTCTTGCACCGTTTCTATCTCATGAAACTTATCACCCGTTCTCAGTTCTCTACCTATCTGTAGCCCATGTAACAAATTACATTTGCGGGATCCTGATCTGGTATCACATACCCAGGACGTAAAGGATACTGAGAAATAGTTCTTTGTAATGAACGCACCCGAAGAAGATGCATCAGCATGCACTTTCTTCGTTTGGGTGGCATGGGAATTCCGGTAATCCCCAATTTCCTGCTCTGTCTTATAACAATTATAAGTTGGAGCGGGACCAACGTTCCCCAGCTCAGTATAACAAGCGGGTTCGGTCAATACATCTGTATTATAATCTTGATTAAGGCGTGACATGGTCGCTACCTGGAGAGAGAGAGAGAGAAGAAAACACTCAGCGTGCGCTATTACAAAATTAGATTGGTTATCAATTTATCTAATCAGGATGTCTCCCACTGTTTTAGTCAAATCTTTCTTCAAACCCTAAAAGGAAAGACTAGCCGGGATTAATTACACTTTACAAGTTCGCCAATCTTTCAGCCAGGCCAGTGCCGGTACTTTGAGGGAGGTTCCCCGTGCTTTAGTACGGACCTAATTAAAGTAAACCTCATTTTCCCAGAGGCATAACCCCATTAACACCTTTCTAGACACCTACTTGATCGACTAATTGTAATGTGTAAAACTCTCCCAGGAGTAACTCTTACTCGCAGCGGGTATCGGGATCCAACTATCTCATAGAAGGTATGCAATCTCATTGCAAGTTTCAACACTTGAAATTCCCAATAATATTTTACCCCAAGCGTCCTATGACCTTGACAGAGGTCAACAAACCATAAGCTGCTAGTCAAGTTCAGCCCGTCATTTCCTGATTGAAGTAAACCCACCCGCACGACCCTTGACAGAGGTCAACATGGTCGCACGACTACCCTAAATCAATCACATCATATGTTTATACAGATAAGCACTAATCAGCTACCACACACTACGCCTTGACAGAGGTCAACAAACGTAGTACGAATACTAACTATTACTTATCTGAAATGACGGAGGGCTACGACAGGTTTTTAAGAAAACCCTTTGCGTAATGAACTTGATATCGTTGTAGAATCGAGTGATTTTAAATGGAATGTTTTTGATGTTAGTTATATGTATGCCCTAGAGGCTATTGCTATACATAGGATGTATATTGTAGTGGATGCTGGGACATATATAGGAAGGACTTTCTTGCTCGACATGATAGTATGCTATCTGGTTGATCTTTACCTTAACGTGTACACTGATTGTCTCTCTGTTACATGTTGGTAAAGCCCTTAGGATGTGTACTTGACTACCTGGACTATGATGCGGATCATACTAGTGGGGACATGGTAGTCCATAAGTACATCCTTCAAAGTCCCTAGTCGTGGGTATATCGAGACGGGGCATCGATATACCAGAGTAGACTAGCGTATACCTTCTCGACCCATACAGATGGGCGATGGATGATCCCATATCCATTGGTATTTGACATCAGAGATGATATACGGGTGCTCAGTGGAGACTGGGTACACTGGACGGACTCGCCGAGAACTCCCAGATGGTATTATACCTTACGTCAGATGGCAGTTCTCTGGTGACACTGGTACAGAGTAGTCTGTTGACCCGAGATCGTCATAGAGTCTTGTGTGGTTCCCACTGTGCTTTGATTTCCACCTTACCATGTCCAAGAGGGCGTGCAAAATGGTGGTTTTTGGGTACAGTCCTAAGTCACATGGAGGCAATGAGCGATAGGAGGGGATTCGTCTCTCCCGGTATAGGGGGTTGATGTTGCGCTGTGTTCGATTGGCTATAACCGGAAATCCCTGGCCAGGGTTGCTGAGATTTACTGGTAAGTGTTACCAGTAGTATCTCGAATTGTTATAGACCTCATATCGACACGACTTATCAAGCTATTGAGGTCTGACGTTTACCACCCCTAGGCGAGATATGCGACATATCAGACGACGAGACCGGACTGTACGGTAAGTGTTGCTGGTTAGATTCACAGGAGTGTGAGCGGGCTTGCTCGTCGATCTTCTGATCGCTCAATACCCGGGTGGCCGTTACATTTAGCAGACCGCTTGCGGCTTATGGGTGTTTGATATGATCATCACCTACTGCCGGCGTATTGACGAGTCTTTAAAGTCCTACACAGAGGTTTCCTGGCTCAAGCGAAGCGAAATAGGAGCGCATATGAGATATGTGCGGGACCGAGAATAATGCGTGTATGTGATACCGTATTCTATTCTCGCGATGAATGTATCGATATGGTTGTATGCGATATAACCTAGTTATCGAATCAAGGATTGATTCGGTAAGCCGATACATAGGATACTAGTCGGTTATATGCGATATGACCGGATCGTTAAATCAAGTGTTGATTTAATAATTTAATGTATAATTATATATTTGATATATTACTTTGCATTAATTAGTATTGGTTCACTTTAAATGGATTTTCTCACTTGTAGTTCACAAGTTGTATATGTGATATACTTTTGTGCACTTGATTATATCATGTTTGATGATACATTCTTACTTAAGTTTTGTGTAAAGATTAAACCATGGTTATTTAAATGGTTAGGGTTTTGTTTTTCATATCTATTTATTCATTTATTTATTATGGAAAAGATAATGAACAAAATGGTTTCTTTCTTTGTTTCTTTCATGAAGCTTGTTGAAGCTTCATGAAGCTTTGACCAAGTGACCATTTTGTCTTCTTCTTTTAACCCTAACCATTCATATAACCTTAGTTAATTCTCTACACTTGACTATGGTTAGAAAATATGATAAGTATTATTTTCTTTTAACTTATCATGATATTCTTTTCATCTTCTTCTTCTTCTTCACATGAAGAAGCTTGCTACCAACAATGGCAAAGTGAGAAAAAGAGTAAGAAATCCAATTTTAAAGTGAACCCACTTCCTATTTCTTCATCCTCTACCTCTTGCCAAGTAGTATAGGGTATTTTCTTCATAAGTTTCATGACTTGGTGAAGTGGGAGCTTGATCTTGCGATGCCTCGACGTAGATCATCTTCGGCATCGTAGTCGATGACCTAGCCCGTCCATTTCTCCGATGAAGCCGACGCTAGAGCCCGAGATTTGATTTGGACAGCAAGGGGACTTCATCACGGAGCTATGGAGGTGGAGCACCGGATCTACAAAGGTTGTATTTCCGTTTACCCTTTAGATAAGTTGTTAACTAGTTTCTAGTTTCGCCTAAATTCTAGTTAACGATCCGTATTAGGGTTTCTCGGCACTTGTAGACTTTGAATTTGGCATGGTTGATGCCTTGTGAGACCTCATTAGTGTGCCTAGGAACCCTACAGTGGTATCAGAGCCTAGCTAGAGCCTTAGGCGATGCATAGACGATCGTAGAAGTCCGATCGAACCCGAAACCCTAACTCGACAACCCTCTCTGTACATTTTTGAAAATTGTGGATTTTTGAGTATTAAAAATATGCAGAAAAATCAGCAGGAGTTTATTAGAGTTACTGTGAAATTCGAGCTCCAAATTCCACTAAACCGCCGCGGTTCCGCGGCACGAGCATGGCTCGTGCGGCGGTTCCGCGGCCGTACGGCCTCATTATAAAAAGAATTTCACACAGTAATTCTTACTTTGCAATGCTGGTTTTCCTGGGAATTTTTAATATTTACTCAAGAGTTGAGTATTCTGGGTTGTATTGGGATTCGATTATTCGATCGGATTGTCTAACTTTGTCTATGTGTTTTTCCGGATAATTTTAGAATATGTTAAAAAGTTCGACCGGATATAAATACCCACTTTTTCCCCTGCCGGAAAATTTCCAAGTGTTGGATTTTTCTGTGGTTTAAGGACGTTCTAAGTAGTGCAAGTAACGCGATGGTCCCTCTAGAAGACAACAAACCTTAACTCGATTATGTGACCGTCTTGAACTGCCCTTTGAACCTTAGGGTTTGGGGCAGTACGGCGTGCCGCATGTGAGGCGTTGGCTTGACCCTTCTACAGCTGGACCGTTGGTACTTATGCATGAAGTGAATGTCTTTGAACTTATTTCATGAGTTGATCTGTATCGGGAAAACTTGGGTGTTTGAATGATCGATCGGAAAGTTTAACATTTTCTATTTATCTGGAATGGGATACAATGATTAGAGTTCACAAGGAGTTATGAGATAACTGAATGAATGTTATAAACATAGCAGTTTATCTCACTTGATCGGTTGCCACGGGATTTTGATGTGATCAAAAGTCCGTCGCAATCACGTAGCGTACGCGGATACTCGCCAGATAAACTTAATAGACTGCTACACTCCATAGCCCCGACCAAGTGACTGTAGGAGAACCCCGTCGCCGAAAGCATCCGTTCGGGTGCTCGCGGCAGCGGTGTTCCGCCTTGGTGCACTTCGTCGACGGCGTCGGGGGTGCGGCCGCCTACTAAAGTTTGCGACGAGCATTCGATCAGGATGTCGGGAATCTTGTTGAATTGCCCGACTTAATATTGAAAAGAGTTTTCGATAATGAGACTAAAATGCGGGGTTTATAATTGTTAGGCATGCGATGTCTAAGGAATTCATTTGGCTAGGCATGCGATGTCTATGCAGGTTGTGGATTCCAACTGTTGTAGTTTTACACTTTCTTTTCTGTGACCGTAAGTGTAATATGTGATATCGCCGGTTTCGTTACTATATGTCAACGACAATTTGGATGGGCATATTTACTTACGTTGATGACATGTGATGGTATGTGTTGCTGGATATGTTATATTGGATCGTCGTGTTTGAATAGCCGGGGGTTTTTATGTGAGATGAGTGTTTTTCATTTTCATTCATGTAAAAACTTGTATGTAATATTCTTTTATTGGGACACTTCCAGATTGCGGAAGATGTCACCATTTGTATATTATTTACTTTTCCGCACTAGGATAGACCCAAGGAGGGGAGCACAAGTAACCGGGTTCTGGAGTCCAGTGGGAGACCAACTCGAGGAGTCGAGTCCGGGTCTCCTAACTCTAGAATTGGTAGGGTTGCTTGCCGCTCTCGTAGGGGTCTAGGGGTGTGGGTTTGGCTATTCATCGCGACCGTGGAATCCATGTTTTATACTGGCTCGTATTGAAAACACGGACTTCCTAGTATATCCAATATTTCATATAATTCTTCTGTTGCGATATCTTTGATGTGATCATGTGATGTTCTGTGATAGATACAGTATATAGTATATATGATATATTATATAGACGTTACTTATATTTTACACCCGCGCTAGCCCTGCCCCGCTCTGCCGTTAGTCCCCTAACCTAGCGGTGCACGAGGGGACATCGAGGCGAATGCGGATGGCATAAGTGTACGTCGTATTTATCTGTGATGTTTAGGTGATTAAATGATGGGACTTCATTAATGAGATTAATGAAATAAAAAGAAACCTAAGATGTTGTAGAATCGAATTTCAAAAATAAAACAGGTAGCTACATTTCTTGCTTTGCACAGCGGTATATGTGATATATCCTGCACCTTATTCGATGAGGAAAGGACCGAGATCCCTTTACCGGGAGTGACTCCTTTAGCAATAACTGGCAGATGCTACACAATCGGTTTGTTTATTGATTGCTTCTATAGTTTTCGCTTTGCACAGTGATATATATGATATATCCCGCACCTCATTCGACGAGGAAAGGACCGACGATCCCTTCACCGGGAGTGACTTCTTTAGCAAAACTACAAAAGCCTCAAAAACACTCCATTTTAAAATCATTTGATTCTACAACGATATCAAGTTCATTACGCAATAGGTTTTTAGAAAAACCTGTCGTAGCCCTCCGTCATTTCAGATAAGTTGTATATAGTATTCGTGCTGCATTTGTTGGCTTTCGTCAAGGTGCAGTGTGCGGTAGCTATATGCTGCTTATCTGCTGCATACGATGCGATTGGATTAGGGTAGTCGTGCGGCTTTGTTGGCTTTCGTCAAGGGTCGTGCGGGTGGGTTTAATTCAATCAAGAAATGTACGGGTTGAACTTGACTAGCGGGCTATGGTTTGTTGGCTTTCGTCAAGGTCATAGCACGTTAGGGGCAAAATATTATTAGGAATTTCAAGTGTTAAAATTTGCAATGAGATTGCATACCTTCTATGAGATAGTTGGATCTCGATACCCGCTGCGAGTAAGAGTTACTCCTGGGAAAGTTTTACACATTACAATTAGCCGATCAAGTAGGTGTCTAGAAAGGTATCAACGAGATTACGCCTCTGGGAAAACGAGGTTTACATTAATTAGGTTCGTGCGAAAGCACGGGGGACCTCCCTCAAAGTACCGACACTGGCCTGGCTGAAAGATTGGCGAACTTGTAGCATGAATTAATCCCGGCTAGTCTTTCCTTTTAGGGTTTGAAGGAAGATTTGATTAAAACAGTAGGAGCCATCCTGATTAGATAAAATAATAACCAATCTATTCTTGAAAGAGCGCACGCTTAGTGTTTTCTTCTCTCTCTCTCTCCAGGTAGCGACCATATCACGCCTTAATCAAGATAATAATACGGATTATTGACCGAACCCGCTTGTACTACTGAGCTGGGGAACGTTGGTCCCACTCCAACTTATAATTGTTATAAGACAGAGCATGAAATTGGGGATTACCAGAATTCCCGTGCCGCCCAAACGAAGAAAGTGCATGCTGATGCATCATCTTCGGGTGTGTTCATTATACAGAACTGTTTCTCAGTATCCTCCGCATCCTGGGTATATGATACCGGATCAGGGTCCCAGAGATGTAATCTATTACATATGGCTGCAAAAAGGTAGAAAAACTGAGAACGAGTGATAAGTTTCATGAGGCAGAAAACGGGGCAAGTGTTGCAGCCAAGTCTGTTGGTCACTGTCACCCTGTATTACCAATACATTGATTCTGAACAAATGCTATTAGATACCGAACCTGATATACAAAATCATATCTATCTCTTTATTAGTATAGAAATGATAAAATTTTGTATTGATGGATAATGTTTTGAACATTTCCTATATCAAAAGTTGATCGGTTCAGGCACGTTATCTAAAAGCACTGATGTTCTAAATCAAACTACAGTTCTTTAGTATACGGAACACACACAAGAGGAAGAGTTCAGAAATGAACGAATCCTTCTTGAGGTATTGTAGACTAGGTCAAATCAATGCGATCCGACTGGCTGAAGTTAAATTTTAGATGCATGTTTAAATTAGTTTGAATTTACATCTTGTGAAACTTGCCAGTCATGTCACAGAGATAAGATGACCATAGCTCCGTTTACTGGAAACAGAGAAAGAGTTAGTAAACTCTTGGGATGATATATGTTGATGTATGTAAGGTCCCCTGTCTACACATGCCAAGATCGGTTCCTTGTACTTCATTACATTCTCTGATAATCTCTTTAGATTCAGACATATGTTCTTGTTGAAACACAAGTCCGAACCTTTTGAGATATTCACGGAATATAAGTTAGAAGTAGAGAACCAAAACGGGTATAAGTATTATGTCCTATGATGAGATCAGGGAGGAGAATACTTGTGCATGGAATTCCTGGACTTTTCTAAAGGAGAATGAGATTCTCTCTCAGCATTACTCCTTCGCATACACCATAGCATGATGGTATATCGGGGCGGAGCAATAGCACCCTATGTGATATGGTGTGCTCTATGATGAGTACTACTGAGTTTCCTATATCCTTTTGGGAGTTATGCACTTGAGAAGCTGCATACCTATTGAATAGGGTTCAAATCAAAAGAGTTGCCTACCGCTTCCTATGTGATATGGAATGGGAAGAGCCCATGTCTTAAGCTAGTTAAGATTTGGGGTTGTCCGGCCTATGTCTGAAAAGAAAAATCCGGACAAGCTCGAGGCAAAGTCAGTTATGTAGAACTGGAAATGTTCCAGCTATACAAACTGCAGCTGTTGATTTGAAAAAACCAGAGGATTCAATAGTTACCAACGAACCTCAGCCTCTCCGCCGATCTAGTAAAGTTCCTCACCCACCTGAGAGATACTTCGGTTTCTCTATGACAGTGGGAGCGAGGATTGCATCATGAGATGATGACCCAACTAGTTTCGAGCTGGCCATCAGGAGTGGGACTCTGTAAGAATGGCTGGATGCTTAGCGACCTGAGATGGAATCCTTATACACCAACAAAGTATGGACTTTGGTTGCTATATCTGAAGGGTTAAATCCCTGTCAGGAGCAAGTATATATTGAGAAGATTACTTGGTGTAGATGGAAAAGTTGAGACTTTCAAAGCTAGACTTGTTAAAGCTTTTCGTCATCGACCAGGCGTGGATAATGATGAAACCTTTTCAAGTGGCTATGCTTAAGTCCATCCAGATCCTACTTGCCACGGCTACATACCATGACTACGATATCTGGCGGTTGGGTGCCATGACTGCTTTTCTAAATGATGTTTTAGAAGAGAACGTCTATAAGTACACAGCCAGAGGGCTTCGTAGACAGTGGGAGCAGCGGAAACGTGCACAAGATGCTTTATAGGTTAAAGCAGGCATCGCGGAGTTGGAACATCTGTTTTGATGTGTTAGTCAAAGAGTTTGACATCATCAAAATGGTAGATGAACCTTGTATAAACAAAAAGGTTGTAGGGAGTATAGTGACGATCCTCGTAGAGTACGTGGATGACATACTCTTGATAGGGAAGGTGTTTCCTATGCTACGCTCGGTCAATCTCCACTTATCACAATGATTCTCCATATAGGATCAAAGTGATACCTCCTAAATCCTGGTTTTTTTGGATCTATGAGATAGATCTAATTGGATGTTAGGATTCTCACTAGTTGTAGTGAGATGGTATCAATCGATCCTGGGGAGAATCACTGGAAGGGTTCCAGAGTGATAAGGACGACAGAAAGTCAGTCACAGGAATTGTCTTTACCCTCAGTAAAGGGACGGTATGTTGGAAGAGTTCCAAGCTAGATACCGTGGCATACTAGACGATAAAGGCCCGATACATCGCTACTTCAGATGCTACCAAAGAGGCAGTCTAGATGTATATTTGTTCATGAGATGAACTTAGTTCCTCCCATTGTGTGATAATGGAGTTGTGGCTTATGCCAAGGAACGTTCGTCCCATCAGTGATCCAGACATATTCTAAGGCAGTATCACCTGATCATGGAGATAGTTGATCTCCAGGGTGATCGAGGTTAGGAGAGTAGACTCAGAGGACAACACGGCGGATCCACTCACAAAGGCCTTTTCCCAGAGAAAGACTTTTATGGGATGGTTGAGTATGAGATACTGCAACCACTGCTATCAGACGGCCCTAGTGCAAGTGGGAGATTGTTAGTTATATGTATGCCCTAGAGGCCATTGCTATACATAGGATGTATATTGTAGTGGATGCTGGGACATATATAGGGAGGACTTTCTTGCTCGACATGATAGTATGCTATCTGGTTGATCTTTACCTTAACGTGTACACTGATTGTCTCTCTGTTACATGTTGGTAAAGCCCTTAGGATGTGTACTTGACTACCTGGACTATGATGCGGATCATACTAGTAGGGACATGGTAGTCCATAAGTACATCCTTCAAAGTCCCTAGTCGTGGGTATATCGAGACGGGGCATCGATATACCAGAGTAGACTAGCGTATACCTTCTCGACCCATACAGATGGGCGATGGATGATCCCATATCCATTGGTGTTTGACATCAGAGATGATATACGGGTGCTCAGTGGAGACTGGGTACACTGGACGGACTCGCCGAGAACTCCCAGATGGTATTATACCTTACGTCAGATGGCAGTTCTCTGGTGACACTGGTACAGAGTAGTCTGTTGACCCGAGATCGTCATAGAGTCTTGTATGGTTCCCACTGTGCTTTGATTTCCACCTTACCACGTCCAAGAGGACGTGCAAAACGGTGGTTTTCGGGTACAGTCCCGAGTCACATGGAGGCAATGAGCGATAGGAGGGGATTCGTCTCTCCCGGTATAGGGGGTTGATGTTGCGCTGTGTTCGATTGGCTATAACCGGAAATCCCTGGCCAGGGTTGCTGAGATTTACTGGTAAGTGTTACCAGTAGTATCTCGAATTGTTATAGACCTCATATCGACACGACTTATCAAGCTATTGGGGTCTGACGTTTACCACCCCTAGGCGAGATATGCGACATATCAGACGACGAGACCGGACTGTACGGTAAGTGTTGCTGGTTGGATTCACAGGAGTGTGAGCGGGCTTGCTCGTCGATCTTCTGATCGCTCAATACCCGGGTGGCCGTTACGTTTAGCAGACCGCTTGCGGCTTGTGGGTATTTGATATGATCATCACCTACTGCTGGCGTATTGACGAGTCTTTAGAGTCCTACACAGAGGTTTCCTGGCTCAAGCGAAACGAAATAAGAGCGCATATGAGATATGTGCGGGACCGAGAATAATACGTGTATGTGATACCGTATTCTATTCTCGCGATGAATGTATCGATATGGTTGTATGCGATATAACCTAGTTATCGAATCAAGGATTGATTCGGTAAGCCGATACATAGGATACTAGTCGGTTATATGCGATATGACCGGATCGTTAAATCAAGTGTTGATTTAATGATTTAATGTATAATTATATATTTGATATATTACTTTGCATTAACTAGTATTGGTTCACTTTAAATGGATTTTCTCACTTGTAGTTCACAAGTTGTATATGTGATATACTTTTGTGCACTTGATTGTATCATGTTTGATGATACATTCTTACTTAAGTTTTGTGTAAAGATTAAACCATGGTTATTTAAATGGTTAGGGTTTTGTTTTTCATATCTATTTATTCATTTATTTATTATGGAAAAGATAATGAACAAAATGGTTTCTTTCTTTGTTTCTTTCATGAAGCTTGTTGAAGCTTCATGAAGCTTTGACCAAGTGACCATTTTGTCTTCTTCTTTTAACCCTAACCATTCATATAACCTTAGTTAATTCTCTACACTTGACTATGGTTAAAAAATATGATAAGTATTATTTTCTTTTAACTTATCATGATATTC
This sequence comes from Agapanthus africanus, assembly GCA_030015575.1. NCBI lineage: Eukaryota > Viridiplantae > Streptophyta > Magnoliopsida > Asparagales > Amaryllidaceae > Agapanthus > Agapanthus africanus. Next base: position 550,603,388 of record JASDDO010000024.1, on the reverse strand, counting down.
TTTTCATCTTCTTCTTCTTCACATGAAGAAGCTTGCTACCAATAATGGCAAAGTGAGAAAAAGAGTGAGAAATCCAATTTTAAAGTGAACCCACTTCCTATTTCTTCATCCTCTACCTCTTGCCAAGTAGTATAGGGTGTTTTCTTCACAAGTTTCATGACTTGGTGAAGTGGGAGATTGATCTTGCGATGCCTCGACGTAGATCATCTTCGGCATCGTAGTCGATGACCTAGCCCGCCCATTTCTCCGATGAAGCCGACGCTAGAGCCCGGGATTTGATTTGGACAGCAAGGGGACTTCATCACGGAGCTATGGAGGTGGAGCACCGGATCTACAAAGGTTGTATTTCCGTTTACCCTTTAGTTAAGTTGTTAACTAGTTTCTAGTTTCGCCTAAATTCTAGTTAACGATCCGTATTAGGGTTTCTCGGCACTTGTAGACTTTGAATTTGGCATGGTTGATGCCTTGTAAGACCTCATTAGTGTGCCTAGGAACCTTACATTTGAGGCATTTTCTAGTTTTGCTAAAGAGGTCACTCCCGGTGAAGGGATCGTCGGCTCTTTCCTTATCGAATAAGGTGCAGGATATTTCACAAATATCACTATGCAAAGCAAAAACTATATAAGCAATCAAAAGACAAACCGAGTGTGTAGCATCTGCCAGTTTCGCTAAAGAGGTCACTCCCGGTGAAGGGATCTCGGCTCTTTCCTTATCGAATAAGGTGCTGGATGTTCTACAAGGAATACCGCTATGCAAAGCAAGAACTAGAGCTACCAGTTTTTAAACAAGTTTCTACAACATCTTTAGGTTTCTTTTATTTTCATTAATCTCATTAATGAAGTCCCATTTTATTATGCTTCGCAAGCATCACATTTGAAACGAAATCTGCAATATAACATATATCTCATATATATAATATAAACATTTGTCTCTGGCAGTAATATGATCTCATCACAGAACATTGCAGCAGAAGAACATATATGAAATATTGGATATACTAGGACGTCCGTGTTTTTAATACGAGCCTGTATAAAACATGGATTCCACGGTCGCGATGAATAGCCAAACCCACATCCCTAGACCCCTACGAGAGCGACAAGCAACTCTGCCAATTCTAGGGTTAGGAGACCCGGTCTCGACTCCTCGAGATGGTCTCCCACTGGACCCTAGAACCCGGTTACTTGTGCTCCCCGCCTTGGGTCTACCTAATGCGGAAAAGTAAATAATATACAATGGTGACATCATCCTCAGCCCGGAAGTGTCCCAATAAAAGAATATTACATACAAATGAATTTTACATGAATGAAAAAGAAAAACTCTCATCTCACATAAAACCCTCGGCTATTCAGAACGCGACGATCCAATATAACATATCACAGCAACACATAGTATCACATATCATCAACGTAAGTAAATATGTGTATCCTAATTGTCGTTGATGTATAGCAACGAAACCGGCGATATACCACATATTACACTTACGGTCGCAGAAAAGAAAGTGTAAAACTACAACATTTGGAATCCACAATCTCTTTAGACATCGTAAATCCGAAATATCATATACTTCGCATTTCATGCCTAACTCCGTGAATTCCACATATTGTATCACATTCTAGATAAATAGACAATGTTAAACTTTCCGATCGAATAATCAAACACCCAAGTTTTTCCAAATAGTTCTCAACACTTGAAATTAGTTTTAAAACATCCATCACATGCCACAGTACCAATGGTCCAGCGTAGAAGGGTCAAGCCAACGCCTCACATGTGGCACGCCGTACTGCCACAAACCCTAAGGTTTAGAGGCAGTTCAAGACGGTCACATAATCAAGTTAAGCTTTGTTGTCTTCTAAAGGGTCCACCGCGTTACTTGCATGACTTAAAACGTTCTTAAACTACGGAAAAATCCAACACTTGGAAATTTTCCGGCAGGGGAAAAAGTGAGTTATTGATATCCGTTCGAACTTTTTAACACGTTCTAAAAATTACCTGGACAAAATAAACGAAGTTAAATTATCCGATCGAATCAACGAGTCCCCAATTCAACCCAGAAAACTCAACACTTGAGTATAAATTAAAAATTCCCAAAAGAATCAGGAAGTAACTAAGGTTATTACTGTAGAAAGCGGATCCAATAATCTTACTACTGCGCCGCGGAACCGCCGCGCGAGCAAGGGTACGGCCGCGGTTCCGCGGCGCTTTAAGCGCATTAATTGTACGTTTTGCACAGTAATTCCTAGAAAACCCTGCTGATTTTTTTGAGCATTTTTAATACAGAAAAAATCACAATTTTAGAAAATTTCCAGAAAGGGGTAAAAACTAGGGTTTCGGGGTTCGATCGGACTTTAAACTTCGTCTAGACTTCGCCTAAAACTCTAGCTTGGCTCTGATACCATTGTAGGGTTATTAGGCACTGCCACAAGGGTCTACGAGGCATTAACCATGCCCGGTTAAAAATTTAGCTGTGCCGAACAACCCTTAACAAGATCTTTAAACTAGAGATTAGGCGAAAACAAGCAGTTAAAACACTTTAACACTAAGTGAGAGAGATTACAACCTTTGTAGATCCGATCCTTCACTTCTTAAGCTCCGTGTTGAGATCCCTTCGCTGCGATCACCGTGTTCCGGACTCTCGAGAGGCTCCACGAAGAGAAAGATGCAGTCTTGCTTCCGATCTTCGATAACAAAGATGATCTACCTTGAAGTTTCATTAACACAAGCTAACACTCACTAAATGAAGTGAACACCCTTATCTAAATGGCAAGGATAGATGAGGATGATGAAGTAGGATTTTTAGCTCTCATTTATAATTTTTTTCTCACACATAATCATCACTTAGAAAAAACTAGAAAGCTTTTTCCATGAAGAACTCAAGGAAGAAGATGAATCAATCATTTGTGATGAATAATGAAAAAATAATAATGATGAATAATGCAACCATGGTCAACAAAACCCATGTAGAGATTTAACTAGGGCTAGGGTTTGGGTTGGGTTAAAGATGAGTCACTTGAAAATATCAAGCATAATATCTTTTCCATGACAAAAGAAAAATCTTCTAGAATGTTCATGAAACCACTAACCCAATTCAAACCCTAACCTTGTTTAATCTCCACTAATCATGTTGCATTAATAATCATATCATGTTACAATATTATATATCACATATATAATATTTATTGTAACAAAATAAAATAATGCATTTAACATATATCGCATATATATCAATGTATTACCCGAGTGAGAAAAAGAATCTTTTAGTGAGCTAATATTAGTTAATGTAATTTAATATATCATATATATTATTATACATTAAATTATCGAATCAACACTTGATCTGACAATCTGGTTATATCGCATATAACCGACTAATACGATGACCCGGCTATATCACATATACCCGGCCGATATCTCATATCGTGAGAATCCAATACGGTATCACATACCGCATTATCCTCGGTCCCGTACATATCACATATGTGCTCCTACTCCGTTTTGCCTGAGTCAAGAAACTTCTGTGTAGGACTCTAAAGAATCGTCAATACGCCGGCAGTAGGTGATGATCATATCAAACACCCATAAGCTGCAAGCGGTCAGCTAAACGTAACAGCTATCCAGGTATTGAGCGCTCAGAAGATCAACAAGCAATCCTGTACATTCTCCTGTGAATCCAATCAGTAACACTCCCGTACAGTCTGGTCTCGTCGTCTGATATGTCGCATATCTCGCTTAGGGGTGGTAAACGTCAGATCCCAGTAGCTTGATAATTCGTGTCGATATAAGGTCTATAATAGTTCGAGAAACTACTGATAACACTTACCAGTAAATCTCAGCAACCCTGGCCAGGGATTTCCAGTTATAGCCAATCGAACACAGCGCAACATCAACTCCCTATACCGGGAGAGACGAATCCCCTCCTATCGCTCATTGCCTCCATGTGATTCGGGACTGTACCCAAAAGCCACCTTTTTGCATGCCCTCTTGGACATGGTATGATGGAAATCAAAGCACAGTGGGAATCACATAAGACTCTATGACGATCTTGGGTCAACAGACTACTCTGTACCAGTGTCACCGGAGAACTGCCATCTGACGTGAGGTATAATACCATCTGGGAGTTCTCCGTGAGTCCGTCCAGTATACCCAGTCTCCACTGAGCACCCGTACACCATCCTTGATGTCAAACACCGATGGATATGGGATCATCCATCGCCCATCATATGGGTCAAGATGCGTATACGGTATTCTACTCTGGTGTATCGATGCCCTGTCTCGATACACCCTCGACTAGGAACAGTTATAGGATGTACTCGTTGACTACCGTGGCCCCACTAGTATGATCTCATCATAGTCCCAGTAGTCGAGTACATATCTTAAGGGCTTTATCAATATGTAACATAGAGACAATCAGAGTACATGTTAAGATAAAGAGTAACCAGATAGCGTACTATCATGTCGAGCAAGAAAGTCCTCCCTATATATGTCCTAGCATCCACTACAATATACATCGTATGTACAGTAATGGCCTCTAGGGCATACATATAACTAACATTCTTCCCCTTCATCTGTTCGACCAGGTTTGCCCGAAATTTGCCTAGGTCCATGGGTTCTGCATAAGACAAAAGTACAAAGGAGTCAGCAATGCCAGAAAAAGTAAAAGAATACACAAGTCTAAACAGGTCGCCTGAAAACTCCTAACTTATCCGCGAACTGGGCGGGGCCGAGCCCGGCCAAACTGAGGGCCTGCTCAGACAGCAACACATCAGCCCGGAGGAGGGGCTCCCACTCCGACACCGCTTCCACGTTGGGATCATTCGATCTCCTCACCCGGGGGAAGTTGGCCCTGTGCCACTGGATGCGCACAGGCCAATCCTCACCCTCGGGCGGCCTAACAAACAAAAACTTCTTCTTCCATTCGTGAATGGAAGAAGGTGCTACGACTACCCCCAACCCGGCAGCACCTCCCTGGTGTTTTCTAAAAGAGATGTATACCTAGCTCGGCTTGCCCATGCGAGTGCCAGGGTGGTTTTTGTAGCAAAGAGAAGAAATAAGAAGGCTCCGGCTGAAAGGAATCTAACGTAATTTCAACTGGACCAGGAACCCAAGGAGAATCCTCCAAGAGTTCGGCACTAACTGGCCCGGGGCTAACTCAAAACAATTCATCGCTGTACTCACCTCGAGGGAGAAGGGCAGGCGCATCTAGGCCCAAAAGGCTTCCAGGTACAAGGCAATCTCCTTACCCCATACATGGTCTGCCCTCTCCCCCTCCTCGGCCAGACAAAGCGAGTAGCCGGGAGGAATGTGGAAACGAGTCCGGATGGTGGCGAGCTCATCCGCATGCCTCAACATGGATGACGCGCCAAGAGCACCCATAACCTGCTCTCTGGGGATCACCCCCGTCGCACGACCCCGGGAAGCATGACTAACCCTAACTTCCCAGGGGGACTCCGACTCAGACGAGGAAGAGGAGGAAGCAGAAGAGGAAAAAGAAGAAGAGGAAGCTACAAAGGACTCTCTAGACTCTTCTCGGACTATTTCTACAGACTCCTCGGTTGAAGACATCTAACCTGATCAAAAGGATGAAGTCCTTGGAAGAGAAAACGCAGGGATCCCGACCTAAAGAAAAGAACGCCGAGCTGACACCGAAAGGACGAGGAAATTATGATGAGGTATGGACCCTGAAGAGGATCCCACCGCTATTTATAGCAGCCGGCGTACACATCCTTCGGCTCCGATCGCCTCCCGCCAAAATAGCGCTTCGCAACCAACGGCCGACAACATTCCACCTGTCGCACTCACATTGGGTGCATCCCATCGGACGCGGGAATACCGGCGGTCCGTCTCGTCAGCCAACCAGCGCCAGACATGTGGGCTGGCGCTTCGACGTACGTACACACAAACCGGTGCTTCCTCTTTAATGCGAGAACCCTCCCCTGATCCGCTGACGTCGTTAAGAAAATACAACTAGTCGCCCGGGAATACGCACCGACGATATCTTCAAATAAGAGCTTACCCCGGATGACCGGTCAGACCACTCTCGACCCGACCCATGAATGGGTCGGGATAAGAGTGGGGGGCTAATGATGAGGCTAGATACCGATGTTTCCCCACATCATGACACGTAGCAGATGACGTGTCCCAGGGATTACGAGAAAGGATCATGATCGGTACGTTGGAAGCATACCCCGGGCCTTCGACCCGAGGATGTTCCCGACCTTCGGTGGCCTTCCAGACCACCCCTACGATGACCTTACAAACGACCATCGGCTCATCTCGGAGCCCTCCCGCACGCAGAGTTCCCTCATCCCTCCAGCTCGCCTTCGAGCTATCGTATATCCAAGATGCCTCGGCCTCCCGCTCGTTTCCGAGCCTCCCGCCGAGCTTAGCTTTCTCGGTCTCACCGACCGACCGACAGCACCGATCACAGGCGCCTCCGCTACTGCTCCGCGAATCTCGCCAGACGCGAGATATCCTGTAACGTTTTAAAAATCGTTTATGTGATTTTCCGTTTTTAGGGTAAAATTGTCGGTGTTTTCCCTTATAACCCGTTTATGATCAAACTTCTGTATAAACTTGTCGGCACCTAATTTAGCTAGAATGAAGCTTGTGCGCGGGCTTTAGGGGTCAATGGGAAGTTTTGGTTCACATAGAATTTTGCCCTAATTAAAATATTATTTTAATGCTTTATTTGTGCACTTTATTAGTGGTAATTACTTTTTGGTTTGGGTTAATTACTACCAATGTGGTTTTATGCTAAGTTAATCACTAGATTAAGCTTTTAACCTTTCTCACCAAAATATCACGATATTTGTGGATTAAATTGAATTTTAAAGAAAAGAAAAGAAAGAAAAGGTGGCAAAATGTATTAATGAGCATTTATTGTCAATTTTAGCTAGAACTTTTTTCTTTTTTTTGCACAACCCCCCCCCCCCCCCCATTTCTCCTTAGCCCGCCACTTCTTCCTTATGCTGCCCCCATTTTTCCTTTTGCTCATTTCTTCATTCCAAGCTCTCAAAATTCATTAAAAATTCTAAATAAATCATACAAACTCAAATATAAACCAAAACCCATCATTCTTCTTCACTAAACTAGCTTGGGTCTTCATTCTAGTGAGAATTTTGGAGGCTAAAGTTTGGAATTTTTCTTGTTTCAAGTAGTGTTCTAGAGAGGTATAAAACCCTAACCCTAATCTCTTTTGTGGTTTTAATACTTTAATTAGCTTATTTAGATGTTTAATTTAAGCTTTTAATTGCATATTTAGAATTTGTAGTAAGGGTTTTTGGTAATCAAGTTAGGTTTTAATTAGTAAAAAGGGTTAATTGTTAAGTTATGCTTGAAGAAAACTTAACCTAGTTTGCTAGTTTGTTAAATGATATTTTCTTAATTATCAAATTAGCTTAATTATAAACTAGGCTTTTACTAAATCCTAATTAGGTAAGGTTAAAATTCTAGTAAGGGTTTGTATGGTGTAATCTTGCTAATTAGTGATGTTTGTAAATTCTAGTTTGGTAAAAAGTTGTAGTTTTGTACTAAAATGATATATATTGCTTACTAGGTTTCGGTGAATTTTAGGCGTGGGTTTCTTTTGACGTTGCGACTTTAATTATATTGATTCCACGCTATATCTTGTGTTGTGAATGCGCGATCGGTACGATCAGGGTCTAGGCTTGGTGGTTGTGTCGCTTTGCGTTTCTAGTTAGGGTCGTGCCGATGTCGTTCGTGTCTTTGTATAGCTTTTGCTCTTGAGTTGGTTTCGTAGTGTCGCTACGCGCGTTAGCCACTTGACGAACATTTGAGAGTATGTTTGGAGTTGGTGAGTCGATTGAACGTAGTTGGTACGTGTTATTGATCGATTGCTAATATACACTTGTTATATTATTATATGCTTTCAGGAGCACAGGCGGGGACTTCGGGCGCTGCGAAGAAGGGAAAGCAAGTGGTTGGCTTTACTTAGCCAGGATGGTTGGTGAGTAGATTTAACATCTATAAGGGGATCGCCCGCATGACGTTATGCGTCTGGGCTAGATCAAATGGCATGACTATTAGTTAAAAGTATACGGATATTGATTGTGCATGTATACCTTTGTTGCTTATCTCGTTTCCTTATGTATGGACTTAGTATTAATGAGACACAACACCATTATTGAAGGTTCATATTTCATGAGCACTAATTGTATGCTACACACACACCGTCAATAATTTCCATGACACGCACAACACCTATACTTATGTGATATTGTAATGTTTAGCGATATTGAGACATGATCCCTATTTCTTTTTGTGCATATGACATATAGCATACCTGTATACCTACATGCTTACACATATGCCTTGACCTGCTTACATGCTAGTTACCTACATACCTATATGGTATTGTACCATTAGTGATAGGTATATACACATATGAGACATAGCTACATGTACATCTCGCATACATACTTACACTTATATCTAGAGGGTATTACATCATTATTCATATATAGATACACATATCATGCTATGCCAACATGGTTACGCATACCTGGCTATAGGTACATGTTCACCTTTATTTGATATTGTATGGACTTGGAGAAATTAGGAACTGCATGATATATACATTAACTTGTTGCAGTTAAATAGCGGTTTTTCCTTTATATGCTCATATTACTATTTCATGTTGCATATATTACATTCATGGATTTCATATGATGTTCTCTAATATTTTTACTCCTAAGTATATATAACAGTGGAATGGGACGCTGTTATATATATATATATATATTAGTGGAATGGGACGCTAATATATATGTATTGATTCATGCAGTTATACTTATTCATTACTTAATGTTTTCTGGATTTGAGGACCGTGGTGGTTTCATGAAATTATGCAAGTATTCTTATTCTTTACTTGATATTTGTATGCACCCACTCAGAGATTTTTTTTAAACCGATACGGGATCGAGAGTGTCGATGTTGAGGCACTTAAGATTCGGAGGACGTATATACCGATACGTGGATCACGGGTGTCGATACCGGACACTTACGATTCGAGGAACGTATGAATATGAGAAAGACCGATACGTGGATCACGCGTGTCGATACCGGACACTTACGATTCAAGGAACGTATGGATATGAGTATTTATGTGCCGATGCTAGACACTTGTTTCATGATGTTTTTGGGTGTCGATATTAGACATTCACTTTATATGAAACTTACTCGAATACTGGATGTTTGATATATGATATTTACTTGATATTGTACATTCAGGATATATGAGATTTACATGATATTGTACATTCAGGATATGTGAGGTTTACTTGATATTGTACGTTCAGGATATATGAGGTTTACTTGATATTGTACATTCAGGATATATGAGACTCACAGGATATGAGAGCCAATTTGGGGGCTGATTTGAGGAAATTTGGGATTTAGATTGTCTTGATGGACTTTGGTCCTGTCACGAGTTCAGGATTCCGTGAGAATGACATGTTTTATTCCATACTCCTTATTTATTGTATACGCATTGCATCATGTATTAGTAGTACCTGATAGAGTACCTTACGTGACTGTTGCATACATATTGCCATTTATTGCTTCATGTATTAGTAGTACCTAATAGAGTACTTTACAAGATTGTTGCATACATATTGGCTTTTATTGCTATCCGCTTGCATGCATTAGATTCGCGCTGTATGTGCATACTTACGATTACCTGCATATGTTATTTACTATTCATGAGTTGGCAACTCACCCCCGTTGTGCCATAGTGTTTTGCAGGTAGTCTCTCAGGGCAGTCGCGGCAGGCTTTTCTATCTATCGCATCATCTTTTGCAGCTGATACCGTTTCGATTGACTATGCGCAGTTTTGCTATAGATGGGTTTTGCGGTTATCCGATGTTGCTTATTGTTATCTTTGTACCATGTACTCTCCATCTACCATTTTCATGTGTATGACTTAGAGACGTGATGTGAGGGGCGATATTGTATAATTTGGTGACTTGGATGTCTTTTAAGCAGTTTTATTTATATCGTCTTTTATTTCTTCGCTACGGCGTCGTATATTTGTTGTGGTGGTTGTTTTCCACATTTGGGCATGGATTTTGCTCACATTTGGGATGCTCTACTTATATTTATGTTGTACCTATTTTTGGGGTTAGTTTTTACAAAGGAGGTGCTGCCAAAATTTTTAAGAAAATAAAGTTGGACTTTAAAGAATTTGTTCTCGAGATTTTCAAAAGTTTTAACAATGTTCTTATTTCTTACTACTTTTAATGGTTTAGATTGCTGGGTTTTCGGCTTACTTAAAATGCGTTACCCCTGTAGACGTTGTGTAGTTTAAGGGTCGTCACGTGCCAATTTCGGTCGTGACAAAGTTGGTATCAGAGCGCTAGGTTTTACCTTTCGGAGTGTAGGATAACCTTGGTATGCTGGAGTAGGTAGCTTAAACAGAGTAACGTAATGTGTGTATGTCCGCGGCATACCCACAACACGGTACTCCGCCTAAAGTGACAAAGTATAAATTGCTTGAAATTCCTTCCTTGATGATACATATCCATGTGATTCGATTTCCGTGTTCATATCGAATCTTTTTTCCATTTATAGCCTTTGCCGTCGATGACTATAAGGACTCAGAGTGGTGCAGCGAGAGCCGAGATCAGAGTTGACTCTTGTAGGATGAGGACTGGCCAGGATGGCATGCTCGTTGCACAGGAACAGATGGATCCGCCTTCGATAGATCATATCGCTAGACTTAAGGCAAAGATGCAGGACTTGCGCCAGACGATGAGGTCTATGGTTGAGGCCAGTAGAGCGCGGCGACAGGAGGTTGTCACCCCTGATACCCAGTTATTCCTTGCTATCAGCCCTATTTGACGAGGAGCGTCTTTCCGAGACTTTGGGAGTTCGAGGACAGAGGAGGGCTCGTGCAGGGGTACCAGCCCAGAGACAGAGGTTCAGTCGCCGTGACAGGTTTCGTGCACGTCGCGGGAGTAGCAGAGGCTTGGGACGAGGAGAGTCAGTTAGCTAGATCAGCCGTTTGTTGTGTTAATTTCTGTCAGCGATTCTTTTGTTGCGCGACACATGTTTCGGTCGTGTGCCAATCGGATAGGAGATAGAGATTCGTCCGTCGCTTTGATCCTTCTGGAGAGGTTGGATTTGACATTCTCCTGGGCACGGACTAGTTAGCTACGTACTAGGCATCTGTGGACCGCCGCGAGAAAATAGCCAGTTTTTGTTTTGCCGACGAGTCAGTTCTTGTTGTGCAGGGGGACAGTGGTGCCGCCTCTCACAGCTTGAATTCAGCCTTTTTCGCTAGTCGGCTTTTGAGGAGAGGATGTCGAGGATTCTTGGGATTCATTCGGGATGCTGGAGCCACAGTGGGTTTGTTGGACGGGCTTCCTATCGTGCGGGAGTTTCCGACTTTGTTCCAGATGAGCCGGCGGAACTTAGGGAGCTTAAGGATCAGCAAAAGAGTTGCTAGATAGGGGGACTTGTACGTCCAAGTGTTTCGCTTTGGGGAGCTCCTATTCTGTTCGTCAGGGAGAAAGACGGCAGTTTGAGGTTGTGTGTTGATTGATCGTCAATTGAACCGGGTTACGGTGCGGATAGATATCCTTTACCTCGCATTGATGATTTGTTCGACTTGCTTCATAGTGCGAGATATTTTCTAAGTTTGTTCGGGATCAGGTCATCATTGGTTGCGGGTTCGGAGTTATGACATTCCGAAGATTGCTTTTGTGCGTGCTACGGGCAGTATGTGTTTTGGTGTTGTCATTGGACTCACCAATGCCCTAGTAGCATTCGTGGATGTGATGAACCAGATTTCTTCAGGCCGTTCCTCGACCAGTATATTGTCGTGTTAGTGATGACATTCTGGTCTTTTCCAATGTGTTGTGAGGAACTTGAGCAGCACTTGAGGATTTTCTTCGCAGACATTGGGAGAGCCCAGCGGTTTGCTAAATTCTCGGAGTGTTCCTTCAGGCTTGATTGTGTTGACTTCCTAAGGTCATGTGGTTACGGGAGACGGTTTTCATACTGACCCAAGGAAGATCGAGGCCGTACAGCTTAGCCCAGACTTGCATCAGGGACAGAGGTCCGTAGCTTTTTGGGCTTAGCCGGTTTTTACCGCCGTTTCTTGCAGGATTTCTTGTGTATCGCGGCACCGTTGACCAGACTAGCAAGGAAGGAGGTTCCTTTTCTTGGACTGAAGCATGCGTGCGGAGTTTCAGCAGTTGAAGACTCGGTTTACAACTGCACCAGTTCTTTCTTTGCTTTCTGGTTCGGGCGACTTTGTTGTTTAACTGTGATGTTTCACGAGTGGGGCTCGATTGTGTACTGATGTGACACTATAGAGTTATCGCTTTTGCTTCCCGACAGTTGGAGGAAGCACGAGCAGGATATCCCACTCATGATCTGGAGATGGTCGCGGTGGTCGTGCGTTGAAGATTTGGGACACTACTTGTATGGAGAGTCGTGTCAGATTTTCACGGACCACCAGAGTTTGTGTACATCTTCCTGCAGCGGATTTTGATTGTTGAGGCAGCGCCGTTGGATAGAGCGTGTGAAGGATTGTGTTTGTGAGATCCTTTATTACCCGTGGCAAGGCGATTGTGGTAGCTGATGCTTGAGTCATAGGCCCGGGGTTTAGCTTGTCCCAGTTGTGCGAGGTTCAGAGACAGTCTTCTGCAGATTTACGGTTCTTGTGCGATCGTTGAGTACAGCTTAAGTTCACCTCTACTGAGGGAACAGCTTGCTCATATCCGTGCCCGTCCACTTGTACTTAATCGTTTTCATGAGGCACAGCCCACCGATGCTCGTTGTCTGTGATAATTGAGAATGTTCGGCAGGGTAAAGATTTGGAGTCCTTGATTTGTGACCAGGGTGTGCTACGTTCCGGACTCGTTGGTATGTACCTGATACTGATAGGTAGAGACACGAGGTTCCAGGGCAGGCACACCAGTCAGCCTTCTGTGTTCGTCCAAGTTCCACCAGGATGTGACGTGACTTGTGAGATAGTCACGAGTGGGCAGAGATGAAGAGTGAGGTTTCGGATTTCGTTTCGAGATGTCTGTCTTGTTGCGAGCTAAGGTTGAGCATTTGAGACAGACTGGAGAGTTGCAACCTTTAACCGTTCCAGAGTGGGAATAGGAGCAGATCTCCATGAATTTCGTTGTGGTGTCTACCAGGTTTAATCAGGGTGTGACTCCATTTGGGTGTTTGTTGTCCAGTTTTGCTCAGTTTGCTCTGTTGTTCTTCGGTAAGTTTGTGCATTTGCACGGAGTTATTTCATGTGTTGTATCCAATAGAGGCACCCTGTTCGCTAGCCGTCGTTGGAAGAAGCTTCAGGAAGTCTTGGGTACTGGTTGAGCTTTAGCTCCGCTTTTCCATCTGTGGGACGATGGTCAGTTAAAGTGGACTATACAGACTCTGAAGGATATGCTTGTGCGTACGTACTAAGTGTTTGTTGGAAGTTGGGATCGTCGCTTGCCATGGATAGGATTCTCCTTCGGTAGCTGTTATCAGGAGACGTCCCAATTGGCAACCTTTAGGTGTTGTTTGGTAGGTCGTGTCGATCGCCAGTCTGTTTTTCTGACTCTGCGAGAGTAGGATTTTGGACCCCAGCTAGTCGTGAGGCTTCGGAGAAGATCCAGTTGATTCAGGTTAGGATGAGAGCAGACCAGTACAGACAGAAGTCTTATGTCGACCGTGGTGGTCGCAGACTTGAGTTCGCGGTGGGAGATCATGTATTCCTACGGATTTTTCCGATGAAATGGTGTGTTGAGTTTTGGGAAGCTTGGTCCCAGATTGTTGGTCCTTTGAGATCCTCGAGCGAGTTAATTCCGTTGCCTATAATATGACACTTCCGCCCAGATTATTGAGTATTCACCCGTTTTCCTTGTGTCGTTACTTCGCAAATACCTTCATGAGCTTTCTTACATGATTCAACACCAGACCGTTCTTTTAGACGCGATCTTTCGTTCACCAGCAGCCGATAGTTATTATGGATCGACAGGTGGAGGGACTTCGGTCAAGGGTCTTGCTATATGTGAACGTTCTTTGGCGTAGCCGTATACTGAGGCGATCAGTTGGAAGGCTGCGAGGGAGATTTGGGAGTTTTTGTACTCATCTCTCTGAAGGTACGCGTAGATAAATTTTAAATTCGGGGACCGAATTTCTTTCAGGGGGGAAGATTGTAACGTTTTAGAAATCGTTTAGGTGATTTTCCGTTTTTAGGGTAAAATTGTCGGTGTTTTCCCTTTTAACCCGTTTGTGATCAAACTTCTGTATAGACTTGTCGGCACCTAGTTTAGCTAGAATGAAGCTTGTGCGCGGGCTTTGGGGGTCAATGGGAAGTTTTGGTTCATATAGATTTTTTCCCTAATTAATATATTATTTTAATGCTTTATTTCTGCACTTTATTAATGGTAATTACCTTTTGGTTTGGGTTAATTACTACCAATATGGTTTTATACTAAGTTAATCACTAGATTAAACTTTTAACCTTTCTCACCAAAATATCTAGATATTTGTGGATTAAATTGAATTTTAAAGAAAAGAAAAGAAAGAAAAGGTGGCAAAAATGCATTAATGAGCATTTATTGTCAATTTTAGTTGGAACTTTCTTCTTTTTTTTGCACAACCCCCCCCCCCCTTTCTCCTTGGCCCGCCACTTCTTCCTTATGCTGCCCCCATTTTTCCTTTGCTCATTTCTTCATTCCAAGCTCTCAAAATTCATTAAAAATCCTAAATAAATCATACAAACTCAAATATAAACCAAAACCCATCATTCTTCTTCACTAAACTAGCTTGGATCTTCATTCTAGTGAGAATTTTGAAGGCTAAAGTTTGGAATTTTTCTTGTTTCAAGTGGTGTTCTAGTGAGGTATAAAACCATAACCCTAATCTCTTTTATGGTTTTAATACTTTAATTAGCTCATTTAGATGTTTAATTTAAGCTTTTAATTACATATTTAGAATTTGTAGTAAAGGTTATTGGTAATCAAGTTAGGTTTTAATTAGTAAAATGGGTTAATTGTTAAGTTATGCTTGAAGAGAACTTAACCTAGTTTGCTAGTTTGTTAAATGATATTTTCCTAATTATCAAATTAGCTTAACTACAAACTAGGCTTTTACTAAATCCTAATTAGGTAAGATTAAAATTCTAGTAAGGGTTTGTATGGTGTAATCTTTCTAATTAGTGATGTTTGTAAATTCTAGTTTGGTAAAAAGTTGCAGTTTTGTGCTAAAATGATATATATTGCTTACTAGGTTTCGGTGAATTTTAGGCGTGGGTTTCTTTTGACGTTGCGACGTTAATTATATTGATTCCACACTATATCTTGTGTTGTGAATGCGCAATCGGTACGATCAGGGTTTAGGCTTGGTAGTTGTGTCGCTTTGCGTTTCTAGTTAGGGTCGTGCCGATGTCGTTCGTGTCTTTGTGTAGCTTTTGCTCTTGAGTTGGTTTCGTAATTTCGCTACGCGCGTTAGCCACTTAACGAACATTTGAGAATATGTTTGGATTTGGTGCGTTGGTCGAACGTAGTTGGTACGTGTTATTGATCGATTGCTAATATACACTTGTTATATTGTTATATGCTTTCAGGATCGCAGGCGGGGATTTCAGACGCTGCGAAGAAGGGAAAGCGAGTGGTTGGCTTTACTTAGCCAGGATGGTTGGTGAGTAGATTTAACATCTATAGGGGGATCGCCCGCATGACGTTATGTGTCTGGGCTAGATCAAATGACATGACTATTAATTAGAAGTATAGATCATGCATGTATACCTTTGTTGCTTATCTCATTTCCTTATGTATGGACTTAGTATTAATGAGACACAACACCATTATTGACGGTTCATGTTTCACGAGCACTAATTGTATGCTACACACACACCGTCAATAATTTCCATGACACGCACAACACCTATATTTATGTGATATTGTATTGTTTAGGGACATTGAGACATGATCCCTATTTCCTTTTGTGCATATGACATATAGCATACCTGTATATCTACATACTTACACATATGTCTTGACCTGCTTACATGCTAGTTACCTATATACCTATATGGTATTGTACCATTAGTGATAGGTATATACACATATGAGATATAGCTACATGTACATCTCGCATACATACTTACACTTATATCTGGAGGGTATTATATCATTATTGATAGATAGATACATATATCTTGCTATGCCAACATGGTTACGCATACCTGGCTATAGGTACATGTTCACCTTTATTTGATATTGTATGGACTTGGAGAAATTAGGAACTGCATGATATATACATTAACTTGTTGAAGTTAAATAGCGGTTTTTCCTTTATATGCTCATATTACTGTTTCATGTTGCATATATTATATTCATGGATTTCATATGATGTTCTCTAATATTTTTACTCCTAAGTATATATAACAGTGGAATGGGACGTTGTTATATATATATATATATATATATATATATATATATATATATATATTAGTGGAATGGGACGCTAATATATATGTATTAATTCATGCAGTTATATTTATTCATTACTTAATGTTTTCTGGATTTGAGGACCGTGGTGGTTTCATGAAATTATGCAAGTATTCTTATTCTTTACTTGATATTTGTATGCACCCACTCAGAGATTTTTTTTAAACTGCGGAATCGAGAGTGTCAATGTTAGGGCACTTAAGATTCGGAGGACGTATATACCGATACGTGGATCACGGGTGTCGATACCGGACACTTATGATTCGAGGAACGTATGAATATGAGAAAGACCGATACGTGGATTACGGGTGTCGATACCGGACAGTTACGATTCAAGGAACGTATGGATATGAGTATTTATGTGCCGATGCTAGACACTTGTTTCATGATGTTTTTGGGTGTCGATATTAGACACTCACTTTATATGAAACTTACTCGAATACTGGATATTCGATATATGAGATTTACTTGATATTGTACATTCAGGATATATGAGATTTACATGATATTGTACATTCAGGATATGTGAGGTTTACTTGATATTGTACGTTCAGGATATATGAGACTCACAGGATATGAGAGCCAATTTGGGGGCTGATTTGAGGAAATTTGGGATTTAGATTGTCTTGATGGACTTTGGTCCTGTCACGAGTTCAGGATTCCGTGAGAATAACATGTTTTATTCTATACTCCTCATTTGTTATATATGCATTGCTTCATATATTAGTAGTACCTGATAGAGTACCTTACGTGACTGTTGCATACATATCGCCATTTATTGCTTCATGTATTAGTAGTACTTGATAGAGTACCTTACATGATTGTTGCATACATATTGGCTTTTATTGCTATCCGCTTGCATGCATTAGATTCGCGCTGTACGTGCGTACTTGCGATTACCTGCATATGTTATTTACTATTCACGAGTTTGCAACTCACCCCCGTTGTGCCACAGTGTTTTGCAGGTAGTCCCTCCGGGCAGTCGCGGCAGGTTTTTCTATCTATCGCATCATCTTTTGCACCGGATACCCTTTCGGCTGACTATGCGCAGTTTTGCTATAGGTGGGTTTTGCGGTTATCCGATGTTGTTTATTGTTATCTTTGTACCATGTACTCTCCATCTACCATTTTCATGTGTATGACTTAGAGACGTGATGTGAGGACGATATTGTATAATTTGGTGACTTGGATGTCTTTTAAGCAGTTTTATTTATATCGTCTTTTATTTCTTCGCTACGGCGTCGTATATTTGTTGTGGTGGTTGTTTTCCGCCTTTGGGCGTGGATTTTGCTCCCGTTTGGGATGCTCTACTTATATTTATGTTGTACCCATTTTTGGGGTTAGTTTTTACAAAGGAGGTGCTGCCAAAATGTCACGACCCAAAATTTGCCTTGTAACCGGCACTTAAACGACGTAACGTCTACAGGCGTACGCAATTCAAGTAAGCCGAAACCCAGAAATCTAAAGCACCCAAATCTGGATCAACGGAGAAAACATAGTTTTAACATTTGGAAAATCACAAGTAAAATCTCTAACTCTAGTTTTCCTTCTTAAAAATTTCGGCAGCACCTCTTTTGTAAAAACTAGCCCCGAAAACGGGTACAACACAGATAATATATAAAGCATCCCAAATAGGAGAAAAATCACGCCCAACGGTGGAGACAATCACCACAACATATAAATACGACGCCGAAGCGAAGAATATAGAGGAAAACAGCATAAAGAGGTAAAACTTTCCAACATAACCGGCATCCACGAGCACAGCACCCAAAGTCACCAAAATAATACAACACCGAATTCTGACATGTCGTCTCTAAGTCATATACAAACAGTGGTAGATAGAGAATACTAGATCCAACAAAAACATATACAATGTACAGGCAGATAACCGCAAACCCACCTAAAAGCAAAGGCCTCACTGCCTAACGTAGCGGTATCCGCAAAAGTAGAGATGATAAGACGCCCTGCCGCGACTACTCTGAGGGTAAGTCCTGCAAAACACTGTAGCACAATGGGGGTGAGTTGCCAACTCGTGAATAGTAATTAACATCATACTGTAATCGCAGGTATGCACGAACAGCGATCTATCTATCACATGTAATCCGATAGCATAAGTATGATAAGTGAATATGCAACAATCATGTAAAGGTACATATCAGGGTACTACAACTACGTGAAACAAAGCATAACAACAATAATCCTGAGTGTGTAGGATGATACAATAAAATCTCATGCAAAATCATCAGCATGGAAAAACACCAGTGTCCCTCACTGACACATCAAATCCCAAATCCTCAGGCACCACATCCACAGATCGGCCCTCACATCCTGTAAGTCTCATGGAACCTGAGTGTCAAACATCGACACTCGAAACATCATGAAAACATATCCCTGTATGTATATATATATATGTATGTATGTATATAAGTATAAGGATATCAACCCCGTATGTCCACCGACGATATGTACAAATCATGAAAACCTGAGTGTCTAACACCGACACTCGAAATATCATGAAACCCGTGTCTAGCATCGACACGTAAATCCTCATAACTCAGGCGCTGTCACCATGACTGGCCCTGACGATATGTCGTACATCACTCTGGTCGGTATCCCCATGATAACCGCCGAGTCCAAATACAATCACCGGTAGGTACTTGCCCACCTTCCAGGCTCATCATCTGTACCACGAACATCTTGCCGAAGGGAACCGTACTGGGCCCCACCATGTACCCGCACACGGCCCACTCACTCCTCGTATTGGGTATATATCACAAATCTCAGAACCGAGAAATCTCATGGTGGACGCATCAAATATCATATCAAGAGAAACCGGGTTTTCAAACCATACATAGTTTCTTGAAAATACCCCCACGGTTCTCAAATCCATAAATCATATGAAATCCATATCTCAATGCGTAAAATCCATATAAACTGATATATGCAACATAAAACATCAATATGAGCATATAAAGGGAAAACCGCTCTTTTAAATGAATCCAGATTTAAAATATATCTTGCGATTCCCAAAAATCCTCCGAAAATAAATGCAGCATCATATGAGGTGTACATGTAAGTATAGCAAGGTTTAAGTATCTACATGTAAGAAAGTATGTATGATGCATTTCATAAGCGCAATGATCAACAACTAAATATCACATATCAAAACAATACCGCTTGGGGTATATACAACTATAGCGAAAATATGCGGGTGTACATGTCAATATGAGTGCATGATATACATGTAGCTGTAATAGACTATGTAGGTGTACATGTCAATATGTATGCAAGATATACAAGTAGCTATAGTAAGGTATACGTGAAATGGAATAAGAGTCACTATCTTAACTATCCATGTCCAATACAACATCACGTGTGTAGGTGTCAACAATATCTCATATGCACAATGGCATAAAGGCTACTACCTCAACTATCCCTATCCACTACCATATCACGTATGTTGGTGGTTTGTGCGTGTCATGGCAATTACCGACGATGTGGGTGTAGCATACAATTTAGTGCTCGTGCAACATGAACCGTCTGTAATGTGTTATATCTAAAGGTACGAGTCAAGTACAACACATAATGCTATGCAATGACATTCATATATAATTAACTAATATGCAAATACATGCAACTATCATATCATATCCACCCCGACGCATAACGCCATACGGGCGATTTCCCCGTAGATGTTAAATCTACTCACCAATGGTCTCCAGGTATGAAATTCCGACCGCCTGCTTCCCCTTGTTCGCAGCGTCCGAAGTCCCCGCTTGCGACGCTATATTTCCACAAACACAAGAAACAGTGCAAACATCTCAGAAATCGACCAATATAACGTAAAACTACGTATTAAATAACGCACCAACACTAAACTAACTCGCGAGTGTACGTCTAGTGGCTAACGTATGTAACGATACCACAAAACCTACCCAAGTACATCAGCAGCAAAAGATCATGATTCGTGTCGCAACACGTAACACGCGGACTCAAAACACTAGATTATAGGTAAACGATCCCAGATTTTGCATACTGCAATTACTAAAAAAGTAAACGGTACCAAACACCCCAAACCAACAACAGACAACTACCCACAAAAGCCAAACCCCAACATGTCCCTACAAAACCTGCGTCGCCGGAAATCGCCAAAGGAGTCGCCGGCCCCGGCCGGTGGGGTGGTCCTCGTGCCTCAAGTAGTGTCTCAGGTTCACTAGTACATCACTATAAATTTGTTGGGTCACACACTAAATTTTCCAGGTCACGGCAGATACAAAGGCTCTAAAAAGACACTAAAAACCCGATATTGCACTAATCGATATACAAAGGGTTCTACGCTACAACCTGTAAGTCCGCGGCAACGCCCTGGCCGTCGATCCGACGCCGGAATGCGGAAACGAAAAAACTTTGCAAACTAGCAAACCGGCACCACCGCGCACTTTTAACCCGGATCGGGCCATTAACCTAGCTACTAGCAAACTAGAAAAGAGTAGAGAAGCTATACCAAGCGATCCGTGTCCCTCGGTCTTCGTCTCCAATCCGATCTTCCGCGGAATCTCCCTCCGTCACGTCCTTGTCGGAAAGGGCACCACATAGCCGATCTCTTTTACGGGCTCCCACCTCTTGACCGAAGCAACAGGGGCGCGAAGTTGGCTAGCCGACGCGTCCAAGGAGTGCTGTAGGTGTAGTGTAGAACTTGTCTCTTTGGGGTTTAGTGTAGTTGCCATGATGGAGGAATCAATATGAAATTTGGAGAGGTGAGAAGGATTTTGTGAGCAAGGAGAATGAGATAATCAAATTTCCCTCATACAAAAATGAAACCTCTCTCTTCTCCTCTCAATGTGTGGCCGGCCCCCTCTCTCACAAAGAAATGGTGGAGAGAAAAACCAAAACAAGATGAGAGGTGAGTGTAGGAAAAGAGAATGGGTGACCATAAGCAAAAATGATGATAACAAAGTCATCTCAATTTCAAATCAACTCTAATCTCAAAAAAGCAAGCCATCATGAAAAAGCAAAGATGCTTAACCTTTCATAATGCCACAAATGCAAGAAACCCCTCCACAAAAAGTTATTTGCAAACTTGCGAATAACCCCCTCCATCGGAAAGTCCGGCCGCGAAAGAACAAAGGAAAACCGGCAGGAACGGAATGCAAACTGGCAATTTCAGAAAACTGATCCCGTAATAAATTACAGGAAAACCCCGTGACTGCAAATACATGCCCGCATTTGTATTCCCACTGAACACAAATGCAAAGAGACAATATCTACACTCTCTAATACTAGGATCCGGCTTAAACCAAAGCCGGCTAGTAAAATCCGTCCGATTACGATCCGTGTAATACCGCACGTATCTGATCGAACCCTGCCATATCTCCAAACGGCCTCTACAGCGTTTCGCCCGAAACTTGAGTAACTGTGTGTGGTGGACTCTAAAGACTCGTCAATACTATGGCTGTGGATTTAATCACTAGCACGTCAAAGGTATTACCATACGTGACGGGCCACCAGCTATTGACCAAAAGGGACGTCGATGAGCGAACTCATCCTGACACCCTACTGAGCCTGTCAGTGACAATATCCATACAGTCCGGTCCGTTCGTCTATGAGCATCGCATGGCGGGCCTAGGGGGTTGGTAAAAGTCAGCCCCCAAAAGCGGTACAAGTCGTGTCGGAGTGTAGCCCAGAACACCCTGAGATACTACTGGAATACTTACCAGTAAATCTCCTGCCTTGGCCAAGGACTTTTCATGTACTGGCTCTCCTAGACACAGCGCGACCTCACCCTCAATACCGGGAGAGACGAACCCCTGCAGATCCGCTCACTGCCTCCATGTGGCTCGGGACTGTACCTAACTAAAACCTGTTTGCATGACTCCTTTGAGCCGCGGTAGGGTAGTAATCAAAGCACAGAGGGAACTCACACGAGACAAATGACGATCTCAGGTCGATGAACTAACCTGTACACATGTCACCAGGGAACTGCTATCTGACATCAGGTATAATACCAACTAGCAGGTTCCTGGCGAGTCCTGTCCGGTGTACTCATAACCCAATGAGCACCTGTATACATCTTAGGTGAACCAACTGACACCAGTGGCTTGTGAGACCGGCCACCGCCCCTCGTCGGGGTCTCGACTGTATACACTAGTCTACTCTGGAGAATCGATGCCCTGTCTCGAAACTCCCACGACTAAGGACCTTTTAAGGATGTGCTTATAGACTCCAGCTCTTACGTATATGATCGCCCTCATACTGCTAGTAGTCAAGCAAGAATCCTAGGGGCTCTATCAACGTGTAATAGCGACTCGTAAGGTCACCTAAAGCAGTACACAATGATAAAGATAAACCAGATAGCATACTATCATCTCGAGTAAGACTGTCCTACCGGAATAGGTCTTCCCTCAATCATTGCAATCACGTGCCTGTGATCCAATAATTGACTCTGAGGGCACTATCTCCAACAATATCCCACTTGCACTCAAGGCTAATTATTGCGATATCGCATACTCACAGCCCGTGTGATACCGAACACCCAACTCCTCTACTAGTCAGTCTCACAAAGCTCGTTTGCGAGACTATTGCGTTCGAGGAATAGCCTCAGTGAGTGGATCCGCTCTGGTGTTTCTTTCTATGTCTCTCTTTATCTCAAGTTCGCAGAGAAAGACATCTCCCGAAATGAGCAATACCTGTCTTAGAATGTCTGGATGTCTGATGGGACCTAGCTCATAAATGAACTCCAAATCCAAACTTCTTAGACTGTATCGTCAACTGAACTTAATCAGTATCCTGCGCCATCCTTCCCTTAGTATCCTCCTGGACCACCTGTCCAAAATACCGCCCCTCGTCAGAGGGAAAACTATAACTCTGACAGCCACTCTGTCATCCAGGTTACCTTGGAAGCCTGGAATGATAACCGTCTTCTAAAGGAGGCTGCCGTTATCAATTCCCTAGAACATCAACTTATGTTCTAAAACTGCTTCCGATTGTTTCTCCAGGATTGGATGAATATCAACTTATTGCATCTACTGCAAGAACAACATCTGGTGTGGTACTTGACATCTCATGATTGATTCAATTGCCTAAGCAAGTGATTTGTCAATCATGCACATCCCTCTCCCCTTTAGTCTGTAAGACACCTTTAGAGAGGGTGACTCCATTACCTGCAGGTACACCACCATGCCAGGAGTCGTCTATTCTAAATACTCTTAGAATGCTGTCCAAGTACCCAGATTGGGAAACCACCCAAATCTAGATCTAAAACCATAGATCTAGTAACCAAAATATCTGATATAATATCCAAGTCCCATGTGGAGAAACTACTGTGTGACGACCAAAGTATAACCGATCGTAGTATAGGAATATGACTTCCTACTCTGTGTATGTCATCCAAATACCAAGAGATCACACCCTACTACCTTCTTAACAGATCCATCCCCTATTCTGATGAAGTCAAACCTATGACTGTCACATCAGAAATAGATGATCTATCTCCGCTATATCTGCTTTAGTCTATAAATAGATATAAGCCACCTGTCCACCAATGCTTCCGCTGCTCCCACTGACCACGACAACCCTCTGGCAGAGTCATATAGACGTACACTTCTAAAACCAGTTCAGAACGACGCTATACTCATCCTTCTGCCGGGTCTCACAGTCTGGAACAACAGCAATGGCAAGTCTGGGTAAACAAGAACCTCCCTGCCACCGTCCTTGAGCATACCGAAGTACCTCTCGGGTGCCTGAGGTTACCCACCATATATCGGAGTGGCCAATGGAATGTCAAACCAGATTGAATCTTTAGGTTGTTATCAAATCTTCAGTAATCGTTTGCGGTTCTGGAATCACTTCCAGTTCTACCATACTCCCACTAATGTTTTCTGGAAAAAAAATCCATTTTTAATTAAAACTGTGGCGAGTTAAGAACAATATCACTATTGATCTTCCAGATGGTAGAAAGTCAACCCTCGTCATAGCCCGGGTCAACCGACAAACAGCCATTACAGAAACGTGCCTTGAGTTATCCGGAGTCTGGTTTTAAGCATAAGCCGGACAACTCCCCGTATCTTAACAATGTCAAGATATGAACTGGTCTATATCCAATATAGAAACAGAGGCACTGATTTAATTGAACCAGATTCAAATCATGCAGCTGTCTCCAGTGCATGTCAAGTAAATGGAAGGAGGCCGATCAGCGTTACTCAACTTAGGAATGCTTCCAATTATGAGTAACCTGAAAGAGAAGCTAGTTCTCTTAATCATTACTATCAACTGAATACCATACACAAGTATCTACATCTTCGATCTCCTTGAAGAATCCCGATACTTGCAGCTCCTGGTTCTCTACTTTATTCATACACCTATAACTTCTCAAAACTTAGACCCTGTGTTTTTACGAAACACCTGTCTAAGAACTAGAGAAGTCATAAGTAAACCGAATATAGAACGAGGACCAACCCCTCTGTCCTAATGGACACTGGACAACATACAATACTCTGTATAAGTCCCCTGAGTGTAATAACTCATTCACTGTGTGTCGTAGGTTGAAAACTGTACTTATGGTTAAGAAGAATTACACCGCTGTTCAATGCTCCTTACCTAACCATCCACTGATATAAGTAAATGTCATAAACATAATTTCAAAAAGTCATATCTCATTCTATAAAAATAGACGTACAGATATATCAATTTGAAATTGGTGCATAACAACGGATATTCAAAACCAAATATTTGCCGTCCGGCAAACAATCCAGGTGACTTCCTCAAATATCACCAATTACAACGAATTCCGATATAATGAGGATGATCACCTAATTCCCAATAACTTACTCCCACTCATCATCTGTAAAACCATACAGATGTGAGAATCAAACCTGGTAAATACATACCCTGGAGCAAGTATCTAATTGGGAAATCAGTTTTCTTTTAACAGAACACGGTGAAACTGAAACATTGAAATGTTTCGATGGGGTATCCCGGTATTCCTAGTAATGCCTCTTCCATTATCCAGATTCACAACTGTAACCATATAATTCTTTGCCATCTCTCCAAATCCCTTTATTTGTCTTTAGTCATTACCTTCTGTACACCCCTTTAGGCCAAATGGTTTTCTTCCTTCCCTACCGTTCGGCACCAGCCTATGGTTTGGAAGAAGACTATCCAATAAGCATAATGGGTGTACTGTCCTAATCCTAAGAGCACTCGCAATGCGAGAGAAGGTGAAGATAAAAGACAACCGAATATACCTTATTCCTATTTCTCCTGAACCAGGATCCATCCCCGAACTGGAACAAGTTCCTTTCGAGTTCGTATATAACCATACGATGGATTATCCAATAAACTTGGGATCTTCGTAGTGATACGGAGTGTCCTGGAGAAATATAAAGGTGATTTAGGATTGACGAAGAAATACTTGGTTTGGTCGTGAATATCAGTCGCAATTTACTTTGCCCTCTTACTAATCCCTTTCTTTGTCTTTACATAATACCTTCTGTACACCACCGTTAGGCTAATTGGTTTTCTTCATTCCCCACCGTTCGGCACCAGCCTAAGGTTTGGAAGAAGACTATCCAATTTGCGTAATAGGTGTACTATCTCCTAAACCAAGGAGTACTCGCAATGAGAGAAGGTGAAAGGAAAAGACAACTGAATAGTCCTATTCGTTTTCTCCAGAACCGGAAACCATCCTCGAATTCCTTCGAGTTCGTATATAACCATACGATGGTTTTGTCCAATGGATGTGGACGTTCGTAGTAATACGGGGTGTCCTGGAGAAAAGGGTAAAATTAGGAGTGGCAATGAGGTCTGCAACTCTGACAATCCAAAAGCCAGTGTTAAAGAAGGTTCGGTCAACTTGGTCACTGAGTCATAGTCTAGGGTCGGGTCAATGGTCGCAGCCAAAGAGAGAGAGAAAAGAAACACTCAGCGTGCACTCTAACCTAGATCAGAATGGTTATCACTTTATCTATTCTGGAAACCTCCCACTGTAACGTCAAATTCTTCCCCAAACCTGAAAGAAGAATTAGCCGGGATCACCCGAGGAGTAAACCAACTCATCAGTGGGAATCGGGATCCAACTATCATCGCATGATAACGTGACGGAATCCGCTCACGTTATCACACTCCAGAAGGTATGCGCATATCTGGCAAGTTTCAGTTTCTTTTGAAACTCCCGATGTAGATTTTTGCCCCATGCTCTTATGACCTTGGCGTGAGGTCAAAATATCATAAGTCACATGTCAAGTTCTACCCATCATTATCCAGGTTAATTTGAACCCACCCGTACATACCCTTGACGTAGGCCAAAATAGTAGTACGAATGTTCCAAACCAACGCATTCTATCTATGCAACAGATAAATATCCGGCAGCTACCAATCACTATGCCTTGGCGTGAGGTCAAAATACATAGCTTGAATACTACCGAATATTTAACTGAAATGATGGAGGGCTACGAATGGTTTCTGGCGAAAACCTTTAACGTAATGAACTTGATATCGTTGAAGGAACGGATAGCTTTATAAAAATATAGTAACGAAAACCTTTGCTAAAGAGGTCACTCCCGGTGAAGGGATCTCGGCTCTTTCCCCATAGGATGGGGTGCAGGATATTCTAACTGAATACCACGATGCAAAGCAAAAGCAATCGGCTATAGTGAAGTTATTGCCCTGACGCAAACTTCTGTCCAAGGGGTCACTCCCGGTGAAGGGATCTCGGCCCTTGCCTCGTCGACTGAGGAGCAGGATATTCCAACTGAATACCACTGTGCAAAACAAAAGTGAACGCCCTTGCAATAACAGCTTTTTGAAAAAAGTTCCAACAACATCAGAATAGGTTTGTTTATCTTGCATTGATCCGAATCAACGCAGTCCCATCAATTGATCATACCAATAAAGAACGAAAATAATGACGTACGTATATGCCATCCGCATTCGCCACTGGGTCCCGTCATCACCCGTTAGGTTAGCTAACTAACGACAGAGCGGGGACTGGACTAGCGTGGATGCAAAACATATACAACATCTACTAGTATATATATCAATATATAATTTTCGCTCAAGGCGTGATAAAAATGCAACATCACAGAAATGTACAGCATCACAGAACAATACAGATATCTGGGATCCCCGGGTTTCATAGAGCCGCTACTGAAACCCGACGTTCCCCTGGTCATGTGGATAGCCTGTGCAATGAGATCCTAGACCCCTACGGGCGCGGCAAGTCACCTGCCAAAACCTGAAGCGAGGCAGCCCCCTTCAACAACGTGAATGGACCACCCAGCACATCACGGAATCCGGTAACTTGGGCACCCCACCTGGGTCAACCTGTACCCCCTACGAGTGCGGCGAATAACCCGCCAATTCTAAAGTAAAGCCCCCTCCGTCTCAATGCCATGAGATGCGGGCCCGTTACCCTCTAGAACCCGGCTATACGTGCACCCCTCCACGGGGTAATCCTAGTACAGAAAGTAAAATATACATATAACGGGTACATCGACCGCAACCTGGTCGTGCCCCAAAATAATAATACAAACAGGCAGTGACGGCAGTTCACATGTCGGACGCTCACCCCGCAATATCAAATGTACATATAAAACAAAACTGTACTACTATTGCAACCAGGCTATCCCCCACGACCAATCCGCAATATCACAGCAAAACACAGAACATCAACGTGAATGTCACGTTCGCAAATCCGTCTAAAAGGGCTATAGCAGATAGACTTGATTTACCGATCAAATGACATTCACGGTCGCAGATATAATGTAAATACTGTGAACTAGCGTGTTTAAAATTTCCGATCGAACAAATTTACCCAAGTGGGCCCCAAGCACTGCTGTAGCACTTACAGAAAATCTGGGCCCAAAAAGAATATCCCAAAACCCCCATTTTGAACTCAGGAGCACTCTGAAAAAATTTGGTCAAATGAAGAGTCGAAAGCGCGGCGGAACCGCGACCCAAGCATGGGTTTGGCCGCGGTTCCGCGGCCGTATGGTGAGATCACTTGACCAAATTTTCACAGATTGCTTAGAATTTCCTGCACAGTATTCTGCAACAACCTGAAAAATTTTTGGAGCTAAAAAAAATTCGACAGAAACCAGTGCACTGAAAATACGGTTTTTGCAATTTTTGTTCGATCGGGTTTTAAACATACTAGAGCAAGCTAGGTAGGTTAATGGCGTGTCTCTGATACCAATGTAAGTCCGCGGCGGCGCCCTGGCCGTCGATCCGACACCGGAATGCAGAAACGAAAAAACTTTGCAAACTAGCAAACCGGCACCACCGCGCACTTTTAACCCGGATCGGGCCATTAACCTAGCTACTAGCAAACTAGAAAAGAGTAGAGAAGCTATACCAAGCGATCCGTGTCCCTCGGTCTTCGTCTCCACTCCGATCTTCCGCGGAATCTCCGTCCGTCACGTCCTCATCGGAAAGGGCACCACGTAGCCGATCTCTTTTATGGGCTCCCACCTCTTGACCGAGGCAACTCGGGTGCGAAGTTGGCTAGCCGATGCGTCCAAGGAGTGCTGTTGGTGTAGTGTAGAACTTGTCTCTTTAGGGTTTAGTGTAGTTGCCATGATGGAGGAATCAATATGAACTTTGGAGAGGTGAGAAGGATTTTGTGAGCAAGGAGAATGAGATAATCAAATTTCCTCATACAAAAATGAAACCTCTCTCTTCTCCTCTTAATGTGTGGCCGGCCCCCTCTCTCACAAAGAAATGGTGGAGAGAAAAACCAAAACAAGATGAGAGGTGAGTGTAGGAAAAGAGAATGGGTGACCATAAGCAAAAATGATGATAACAAAGTCATCTCAATTTCAAATCAACTCTAATCTCAAAAAAGCAAGCCATCATGAAAAAGCAAAGATGCTTAACCTTTCATAATGCCACAAATGCAAGAAACCCCTCCACAAAAAGTTATTTGCAAACTTGCAAATAACCCCCTCCATCGGAAAGTCCGGCCGCGAAAGAACAAAGGAAAACCGGCCGGAACGGAATGCAAACTGGCAACTTCAGAAAACTGATCCTGTAATAAATTACAGGAAAACCCCGCGACTGCAAATACATGCCCGCATTTGTATTCCCACTGAACACAAATGCAAAGAGACAATATCTACACTATCTATTATTAGGATCCGGCTTAGGCCAAAGCCGGCTAGTAAAATCCGTCCGATCACGATCCGTGCAATACCGCACGTATCTGATCGAACCCTGCCATATCTCCATACGGCCTCTACAGCGTTTCGCCCGAAACTTGAGTAACTGTGTGTGGTGGACTCTAAAGACTCGTCAATACTATGGCTGTGGATTTAACCACTAGCACGTCAGAGGTATTAGCCATACGTGACGGGCCACCAGCTATTGACCAAAAAGGACGTCAATGAGCGAACTCATCCTAACA
Organism: Agapanthus africanus; assembly: GCA_030015575.1. NCBI lineage: Eukaryota > Viridiplantae > Streptophyta > Magnoliopsida > Asparagales > Amaryllidaceae > Agapanthus > Agapanthus africanus. The sequence continues at coordinate 550,573,520 of JASDDO010000024.1, read as the reverse complement.
CCCTATTGAGCCTGTCAGTGACAATATCCGTACAGTCCGGTCCGTTCGTCTATGAGCATCGCATGGCGGGCCTAGGTGGTTGGTAAAAGTCAGACCCCCAAAAGCGGTACAAGTTGTGTCGGAGTGTAGCCCAGAACACCCTGAGATACTACTGGAATACCTACCAGTAAATCTCCTGCCTTGGCCAAGGACTTTTCATGTACTGGCTCTCCTAGACACAGCGCGACCTCACCCCCAATACCGGGAGAGACGAACCCCTGCAGATCCGCTCACTGCCTCCATATGGCTCGGGACTGTACCCAACTAAAACCTGTTTGCACGACTCCTTTGAGCCGTGGTAGGGTAGTAATCAAAGCACGGTGGGAACTCACACGAGACAAATGACGATCTCAGGTCGATGAACTAACCTGTACACATGTCACCAGGGAACTGCTTTCTGACATCAGGTATAATACCAACTAGCAGGTTCCTGGCGAGTCCTGTCCGGTGTACTCATAACCCAATGAGCACATGTATACATCTTAGGTGAACCAACTGACACCAGTGGCTTGTGAGACTGGACACCGCCCCTCGTCGGGGTCTCGACTGTATACACTAGTCTACTCTGGAGAATCGATGCCCTGTCTCGAAACTCGCACGACTAGGGACCTTTTAAGGATGTGCTTATAGACTCCAGCTCTCACGTATATGATCGCCCTCATACTGCTGGTAGTCAAGCAAGAAATCCTAGGGGCTCTATCAACGTGTAATAGCAACTCGTAAGGTCACCTAAAACAGTACACGATGATAAAGATAAACCAGATAGCATACTATCATCTCGAGTAAGACTGTCCTACCGGGATAGGTCTTCCCTCAATTATTGCAATCACATGCCTGTGATCCAATAATTGACTCTGAGGGCACTATCTCCAACACAACCAACGAGCTAAATAACATAAAAACTCCTAATTATCAGTGTAGGGATTTTACCTATCAACTTTAGCTCACAAGATCCAAGCTTTCCTAGTTTCCAAGTGATCAAAGAGCAAGAACAAGGACTTGGTGTATATTTTAGGATTTATTTGGGAATTTTGGAGATTTTTGAGTTTGGATTGATGCAAAATGAGAAGGAAAAGAGCAAGGGCAGTAGGGAAAGAAGGGATCTCGGCCAAGAGAGGAGGTGGGAGTTTTGTGAGGGATTTCCTAGCAATTACCAACATTAAATGCAATTAAATGCATTCATACACACATATGCACACATGCATGCACCTCTTTCTTTTCTTTTCTTTTCTTTAATCCAATAAAACCTAACCTCCACACAATTATCTAGATACCAAGTGAATGGTTTTGGTTTTACCCAAACTTAATTGTTGAAAAGATACAAAAGAGAAATTTTTCCAAAATGTGAATACCGCATTAAAATAACATTAAAATTGGAAAAAATTCAAATTGAACCAAAACGTCCCATATACCCCCAAAGCTTGCGCACTAGCTTTATTTTAGCTAAAGTAGGTGCTGGCAAGTCTATATGGTCATTTGAACACAGTCGGGTTAAAACAGAAAATACCGACAATTTAACCCTAAAACGGAAAAATTCTCATAACGATTTTTAAAACGTTACAATCTCCCCCCTTATAGAAATTCGGTCCCTGAATTAAAATTTTATACTAAGCGTACCTTCAAAGAGATGAGGGAATTTCTTCCGCATCTCGCTCTCGGCCTCCCAAGTGATCTCCTCACTAGTAGGGCTAGGCCATAGAACCTTCACAGACGGCAAGACCATTGACCGAAGTTTCTTCACCTGCCGATCCAAAATAACTACCGGCTGCTCGATGAATGAGAGATCACGCTCAAGTTGAATGGTCTCGTGCTGAATCATGTGAGAAGGATCATGAAGGTATCTACGAAGTATCGACACATGGAAAATAGGGTGAACATCCGGAAAACTGGGCGGGAGCCCCAAATGATAAGCAACAGAACCCACTCGCTCAAGGATCTCGAAAGGACCTACAAATCTGGGACTGAGCTTCCCCCTCTTCCCAAATCGTATAACGCCCTTCATCAGAGAAATCCTCAGGAATACATGATCCCCTACTGCGAACTCAAATCTGCAACGACGACGGTCGGCATAAGACTTTTGCCTGCACTGGGCTGCTCTCATCCTGTCCTGAATCAGCTGGATCTTCTCCGTAGTCTCCTGAACTAGTTGGGGTCCCAAAACCAGACTCTCACAAAGCTCGGTCCAACAGACTGGCGATCGACACTTTCTACCATATAGAGCCTCAAAAGGTGCCATCTGAATAGTCTCCTGAAAGCTGTTGTTGTAGGAGAACTCAATCAACGGCAAGTGATGATCCCAACTGCCACCAAAATCAAGCACACATGCACGGAGCATATCCTCCAAAATCTGAATAGTCCGTTCCGACTGACCAACGGTCTGCGAATGAAAAGCGGTGCTAAAACTCAACCGGATACCCAAAGCTTCCTGAAGCTTCTGCCAAAGACGGCTAGTAAACTGGCTGCCTCTGTCAGATACAATGCATGTGGGAACACCGTGCAAACGCACAATCTCATATATATACAACTGAGCATAACCGAAAGTGGTCTTCACTGGAAGGAAGTGAGCCGCTTTCGTCAACCGGTCAACAATCACCCAAATGGAGTCATACCCTCTACTGGTCCTGGGTAGACCCACAATGAAGTCCATGGAAATCTGCTCCCATTTCCACTCCGGAATGGGTAAAGGCTGCAACTCTCCAGCCGGTCTCTGATGCTCAGCCTTGACTTGCTGACAAGTCAAGCACCTCGAAACGAAGTCCGAAATATCGCGTTTCATCCCTTCCCACCAGTAAAAGTCTCTCAAATCACGGTACATCTTGGTGGAACCTGGATGAACGCTAAAGGCCGACTGATGTGCCTGCTCTAGGATCTTGCGTCTCAATCCATCAACATCTGGTACACACAAGCGAGTCCCGCATCTTAGCACACCATGGTCATCAATCATGAACTCCGAAACTGTACCCTGTCGAACAAGCTCAAGAATCTCGGACAAACGGGCATCACTAGGTTGCGCCTCACAGATACGATCAAATAGTAGTGGACGGGCGCGGACATGAGCAAACTGTCCCCTAGTGGAAGTGAACTCGAACTGCACTCTACCATCACACAAGAGCTACCAATCTGCAGACGACTGACGCTGAACTGCGCTCAACTGGTACAAGCTACCCCCGGGCCTACGACTCAAAGCATCAGCCACCACATTCGCATTGCCCGGGTGATAAAGGATCTCACAATCATAATCCTTCACTAGCTCCATCCATCGGCGCTGTCTCAGGTTCAGATCCTGCTGCTGGAAGATATACTTCAAGCTCTTGTGATCCGTGAAGATCTGACACGACTCCCCGTACAAGTAGTGTCTCCAAATCTTCAATGCAAAGACCACCGCGGCTATCTCAAGATCGTGAGTGGGGTAATTCTGCTCGTGCTTCTTCAGCTGCCTAGAAGCATACGCAATCACTCTATCATGCTGCATCAAAACACAGCCGAGCCCCACTCGAGAAGCATCACAAAAAAACAACGTAGCCGCCCGATCCAGAAGGTAAAGAAAGAACTAGTGCTGTCGTTAACCGAGTCTTCAACTACTGAAAACTCTGCTTGCACGCATCAGTCCAAAGAAAAGGAACTCCCTTCCGGGTCAGTCCAGTCAGCGGTGCAGCGATACTCGAGAAATCCTGCACAAAACGGCGATAATAACTAGCTAAGCCCAAAAAGCTGGACCTCAGTCACCGATACGGGTCTGGGCCAAAGCTGTACAGCCTCAATCTTCCTCGGGTCCATAAGAATACCATCACCAGTCACCACATGACCCAGGAAGTCAACTCTATCATGCCAAAACGCGCACTTTGAGAATTTAGTATACAGCTGGTGCTCTCTCAAAATCTGCAAAGCAATCCTCAAGTGCTGCTCATGCTCCTCACGACTCCTAGAGTAGACCAGTATGTCATCAATAAACACTATAATAAACTGGTTGATAAACGGCCTGAAAATCCGGTTCATCAGATCCATGAACGCTGCTGGCGCATTGGTGAGTCCGAACGACATCACCAAAAACTCATAATGCCCATAACGCGTACGAAAAGCAGTCTTCGGAATGTCATCATTCCGAACCCGCAACTGATGATAACCCGAATGCAAATCAATCTTAGAAAAATGTTTTGCACCCTGGAGCAGATCAAATAAATCGTCAATGCGAGGTAACGGATACATGTTCCGCACCGTAACTCGGTTCAACTGACGATAATCCACACATAGTCTCAAACTGCCGTCCTTCTTCTTGACGAACAGAACAGGAGCTCCCCACGGCGAAACACTCGGACGCACAAGTCCCAAATCAAGCAACTCTTGCAATTGATCTTTAAGCTCTCTAAGCTCTGCCGGAGCCATCCGATAAGGCGGTATGGAAATAGGCTTCGTGCCAGGAATCAGATCAATGCAGAACTCAATATCACGCTCTGGCGGCAACCCAGGTAACTCATTGGGAAAGACCTCGGGAAACTCTCGCATGGTAGAAACCTGGTCCAACGACTCCACTGTGGCCCATCATGAACGAAAGCCAAGAATCCCCGACATCCCCTCCTCAAAAGCCGACTAGCGCACAGAACAGAAATCAAACTGTGAGGGGCGGCACCATGGTCCCCCTGCACAACAAACACTGACTCGCCAGGAAAACAAAATCTAACTGTCTTCTCTCGGCAGTCCACGAACGCGTAACAAGTATTTAACCAGTCCATGCCCAACAGAACGTCGAAGTCCAACATCTCAAGAAGGATCAAGTCGACGGACAGATCTCTGTCTCCTAAACGGACGGCACACGATCGGAACACGTATCGCGCAACAAACGACTCTCCCATAGGAGTAGTCACGACAAGCGGCTGATCCAGCAAACACGACTCTCGGCCTAACCTCGGCACGAAGTGCGTAGAAACATACAAATGCGTAGATCCTAGATCGAAAAGAACATGTGCATCAAAAGAACATATAGAAAGGGTACCTGAAACCACAGCATTGGACGCCTGAGCGTCCTGGTGAGTCAAGGCAAACACCCTAGCCTGTCCTCTACCGGCTACTGGCTGTCCTCTGCCTCCGCCACCTCGACCTCTCGATACAAAACCCCCGCGACCATGACCTCTCTGAACAGGAGTCTGACACGGCGCAACAACAGGAATAAGAGGCAATGCTCTTTGAGGCGGAGAAGGTGGTAAGGTAACCTGGGGTACTGCTGGCCCTCGCTGACGCACCACGGTACAATCTCTCACTAGGTGCTGTAAACTGCCACATCCAAAACACCCACGTGTCGACTGCTGGCCCTCCTGGGAAAAAGTAGTGAACAACTGGCCACGTCCCACGTCTCTGCTACCCCCAGCGTCTGATCGAACTCTATCTCGGAATCTAAACCTCTGCCTCCCGGCTGCTATACTGGTACGAGCCCTCTTCGGTTCCGGAACAACCGATGACTCAGACAGATGCTCCTCCACCAATAGGGCTGCATCCACAGCTGCCGCATATGTGTCGCAATGCTGAATGCTGATGGCTAGGAACAACTGGGTAAGTAGGCCTCGAACAAACCTCTTCACCCTCATCTTCTCAGTCGCCACCAGGTACGGAGCATACACCGACAGCTCGGTAAACAGTACATCATACTCAGACACCGTTATCCCCGGAGTCTGACGTAACGACTCAAATTTGCGCGCTCGCGCATCCCTGAGCTCGGTGGAAGAAAACGGGCAAGAAACGACGTCACAAACTCAGCCCAGGTCATAGGATCAAGACCCGCGGCTCTGCCCTTCTCCAAAGACTCACACCACTTCTGGGCCAGACCCTCCAGACGAAAACTGGCAAACTCCACCCATCTCTCATCGGAGCATCGGAGCGAATGAAAAATCCTGGCCGTCCGGTCGATGAACGACTACGGATCCTCAGTAACATCTGTACCAGTAAACACCGGAGGCCTCAGCCTCATAAAATCTGTCAGTGACACAGTAATAACTTCCGGAGCTATAACTGCGCCTACCGGAACTGTAGGTACCATCGTGGTCCCTGCAACGGGTGGAACAACTGCCTGCCCCTGCGCTCGGATGGTCTCTACTAAAGTCCCCACTATCTGGCACAGATCCTGCATACCGGCTCCAATCATAGCAATGTGCTCCGGTACAACAGGCGTACTGCCCTGTTCAGTCCTCGCCTCAGACGAGTCAACTCTGACCTCGGCCCTCGCGGCCGCACTCTGTGCCCTCGTAGTCTTCGGCGGTATATAGGCTAGAAATTGAAACAAGATTCGATAAGGAAACAGGAATCGAATCACAAAGATATATATCATCACGGAGGAATATCAACCGATAAGTCCTAAGGTCACTTAGGCGGAATACCGTGTCGTAAGTATGCCGCGGAACATACACACGCTACGTCATTCTACTTAAGCTACCAACTCCATCATATCTGTAAGTCTACGCTAGCGCCCCGGCCGTCTACAGACGCCAAATGCGGAACAAAAACTTTTAAACTGGCGCTATCGTATACTTTAACCCGGATCTGCCATTATTGCTAAACTAACAAACTGTAAAGAGTGTAGAAAGGTTATACCGAACGATCTGAGTCCTTCGTTCTTTAACCATCATCCCACGCTCCGTTGCGGCTGCTCCGATCTCGTCGAACTCCGATATCCTCGTCGAGGTGGCACCACATCACTGATTCTTTAAACGGGCTCCCGCCTCTGACTTGAGGCAACTCGATCGTCAAGTTTGCTAAAAGAGACGACCAAGATTGATGTAGAGAATGAGTAGATGACTTTGTCTCGTTCCGTCCAAAACTGTGGACGGACGGTTAATGAAGTTGCCGAGGGAATTGGGTGATGGAATGAAATGAACTGTAATATTCCATGCACCCCAATTACTATCATATCTTTTTACAACCATGAAAAACTATCAAGTGAGAGAGTGAGTGAGAGAGGAGGCCTTTCATTCATATATGAAGGAGGAGGGTGAGTGTAGGAGGAGATAAGGAGGTGACCATAAACCACCATCCTTATCATAATATGAACACATCAAAATATCAACATAAAGATCTTAACCAAAACAAGAATGTAATGAAACCAAAGCATGAGTCACTTAGCCTTGTCACAAATTCTAGAACCTTCTAGAACCTTCTAGAAGTACGACTCACTCTCATCCAAGAAAAGATAAATCCGCCTTTAACCAAAAGTTAAAAGACGGCTGATAGAAAACTGGAAACTGGCAACTTCCAAAAGTGATCCTGAAACAACTTTCAGGATAACCCCGCAACTGTATAAATATACCCGCACTTGTATTACGACCGAATACAAATGCAACTGAGACAAAGATATTATACCTACTCAATATAATACTCGGATCCGGCTTAAACCAAAGCCGACCAGTATCATCTGCCCGAAAAATAACACGTGCGTAAACGCACGTGCATTTTCCGAACCCTGCCATAAAACCATACGGCCTCTACAACGTTTCGCCCGAAACTTGGGAAACTGTCTGTGGGGGACTCTAATGACTCTTCAGTACCCTGGCAGTGGGTTTAACCATAAACCGTCAGCGGCACTAGCTATGCGTAACGGTTGCCCACGGACTGAACTTAAGGGAGGCTGATGAGCGCACTCAATGGTGGCCGATGAGCTAACACATCCAGAAACCCTACTGAGCCTAACAGTGACAATGTATATACAGTCCGGTCCGTTCGTCAATGAGTATCGCATATCCGCCTAGGGGGCTAGTAACGTCAGACCCCCAGAAGCAGTATAAGTCGTGTCGAAGTGTAGCCCAATAACACCCTGAGATACTACTGGAGTACCTACCAGTAAATCTCCTGCCACGGCCGTGGGCTATGTGTAATGGCTCTCCTAGACACAGCACGATCTCGCCCCCAATACCGGGAGAGACGAATCCCCTGCCGATCCGCTCACGTGCCTCCATATGGCTCGGGACTGCACCCAAAAGCTACCTGTTTGCACGACTCCTTTGAGCCGTGGTAGGGTAGAAATCAAAGCACAATGGGAACTCACATGAGACAAATGACGACCTCAGGTCGATGAACTAACCTGTACACATGTCACCTGGGAACTGCTATCTGACGATAGGTATAGTACTAACTAGCAGATTCCCGGCGAGTCCTGTCCGGTGTACTCATAACCCAATGAGCACCTGTATACATCTTAGGTGATCCAACTGACACCAGTGGCTTGTGAGACCGTCCACCGCCCCTCGTCGGGGTCTCGACTGTATACACTAGTCTACTCCGGAGTATTGATGCCCTGTCTCGAAACTCCCACGACTAGGGACCACAATTAAGGATATGCATATAAACTACCCAACTCTCACGTATATGATCGCCATCATACTGTTGGTAGTAAAGCAAGATCCTAAGGGCTCTATCAAAGTGTAACATGCAATCAGTCACCTGAACATGTACACGACTGATAAAGGCAAACCAGATAGTATACTATCATCTTGAGTAAGACTGTTCTACCGGTATAGGTCCTCCGCAATCATTGCAATCACGTACCTGCGATCCAATAATTGACTATGAGGGCACTATCTCCAACAATCTCCCACTTGCACTCAAGGCTAATATTGCGATGTCGACTACTCACAGCCCGTGTGAAACCGAACATCCAACTCCTCTACTAATCAGTTTCACAAAGCCCGTTTGTAAAACTATTGTGTTCGAGAAATAGCCTCAGTGAGTGGATCCGCCTAGAAGTATCTTTCAATATCTCTCTAAATCTCAAGTTCGCGGAGAAAGCCATCTCCCGAGTTGAGTAGTACCTGTCTTAGAATATGTCTGGATATCTGATGGGACCTTAGTTCATAAATGAACTCCATATCCAAACTTCTTAGACTGTATGGATCACTGAACCTAATCAGTATCCGGCACCATGCCACCGACAGTATTCTATGGAACCACCTGTCCATAATACTGTCCCTCGTCAGAGGGAAAACTAAAACTCTGACAATCACTCTGTCATCCATGTCACCTTTGAAGCCTGGAATGATAACCGTCTCCCGAAAGAGGCTGCCGTTATCAAATCCGTAGAACATGTACTAATGTTCTAAAACTGCTTCCTTATGTTTCTCCAGGATTGGATTAATACAAACTTATTGCATCTAGTGCAAAAACAACATTTGGTGCGGTACTTGACATCTCATGATTGACTCAATTGCCTAAGCAAGTGATCTGCCAATCATGCACATCCCTCTCCCCTTTAGTCTATACGACACCTTTAGAGAGGGTGACTCCATCACCTGCAGGTACACCACCATGCTAGGAGTCAACTATTCCAAAAACCATTAGAATATCTGTCAAAGTACCCACATTGGGAAACTACCCAAATCCAGATCTAAAACCATAGATCTAGAAACCAGAATATCAAATATTATATCCATATCCTGTCTGGAGAAACATCTGTGTGACGACCACAATACAACCGATAGTAGTATAGGAATTTTACTTCCTACTCTGTGTATGTTATCCTAATACCATGATATCACACTCTACTACCTTCTTAACAGATCCATCCCCTATTCTGATTGAAGTCAAACCCATGACTGTCACATCAAAATTAGATGATCTTTCTCCGCTATAACTGCTCTAGTCTATAAATAGACATAAGCTACTTGCCCACTATGCTTCCGATGCTCCCACTGACTACGACAACCCTCTGGCAGAATAATATACACGTACACTTCTAAAGCTAGTTTAGAACGACGCTATACTTATCCTCCTGCCTGGTCTCATAGTCTGGAACAACAGTAGTGTCAAGTCTGGGTAGATAAGAACCTCCCTGTCACCGTCCTTGAGGCTACCGAAGTACCTCTCGGGTGTCTGAGGTTACCCACCAAATCTGCGGAGTGGCTATTGGAATGTCAACCCTGATTGAATATATAGGTCCTATTAAATTTTCCGTAATCGTTCGCGGTTCTGGAATCACTTCCAGTTCTACCATACTCCCACTACTGTTTTCTGAAAAAGATCCATTTTACTAAAACTGTGGCGAGTCAAGAACAATATCACTATTGATCTTCCAAATGGTAGAATATCAACCCTCGTCATAGCCAGGGTCAACCCACAAACAGCCATTACAGAAACGTGCCCTGAGTTATCCAGAGTCTGGTTTTAAGCATAAGCTGGACAACTCCCCATACCTTAATTTCTTTTAAGGTACGATCCATTCTATATCCAATACAGAAACTTTGGCACTTATTTAATTGGAACCATATTCAAATCATGCAGCTGTCTCCAGTGCATATCAACTTAATGGAAAGAGGCTAATCAGCATTACTCAACTTAGGAAACCATCCAATTATGAGTAACCTGAAAGAGAAACACGTTTCTCAAAACCATCACTATCATCTGAATACCAATCACAAGAATCTACATCTTCGATCTCTTTGAAGAATCCCGATACTTGTGATACCTGGTTCTCTACTTTATTCTTATACCCACAACTTCTCAAAACTTAGACCTTGTATTTCTACGAAACACTTGTCTAAATACTAGAGAAGTTATAAGTAAACAGAACATAGTACGAGGACCTACCCCTTTGTCCTGATGGACACTTGGACAACATACAATACTCTGTATAAGTCCGTTGAGTTAAACAACTCAAAACCTGTGCGTTGTAGGTTGAAAACTGTACCCTGGCGATTTCCTCAAATATCACCAATTACAACGAATTCCGATATAATGAGGATGATCACCTGATTCCCAATATCTTACTCCCACTCATCATCTGTAAAACCATACAGATATGAGAATGAAACCTGGTAAATACATACCCTTGGAGTAAGTGTCTAATCGGGAAAACAGTTTTTCTTTAACAATGCACTGAAACATGAAAATGTTTCGTAGGGGTATCCTGGTATTCATAGTAATGCCTTTTCCATAATCCAACTCATGACTTCAACCGTATATTTTATTGCCATCTCTCCAAATCCCTTTATTTGTCTTTAGTCGTTACCTTCTGTACACCATCGTTAGGCTAAATGGTTTTCTTCCTTCCCTACCGTTCGGCACCAGTCTATGGTTTGGAAGAAGACTATCCAGTAAGCATAATAGGTGTACCCTCCTAAACCAAGGAGTACTCGTATCTCGAGAGAAGGTGATGATAAAAGACAGCTGAATAATACCTTATTCTTTTAAAGGTGAAATAGTAGTAGCGATGAAGTACGCGGTTTTGGTCGTGAATGATATCAGTCGCAATTTACTTTGCCCTCTTTCTAATCCCTTTATTTTATCTTTACATATTACCTTCTGCACACCCTACTTAGGCTAATTGGTTTTCTTCATTCCCTACCTTTCGGCACCTGCCTATGGTTTGGAATAAGACTATCCAATATGCGTAATAGGTGTACCCTCCTAAACCAAGGAGCTCTCGCAACCTGAGAGAAGGTGATAATAAAAGACAACTGAATAAACCAATTCTATTTCTCCTGAACCTTGATCCATCCTCGAAGAAGTCCCTTCGAGTTCGTATATAACCATACGATGGATCTATCCAATGGAAGTGGATATCCGTAGTAAAAACGGGTGTTCTGAGAAATGCAAAGGGTAAAAGAAGGAGTGGCAATGACTTATGCAACATAGACAATCCAAAAGCCAGTATTTTTAAGAAAGTTCGGTCAACCTGGTCACTGAGTCATAGTCTAGGGTCGGTCAAAGGTCGCTGCCAAAGAGAGAGAGAAAAGAAACACTCTGCGTGCACTCTAACCTAGATCAGAATGGTCATCACTTTATCTAATCCGAAAACCTCCCACTGTCCTGTCAAATTCTCCCCCAAACCTGAAAGAAGAATTAATCGGGATCTCCCGAAGAGTAAACCAACTCATTAGTGGGAATCGGGATCCAACTCTCATCGCATGATAACGTGACGGAATCCACTCGCGTTATCACACTCCAGAAGGTATGCGCATGCCTGGCAAGTTTCAGTTTCTTTAGAAACTCCCGATATGATTTTTGCCCCAAGCTCTTATGACCTTGGCGAATGTCAACAAATCATAAGTCACATGTCAAGTTCTGCCCGTCATTATCTTGTTAATTTGAACCCACCCGTACATACCCTTGACGAAAGCCAACAAGGTAATACGACTGTCCCAAACCAACACATCTATCTATGCAACAAATGAATACCCCAGCAACTACCAAACACTATGCCTTGACGAAAGCCAACAAACATAGCTTGAATATTACTGACCATCCATAAGAAACGATGGAGGGCTACGGCTGGTTTTTGGCGAAAAACCTTTAGCGTAATGAACTTGATCTCGTTGAAGGAACCTGATAGCTTTTTTAAAATATAGTGGCGAAAACCTTTGCTAAAGAGGTCACTCCCGGTGAAGGGATCTCGGCTCTTTCCTCGTGGAATGAGGTGCAGGATATTCCACTGAATACCGCTATGCAAAGCAACATGTAATCGGCTATAGTGAAGTTATTACCCTGACGCAAACTTCTGCCCAAGGGGTCAGTCCTGGTGAAGGGATATCGGCCCTTGCCCCGTCGAATGAGGTGCGGGATATTCCACTGAATACCGCTATGCAAAACAAAAGGAAACGTCTTTGCAATAACACTTTTTAAAATTGTTCCAACAACATCAAACAGGTTTGTTTAACTTTGCATTGATCAGAATCAACGCAGTCCCATCAATCAATCACACCAGAAAAGAACGAAAATAATATGTACGTATATGCCATCCGCATTCGTCACTGGGTCCCGTCATCACCCGTTAGGTTACTTAACTAACGACAGAGCGGGGACTGGACTAGCGCGGGTGTAAAACATATACAACATCTAATAGTATATAAACCAATATACATAATCGCTCCAGGCGTGATAATATGCAACATTACAGAAAAGTAATAAGCATCACAGAACAATACAGATATCTGGGATCCCCGGGTTTCACAGAGCCGCTGCTGAAACCCGACGTTCCCCTGTCGTGTGGATAGCCTGTGCAATGAAACCTAGACCCCTACGGGTGCGGCAAGTTACCCGCCAAAACCTGAAGCGAGGTAGTCCCCACAGCATAGTGAATGGAACACCCGGCACTTCACGGAATCCGGTAAATTGAGCACCCCTCCTTGGGTCAACCTGTATCCCCTACGAGTGCGGCGAATAGTCTGCCAATTTTAGAGTGGGGCCCCTCTGCCTCCCAAAGCCATGAGATGCGGACCCGTTGCCCTCCAGAACCCGGCTATCCGTGCACTCCGTCGCGGGGTAAAACCTAGTACAGTAATGAAAAATAGTACAACAGGTACATCGACCGCAACCTGGTCGTGCCCCAAAAGAATATTATACAACAGGCAGTGACGGCAGTCCACAAGTTGGACGCTCGTCCCGCAATATCAAATGTACAATTAAACTCAAACTGTACTACCATTGCACACTGCTATCCACCACGACAAATCCGCAACATCACAGCACAAAACAGAACATCAACGCGAATGTCATGTTCGCAAACCCGTCTAAAAGAACTATATCAATCAAACGCGGTTTACCGATCAAATGACATTCCCGGTCGGAGATATAATGTAAGCACTGTAAACTAACGTGTTTAAATTTCGATCGACCAAATATCAAAAAGTGGGCCCCACTGCTTACTGGTGAACAGTAACAAAACCTGGGCCAAAATGATATATACCAAAAATCACAAAATCTAGAGAAGAACCAACTGACAAAATTTGGGAGCACGTGCTCCCCATATGGCCGCGGTTGCTCGGCCAAACCATGGGTTTGGCCGCGTTTCCGCGGCAGCTTGGAGGGATCACGACCCCAAATTTTGTCGTGACTCTTAAAAGTTCCTGCTCTGATTTTTAAGACATCCAGAAATAATTTTTGAGACCGTTTAAAAACAACAGAAACTGTCGGCTTGGATTTTTGCAGTTTTCGATTTCCGGTCGGATCGAAGTTTTAAACGCGTTAGCACAAGTTAGCATAGTAAAATGGTGAGGCTCTGATACCACTGTAAGTCTACGCTAGCGCCCCGGCCGTCTACAGACGCCAAATGCGGAACAAAAACTTTTAAACTGGCGCTATCGTATACTTTAACCCGGATCTGCCATTATTGCTAAACTAACAAACTGTAAAGAGTGTAGAAAGGTTATACCGAACGATCTGAGTCCTTCGTTCTTTAACCATCATCCCACGCTCCGTTGCGGCTGCTCCGATCTCGTCGAACTCCGATATCCTCGTCGAGGTGGCACCACATCACTGATTCTTTAAACGGGCTCCCGCCTCTGACTTGAGGCAACTCGATCGTCAAGTTTGCTAAAAGAGACGACCAAGATTGATGTAGAGAATGAGTAGATGACTTTGTCTCGTTCCGTCCAAAACTGTGGACGGACGGTTAATGAAGTTGCCGAGGGAATTGGGTGATGGAATGAAATGAACTGTAATATTCCATGCACCCCAATTACTATCATATCTTTTTACAACCATGAAAAACTATCAAGTGAGAGAGTGAGTGAGAGAGGAGGCCTTTCATTCATATATGAAGGAGGAGGGTGAGTGTAGGAGGAGATAAGGAGGTGACCATAAACCACCATCCTTATCATAATATGAACACATCAAAATATCAACATAAAGATCTTAACCAAAACAAGAATGTAATGAAACCAAAGCATGAGTCACTTAGCCTTGTCACAAATTCTAGAACCTTCTAGAACCTTCTAGAAGTACGACTCACTCTCATCCAAGAAAAGATAAATCCGCCTTTAACCAAAAGTTAAAAGACGGCTGATAGAAAACTGGAAACTGGCAACTTCCAAAAGTGATCCTGAAACAACTTTCAGGATAACCCCGCAACTGTATAAATATACCCGCACTTGTATTACGACCGAATACAAATGCAACTGAGACAAAGATATTATACCTACTCAATATAATACTCGGATCCGGCTTAAACCAAAGCCGACCAGTATCATCTGCCCGAAAAATAACACGTGCGTAAACGCACGTGCATTTTCCGAACCCTGCCATAAAACCATACGGCCTCTACAACGTTTCGCCCGAAACTTGGAAAACTGTCTGTGGGGGACTCTAATGACTCTTCAGTACCCTGGCAGTGGGTTTAACCACAAACCGTCAGCGGCACTAGCTATGCGTAACGGTTGCCCACGGACTGAACTTAAGGGAGGCTGATGAGCGCACTCAAGGGTGGCCGATGAGCTAACACATCCAGAAACCCTACTGAGCGTAACAGTGACAATGTATATACAGTCCGGTCCGTTCGTCAATGAGTATCGCATATCCGCCTAGGGGGCTAGTAACGTCAGACCCCCAGAAGCAGTATAAGTCGTGTCGGAGTGTAGCCCATTAACACCCTGAGATACTACTGGAGTACCTACCAGTAAATCTCCTGCCACGGCCGTGGGCTATGTGTAATGGCTCTCCTAGACACAGCACGATCTCGCCCCCAATACCGGGAGAGACGAATCCCCTGCCGATCCGCTCACGTGCCTCCATATGGCTCGGGACTGCACCCAAAAGCTACCTGTTTGCACGACTCCTTTGAGCCGTGGTAGGGTAGAAATCAAAGCACAGTGGGAACTCACATGAGACAAATGACGACCTCAGGTCGATGAACTAACCTGTACACATGTCACCTGGGAACTGCTATCTGACGATAGGTATAGTACTAACTAGCAGATTCCCGGCGAGTCCTGTCCGGTGTACTCATAACCCAATGAGCACCTGTATACATCTTAGGTGATCCAACTGACACCAGTGGCTTGTGAGACCGGCCACCGCCCCTCGTCGGGGTCTCGACTGTATACACTAGTCTACTCCGGAGTATCGATGCCCTGTCTCGAAACTCCCACGACTAGGGACCATAATTAAGGATATGCATATAAACTACCCAACTCTCACGTATATGATCGCCATCATACTGTTGGTAGTAAAGCAAGATCCTAAGGGCTCTATCAAAGTGTAACATGCAATCAGTCACCTGAACATGTACACGACTGATAAAGGCCAACCAGATAGTATACTATCATCTTGAGTAAGACTGTTCTACCGGTATAGGTCCTCCGCAATCATTGCAATCACGTACCTGCGATCCAATAATTGACTATGAGGGCACTATCTCCAACAATATTAAGGTCATCCTACACTCCGAAAGGTAAAACCTAGCGCTCTGATACCAACTTTGTCACAACCCAAAATCTGGCCCGTAACAAGCACTTAAACGACGTAACGTCTACAGGCGTACGCAATTCAAGTAAGCCGAAACCCAGAAATCAAAACCACCCAAATCTGGATCAACGGAGAAAACATAGTTTTAACATTTGGTAAATCACAAGTAAAATCTCTAACTCTAGTTTTCCTTCTTAAAAATTTCGGCAGCACCTCCTTTGTAAAAACTAGCCCCGAAAACGGGTACAACACAGATAATATATAAAGCATCCCAAATGGGGGAAAAATCACGCCCAACGGAGGAGACAATCACCACAACATATAAATACGACGCCGAAGCGAAGAATATAGAGGAAAACAGCATAAAGAGGTAAAACTTTCCAACATAACCGGCTCCCACGAGCACGGCACCCAAAATCACCAAAATAATACAACACCGAATCCTCACAAGTCGTCTCTAAGTCATATACAAACAGTGGTAGATGGAGAATACTAGATCCAACAAAAAGATATACAATGTACAGGCAGATAACCGCAAACCCACCAAAAAGCAAAGGCCTCACTGCCTAACATAGCGGTATCCGCAAAAGTAGAGATGATAAGGCGCCCTGCCGCGACTACTCTGAGGGTAAGTCCTGCAAAACACTGTGGCACAACAGGGGTGAGTTTCCAACTCGTGAATAGTAATTAACATCATACTGTAATTGCAGGTATGCACGAACAGCGATCTATCTGTCACATGTAATCCAATAGCATAAGTATGATAAGTGAATATGCAACAATCTTGTAAAGGTACATCATCAAGGTACTACAACTACTTGAAACAATGCATAACAACAATAATCCTGAGTGTGTGGGATGATACAATAAAATCTCATGCAAAATCATCAGCATGGAAAAACACCAGTGTCCCTCACTGATACATCAAATCCCAAATTCTCAGGCACCGCATCCACAGATCGGCCCTCACATCCTGTAAGTCTCATGGAACCTGAGTGTCAAACATCGACACTCGAAACATCATGAAAACATATCCCTGTATATATGTATGTATGTATGTATGTATATATATATATGTATGTATGTATGTATGTATGTATATAAGTTTAAGGATATCAACCCCGTATGTCCACCGACGATACGTACAAATCATGAAAACCTGAGTGTCTAACACCGACACTCGAAATATCATGAAACCCGTGTCTAGTATCGACACGTAAATCCTTATAACTCAGACGCTGTCACCACGACTGGCCCTGACGATATGTCGTACATCACTCCGGTCGGTATCCCCACGATAACCGCCGAGTCCAAATACAGTCACCGGTAGGTACTTGCCCACCTTCCAGGCTCATCGTCCGTACCACGAACATCTTGCCGAGGGGAACCGTACCGGGCCCCACCATGTACCAGCACACGGCCCACTCACTCCTCGTATCGGGTATTTATCACAAATCTCAGAACCGAGAAATTTCATGGTGGACGCATCAAATATCATATCAAGAGAAACCGAGTTTTCAAACAATACATAGTTTCTTGAAAATACCCCCACGGTTCTTAAATCCATAAATCATATGAAATCCATATCTCAATGTGTAAAATCCATATAAACTGATATATGCAACATAAAATATCAATATGAGCATATAAAGGGAAAACCGCTCTTTTAAATGAATCCAGGTTTAAAATATATCTTGCGGTTCCCAAAAATCCTCCGAAAATAAATGCAGCATCATATGAGGTGTACATGTAAATGTAGCAAGGTTTAAGTGTCTACATGTAAGCAAGTATGTATGATGCATTTCATAAGCGCAATGATCAACAACTCAATATCACATATCAAAACAATACCGCTTGGGGTACATACAACTATAGCGAAAATATGCGGGTGTACATGTCAATATGAGTGCATGATATACATGTAGCTGTAATAGACTATGTGGGTGTACATGTCAATATGTATACAAGATGTACAAGTAGCTATAGTAAGGTATACGTGAAATGGAATAAGAGTCACTATCTTAACTATCCATGTCCAATACAATATCACGTATGTAGGTGTCTACAATATCTCATATGCACAATGGGATAAGGGCTACTACCTCAACTATCCCTATCCACTACCCTATCACGTATGTAGGTGGTTTGTGCGTGTGATGGCAATTACCGACGATGTGGGTGTAGCATATAATTTAGTGCTCGTGCAACATGAACCGTCAGTAATGTGTTATATCTAAAGGTACGAGTCAAGTACAACAGATAACGCTATGCAATGACATTCATATATAATTAACTAATATGCAAATACATGCAACTATCATATCATATCCGCCCCGACGTATAACACCATACGGGCGATTTCCCCGTAGATGTTAAATTTACTCACCAATGGTCTACAGGTATGAAAATCCGACCACCTGCTTCTCCTTATTCGCAGCGTCCGAAATCCCCGCTTGCGACGCTATATTTCCACAAACACAAGAAACAGTGCAAACATCTAAGAAATCGACCAATATAACGTAAAACTACGTATTAAATAACGCACCAACACTAAACTAACTCGCGAGTGTACGTCTAGTGGCTAACGTGTGTAACGATACCACAAAACCTATCCAAATACAGTAGCAGCAAAAGATCATGATTCGTGTCGCAACACGTAACATGCGGACTCAAAATACTAGATTATAGGTAAACGATCCCAGATTTTGCATACTGCAATTACTAAAAAATTAAACAGTACCAAACACTCCTAACCAACAACAGACAACTACCCACAAAAGCCAAACCCCAACATGTCCCTACAAAACCGGCGTCGCAGGAAATCGCCAAAGGAGTCGCCGGCCCCGGCCGGTGGGGTGGTCCTCGTGTCTCAGGTGGTGTCTCAGGTTCACTAGTACATCACTATAAATTTTTTTGGTCACACACTAAATTTTCCAAGTCACAGCAGATACAAAGGTTCTAAAAAGACACTAAAAACCCGATATTGCACTAATCGATATACAAAGGGTTCTACGCTACAACCAATGAGCTAAATTACATAAAAACTCCTAATTATCAGTGTAGGGATTTTACCTATCAACTTTAGCTCGCAAGATCCAAGCTCTCCTAGTTTCCAAGTGATCAAAGAACAAGAACAAGGACTTGGTATATATTTTGGGATTTATTTGAGAATTTTGGAGATTTTTAAGTTTGGATTGATGCAAAATGAGAAAGAAAAGAGCAAGGGCAGTAGGAAATGAAGGGATCTCGGCCAAGAGATGAGGTGGGAGTTTTGTGAGGGATTTTCTAGCCATTACCAACATTAAATGCAATTAAATGCATTCATACACACATATGCACACATGCATGCACCTCTTTCTTCTCTTTTCTTTTCTTTAATCCAATAAAACCTAACCTCCACACAATTATCTAGATACTAAGTGAAGGGTTTTGGTTTTACCCAAACTTAATTGTTGAAAAGATACAAAAGAGAAATTTTCCCAAAATGTGAATACCGCATTAAAATAACATTAAAATTGAGAAAAATTTAAATTGAACCAAAACGTCCCATATACCCCCAAAACTTGCGCACTAGATTTATTTTAGCTAAACTAGATGCCGGCAAGTTTATATGGTCGTTTGAACACAGTCGGGTTAAAACGGAAAGTACCAACAATTTAACCTTAAAACGGAAAAATTTTCATAACGATTTCTAAAACGTTACACAAAATTTTTAAAAAAGTAAAGTTGGACTTTAAAGAATTTGTACTCGAGATTTTCAAAAGTTTTAACAGTGTTTTTATTTCTTACTAATTTTGATGGTTTAGATTGCTGGGTTTTCGGCTTACTTAAAATGCGTTACGTCTGTAGACGTTGCGTAGTTTAAGAGCCGTCACGTGCCAATTTCGGGTCGTGACATATCCGCCGTCCATGATCCCGCGTTCCATGGCATCACGATTCCCCATTAACAAGCATATCTTGTCATTAATGAGGAATCCCGCCTATCACGCGAGCGTAACGCCAGGGGCGTAACGACCGGCGTGAATCTCGCGCCCGCCTGTCCATGGCTGCCACTATATAAATCCCTCTCTCAGACGACTCAGGTAAGCCAATTTTACCCCAATAGGTCGTTACTCTGCCAAAATACCCCGTCTAACTTGATCGTCGGAAGGTTCTCGGTGGCACAACCACCCCGGGACTTCCTTGCAAGTAACTCGGCCTCAACCACATAAAACCCATTGAGATCCACACGTTTCAGAAGGCAACCCTCCAACTCAATCTCACCCATCCATCAGCGTTCGCTGCAGATCAATAGAAGGTAACATCTGAAGGAGATCCAGAGACCCATCAGGTAGTAATTATGAAGCACAAGGGACAATAAGAATTAATTATTTAATGATTTTCTTTATTAATTCAAAAAGGCTATAATTTATTACTATTAAAATATAATTTTTGTTTGTTTTTCTTAGGAAAAAACATAGGAAGTTATTTCAAATTTTATCTTTCTTTAAAAAAAAATTAGAAACAAGCACGAAGTAATATTTAGGTTTAAATAGGAAGTTGTTTCGTTTTTTAATCTTCTTTGAAAAAAGTGATACAAACGAACATTAAAATTAAGATTCAGGATTACTTCCGGTTATTTTTTGTAAACTAATTCGAGACTGCTTCCTTCTCTTTGGTTGCTTCCGGAAGACCAAATGGAGCCCGGAAGAGAGAGAGAGAGAATTGTGTATGTGGGTATTTCTAAATTAAGGGCATGAACCTGACCATGATCAAATCTGGGGTCACCGACCAAAGTTACGTAGTTTATTGTAAATAGGAACATCAACAAACATTCTCATTATAGTGATACCATACCAGGAACATCATAATACTCAACCCACACAAAATCTAACAAGCAAAAACATCACAAAAACAAACAAACACAAACAATACTCTTTAATCCCATTCCATCACAACGCAAGCAACAACTTTCTCAGATCTTAACGGGCTTGAAAGAAGTGAGTTTCCTAAACTTCTCCCATTCTTTCTCCCAAACCACAGCCTCATAACCCCCAACCTTTTGATTCACATCCTTAGCCTCAACAACAAGCTTGTAATTGACACCAGACACAACTTGGGTTTGCCCCTTGATCACTCTACTGAGTGAAAGCTTGGAGTTGGCCTGCTTGTTGTGCTCGGAAACCGCGAAATTCGCAACCTCTGCAACATGAGGATCACTCATGTTCTTGATTGCCTTCCATCCACCTACTACTACTGTTGCATTTGAGAAATCTGCAGAAATCAGAACAAAAGCAAGAACAAAGAGAAAGAAATGGGCCTTCATCACTCTCTTCTTTTTTGATTTGGTTTTGGTTTTGGTTTTGGTTTTGCTTTTATTTTTGTGCGTGTAACTGAAACTGAAGGGTGGTATTTATATTGGGTCAGACGGAGAGAGTATGTTTGTTATGGGGGTTTGTTTATGGATGGTTCTATGCGAGTGTGGAATCAGCCGTTGATATCAGAATGGGGATTTGAACGGTGGATGCTGTGGGCGCAGTTGGGATAAGTAGGAGAATAAAGCATGAACCTTTCAAAATAACCACCCACAGTTTAAAGAAATTGCACTTCACTTTCCTGTTTTCTTTTCTCATCATCTTTTATTTGGTTTTTTAAGATCAGAGCTTGAACCCTAAGAGTCCACACTTAACCAAGTAATTATTTTCCTTAAAATCAAATTTATGTTATCACACTAGCCTTGAACCTATATCAACTTTTCTAATCCGATGTAATAATGGTTCATAATTTCCTGTCAAGAATTATTTTGGAACCGACTATCCGACATCACTTCTGATTAAAAGTGAGGGTGGTTTTCTATTCGTCCGTCAAAAATAAGTCAATCGAAGTTTGTTTTCAAGTACCCTAAACTTCTACCATTTTGCGACCAGAAGTCTGACCTTGAGGTGATGATTACAACTACTGTTGTCAAAATATATTACAAACTGCAGGCCAGTGTGAAACAGAAAGTCGTTTTGTGTTAATGTGACAATGCTGAAGGAGTATTCTGCAAGTTTCACCTGAATAATGTAGTTGGGGAGAGGATAGGGGCCCGTTATAGGATTGCGTGACTGAGAATGGGGAAGCATGTGAACGTTTTTTGGTGCTTTGCGTGAGTTGGTGTTGACTTGTCGAGCAATGGGCTGTTAATGCTGATTAAAGAGTAATTAATTGAAAGAAAAAGAAAGTTAATGAGCGATATGAATAAAGCCCCCACTAATTAATAATGGCGCAATTTGTTGTCACTTGGCTCATTAAATTGGGACCGCTTGTTCATTGAGTGAAACCCCAAAAAACATCCATGCTTTTGGATTCTATTATCAGGTTTGTTTTATCGAGCCAAAAATTTGAGTACAAATTTATTATGTCAAGACTCAAAAGAAAATTGTTCTCTTGAGTTTGAAATCCGGTGATGGAGGCTGTGATCTCCTTCAGATGTTGTCCTCCGTCGATCCTGTGATGGCGGTCTTTGACGGCTGAGATTTGTGTTGGGAGTTGTTAAGTGTGGATATCAATGGGTTGGTGTTGACGCCGAGCTACCTGCAAAGAAAGTCCCGGGATAGATGACCACCGTAGGACCCTCCAACAATCAAGTTAGTGTCGAAGTATAAATGCAGAGTAGCGGCGTATTGGAATGAGTTCGAATTACCTGAGTCGTCTGAGAGAGGGGTTTATATAGTGGCCGCATGGAGCGAGCAGGCACGAGATCATCGCCGTCAGTTACGCCCCCGCGTTATCCTCGCATTCAATCGCGGGATGCGCCTATTAATGGGGGGATACGCTAGCGTGGGATGCGGATAGTGGGGTGGCGGATATCTCGCCCTGGCGATATACGCGGAGCTATTGCGGGGGCGCGTAGGCTCTGCGCTCTTATTTGATCGGGGGAAACCGAGGAAGTACTGTCCGTCAGGAGCTCGGAGACGAGCGGGAGGCCGAGAAAGCTCGACTTGTTAGGAGCTCGGAGACGAGCGGGAGGCCGAGGAAGCTCCGCTTGTTAGGAGCTCGGAGACGAGCGGGAGGCTGAGAACGCTCGGCATGTCAGACAGCTCGAAGACGAACCAGGAGACTGAGAAAGCTCGGAGACGAGCGGAAGGCCGAGGAAGCTCGGCATGTCAGATGGCTCGGGGACGAGTAAGGAGACTGAGAAAGCTCGGAGACGGGCTGTTGGTAGTTTCCTAGGTGAAGGTGGAATGTATTTAGGAAGCTCTCCTGAAAGGTCGTATACGTTCCTCGAGAAGAGGATCCCGAGGAATCCCCCCTAATGCAATGTAACGTTTTAAAAATAATTAAATAAATAATTAAATGAATAAAATTGTTTAAGTGAATTTTATGATTTTCGGCAAAGTAAAATGTATTTTTCGTAAAACCTAGCCGTGATTGTTTTTCATTATAATTTCAAAAATACCTATTTTAATTATGTAATTACTAGTAAATGGTGTTTATTTAGCCACTTATAAATTTTTAGTTTAATTAAATATTTTTCCTAAACTAATTATTTTAAATATTAACATAAACTTTATTTTTACACTAAATTAGTGTAAATTACAAATTGAATGGTTTTAATTTATAAAAATGAACCATGGCATGTTAGAATTTAGTGTGTATCATGAAAAATTTATTTGCAAATTTTTCCTATTTTCTAGAGCTTTCTTGAGTTGCTATAGTAAAGAAATAAAAGAAAAATAAAGAAATTCATGAAAAGACATAAAGAGGTGATATGTTGGGGTGAAGTTTCTACACTTTTCTCAACTTTTCTCACTCTCCTCTCCCTCACCCTCACATGGCCGGCCTCCTCCCCATGGTAGCCCCCCCATTTCCAGTTCATTTTTTGTTCAAAATCCATCAAAAATTCAATTAAAAATCCACAAAATCCTATGTATTTCCTACCCTTCATTCTCTACTCTTCTTTACATGGATTTTTGAGTGGGAAAGCATGTATTTTTGAGGCTCATTTTCATGTTTGGACTTGAGGTTGTGAAGGTATAAATCTATCTCTTTTGTTTTATTTCCATTAGATGTTTCTTTTAAAGTATAATTAGATTTATTAGATTAATTCTAGTTGCAAATTTTAAAATTCAAGTTAGGCTTTGTAAATTCAGGTGGTGGTTTTTATTAATTAATTAGGGTTAAAATAACTAGTCTACCATTTTTAGAAGTGGAAAAATCTTGCATGGTTACTGTATAATAATTTGTGTATTCAAATTGTTTAATTATACTTTTTAGCTAACAAGTTTTTTATAAAATATATATGTGGGTAATATAAAATTCCAATTAAGATTGCTATCATTAGATTGTAGTTTTAGTGAGAATATTAGCATGTTAATGGAAAGAAAAACTTAGTTTGATCACTAGTTTCCTTTGATAATTGGAAAATAGTAATAAAATGCTATTATTTTGTAAACTAGATTTTGGAAATTCCTAAATAAATGAAATTAAAAATATAATCATGGTTTCATTATATCATTATCATCATTAATTGTAGTTTAATACATTAATTCATGCAAAATCATGTTTTGTGGTGGAATTGTGGTATTTTGCTTGAAAAATGTTGAAAAATGTTAAAGGTTGCAAACTAGAAATTTCAAATTAATACAAATTTGTGTAATAAAAATATAGTAACGGTTTGTATAGCCTAGTTATGCTATTTAATGAGTTTTATGACCATTGGTTTCATTTAAATGTCAAGTTTTGATGAAAAACGGTAAATTGGCATTTTCGGTTTCTACGAAATTGGACGGTTTGATGGATTTTAGGGTTTCGATGGATTTAATCATGTTTTATAATATAAGTAATGTGTTTTAAAACTACGAGTTATTTGTTGATGTTTATCTCGATCCATCGGAGTTTGTACGCCGATATCGGGCGATATTTGGTTCTTTTGCGTGGACGGGACATAGGTTTTAACCTATGCTTGTTCTTTGTATCGTTTGACTTTCGTATGTGATTCAGTTTACGATACTATTTATATATTTGCGTTTAGGTACCCCTCACGTGGACTGAGGGCGATGAAGAGGAGGATGGCGACACTGTCTTCGGCAGACATAGACCAGATGAGTAGATGTATATCTACGGGGGGAAGTCGGGTGGATGGCGTTTAGCACCCCCGCAACGTAGAATAGGAATAGTATTTATTATCATTAGGAAACTAGATGTGACCCTAGATTCATAATGAGTAGGGCCCTAGTAATGACCCTAGGCTGGACTAGACTGATTTAGGAAGACATATCAGAAGATGAATACCTTGGAAGAGCTTCGTAGGTTTCAGGTAGAAACACACACACGCACACACTGAAACACGACATGGTGTATACGTGCATGCGTATATATATATAGGACGAGGTATAGGTATATATATATACAACACGTATATGGGATACATTGATGTGATATGATATCCGAGATATGATGAAACAGTGTAACTGAGCTTGATGCCGTGATTCTTGGCTACAGTCGTATTAAGTGTTAGCGGATCATTAGAGAATGAGATAATGAACATGTATACTTAAATTATAAGGGGCAGTGATGATATTGAGGTACATGGGACTCTAAAATAGTACCCGGACTGTAACTTGTGATTGATCACGATATGGGATATGTATGACTTAATCACAATATGATACATATGGCATGATATTTCTGAGGATAAACTAATGATGCTTATTATGATGGCAATGATATATGATTGATGTAGGCGATTACAGTTTAGCACCTTGATCATGAGATGTGTTGATGACATTATACTAATGATGAGACACCTAGGAGATACTTGACCCGTACCCCGATATTGGGATGCCGTACGATGGATTTTACCGTACGAGGCATAAATATGATGATTGATCCGCACCCTTGATTCGAGAAAGCCGTACTTCGTACGTGACGCTATTGAGGCTGGATCGCCGACTATTAGAGATATTGATTCAGACCTAGGTAGACTCTTGTTTCTTAATGACTAGTTTCTTAGGTTAAGTTCTTTAGGAGGTTAGATGGACACTAGTTTAGGTTCGATTCATATAGTGATAGTTGTTCTCGTATGTCGCAGAGGGGTGGATAATGCACATCTGTCTTGCATTCATACTGTAATCATCATGGTGCATGTTCTTTTATATGTTGCTATAATCAGTATAAACTTTACCTGTTAGGACACCAGCACTATTACCGATGATGCGCATACTCCACGCACACTTATTTGCCGGCTCACACACATCATCATCGGTAATTGCTATGCCACGTACACTTTAGATCATATTGTCTTTTATGGATAGAATCAGTTAACAACTAGACCGCTATAATATTGTGATTATTCTCTGACATTAGTACAGACATGATATTTATTGCTTAGACATTCATGCATTCATATTTTCATGTTATCATGCAGTATTATGGGCATATGCCGACACTTATCATATAGTTACTCATGATTTTGAGATTTGGATTTCTATGAGATTTCTGGATTTTGGGGAAAACCGCAAGAATATGTAAAAACTTCTCTCTCTCCTCATCCTCTCTTTTTAAAAACATAAGATGCGGTTTTGTCGTGATGTATGTGTCGTCCACCATGAGATTTCATGTTTTCTGATGGATTTCGAGACCCGATTCGAGGAGTGGATGAACCGTCTCGGGTACATGGTGGGCCCGGTATGGTACCCCGGGGAAAGAAGATCGAGTTGTAGACGATGAGCCTGGCAGGGGAAGGCTACCTACCGGTGATGTCTGGCGCGGCGGATATCCGGAGGATACCGACCGTTGTCTTGAGATTTGATGATATGGGCCGATCCAGAATGACGGAGCCCGAGATATTGAGACTATGAGACTTGAGCTTTACATGTTTGTGTCGATGCTTGACACGGATTTCCATGGATTTCATTGTCGAGATTTCAGATTCTTATACACATTTTACTATGATAACAGCTAAAGATTTCTTATACAGATATTTCTGGATTTCAGGATTGGTTATTTTATATTCATGGTGCATGCATTTCATTTCATATGACATAGTATTATATGAGGCACTGACACAAGCACTGAGTATCTGCACTTACACGTAGTTTTACCCTGCTATTACTAGATGATTGGGATATTATAGTGTATTATTATGACCTAGGATAGCGTCGTGCATTCGATTTCTTTTCGAAGATGTCTTCTACTCACGAGTTGGCAACTCACCCCCGTTGTGCCAAATTTTATTACAGGTTCGGTGTACAGGTTTCCCTGGCAGCTTGCAGGCACATCTATTCTTTCAGGATGATTTGCACGGTAGGTTGGTTCACTTGTATCCGAACCACCATTGTACTTTTATTCTTTCATTTGTATCTAGTAAGCTCCATCAACCGTACTTGTATTACTTGATAAGTTTATTGGACCAGTCTTTTATTTCGACCTTAGAGTCGCGCATGTATTATTCTGATCTGGTGGTTTTGTTTTCTTTTGAGTTTGAGCCTCGCCCTTTGGCGTTGTATATTATTGTGCTGTTGTGGTTGTTTCCGCCTGTTGGCGTTGAGCTAGCTCCCGTTTGGGGATGCTTTTTATTGTTTATTTATATTATACTTGTTGCACCCATTTGGGGGCCAGTTTTTATAGAGGAGACTCTGCCGAAATTTTTGGGAAATTTGCGGACCATACCCACGGTACGTTACTCTACCTAAATCGCCTACTCCATCAACCAAGGGTCACCTAGACTTATACAAGGTTAAACCTAGCGCTCTGATTCCAACTTTGTCACGACCCGAAAGTACGGAACGTGACTGATCAGTCGAAAATATTGTATATTTTAGCCGGCAATTTCCTTAACATTTGCATACATTTAGAAGTGTTCGGCATTCATATTCTACATATTAGCAAATCTGTCACAAAATATGAGATTGCATGTGTTAGACTTTTAAACCGACACTTTAAAGGAAATTAACCGCATTTTATGGCATCGCATCATTTCTGTATTTGCGCAACACTTGTCTTGAGTCTATGCAGGAAAATACGGAAGAAAAACCAAAGAGCTGATCAACATTACACCAACTAAATCATTTCAGATCTGGTAGCAGTGCAGAAGGAATTAGATAATTCTATATATCAAATGAAGGCCCAAAAATAAGCCCAAGACTACCACAGAAAGCACAGGCCCCAAGGCTCCAAGATCGCCGCGCTTCCGCGGCATAAGATGGCTTGAGCCGCGGAAACGCGGCGGTTCTGCCACGTCAGCCGTTCACTTTTTGGTCATAATTCTCAGCTCTAGTCCCACATTACTTTATGATATGCAAAGTTCCAGAACTCTCTCAAAGCTACTGCCAGATCAGCAAAGAAGATTAAGAAGGCTAATCCTAAATTAAGCTCCTAATTAATCCTCTTCTAGAAGCTCCCTCCTAACTAATCACATCTAGAAGCTTCTCCCCTAACTAACTTTTGGAGGGAAATTTGAATTCTCTCAACAAACTTTTGGAGGGAAACTTAGAATTTGAAATCCTAGATCTAGGGTTAGTTATCTATAAATAGGAACCTAGACCTAGGGTTAAAGGCTAATCATTCTTTAGTGGTTCAATCTTCATTAGTTAAATAATTCCCTCTTTCATCATCTTCTTCCACAAGTCTCGTGACAAGGCTTGTGCGAAACCCTAACCCTAATTCCACTCCAAATCCAAGATCTTGAGTACCAATCAAGCGAGAAGCCTTCAACCTTTTAGGAGCCGAGCCGATCTTCAATCGGGCAAGTGATCCAAGCCGATCCGCGTTCCACGGAGACGAGCGAAGCCAAGTCGACGATCGAATTCTTCCTCTTGTAGTTCTTGAGCGAATGTAATGAAATTGTTGATATAAATAAAAGGTGAAATTCTTTAATCTTGCTTTCTTTTAATTCTTGCATCATGATTAGATCTCAATTTGTAATTGTTGCTCTTGTTGTGATGTTTGAGTAAAACTCCGCTCGTAAAGGAGTCGAGACGATTGTAGAATGATGATGTAACAAATCTTAATACGATTTTAAGTCCTACGAGTTTTGTAAACCCTAGCAAGTTCAAGAATCGATGACCTAGTTTCGTAGCGATGCTTTCTTGATTGTGATCGCTCGAAATTAGGGATCTACGATCGTTTCTTGAATTTACTAGAGGCTAGAATATGAATGATATCAATGAAAGAACAAGAGATAAGATGAAACCCTAGTTTCACAAGAAGTCTCTAATTCTCATCGATCATCATCGATCTAGTATCAATTCATCGAAGGATAAGAATACATAATTCTAAGATTACATCACATCTATAAATCCGATCGATTCCTACGAGCCTCATTTCGATTCTTAAGATTTGGTTTGGAAAAATCAACAAACTATAAATTCTTGATTCTATCTTTTCTTGTTATTAGATCTAGATATTTTCTTTTTCTTGAAATACAAAATTTAAATCATGAATTGTTTTGTTTTCTTTCTTTAAAGTTTCAATTCATCTAATTCAAAAGACGAACGATTACACTTTCTCTGTGGACGATCCGCACTCAATCACAAACTACAATTGACACCGTGGTTTGATTGCGGTCAAAATAGTTTTTGGTTGTGAAGTTCTTTACAAATTTTCTACATACTACACAACGGGAAAAACGATCAATCAAAATGGCGCCGTTGCCAGGGATAGTGCGCTAATAGTTCGTATTTTGAAATTTGAGTTGAAAATTTTATTCCATCTAAATTTTGTGATCAAAATTCGTGCAAACACTAATACGTGTGTTGTGATTTGATTGCGAGGAAATCTGGAATCATTGGAGCTGTGGAAAAATTTTTCTGAAACATCCAGAGAGCTGTGTAGGTGAACAGGAGCTTGTGCACAAATTTCTGTGCACTGATCCCAACAGACCACCGCCCATCCGCGGCAAGAAACCCTAATCCGCGGCGGATCCGCGCCTGTAGTGACTGTTCACTGGACCAATTTTTCTCTGTAAGTCTCTATCTTTCTTATCTCCTCCTCTGTCTGCTCCAATTGACAATTTGCTGCAGGTTTCTTTGCAAATAAATCGCTGCGCGCAAAAGCAAAATAAAATTTGTGCGTGTTTTTGATTCTTGGTTGTTTGCATATTAATACGGAAATTAAGGGGCACGACCAAATCCAAATTAGGTGGGGATTTCATTACCCTTCCTAGGCCCCGAAAATCGCAAAACTTGCATCCGCATTGACCCTCATTAATTAAAAGAAATCTAGAGATGACTCTAAGGACCGTCGCGCTCATTTAGGACAAGAGAAGGCCGTGGGTAATTCATTGTTTATCCGAGTTTTCTTGTGGTGCCTAAGGCGAGTGTGTCTAAGGCTAGTGGTTATTAATTAGGCCCACTGTAGTGGTGGTTCCTTCCCACTTACCTGGCACTTATCCGGCCACAGGGGGACAAAGAGGCAGTGGAGGATTTATCCTGCGACTTGTCTTTTGGCAGTTAGGAGCGGTCTAGAGTTTGACCTAGGTGACCACTAGATTCTAGGGTTTGTGTGTTGCATTTGTTTTGTTGCATCATATTTTTTCAAAAAAAAAATCCGTATCTTTTCAAAACAAACACCGCATTCATCATTTCCCCTAATTATAAATTCACGCTGCCACTTGTACTAACCCTTTTTAGTGCAAGATAGGCTGGACAACGGGTTTCTAGTGCCCGTTAGTCCGCGTTTCCCTCATCGACCCAAAGTCGGTATTTCTACATTTACCCTTTCTTTTACCCACCACCACACCCACATCGATGGATCTACCTCCATCGAACTTCTTTTCCACTACTCTGCCGCCGTCCGTTGGTGTGCAGAATCCACCTCGCATCTCTCTCCAAGAGAGATGCTATCCTACACGAGGCCCACTTTCCACCTGTCTTTCCACACCACCAGCCAACGGGGAAAATTTTCAAATAAAACCCCAATATATCAACCTTCTACCAAAATTTCACGGTCTCGAGTCTGAAGACGCATACGTGTTTATCAAGAAATTTGAAAATGTATGCGCAATGATGGGTACCTCACAGTTGTCTGTGGATGCTTTACGTCTTCGTCTTCTCCCATTCACTTTGTGCGATTTAGCCGAGAAGTGGCTATATAACACTACCGCACATTCCATTTCAAATTGGGATGAATTCGTCAAAGCATTCCTTAATAAATTCTACCCACATCACAAAACAGCTCGAGTCCGTAGCGAAATCTATCAATTCACCCAGCTTCCAAATGAAACATTTTCAAAATGTCTTGACCGCTTCAAGGATCTGTTAATCCAATGTCCACATCACGGCATCCCGAGATGGGATCTTTGCCGAATCATTTATGAGGGCATTACTCCTTACACGAGACAGACCCTTGAATCCATGTGTCAAGGCAACTTCATGACTAAAGATGATGGGGAAGCCTGGAATTTTCTAGAAGATTTCGCTGAAAAATCTTTACAGTGGGAGGGTGTGAGTCAATCGTCTAGGGAGGGCAATGATATTTCCATAGGAGTTAGAGCTGACATTTCGGCTATGCAAAAGAAACTTGAGACTATGGAAAACAAATTTTTAGCCGCCCTAAGTCAAATATCACTCTCCAAAACTGTATGTGGTTGTTGTTCTGATCCGTCTCACTTGACGGAAGAATGTCCGTTTCAAGGTCCTGAGCATACCAATGCATCATTTCAAAGACCTAGAAACGATCCATCTTCCTCCACATATGATCA
The DNA here is from genome assembly GCA_030015575.1 of Agapanthus africanus. Classification (NCBI taxonomy): domain Eukaryota; kingdom Viridiplantae; phylum Streptophyta; class Magnoliopsida; order Asparagales; family Amaryllidaceae; genus Agapanthus; species Agapanthus africanus. Next base: position 550,541,665 of record JASDDO010000024.1, on the reverse strand, counting down.
GGGTTGGAGGAATCACCCTAACTTCGATTGGAACCAATCCCAATTTCAAAACACGGTTCCAAACCAAAACAATTTCCAAGGGGCCCCTCCACCACAACAGCACCCACAACTTCTATTGAGTCAGCACCCCTTCCAATCACAAAATTTCCAAAATCCGGCCAACACTTTTGCACCGTCTAGTCCTTTGCAATTGACCGGTACAGATAATACCTCTGCACTAGCACAAACCTTGGATACTTTCATGAAACAATCCATCCAAGGGACGGCAAGTTTGCAATCTTCCGTTGAGAATGTAATGAAGATCATTATCTCTCAAAATGATAATATCAAATCGATGGAAGAACAAATTGCACAACTAAAAGCCGAAATGAGTGCAAGAGAGAAAGGGAAACTTCCAGCTCAACCTTTACCCAATCCTGGCTATTCACATGATGTGGATGCAATCACGTTGAGATCTGGAAGAGTGCTTGACACTCATGTTGGGGAAGAGTTTGATGATACAGAAAAATCAATCAATAAAACCCCGGCTGAGACCTTTCCTCACACACACACTTCTTACCCCAGTTCTTCTACCCTACCATCTTCTTCCGAGCCTATTCTCCATTTCCCAAAAGGCTCGCCACTACAGCCCACCTCTTTTACTCCTCCACGGACGATCCCCACTTCTATTTTGGGATCAGTTCCACACCCACTTCCTTCTCCTGTGATGGACCCAGCACTTATTGCTAAAGCACCTTATCCTAATCAGTTAAGGGGTAACACACCGAGTCCACATATGGAGAAGATTATGAACATTTTTAAGCAAGTAAACACCAACATCCCTCTCCTAGATTCCATCCAACAAGTTCCGTCTTATGCAAAAACTCTTAAGAACTTGTGCACTAGGAAGAGGAAGAATCCAGTGCCCAAGAAGATTTTCATGGAAAAGACAATAGACACGGCTTTCCCCCAGCAATTACCGAGGAAACGTAAGGATCCTGGATATCCTACTATTTCCGTTTCTATTGGGGAAAAACACATTAACCGTGCTCTACTAGACCTTGGCGCTAGTGTTAACTTGCTTCCATATTCATTCTATGAGCAACTAGGGATCGGAGAGTTGAAACCAACCAATTGCACTCTCCAGATGGCTGACCGATCAATCACCAAACCTAGGGGTGAACTGGAGGATGTATTAATAAAAATCGGAGAATTTATATTCCCGGTAGATTTTATTGTAATTGATACACAACCTGTAGCGAACCCACGGAATCAAATTCCGGTGATTTTAGGTCGCCCCTTTTTGGCCACTTCCAATGCTATTATCAACTGTCGTAACGGTTCTATGACCCTATCTTTCGGGAATAGGTCAATAGAGCTGAACATTTACAAGTTGGGAAGTGTACCCTCCGAACCTACTGCTCAGGTCTGTTCTGTCGACTTAATGGATGTCGACAGCAGCGAATTTGATGATCCTCCTGATATCGATCTTGACTCTTTTCATACGTTGTTGTTTGACCCAACTATGTATCATACACATACGGACTCTTCCACCGAGATGTCCGGGTCAACAACTAACACTGATTATGAACTGCTTTTAGAGTCTGAAGATCACCCCGCACTTTGTGATGACATTATTCATCGGGGTATTGATGGAACTTTTGAGGAGATCTTCGCTGATGAACTCGCATTTTTGAATGACACGGGTGTTGAGATGAATCATCTCCCAATCAATGAAATTGAACCTCCACCCCTTCTTCTGAATTGTAAAAAGAATGCGAGTAATCCATCATATTCACTGCATCGTCTCTCCAAAATGAGACGCACACACACTCTCTTCCACCACTTAATCTTTCCCCACTTCTTCTTCCACCAACCAGAGCACTGCATTGATAAAATTTTTGAATGGTTGGTGTTAACATTCGGTCTTTGCAAAGCTTGGCATCGACCAATGATTTTTGACCCCCACTTGTGATTTTCAAAGCTTAACATTGCATAACTCAAGTTTGGGGGGGTATATTTTCGGGGTCCTGAAAAGAAAATTTTTACAAAATTTTGAGCCAAAAATAAGTTTGGGGGAGGTTCTTCACTTAAATATTTTGCCCCCACTAATAAATTCCTCCCAAGCTTACAGGTTTTTCGAGATTTAGCAGAAGGCAACAGTGAGGACACTGTTGAAAACAAGTTTGGGGGAGGTTTGTGCTTATTTTCGCATCATTTGCATATCATTTGCATAAGCACAAAACATTTTTGAAAAAACTATAAAAATTTAAAAAATTTCAAAAATTATAAAAATATTTTTTGTATATAAATAAGATAATGAAAGTCTAGATAGTGAAAAATTACATCCATGAGATTAGAAAAATTTAAGAAAACTAAGAAAATTAGAAGTTTTCTTATACGAACTAGTAATAAGTAGTTATGAGCCGTTGTCCCAAGGGTTAGTAAGATGAAAGACGTCACTAATCTGAGGATAAAAATAAGTCTGAAAAATAGTTTCTATTCTGGAAGCCAAACATTTTGAACGTTGCTACCCTGCTATTCGCACTTACACACATCTTAAAGCCTGGGATAGTAGAGGATACCTTGAAATGCTCTTGTCTTAAAGCCAAAAGTATGAAGAAAAAAAAAATGGTGAGAAAAATGGACACTGGTTTTGTTATCACCAAGGGAAATAAAAAATATATAGCAAGGGTGCCTTTTCATCTAGTGCCCTAAGGCCAACTGGTCTGGGAGTCACTGCTATACCTAAGGTGGTGCAAGACTAGGAAAATACACCAAATAAGCAAGCACATGAGTAATCGGTCGGTTAGTACCTCAAGAAGTATTAACGGTCGCATGAAAGTGTGTGAGCTCATCGAAAAAAAAATATATATATACTGAGGCTGATGGGCAAGAGTATGATAGCTTGAATTGAATTCTCCGGGTGTAGGGATGTCTTTACACACACGCAGGGTGATATGATCGGTGTTTGGAAGAAAGATAGGAATGAAGAATAAGACGATGTTTTATTGAGGGAGGACGTGATTTCTTACATCTTTTCATGACCATTAAGATAGGGCTCATGACAACCGAAAAGCTAGCTTAGTTGGAAACCCTAATTTTCAAAGTCTTTCTTTTACGATTCTTTTCTTTAAATGTAATATTCATGATCTTGCTTTTATTATTGGATTTTGTGGGTGCAATCCGCTGAAAACCCTCAGGAGACAACACTCCTCCTACTAGGGACACCTAGAGGTTTAAAGGCTTGTTGCATGTGCTCAGTGCAATCGTGTTGCCTACGAAAGTGTGCTAGTTAGTTTTTCTCTTTCTTTATTTTCTCCTTCTCTTTTAAATAAAACATTCGCTCGAGACGATCGAAATTAAGTTTGGGGGTATTTGATCAGTCGAAAATATTGTATATTTTAGCCGGCAATTTCCTTAACATTTGCATACATTTAGAAGTGTTCGGCATTCATATTCTACATATTAGCAAATCTGTCACAAAATATGAGATTGCATGTGTTAGACTTTTAAACCGACACTTTAAAGGAAATTAACCGCATTTTATGGCATCGCATCATTTCTGTATTTGCACAACACTTGTCTTGAGTCTATGCAGGAAAATACGGAAGAAAAACCAAAGAGCTGATCAACATTACACCAACTAAATCATTTCAGATCTGGTAGCAGTGCAGAAGGAATTAGATAATTCTATATATCAAATGAAGGCCCAAAAATAAGCCCAAGACTACCACAGAAAGCACAGGCCCCAAGGCTCCAAGATCGCCGCGCTTCCGCGGCATAAGATGGCTTGAGCCGCGGAAACGCGGCGGTTCTGCCACGTCAGCCGTTCACTTTTTGGTCATAATTCTCAGCTCTGGTCCCACATTACTTTATGATATGCAAAGTTCCAGAACTCTCTCAAAGCTACTGCCAGATCAGCAAAGAAGATTAAGAAGGCTAATCCTAAATTAAGCTCCTAATTAATCCTCTTCTAGAAGCTCCCTCCTAACTAATCACATCTAGAAGCTTCTCCCCTAACTAACTTTTGGAGGGAAATTTGAATTCTCTCAACAAACTTTTGGAGGGAAACTTAGAATTTGAAATTCTAGATCTAGGGTTAGTTATCTATAAATAGGAACCTAGACCTAGGGTTAAAGGCTAATCATTCTTTAGTGGTTCAATCTTCATTAGTTAAATAATTCCCTCTTTCATCATCTTCTTCCACAAGTCTCGTGACAAGGCTTGTGCGAAACCCTAACCCTAATTCCACTCCAAATCCAAGATCTTGAGTACCAATCAAGCGAGAAGCCTTCAACCTTTTAGGAGCCGAGCCGATCTTCAATCGGGCAAGTGATCCAAGCCGATCCGCGTTCCACGGAGACGAGCGAAGCCAAGTCGACGATCGAATTCTTCCTCTTGTAGTTCTTGAGCGAATGTAATGAAATTGTTGATATAAATAAAAGGTGAAATTCTTTAATCTTGCTTTCTTTTAATTCTTGCATCATGATTAGATCTCAATTTGTAATTGTTGCTCTTGTTGTGATGTTTGAGTAAAACTCCGCTCGTAAAGGAGTCGAGACGATTGTAGAATGATGATGTAACAAATCTTAATACGATTTTAAGTCCTACGAGTTTTGTAAACCCTAGCAAGTTCAAGAATCGATGACCTAGTTTCGTAGCGATGCTTTCTTGATTGTGATCGCTCGAAATTAGGGATCTACGATCGTTTCTTGAATTTACTAGAGGCTAGAATATGAATGATATCAATGAAAGAACAAGAGATAAGATGAAACCCTAGTTTCACAAGAAGTCTCTAATTCTCATCGATCATCATCGATCTAGTATCAATTCATCGAAGGATAAGAATACGTAATTCTAAGATTACATCACATCTATAAATCCGATCGATTCCTACGAGCCTCATTTCGATTCTTGAGATTTGGTTTGGAAAAATCAACAAACTATAAATTCTTGATTCTATCTTTTCTTGTTATTAGATCTAGATATTTTCTTTTTCTTGAAATACAAAATTTAAATCATGAATTGTTTTGTTTTCTTTCTTTAAAGTTTCAATTCATCTAATTCAAAAGACGAACGATTACACTTTCCCTGTGGACGATCCGCACTCAATCACAAACTACAATTGACACCGTGGTTTGATTGCGGTCAAAATAGTTTTTGGTTGTGAAGTTCTTTACAAATTTTCTACATACTACACAACGGGAAAAACGATCAATCAGTGACCGGCACTTAGATTACGAAGCGTCTAAAGGCACCACGTAACCTAAGTAAGCCGAAGCCCAGAAATCTAAACCATAGAAGAAGAAGAAGAAGAAAAAGAAAACAAGTTTAAAAGAATCAGCAAATTTCCCAAAAATTTCGGCAGAGTCTCCTCTGTAAAAACTGGCCCCTAAATGGGTACAACAAGTATAATATACATAAACAATAAAAAGCATCCCCAAACGGGAGCTAGCTCAACGCCAACAGGCGGAAACAACCACAACAGCACAATAATATACAACGCCAAAGGGCGAGGCTCAAACTCAAAAGAAAACAAAACCACCAGATCAGAATAATACATGCGCGACTCTAAGGTCGAAATAAAAGACTGGTCCAATAAACTTATCAAGTAATACAAGTACGGTTGATGGAGCTTACTAGATACAAATGAAAGAATAAAAGTACAACGGTGGTTCAGATACAAGTGAACCAACCTACCGTGCAAATCACCCTGAAAGAATAGATGTGCCAGCAAGCTGCCAGGGAAACCTGTACACCGAACCTGTAATAAAATTTGGCACAACGGGGGTGAGTTGCCAACTCGTGAGTAGAAGACATCTACGAAAAGATATCGAATGCACGACGCTATCCTAGGTCATAATAATACACTATAATATCCCAATCATCTAGTAATAGCAGGGTAAAACTACGTGTAAGTGCAGATACTCCGTGCTTGTGTCAGTGCCTCATATAATACTATGTCATATGAAATGGAAATGGGGGGGCTGCCATGTGGAGGAGGCCGGCCATGTGAGGGTGAGGGAGAGGAGAGTGAGAAAAGTTGAGAAAAGTGTAGAAACTTCACCCCAACATATCACCTCTTTATGTCTTTTCATGAATTTCTTTATTTTTCTTTTATTTCTTTACTATAGCAACTCAAGAAAGCTCTAGAAAATAGGAAAAATTTGCAAATAAATTTTTCATGATACACACTAAATTCTAATATGCCATGGTTCATTTTTACAAATTAAAACGATTCAATTTGTAATTTACACTAATTTAGTGTAAAAATAAAGCTTATGTTAATATTTAAAATAATTAGTTTAGGAAAAATATTTAATTAAACTAAAAATTTATAAGTGGCTAAATAAACACCATTTACTAGTAATTACATAATTAAAATAGGTATTTTTGAAATTATAATGAAAAACAATCACGGCTAGGTTTTACGAAAAATATATTTTACTTTGCCGAAAATCATAAAATTCACTTAAACAATTTTATTCATTTAATTATTTATTTAATTATTTTTAAAACGTTACAATATTCCCCCCTTTAAGAAATTCAGTCCCCGAATTTAAATTAAAACTCCCCCTCCAAATACTAAAACATTTAGCAAAACACTCAAATCGTCGGGGCTCCGAAATCATCAATACATAACAAAAATCAACTCCGTCAAGCATAGCGCAATCATCGGAATTATGGCGAGAATAAAATATCAAAATCCAATATGAAAACCATCATAATATACATCAATCTGTAACTTATATATAGTGCGCATTATAGTGAAGCCGTCCAAATATCTGGATAAGAAAATATACAAAATCCCTTTTTGAAAATCGCCGTGTAATGCACGTGTCACGGCATAAGTAGCGGACGTTTATAAAAAAATAGCTATATATATATATATATCTTTTATTTAACATACACATCCCGCCTGGTTACTAAATCAAATAATAGTGATTATGAAAACATACTGCTCAAACTGAAATCAATCCCAATCACATCAATAAAATATCATGTGCGTCCGGTGCGCACTGAAATCGAAACCAAATACAGATACCATGAATACACACAACAACAAAACTAAGTGCAACAGGTGTGCACCAAAAACATCTGTCAAGTGCAACGGGCGTGCACGGCACAATATCAGGTGCATCTAATCTGCACAAAACCCCGATTTAGTGCATCTGGTGTGCACAAAATCGCATCAAGTGCGCCAAGTATGCGCAAGAATCCTAATCAGGTGCACATGGTTCAAGAAAACATACATCGAATATCAAAATCGAAATCACAGTACAAAAATGCATGAAAACTAGGTCGAATCATATGTCAAAATCATGTGTAACCCCTATGCACGAAATCAAATCAAAAATCTCGAAATATATAAAACCAAATCAAGTGTACTGGGTATGTACTAAACAACATCAATACAACTGATATATGAAACACAAATAGAATGTAATGAAGGTACACACATGAAATACCAATCGTAGAACAAATTTCTCAAAATACCAAAATCCAATCAACGAAAATATGAAATTCAAATCACTAAATCATAATCGTAAACACTATCGTCAATGTGCGCCTCTCTCCTCTGATGTCGATTGCTTCGAACTCGTCTCTTCGTAGCTGTGCTGACTGCGCTACCAACGACAATACTCATGTCTAGAGCCTCCCACATAGTCGATCCCTTCACTTGATATCCGGACTACATTAAACCTTTCGATCGATCCATCAAAATCCCATAATTCCCCGAGAGCTCAACACTCAAGTAAAGTTTAAAAATATCCGGTACATACCCCAGCATCGATGATCCAGCCGTAGAAGGGCAAACCCAAGCCTCACTAATGGCACCGCGGAACTGCCGTAAACCCTAAGGTTCAAGGGCGTTCTCGTGGTCATTATGTCGAGTTAGGGTTTCATTCTTCTAGAGGGTCCATCGAAATACCTGCATGTTCTTCCGAATACTTTAAACTTGGGAAAATGGTTTTCTGATAATCGTTCGAACCCTTTAACTTCATCCGGACGGCATGTGAATACCCTTCGTCCGCACGCTAAACAATGCTTCAATCCTCAAGAATAACCAATACTCTAATGGTTATCGCATTCGAGCCGCAACTCCCTCTGCCCGTGGTAACAGAAACCACCATCCGATATCGACGAAGATAGATCAAAGGAACGAATGAAATACGGTGCAAACAATGTACATCCTAAGGCTCCTTAAGCAGAGTATCGTATCGTAAGTATGCCGCGGACCATACCCACGGTACGTTACTCCACCTAAATCGCCTACTCCATCAACCAAGGGTCACCTAGACTTATACAAGGTTAAACCTAGCGCTCTGATACCAACTTTGTCACGACCCGAAAGTACGGAACGTGACCGGCACTTAGATTACGAAGCGTCTAGAGGCGCCACGTAACCTAAGAAAGCCGAAGCCCAGAAATCTAAACCATAGAAGAAGAAGAAGAAGAAAAAGAAAACAAGTTTAAAAGTATCAGCAAATTTCCCAAGTTTAAAGTATTCGGAAGAACATGCAGGTATTTCGATGGACCCTCTAGAAGAATGAAACCCTAACTCGACATAATGACCATGAGAACGCCCTTGAACCTTAGGGTTTACGGCAGTTCCGCGGTGCCATTAGTGAGGCTTAGGTTTGCCCTTCTACGGCTGGATCATCGATGCTGGGGTATGTACCGGATATTTTTAAACTGTACTTGAGTGTTGAGCTCTCGGGGAATTATGGGATTTTGATGGATCGATCGAAAGGTTTAATGTAGTCCGGATATCAAGTGAAGGGATCGACTATGTGGGAGGCTCTAGACATGAGTATTGCCGTTGGTAGCGCAATCAGCACAGCTACTAAGAGACGAGTTCGAAACAATCGACATTAGAGGAGAGAGGCGCACATTGACGATAGTGTTTACGATTATGATTTAGTGATTTGAATTTCATATTTTCGTTGATTGGATTTTGGTATTTTGAGAACTTTGTTCTACGATTGGTATTTCATGTGTGTACCTTCATTACATTCTATTTGTGTTTCATATATCAGTTGTATTGATGTTGTTTAGTATATACCCAGTACACTTGATTTGGTTTTATATATTTCGAGATTTTTGATTTGATTTCGTGCATAGGGGTTACACATGATTTTGACATATGATTCGACCTAGTTTTCATGCATTTTTGTACTGTGATTTCGATTTTGATATTAGATGTATGTTTTCTTGCACCATGTGCACCTGATTAGGATTCTTGCACATACTTGGCGCACTTGATGCGATTTTGTGCACACCAGATGCACTAAATCGGGGTTTTGTGCAGATTAGATGCACCTGATATTGTGCCGTGCACGCCCGTTGCACTTGACAGATGTTTTTGGTGCACACCTGTTGCACTTAGTTTTGTTGTTGTGTGTATTCATGGTATCTGTATTTGGTTTCAATTTCAGTGCGCACCGGACGCACATGATATTTTATTGATATGATTGGGATTGATTTCAGTTTGAGCAGTATGTTTTCATAATCACTATTATTTGATTTAGTAACCAGGCGGGATGTGTATGTTAAATAAAAGATATATATATATATATATATAGCTATTTTTTTTATAAACGTCCGCTACTTATGCCGTGACACGTGCATCACACAACGATTTTCAAAAGGGGATTTTGTATATTTCCTTATCCAGATATTTGGACGGTTTCACTATAATGCGCACTATATATAAGTTACAGATTGATGTATATTATGATGGTTTTCATATTGGGTTTTGATATTTTATTCTCGCCATAGCTTCGATGATTGCGCTATGCTTGACGGAGTTGATTTTTGTTAAGTATTGATGATTTCGGAGCCCCGACGATTTTAGTGTTTTGCTAAATGTTTTAGTATTTAGAGGGGGAGTTTTAAGTTAAATTCGGGGACCGAATTTCTTAAAGGGGGGAATATTGTAACGTTTTAAAAATAATTAAATGAATAAAATTGTTTAAGTGAATTTTATGATTTTCGGCAAAGTAAAATGTATTTTTCGTAAAACCTAGCCGTGATTGTTTTTCATTATAATTTCAAAAATACCTATTTTAATTATGTAATTACTAGTAAATGGTGTTTATCTAGCCACTTATAAATTTTTAGTTTAATTAAATATTTTTCCTAAACTAATTATTTTAAATATTAACATAAGCTTTATTTTTACACTAAATTAGTGTAAATTACAAATTGAATGGTTTTAATTTGTAAAAATGAACCATGGCATGTTAGAATTTAGTGTGTATCATGAAAAATTTATTTGCAAATTTTTTCTATTTTCTAGAGCTTTCTTGAGTTGCTATAGTAAAGAAATAAAAGAAAAATAAAGAAATTCATGAAAAGACATAAAGAGGTGATATGTTGGGGTGAAGTTTCTACACTTTTCTCAACTTTTCTCACTCTCCTCTCCCTCACCCTCACATGGCCGGCCTCCTCCCCATGGCAGCCCCCCCATTTCCATTTCAATTTTTGTTCAAAATTCATCAAAAATCCATCAAAAATTCAATTAAAAATCCACAAAATCCTATGTATTTCCTACCCTTCATTCTCTACATGGATTTTTGAGTGGGAAAGCATGTATTTTTGAGGCTCATTTTCATGTTTGGACTTGAGGTTGTGAATGTATAAATCTATCTCTTTTGTTTTATTTCCATTAGATGTTTCTTTTAAAGCATAATTAGATTTATTAGATTAATTCTAGTTGCAAATTTTAAAATTCAAGTTAGGCTTTGTAAATTCAAGTGGTGGTTTTTATTAATTAATTAGGGTTAAAATAACTAGTCTACCATTTTTAGAAGTGGAAAAATCTTGCATGGTTATTGTATAATAATTTGTGTATTCAAATTGTTTAATTATACTTTTTAGCTAATTAGTTTTTTATAAAATATATATGTGGGTAATATAAAATTCCAATTAAGGTTGCTATCATTAGATTGTAGTTTTAGTGAGAATATTAGCATGTTAATGGAAAGAAAAACTTAGTTTGATCACTAGTTTCCTTTGATAATTGGAAAATAGTTATAAAATGCTATTATTTTGTAAACTAGATTTTGGAAATTCCTAAATAAATGAAATTAAAAATATAATCATGGTTTCATTATATCATTATCATCATGAATTGTAGTTTAATACATTAATTCATGCAAAATCATGTTTTGTGGTGGAATTGTGGTATTTTGCTTGAAAAATGTTGAAAATTGTTAAAGGTTGCAAACTAGAAATTTCAAATTAATACAAATTTGTGTAATAAAAATATAGTAACGGTTTGTATAGCCTAGTTATGCTATTTAATGAGTTTTATGACCATTGGTTTCATTTAAATGTCAAGTTTTGATGAAAAACGGTAAATTGGCATTTTCGGTTTCTACGAAATTGGACGGTTTGATGGATTTTAGGATTTCGATGGATTTAATCATATTTTATAATATAAGAAATGTGTTTTAAAACTAAGAGTTATTTGTTGATCTTTATCTCGATCCATCGGAGTTTGTACGCCGATATCGGGCGATATTTGGTTCTTTTGCGTGGACGGGACATAGGTTTTAACCTATGCTTGTTCTTTGTATCGTTTGACTTTCGTATGTGATTCAGTTTACGATACTATTTATATGTTTGCGTTTAGGTACCCCTCACGTGGACTGAGGGCGATGAAGAGGAGGATGGCGACACTGTCTTCGGCAGACATGGACCAGGTGAGTAGATGTATATCTACGGGGGGAAGTCGGGTGGATGGCGTTTAGCACCCCCGCAACGTAGAATAGGAATAGTATTTATTATCATTAGGAAACCAGATGTGACCCTAGATTCATAATGAGTAGGGCCCTAGTAATGACCCTAGGCTGGACTAGACTGATTTAGGAAGACATATCAGAAGATGAATACCTTGGAAGAGCTTCGTAGGTTTCAGGTAGAAATACACACACGCACACACTGAAACACGACATGGTGTATACGTGCATGCGTATATATATATAGGATGAGGTATAGGTATATATATATATACAACACGTATATGGGATACATTGATGTGATATGATATCCGAGGTATGATGAAACAGTGTAACTGGGCTCGATGCCGTGATTCTTGGCTACGGTCGTATTAAGTGTTAGCGGATCATTAGAGAATGAGATAATGAACATGTATACTTAAATTATAAGGGGCAGTGATGATATTGAGGTACATGGGACTCTAAAATAGTACCCGGACTATAACTTGTGATTGATCACGATATGGGATATGTATGACTTAATCACAATATGATACATATGACATGTTATTTCTGAGGATAAACTAATGATGCTTATTATGATGGCAATGATATATGATTGATGTAGGCGATTACAGTTTAGCACCTTGATCATGAGATGTGTTGATGATGACATTATACTAATGATGAGACACCTAGGAAATACTTGACCCGTACCCCGATATTGGGATGCCGTACGATGGATTTTACCGTACGAGGCATAAATATGATGATTGATCCGCACCCTTGATTCGAGGAAGCCGTACTTCGTACGTGACGCTATTGAGGCTGGATCGCCGACTATTAGAGATACTGATTCAGACCTAGGTAGACTCTTGTTTCTTAATGACTAGTTTCTTAGGTTAAGTTCTTTAGGAGGTTAGATGGACACTAGTTTAGGTTCGATTCATATAGTGATAGTTGTTCTCGTATGTCGCAGAGGGGTGGATAATGCACATCTGTCTTGCATTCATACTGTAATCATCATGGTGCATGTTCTTTTATATGTTGCTATAATCAGTATAAACTTTACCTGTTAGGACACCAGCACTATTTCCGATGATGCGCATACTCCGCGCACACTTATTTGCCGGCTCACACACATCATCATCGGTAATTGCTATGCCACGTACACTTTAGATCATATTGTCTTTTATGGATAGAATCAGTTAACAACTAGACCGCTATAATATTGTGATTATTCTCTGACATTAGTACAGACATGATATTTATTGCTTAGACATTCATGCATTCATATTTTCATGTTATCATGCAGTATTATGGGCATATGCCGACACTTATCATATAGTTACTCATGATTTTGAGATTTGGATTTCTATGAGATTTCTGGATTTTGGGGAAAACCGCAAGAATATGTAAAAACTTCTCTCTCTCCTCCTCCTCTCTTTTTAAAAACATAAGATGCGGTTTTCTCGTGATGTATGTGTCGTCCACCATGAGATTTCATGTTTTCTGATGGATTTCGAGACCCGATTCGAGGAGTGGATGAACCGTCTCGGGTACATGGTGGGCCCGGTATGGTACCCGGGGAAAGAAGATTGAGTTGTAGACGATGAGCCTGGCAGGGGAAGGCTACCTACCGGTGATGTCTGGCGCGGCGGATATCCGGAGGATACCGACCGTTGTCTTGAGATTTGATGATATGGGCCGATCCAGACTGACGGAGCCCGAGATATTGAGACTATGAGACTTGAGATTTACATGTTTGTGTCGATGCTTGACACGGATTTCCATGGATTTCATTGTCGAGATTTCAGATTCTTATACACATTTTACTATGATAACAGCTAAAGATTTCTTATACAGATATTTCTGGATTTCAGGATTGGTTATTTTATATTCATGGTGCATGCATTTCATTTCATATGACATAGTATTATATGAGGCACTGACACAAGCACGGAGTATCTGCACTTACACGTAGTTTTACCCTGCTATTACTAGATGATTGGGATATTATAGTGTATTATTATGACCTAGGATAGCGTCGTACATTCGATTTCTTTTCGTAGATGTCTTCTACTCACGAGTTGGCAACTCACCACCGTTGTGCCAAATTTTATTACAGGTTCCGTGTACAGGTTTCCCTGGCAGCTTGCTGGCACATCTATTCTTTCAGGGTGATTTGCACGGTAGGTTGGTTCACTTGTATCCGAACCACCATTGTACTTTTATTCTTTCATTTGTATCTAGTAAGCTCCATCAACCGTACTTGTATTACTTGATAAGTTTATTGGACCAGTCTTTTATTTCGACCTTAGAGTCGCGCATGTATTATTCTGATCTGGTGGTTTTGTTTTCTTTTGAGTTTGAGCCTCGCCCTTTGGCATTGTATATTATTGTGCTGTTGTGGTTGTTTCCGCCTGTTGGCGTTGAGCTAGCTCCCGTTTGGGGATGCTTTTTATTGTTTATGTATATTATACTTATAGTACCCATTTGGGGGTCAGTTTTTACAGAGGAGACTCTGCCGAAATTTTTGGGAAATTTGCGGACCATACCCACGGTACGTTACTCTACCTAAATCGCCTACTCCATCAACCAAGAGTCACCTAGACTTATACAAGGTTAAACCTAGCGCTCTGATACCAACTTTGTCACGACCCGAAAGTACGGAACGTGACCGGCACTTAGATTACGAAGCGTCTAGAGGCGCCACGTAACCTAAGTAAGCCGAAGCCCAGAAATCTAAACCATAGAAGAAGAAGAAGAAGAAAAAGAAAACAAGTTTAAAAGAATCAGCAAATTTCCCAAAAATTTCGGCAGAGTCTCCTCTGTAAAAACTGGCCCCCAATTGGGTACAACAAGTATAATATACATAAACAATAAAAAGCATCCCCGAACGGGAGCTAGCTCAACGCCAACAGGCGGAAACAACCACAACAGCACAATAATATACAACGCCAAAGGGCGAGGCTCAAACTCAAAAGAAAACAAAACCACCAGATCAGAATAATACATGCGCGACTCTAAGGTCGAAATAAAAGACTGGTTCAATAAACTTATCAAGTAATACAAGTACGGTTGATGGAGCTTACTAGATACAAATGAAAGAATAAAAGTACAATGGTGGTTCAGATACAAGTGAACCAACCTACCGTGCAAATCACCCTGAAAGAATAGATGTGCCAGCAAGCTGCCAGGGAAACCTGTACACCGAACCTGTAATAAAATTTGGCACAACGGGGGTGAGTTGCCAACTCGTGAGTAGAAGACATCTACGAAAAGATATCGAATGCATGACGCTTTCCTAGGTCATAATAATACACTATAATATCCCAATCATCTAGTAATAGCAGGGTAAAACTACGTGTAAGTGCAGATACTCCGTGCTTGTGTCAGTGCCTCATATAATACTATATCATATGAAATGGAAATGGGGGGGGCTGCCATGGGGAGGAGGCCGGCCATGTGAGGGTGAGGGAGAGGAGAGTGAGAAAAGTTGAGAAAAGTGTAGAAACTTCACCCCAACATATCACCTCTTTATGTCTTTTCATGAATTTCTTTATTTTTCTTTTATTTCTTTACTATAGCAACTCAAGAAAGCTCTAGAAAATAGGAAAAATTTGCAAATAAATTTTTCATGATACACACTAAATTCTAACATGCCATGGTTCGTTTTTACAAATTAAAACCATTCAATTTGTAATTTACACTAATTTAGTGTAAAAATAAAGCTTATGTTAATATTTAAAATAATTAGTTTAGGAAAAATATTTAATTAAACTAAAAATTTATAAGTGGCTAAATAAACACCATTTACTAGTAATTACATAATTAAAATAGGTATTTTTGAAATTATAATGAAAAACAATCACGGCTAGGTTTTACGAAAAATACATTTTACTTTGCCGAAAATCATAAAATTCACTTAAACAATTTTATTCATTTAATTATTTATTTAATTGTTTTTAAAACGTTACAATCTTCCCCCCTTTAAGAAATTCAGTCCCCAAATTTAAATTAAAACTCCCCCTCCAAATACTAAAACATTTAGCAAAACACTCAAATCGTCGGGGCTCCGAAATCATCAATACATAACAAAAATCAACTCCGTCAAGCATAGCGCAATCATCGGAGTTATGGCGAGAATAAAATATCAAAACCCAATATGAAAACCATCATAATATACATTAATTTATATCTTATATATAGTACGCATTATAGTGAAGCCGTCCAAATATCTGGATAAGGAAATATACAAAATCCCCTTTTGAAAATCGCCGTGTAATGCACGTGTCACGGCATAAGTAGCGGACGTTTATAAAAAAATAGCTATATATATATATATATCTTTTATTTAACATACACATCCCGCCTGGTTACTAAATCAAATAATAGTGATTATGAAAACATACTGCTCAAACTGAAATCAATCCCAATCACATCAATAAAATATCATGTGCGTCCGGTGCGCACTGAAATCGAAACCAAATACAGATACCATGAATACACACAACAACAAAACTAAGTGCAACAGGTGTGCACCAAAAACATCTGTCAAGTGCAACGGGCGTGCACGGCACAATATCAGGTGCATCTAATCTGCCCAAAACCCCGATTTAGTGCATCTGGTGTGCACAAAATCGCATCAAGTGCGCCAAGTATGCGCAAGAATCCTTATCAGGTGCACATGGTGCAAGAAAACTTACATCGAATATCAAAATCGAAATCACAGTACAAAAATGCATGAAAACTAGGTCGAATCATATGTCAAAATCATGTGTAACCCCTATGCACGAAATCAAATCAAAAATCTCGAAATATATAAAACCAAATCAAGTGTACTGGGTATGTACTAAACAACATCAATACAACTGATATATGAAACACAAATAGAATGTAATGAAGGCACACACATGAAATACCAATCGTAGAACAAAGTTCTCAAAATACCAAAATCCAATCAACGAAAATATGAAATTCAAATCACTAAATCATAATCGTAAACACTATCGTCAATGTGCGCCTCTCTCATCTGATGTCGATTGCTTCGAACTCGTCTCTTCGTAGCTGTGCTGACTGCGCTACCAACGGCAATACTCATGTCTAGAGCCTCCCACATAGTCGATCCCTTCACTTGATATCCGGACTACATTAAACCTTTCGATCGATCCATCAAAATCCCATAATTCCCCGAGAGCTCAACACTCAAGTACAGTTTAAAAATATCCGGTACATACCCCAGCATCGATGATCCAGCCGTAGAAGGGCAAACCCAAGCCTCACTAATGGCACCGCGGAACTGCCGTAAACCCTAAGGTTCAAGGGCGTTCTTGTGGTCATTATGTCGAGTTAGGGTTTCATTCTTCTAGAGGGTCCATTGAAATACCTGCATGTTCTTCCGAATACTTTAAACTTGGGAAAATGGTTTTCTGATAATCGTTCGAACCCTTTAACTTCATCCGGACGGCATGTGAATACCCTTCGTCCGCACGCTAAACAATGCTTCAATCCTCAAGAATAACCAATACTCTAATGGTTATTGCATTCGAGCCGCAACTCCCTCTGCCCGTGGTAACAGAAACCACCATTCAATATCGACGAAGATAGATCAAAGAAACGAATGAAATACGGTGCAAACAATGTACATCCTAAGGCTCCTTAAGCAGAGTAGCGTATCGTAAGTATGCCGCGGACCATACCCACGGTAGGTTACTCTACCTAAATCGCCTACTCCATCAACCAAGGGTCACCTAGACTTATACAAGGTTAAACCTAGCGCTCTGATACCAACTTTGTCACGACCCGAAAGTACGGAACGTGACCGGCACTTAGATTACGAAGTGTCTAGAGGCGCCACGTAACCTAAGTAAGCCGAAGCCCAGAAATCTAAACCATAGAAGAAGAAGAAGAAGAAAAAGAAAACAAATTTAAAAGAATCAGCAAATTTCCCAAGTTTAAAGTATTCGGAAGAACATGCAGGTATTTCGATGGACCCTCTAGAAGAATGAAACCCTAACTCGACATAATGACCACGAGAACGCCCTTGAACCTTAGGCTTTACGGCAGTTCCGCGGTGCCATTAGTGAGGCTTGGGTTTGCCCTTCTACGGCTGGATCATCGATGCTGGGGTATGTACCGGATATTTTTAAACTGTACTTGAGTGTTGAGCTCTCGGGGAATTATGGGATTTTGATGGATCGATTGAAAGGTTTAATGTAGTCCGGATATCAAGTGAAGGGATCGACTATGTGGGAGGCTCTAGACATGAGTATTGCCGTTGGTAGCGCAATCAGCACAGCTACGAAGAGACGAGTTCGAAGCAATCGACATCAGAGGAGAGAGGCGCATATTGACGATAGTGTTTACGAATATGATTTAGTGATTTGAATTTCATATTTTCGTTGATTGGATTTTGGTATTTTGAGAACTTTGTTCTACGATTGGTATTTCATGTGTGTACCTTCATTACATTCTATTTGTGTTTCATATATCAGTTGTATTGATGTTGTTTAGTATATACCCAGTACACTTGATTTGGTTTTATATATTTCGAGATTTTTGATTTGATTTCGTGCATAGGGGTTACACATGATTTTGACATATGATTCGACCTAGTTTTCATGCATTTTTGTACTGTGATTTCGATTTTGATATTCGATGTATGTTTTCTTGCACCATGTGCACCTGATTAGGATTCTTGCGCATACTTGGCGCACTTGATGCGATTTTGTGCACACCAGATGCACTAAATCGGGGTTTTGTGCAGATTAGATGCACCTGATATTGTGCCGTGCACGCCCGTTGCACTTGACAGATGTTTTTGGTGCACACCTGTTGCACTTAGTTTTGTTGTTGTGTGTATTCATGGTATCTGTATTTGGTTTCGATTTCAGTGCGCACCGGACGCACATGATATTTTATTGATGTGATTGGGATTGATTTCAGTTTGAGCAGTATGTTTTCATAATCACTATTATTTGATTTAGTAACCAGGCGGGATGTGTATGTTAAATAAAAGATATATATATATATATATATATATATATAGCTATTTTTTTATAAACGTCCGCTACTTATGCCGTGACACGTGCATCACACGGCGATTTTCAAAAGGGGATTTTGTATATTTCCTTATCCAGATATTTAGACGGCTTCACTATAATGCACACTATATATAAGTTACAGATTGATGTATATTATGATGGTTTTCATATTGGGTTTTGATATTTTATTCTCGCCATAACTCCGATGATTGCGCTATGCTTGACGGAGTTGATTTTTGTTATGTATTGATGATTTTGGAGCCCCGACGATTTTAGTGTTTTGCTAAATGTTTTAGTATTTAGAGGGGGAGTTTTAAGTTAAATTCGGGGACCGAATTTCTTAAAGGGGGGAAGATTGTAACGTTTTAAAAATAATTAAATAAATAATTAAATGAATAAAATTGTTTAAGTGAATTTTATGATTTTCGGCAAAGTAAAATGTATTTTTTGTAAAACCTAGCCGTGATTGTTTTTCATTATAATTTCAAAAATACCTATTTTAATTATGTAATTACTAGTAAATGGTGTTTATTTAGCCATTTATAAATTTTTAGTTTAATTAAATATTTTTCCTAAACTAATTATTTTAAATATTAACATAAGCTTTATTTTTACACTAAATTAGTGTAAATTACAAATTGAATGGTTTTAATTTGTAAAAATGAACCATGGCATGTTAGAATTTAGTGTGTATCATGAAAAATTTATTTGCAAATTTTTCCTATTTTCTAGAGCTTTCTTGAGTTGCTATAGTAAAGAAATAAAAGAAAAATAAAGAAATTCATGAAAAGACATAAAGAGGTGATATGTTGGGGTGAAGTTTCTACACTTTTCTCAACTTTTCTCACTCTCCTCTCCCTCACCCTCACATGTCCGGCCTCCTCCCCATGGCAGCCCCCCCATTTCCATTTCATTTTTTGTTCAAAATTCATCAAAAATCCATCAAAAATTCAATTAAAAATCCACAAAATCCTATGTATTTCCTACCCTTCATTCTCTATTCTTCTTTACATGGATTTTTGAGTGGGAAAGCATGTATTTTTGAGGCTCATTTTCATGTTTGGACTTGAGGTTGTGAAGGTATAAATCTATCTCTTTTGTTTTATTTCCATTAGATGTTTCTTTTAAAGCATAATTAGATTTATTAGATTAATTCTAGTTGCAAATTTTAAAATTCAAGTTAGGGTTTGTAAATTCAAGTGGTTGTTTTTATTAATTAATTAGGGTTAAAATAACTAGTCTACCATTTTTAGAAGTGGAAAAATCTTGCATGGTTATTGTATAATAATTTGTGTATTCAAATTGTTTAATTATACTTTTTAGCTAACTAGTTTTTTATAAAATATATATGTGGGTAATATAAAATTCCAATTAAGATTGCTATCATTAGATTGTAGTTTTAGTGAGAATATTAGCATGTTAATGGAAAGAAAAACTTAGTTTGATCACTAGTTTCCTTTGATAATTGGAAAATAGTAATAAAATGCTATTATTTTGGAAACTAGATTTTGGAAATTCCTAAATAAATGAAATTAAAAATATAATCATGGTTTCATTATATCATTATCATCATGAATTGTAGTTTAATACATTAATTCATGCAAAATCATGTTTTGTGGTGGAATTGTGGTATTTTGCTTGAAAAATGTTGAAAATTGTTAAAGGTTGCAAACTAGAAATTTCAAATTAATACAAATTTGTGTAATAAAAATATAGTAACGGTTTGTATAGCCTAGTTATGCTATTTAATGAGTTTTATGACCATTGGTTTCATTTAAATGTCAAGTTTTGATGAAAAACGGTAAATTGGCATTTTCGGTTTCTACGAAATTGGACGGTTTGATGGATTTTAGGGTTTCGATGGATTTAATCATGTTTTATAATATAAGTAATTTGTTTTAAAACTACGAGTTATTTGTTGATGTTTATCTCGATCCATCGGAGTTTGTACGCCGATATCGGGCGATATTTGGTTCTTTTGCTTGGACGGGACATAGGTTTTAACCTATGCTTGTTCTTTGTATCGTTTGACTTTCGTATGTGATTCAGTTTACGATACTATTTATATGTTTGCGTTTAGGTACCCCTCACGTGGACTGAGGGCGATGAAGAGGAGGATGGCGACACTGTCTTCGGCAGACATGGACCAGGTGAGTAGATGTATATCTACGGGGGTAAGTCGGGTGGATGGCGTTTAGCACCCCCGCAACGTAGAATAGGAATAGTATTTATTATCATTAGGAAACCATATGTGACCCTAGATTCATAATGAGTAGGGCCCTAGTAATGACCCTAGGCTGGACTAGACTGATTTAGGAAGACATATCAGAAGATGAATACCTTGGAAGAGCTTCGTAGGTTTCAGGTAGAAACACACACACGCACACACTGAAACACGACATGGCGTATACGTGCATGCGTATATATATATAGGACGAGGTATAGGTATATATATATATACAACACGTATATGGGATACATTGATGTGATATGATATCCGAGATATGATGAAACAGTGTAACTGGGCTTGATGCCGTGATTCTTGGCTACAGTCGTATTAAGTGTTAGCGGATCATTAGAGAATGAGATAATGAACATGTATACTTAAATTATAAAGGGCAGTGATGATATTGAGGTACATGGGAATCTAAAATAGTACCCGGACTGTAACTTGTGATTGATCACGATATGGGATATGTATGACTTAATCACAATATGATACATATGACATGTTATTTCTGAGGATAAACTAATGATGCTTATTATGATGGCAATGATATATGATTGATGTAGGCGATTACAGTTTAGCACCTTGATCATGAGATGTGTTGATGATGACATTATACTAATGATGAGACACCTAGGAAATACTTGACCCGTACCCCGATATTGGGATGCCGTACGATGGATTTTACCGTACGAGGCATAAATATGATGATTGATCCGCACCCTTGATTCGAGGAAGCCGTACTTCGTACGTGACGCTATTGAGGCTGGATCGCCGACTATTAGAGATATTGATTCAGACCTAGGTAGACTCTTGTTTCTTAATGACTAGTTTCTTAGGTTAAGTTCCTTAGGAGGTTAGATGGACACTAGTTTAGGTTCGATTCATATAGTGATAGTTGTTCTCGTATGTCGTAGAGGGGTGGATAATGCACATCTGTCTTGCATTCATACTGTAATCATCATGGTGCATGTTCTTTTATATGTTGCTATAATCAGTATAAACTTTACCTGTTAGGACACCAGCACTATTACCGATGATGCGCATACTCCACGCACACTTATTTGCCGGCTCACACACATCATCATCGGTAATTGCTATGCCACGTACACTTTAGATCATATTGTCTTTTATGGATAGAATCAGTTAACAACTAGACCGCTATAATATTGTGATTATTCTCTGACATTAGTACAGACATGATATTTATTGCTTAGACATTCATGCATTCATATTTTCATGTTATCATGCAGTATTATGGGCATATGCCGACACTTATCATATAGTTACTTATGATTTTGAGATTTGGATTTCTATGAGATTTCTGGATTTTGGGGAAAACCGCAAGAATATGTAAAAACTTCTCTCTCTCCTCCTCCTCTCTTTTTAAAAACATAAGATGCGGTTTTCTCGTGATGTATGTGTCGTCCACCATGAGATTTCATGTTTTCTGATGGATTTCGAGACCCGATTCGAGGAGTGGATGAACCGTCTCGGGTACATGGTGGGCCCGGTATGGTACCCTGGGGCAAGAAGATCGAGTTGTAGACGATGAGCCTGGCAGGGGAAGGCTACCTACCGGTCATGTCTGGCGCGGAAAATATCCGGAGGATACCGACCGTTGTCGTGAGATTTGATGATATGGGCCGATCCAGACTGACGGAGCCCGAGATATTGAGACTATGAGACTTGAGATTTACATGTTTGTGTCGATGCTTGACACGGATTTCCATGGATTTCATTGTCGAGATTTCAGATTCTTATACACATTTTACTATGATAACAGCTAAAGATTTCTTATACAGATATTTCTGGATTTCAGGATTGGTTATTTTATATTCATGGTGCATGCATTTCATTTTATATGACATAGTATTATATGAGGCACTGACACAAGCACGGAGTATCTGCACTTACACGTAGTTTTACCCTGCTATTACTAGATGATTGGGATATTATAGTGTATTATTATGACCTAGGATAGCGTCGTGCATTCGATTTCTTTTCGTAGATGTCTTCTACTCACGAGTTGGCAACTCACCCCCGTTGTGCCAAATTTTATTACAGGTTCGGTGTACAGGTTTCCCTGGCAGCTTGCTGGCACATCTATTCTTTCAGGGTGATTTGCACGGTAGGTTGGTTCACTTGTATCCGAACCACCATTGTACTTTTATTCTTTCATTTGTATCTAGTAAGCTCCATCAACCGTACTTGTATTACTTGATAAGTTTATTGGACCAGTCTTTTATTTCGACCTTAGAGTCGCGCATGTATTATTCTGATCTGGTGGTTTTGTTTTCTTTTGAGTTTGAGCCTCGCCCTTTGGCGTTGTATATTATTGTGCTGTTGTGGTTGTTTCCGCCTGTTGGCGTTGAGCTAGATCCCGTTTGGGGATGCTTTTTATTGTTTATGTATATTATACTTGTTGTACCCATTTGGGGGCCAGTTTTTACAGAGGAGACTCTGCCGAAATTTTTGGGAAATTTGCTGATTCTTTTAAACTTGTTTTCTTTTTCTTTTTCTTCTTCTTCTATGGTTTAGATTTCTGGGCTTCGGCTTACTTAGGTTACGTGGCGCCTTTAGACGCTTCGTAATCTAAGTGCCGGTCACGTTCCGTACTTTCGGGTTGTGACATGCAACTCATTTATTCCTCTTCCGTAGCCTTCGGGACGCATCATCCGCCACGTGTCATAATCTGAGGAATTACCACTTGTGAGCATCATCATTAGCGCCCCACTCTCGTTCCGACCTATTCATGGGTTGGGTCGAGGGTGGCCTGCTCGGTTTTTCTTCTGCTCAGTTTGGCGCCAAGAATCATAATGTGGATCGCCCGGGAACAGCATGGCATTTGGTGGTTGCGTCGTTTCAATCTTTGGGCCCACATGTCGCCTAATCGTGCGCCTCAATTTTCACGCGTATCTCCGATGGCGTCTGCGGATCAGTGAAATGATTGTGCTTTAAAGAGGGGGCGCCATTTCAGTTGATTCGTCAGTTGAGATACGAGCCACGTGTCAAACATTGGTTGGCAGAAACGACAGGCTGTCTCTGACTCCCGCAGCCAAAGAGACGTCTCTAATGGTCGACCGTCACGTGGAGCCTCGACTGTTGCTTAGGCACGACGTTTCGTTATGGGGGGAACCAATCTAGGCCGTAGGATGTTCTCTTTTGGGGTGTATAAATAGGAGGGGACCATCCTAGAGCCAACACTTTGCTCAAATCCTCTTTCATTACTGAAGATTGCCCGGCGCTACATCCTTTAGATTGGATCCTCTGTTGATTTTTCCTCGGTGAGTCACTTCCTTTGAATCAGGTTTGATATCTTCCTCCGAAGAGTCCGTAGAGGTAGTAAGGGTAGAGTCGGACGATGAAGCTCCCATTGTTAGGGCTGAGTCCAGTGGGTCCTCCTCCTTTTCGGCATCAGATAGCCAAGAGAGTTCTTCTACTTCTTCGTACTCTATGTCGGGTTCGCCCCCTAGAGTCAGGGCCGCCCTTGTCACTCGCCGTCAGGCGGCGATAAGGGCCCCCAAGATGCGCATCGGGAACACCCACGATGTGCCCTCCGTCTTAAGGAGTTTAGACGAGCTTTCCGAAATTCGGACTCGATTCTACATCCCCTATAACTATTCCATCCGTTTAGCTAGAGAGGGCGAGCGGGCAGAACAGGTGCAGAACAAGGAGATTGACCTGTATTTGGAAGCATTCCGGGCAGGAATGCGTCAACCCTTCCCAACCGAGATTTGTGGGGTGCTTCGTTGCTTTCATCTCGCCCCGGGCCAGCTAGCGCCGAACCATGGAGAATCCTCCTCGGGTTTCTAGTCCGGTTGAAACTTGAGCAGATCCCTTTCAGTTTGACCCTGTCACGACCCGGAAAAAGCACGCGACTGGAACCCGAATCATGTGAAGTCTATAGGACTCCACCTAATTTAAGTAAGCCAAAAAGCGCAGAAATCTAAACCTTTTAGGGAAAATAGTGGAGGTGCAGTTTTAAAATAAAGGTACACTGAAATCAAGTTTATTCCTTATATACATAAGTAAAAGTATATGAAAACGCCATATTCATATCTAACTTAAAAACCTTTTTGTCATTCGAAATTTGGCAGCACCTCCTTTGTATATTTTACCCAAAAACAGATACAAGTGATAATAATAAAAGGCATTCCCAAGCGGGAGCTAGCTCTTCGCCAAATGGCGGAAACAACTACGCAAGTTAATTGTAACGTTTTGAAAAAAATTGTTTAGGTGAAATTTCCGATAATCGGTAAAATAACTGGTGTTTTCCGTAAAATCCAAGATATAATTATTTTTCTTCATAGACTTAAATATACCTATTATAGCTATGTAATTGCTAGTATTTGGTATTTAATTGCTCACTTGTAAATTTCTAGTTTACTTAAATATTTCCTTAATTAATTATTTTTAATATTATTTTAAGCTTTCACTTATATATCTAATTAGCGATAATTACAAATGAGAATGGGTTAATTAGTCAAATGTGAACCATGACAACTTTAAACCAGGTTTGTAACATGTTTTCTTTCCTCTTTTGGGTTCCAAGGTTCTAGTTCCTTTTAGGGTAAAATATATTAGAGATAAAATAAAATAAATAATAGAATTATGTTGTATGTTGTATTTATGAGCTAGGAGAGGTTTGTCTTGACTTGGGAACTCCTACCCACACCCACACAAACCCACACTCCCCCATTTACCCTGCTGACGAGCCTTGGGCTGCCCCCAATCCCCCAACTCCCTACTTCTTTCCTCACAAAAAGAAAAGAAAAAGATAATTTAAAAAGAAAACAATAAAGAAATAGGAAGTATGGTGTTAGATATTTGAAGCATGGGCTTTTCTTGACTTGCACATGTAAGTCGACGTTACACACCTCACTAGATGCGGGGAGGCAGAATAGGTAAAACAATCATTTTGTTCAAGGTAACATCGACTAACTTTACAGATGTTTACTAAACCCTAACTAACAGACTATCTAGAAGTGCTAAACTATTATGATAGATGATTATACCTCAAGATACTAGTCCTTCTTGTTCTTATTGTTCACCTCCTCGTCGGCCTCCTCGATGTAATAGAAGATCCACCCGAGAGTTCCTCCTTCAACTTTTAACATCTAACTTGAGGTAACTAAGTGGCTAGGATTGCTAATCCAAGTGACCTAGAAGATATAGAAGTGGATTAAGGATCTATTAGTCTTTCTAACCCTTGGGATCTCAACACATGAGAGAATTAGGGTTAGGTTCAAGAAGAGGAGAGCTTGAGGAGAGAGAGTGTGTATGTGAGAATGAAATGAAAATATAACTCTTTTTTATATATCATGAAGCATGATAATTATCCATAAATAAAAATATCATAATTACTGTTAGTTATATGTATGCCCTAGAGGCCATTACTGTACATAGGATGTATATTGTAGTGGATGCTGGGACATATATAGGTAGGACTTTCTTGCTCGACATGATAGTATGCTATCTGGTTGCTCTTTATCTTAACATGTATACTTTCTGTCTCTCTGTTACATGTTGATAAAGCCCTTAGGATGTGTATTCGACTTCCAGGACTATGATGTAGATCATACTAGTGGGTCCTGGGTAGTCAATGAGTACATCCTTTAATGTTCCTAGTCGTGGGAATATCGAGACGGGGCATCGATATTCCAGAGTAAACTAGCGTATATCTTCTCGACCCATGTGATGGGCGATGGATGATCCCATATCCATTGGTGTTTGACATCAGAGATGGTATGCGGGTGCTCAGTGAAGACTGGGTACACTGAACGGACTCGCCGAGAACTCTCAGATGGTATTATACATCACGTCAGATGGCAGTTCTCTGGTGACACTGGTACAGCTTAGTCTGTTGACCCAAGATCGTCATAGAGTTTTGTATGTCTCCCACTGTGCTTTGATTTCTACCCTACCACGGCTCTACTGAGTCGTGCAAACATGTGGTTTTTGGGTACAGTCCCGATTCACATGGAGGCAATGAACGATAGGAGGGGATTCGCCTCTCCCGGTATTGGGGGTTGATGTTGCGCTATGCTCGACTGGACATAACTGGAAATTCCTGACCAGGGTTGCAGTGATATACTGGTAAGAGTTATTAGTAGTTTCACGCTTGTTATGGACCTTACATCGGCATTGTTAGTTATATGTATGCCCTAGAGGCCATTACTGTACATTGGATGTATATTGTAGTGGATGCTGGGACATATATAGGGAGGACTTTCTTGCTCGACATGATAGTATGCTATCTGGTTACTCTTTACCTTAACGTGTACATTGATTGTCTCTCTGTCACATGTTGGTAAAGCCCTTAGGATGTGTACTTGACTATCTGGACTATGATGCGGATCATACTAGTGGGGACATGGTAGTCCATAAGTACATCCTTCAAGGTCCCTAGTCGTGGGTGTATCGAGACGGGGCATCGATATACCAGAGTAGACTAGCGTATTCCTTCTCGACCCATACAGATGGGCGATGGATGATTCCATATCCATTGGTGTTTGACATCAGAGATGATATACGGGTGCTCAGTGGAGACTGGGTACACTGGACGGACTCGCCGAGAACTCCCAGATGGTATTATACCTTACGTCAGATGGCAGTTCTCTGGTGACACTGGTACAGAGTAGTCTGTTGACCCGAGATCGTCATAGAGTCTTATGTGGTTCCCACTGTGCTTTGATTTCCACCTTACCACGTCCAAGAGGGCGTGCAAAATGGTGGTTTTTGGGTACAGTCCCGAGTCACATGGAGGCAATGAGCGATAGGAGGGGATTCGTCTCTCCCGGTATAGGGAGTTGATGTTGCGCTGTGTTCGATTGGCTATAACCGGAAATCCCTGGCCAGGGTTGCTGAAATTTACTGGTAAGAGTTACCAGTAGTTTCTCGAACTGTTATAAACCTCATATCGACACGACTTATCGAGCTATTGGGGTCTGACGTTTACCGCCCCTAGGCGAGATATGCGACATATCAGACGATCAGACCGGACTGTACGGTAGTGTTACTGGTTGGATTCACTGGAGTGTGAGCGGGCTTGCTCGTCGATCTTCTGATCGCTCAATACCCGGGTGGCCGTTACGTTTAGCAGACCTCTTGCGGCTTGTGGGTGTTTGATATAATCATCACCTGCTGCCGGCGTATTGACGAGTCTTTAGAGTCCTACACAGAGGTTTCCTGGCTCAAGCGAAACGAAATAGGAGCGCATATGAGATATGTGCGGGACCGAGAATAATGCGTGTATGTGATACCCTATTCTATTTTCGCGATGAATGTATCGATTGGTTGTATGCGATATAACCTAGTTATCGAATCAAGTATTGATTCGATAAGCCGATACATAGGATACTAGTCGGTATATGCGATATGACCGGATCGTTAAATCAAGTGTTGATTTAATGATTTAATGTATAATTATATATTTGATATATTACTTTGCATTAACTAGTATTGGTTCACTTTAAATGGATATTCTCACTCGGATGTGCACATTGTATATGTGATATACTTTTGTGCACTTGATTGTATCATGTTTGATGATACATGTTTGCTAGGGTTTTTGTGTAAAGATTAAACCATGGTTACATGATAATGGTTAGGGTTTTGTTTTATTCATTTATTTATTTATCTATTGTTTTTGGAATATGATAAGCATAAAGAGAAAAATGGTTGCTAACTTTGTTTGTATTATGAAGCTTCATGAAGCTTTGACTTAGTGATCATTTTGTCTCATGCTTAACCCTAACCATTCCCACTAACCCTAGTTTAGTCTCTACAGTTGACTATGGTTGGTAGATGATAAGTATTATTATTATTTTGATTTTACTTAATACTTATCATATTATCTTCTTCATCTTCTACTTGAAGAAAATATTGCCTCCATCAATGGCAAAGTGAGAAAATGAGTGAGAAATTCAATTCTAAAGTGAACCCACTTCCTATTTCTTCATCCTCTACCTCTTGCCAAGTAGTATAGGGTGTTTTCTTCATAAGTTTCATGACTTGGTGAAGTGGGAGCTTGATCTTGTGATGCCTCGACGTAGATCATCTTCGGCATCGTTGTCGATGACCTAGCCCGCCCATTTCTCCGATGAAGCCGACGCTAAAGCCCGGGATTGGATTTGGACAGCGAGGAGACTTCATTGCGGAGCTATGGAGGTGGAGGACCGGATCTACAAAGGTTGTATTTCCGTACTTTTAGTTAAGTTGTTAACTAGTTGCTTTTGTCGCCTAAACTTCTAGCCAACGATCCGTATTAGGGTTTCTCGGTACATGTAAATTTTGAAATTGGCTTGGTTGATGCCTTGTGAGACCTCTTGGGAGTGCCTAGGAACCCTACAGTGGTATTAGAGCCTAGCTAGAGCCTTAGGCGATGTGTAGATGACATTTGAAACCCGATCGAACCAAAACCCAAACCCCAAAATAGCTCTCTGGACTTTTTCTAAAAACTGGGATTTTTCCAGATTAAAAATGCTTAAAAAATTCAACAGGGAATTCTAAGAATTACGGCGCAAAATTTATCTCATGATCCCTCTAATGCGCGGCGGAACCGCGGCATAAGCCTAGCTTATGCGGCGGTTCCGCGGCTAAAGGGTGACGTCACGCTTCCAATTTTGCACAGTAACTTCTTTTATTCAGTGCTGAGTTCTCTGGGTATTTTTAAATATTATTCAACAGTTGAATTTTCTGGGTTGTATTGGGGACTCGGAGTTTCGATCGGATTATCAGACTTCGTCTATGTGTTTTTCCGGATATTTTAGAATATGTTAGAAAGTTCGACCGGATATAAATACCCAACTTTTCCCCTGTCGGGAAATTTCCAAGTGTTGGATTTTTCCATGGTTTAAAGACGTTCTAAGTAGTGCAAGTAACGCGATGGACCCTCTAGAAGACAACAAACCTTAACTCGATTATGTGACCGTCTTGAACTGCCCTTTGAACCTTCGGGTTTGGGGCAGTACGGCGTGCCACATGTGAGGCGTTGGCTTGACCCTTCTATGGCTGGACCGTTGGTACTGAAGCACGAACTGAATGTTTTTAGACTTATTTCATGTGTTGAGCTGTATCGGGAAAACTTGGGTGTTTGAATGTTCGATCGGAAAGTTTAACATTTTCTATTTATCTGGAATGGGATACAATACTTGGAATTCACAATAAGTTATGAGATAACTGAATGAATATTATAAACATAGCAGTTTAGTCTCACTTGATCGGTTGCCACGGAATTTTGATGTGATCAAAAGTCCGTCGCAATCACGTAGCGTACGCGGATACTCGCAGGATAAACTTAATAGACAGCCTCACTCCATAGCCCCGACTAAGTGACTGTAGGAGAACCCCGTCGCCGAAAGCATCCGTTCGGGTGCTCGCGGCAGCGGTGTTCCGCCTTGGTGCACTTCGTCGACGGTATCGGGGGTGCAGCCGCCTACTAAAGTTTGCGATGAGCATTCGATCAGGATGTCGGGAATCTTGTTGAATTGCCCGACTTGATATTGAAAAGTGTTTTCGATAATGGGACTAAAATGCGGGGTTTATAATTGTTAGGCATGCGATGTCTAAGTAATTCATTTGGTCAGGCATGCGATGTCTGAGATGGTTGCGGATTCCAACTGTTGTAGTTTTACACTTTCTTTTCTGTGACCGTAAGTGTAATATGTGATATCGCCGGTTTCGTTGCTATATGTCAACGACAATTGGGATGCGCATATTTACTTACGTTGATGACATGTGATGTTATGTATTGCTGGATATGTTATATTGGATCGTCGTGTTTGAATAGCCGGGGGTTTTTATGTGAGATGAGTGTTTTTCATTTTCATTCATGTAAAAACTTGTATGTAATATTCTTTTATTGGGGCACTTCCAGATTGCGGAAGATGTCACCCTTTATATATTATTTACTTTTCCGCACTAGGATAGACCCAAGGAGGAGGGCACAAGTAACCGGGTTCTGGAGTCCAGTGGGAGACCAACTCGAGGAGTCGAGTCCGGGTCTCCTAACTCCAGAATTGGTAGGGTTGCTTGCCGCTCTCGTAGGGGTCTTGGGGTGTGGGTTTGGCTATTCATCACGACCGTGGAATCCGTGTTTTATACTGGCTCGTATTGAAAACACGGACGTCCTAATATATCCAATATTTCATATGATTCTTCTGCTGCAATATCTGTGATGTGATCATGAGATGTTCTGTGATAGATACAGTATATAGTATATATGATATATTATATAGACGTTACTTATGTTTTACACCCGTGCTAGCCCTGCCCCGCTCTGCCGTTAGTTACCTAACCTAACGGTGCATGAGAGGACATCGAGGCGAATGCGGATGGCATAAGTGTACGTCGTATTTATCTGTGATGTTTAGATACTTAAATGATGGGATTTCATTAATGTGATTAATGAAAATAAAAGAAACCTAAGATGTTGTAGAATCGAATTTCAAAAATAAAACAGGTAGCTACAGTTCTTGCTTTGCACAGAGGTATATGTGATATATCCTGCACCTTATTCGATGAGGAAAGGACCGAGATCCCTTCACCGGGAGTGACTCCTTTAGCAATAACTGGCAGATGCTACACACTCGGTTTGTCTTTTGATTGCTTTTAAGAGTTTTTGCTTTGCACAGAGATATATGTGATATATCCTGCACCTCATTCGACGAGGAAAGGACCGACGATCCCTTCACCGGGAGTGACTCCTTTAGCAAAACTAGAAAAGCCTAAAAAACACTCCATTTTAAAATCATTTGATTCTACAACGATATCAAGTTCATTACGCAATAGGTTTTCAGAAAAACCTGTCGTAGCCCTCCGTCATTTCAGATAAGTAGTAGTTAGTATTCGTGCTGCGTTTGTTGGCCTTTGTCAAGGCGCAGTGTGCGGTAGCTAACTGGTGCTTATCTGCTTATGCATATGATGCAGATTGGATTAGGGTAGTCGTGCGACCTTGTTGGCCTTTGTCAAGGGCCGTGCGGGTGGGTTTAATTCAATCTGGAAATGACGGGTTGAACTTGACTAGCATCCTATGGTTTGTTGGCCTTTG
The DNA here is from genome assembly GCA_030015575.1 of Agapanthus africanus. Lineage (NCBI taxonomy): Eukaryota > Viridiplantae > Streptophyta > Magnoliopsida > Asparagales > Amaryllidaceae > Agapanthus > Agapanthus africanus. Next base: position 550,509,631 of record JASDDO010000024.1, on the reverse strand, counting down.
TCAAGGTCATAGGAGGTTAGGGGCAAAATATTATCGGGAATTTCAAGTGTTGAAATTTGCAATGAGATTGCATACCTTCTATGAGATAGTTGGATCCCGATACCCGCTGAGAGTAAGAGTTACTCCTGGAAGAGTTTTACACATTACAATTAGCCGATCAAGTAGGTGTCTAGAAAGGTGTCAATGGGGTTATGCCTCTGGGAAAATGAAGTTTACATTAATTAGGTTCGTGCGAAAGCACGGGGGACCTCCCTCAAAGTACCGACACTGGCCTGGCTGAAAGATTGGCGAACTTGTAGTGTGTAATTAATCCCGGCTAGTCTTTCCTTTTAGGGTTTGAAGGAAGATTTGATAAAAACAGTGGGAGCCATCCTGATTAGATAAAATAATAACCAATCTGATCTTGCAAGAGCGTACGCAGAGTGTTTTCTTCTCTTTCTCTCCAGGTAGCGACCATATCACGCCTTAATCAAGATAATAATATGGATATTGACCGAACCCGCTTGTTATACTGCGCTGGGGATCATTGGTCCCGCTCTAACTTATAATTGTTATAAGACAGAGCAGGAAATTGGGGAATACTAGAATTCCCGTGCCGCCCAAACGAAGAGAGTGCATGCTGATGCATCATCTTCGGGTGTGTTCATTACAGAGAACCGTTTCTCAGTATCCTTTACGTCCTAGGTATATGATACCGGATCAGGATCCCACATATGTAATATGTTACATGGGCTACAGATAGGTAAAGAACTGAGAACGGGTGATAAGTTTCATGAGGCAGAAAACGGGGCAAGTGTTGCAGCCAAGTCTGTTGGTCACTGTCACCCTGTATTCCAAATACATTGATTCTGAACGAATGTTATTAGATACCGAACCTGATATACAAAATCATATCAATCTCTTTATTAGTAAAGAAATGATAAAATTTTGTATAGTTGGATAATGTTTTGAACATTTCCTATATCAAAAGTTGATCGGATCAGGCACGTTATCTAAAAGCATTGATGTTCTAAATCAAACTACAGTTCTTACTATACGGAACACACACAAGAGGAAGAGTTCAGAAATGAACGAATCCTTCTTGAGGTATTGTAGACTAGGTCATATCAATGCGACCCGACTAGCTGAAGTTACATATAGATGCATATTTAAATGAGTTTGAATTTACATCTTGTGAAACTTGCCAGTCATGTCACAGAGATAACATGACCATAGCTCTGTTTACTGGAAATAGAGAAAGAGTTAGTAAACTCTTGGGATGATGCATGTTGATGTATGTAAGGTCCCCTGTCTACATATACTAGGACTGGTTCTTTGTACTTCGTTACATTCTCTGATAATCTCCCAAGATTCAGACATATGTTCCTGTTGAAACACAAGTCCGAACCTTTTGAGATATTCACAGAATATAAGCGAGAAGTAGAGAACCAATACGGGTATAAGTATTATGTCCTTTGATGAGATCAAGGAGGAGAATACTTGTGCACGGAAATCCTGGACTATTCTAAAAGGAGAATGAGATTCTCTCTCAGCATTACTCCTCCGTATACACCATAGCACGATGGTATATCGGGGTGGAGCAATCACACCCTATATGATAAGGTGTGCTCTATGATGCGTACTACTGAGTTACCTGTTTCCTTTTTGGGAGTTATGCACTTGAGAAGCTGCATACCTATTGAATGGGTTCAAATCAAATCAGTTGCCTACCACTTCATATGTGATATGGAAAGGGAAGAGCCCATCTCTTAAGTTAGTTAAGATTTGGGGTTGTCCGGCCTATGTCTAAAAGCAAAATCCGGACAAGCTCGGGGCAAGATCTATTATGTAGAACTGGAAAGGTTCCAGCTATACAAACTGCGAATGATGATTTGATAGAACCAAAGGATTCAAAAGATACCAACGAACCTCAGCCTCTCCGCCGATCTAGTAAGGGTTCCTCACCCATCTGAGAGATACTTCGGTTTCTCTATGACAGTGGGAGCGAGGATTGCATCATGAGATGATGACCCAACTAGTTTCGAGCTGGCCATCAGGAGTGGGACTCTGTAAGAATGGCTGGATGCTTAGCGATCTGAGATGGAATCCATGTACACCAACAAAGTATGGACTTTGGTTGCTATATCTGAAGGGTTAAATCCCCATCAGGAGCAAGTATATCTTGAGAAGATTACTTGGTGTAGATGGAAAAGTTGAGACTTTCAAAGCTAGACTTGTTAAAGCTTTTTCGTCATCGACCAGGAGTGGATAATGATGAAACCTTTTCAAGTGGCTATGCTTAAGTCCATCCAGATCCTACTTGCCACGGCTACATACCACGACTACGATATCTGGCGGTTGGGTGTCATGACTGCTTTTCTAAAAGATGTTTTAGAAGAGAACGTCTATAAGTACACAGCCAGAAAGCTTCGTAGACAGTGGGAGCAGCGGAAACGTGTACAAGATGCTTTATAGGATAAAGCAGGTATCGCGGAGTTGGAACATCTGTTTTGATGTGTTAGTCAAAGAGTTTGACATCATCAAAATGGTAGATGAACCTTGTATAAACAAAAAGGTAGTAGGGAGTATGGTGATGATCCTCGTAGAGTACGTGGATGACATACTCTTGATAAGAAAGGAGTTTCCTATGCTACGCTCGGTCAATCTCCACTTATCACAATGATTCTCCATATAGGATCAAAGTAATACCTACTAAATCCTAGGTTTTGGATCTATGAGATAGATCTAAATGGATGTTAGGATTCTCACTAGTTATAGTGAGATGGTATCAATCGATCCTGGGAAGAATCACTGGAAGTGTTCCAGGGTGATAATGACGACTGAGTGTCAGTCACAGGCATTGTCTTTACCCTCAGTAAAGGGACGGTATGTTGGAAGAGTTCCAAGATAGATACCGTGACATACTAGACGATAAAGGCTAGATACATCGCTACTTAAGATGCTACCAAAGAGGCTGTTTGGGTGTATATTGGTTCATGAGATGAACTACGTTCCTACCATTGTGAGACAATGGAGTTGTGGCTTATGCCAAGGAACGTCGGTCCCATCAGTGATCCAGACATATTTTAAGGCAGTGTCACCTGATCGTGGAGATGGTTGATCTCCAGGGGATCGAGGTCAGGAGAGTAGACTCAGAGGACAACACGGCGGATCCACTCGCGAAGGCCTATTCCCAGAGAGAGACTTAAATGGGATGGTTGAGTATGAGATACTGCAACCACTGCTATCAGATGGCCCTAGTGCAAGTGGGAGATTGTTAGTTATATGTATGCCCTAGAGGCCATTACTGTACATTGGATGTATATTGTAGTGGATGCTGGGACATATATAGGGAGGACTTTCTTGCTCGACATGATAGTATGCTATCTGGTTACTCTTTACCTTAACGTGTACATTGATTGTCTCTCTGTTACATGTTGGTAAAGCCCTTAGGATGTGTACTTGACTATCTGGACTATGATGCGGATCATACTAGTGGGGACATGGTAGTCCATAAGTACATCCTTCAAGGTCCCTAGTCGTGGGTGTATCGAGACGGGGCATCGATATACCAGAGTAGACTAGCGTATTCCTTCTCGACCCATACAAATGGGCGATGGATGATCCCATATCCATTAGTGTTTGACATCAGAGATGATATACGGGTGCTCAGTGGAGACTGGGTACACTGGACGGACTCGCCGAGAACTCCCAGATGGTATTATACCTTACGTCAGATGGCAGTTCTCTGGTGACACTGGTACAGAGTAGTCTGTTGACCCGAGATCGTCATAGAGTCTTGTGTGGTTCCCACTGTGCTTTGATTTCCACCTTACCACGTCCAAGAGGGCGTGCAAAACGGTGGTTTTTGGGTACAGTCCCGAGTCACATGGAGGCAATGAGCGATAGGAGGGGATTCGTTTCTCCCGGTATAGGGAGTTGATGTTGCGCTGTGTTCGATTGGCTATAACCGGAAATCCCTGGCCAGGGTTGCTGAGATTTACTGGTAAGTGTTACCAGTAGTTTCTCGAACTGTTATAGACCTCATATCGACACGACTTATCGAGCTATTGGGGTCTGATGTTTACCACCCCTAGGTGAGATATGCGACATATCAGACGATCAGTCCGGACTGTACGGTAGTGTTACTGGTTGGATTCACTGGAGTGTGAGCGGGCTTGCTCGTCGATCTTCTGATCGCTCAATACCCGGGTGGCCGTTACGTTTAGCAGACCGCTTGCGGCTTGTTGGTGTTTGATATGATCATCACCTGCTGCCGGCGTATTGACGAGTCTTTAGAGTCCTACACAGAGGTTTCCTGGCTCAAGCGAAACGAAATAGGAGCGCATATGAGATATGTGCGGGACCGAGAATAATGCGTGTATGTGATACCGTATTCTATTCTCGCGATGAATGTATCGATTGGTTGTATGCGATATAACCTAGTTATCGAATCAAGTATTGATTCGATAAGCCGATACATAGGATACTAGTCGGTTATATGCGATATGACCGGATCGTTAAATCAAGTGTTGAATTAATGATTTAATGTATAATTATATATTTGATATATTACTTTGCATTAACTAGTATTGGTTCACTTTAAATGGATATTCTCACTCGGATGTGCACATTGTATATGTGATATACTTTTGTGCACTTGATTGTATCATGTTTGATGATACATGTTTGCTAGGGTTTTTGTGTAAAGATTAAACCATGGTTACATGATAATGGTTAGGGTTTTGTTTTATTCATTTATTTATTTATCTATTGTTTTTGGAATATGATAAGCATAAAGAGAAAAATGGTTGCTAACTTTGTTTGTATTATGAAGCTTCATGAAGCTTTGACTTAGTGACCATTATGTCTCATGCTTAACCCTAACCATTCCCACTAACCCTAGTTTAGTCTCTACACTTGACCATGGTTGGTAGATGATAAGTATTATTATTATTTTGATTTTACTTAATACATATCATATTATCTTCTTCTTCTTCTTCATCTTCTACTTGAAGAAAATATTGCCTCCATCAATGGCAAAGTGAGAAAATGAGTGAGAAATTCAATTCTAAAGTGAACCCACTTCCTATTTCTTCATCCTCTACCTCTTGCCAAGTAGTATAGGGTGTTTTCTTCACAAGTTTCATGACTAGGTGAAGTGGGAGCTTGATCTTGTGATGCCTCGACGTAGATCATCTTCGGCATCGTTGTCGATGACCTAGCCCGCCCATTTCTCCGATGAAGCCGACGCTAGAGCCCGGGATTGGATTTGGATAGCGATGAGACTTCATTGCGGAGCTATGGAGGTGGAGGACCGGATCTACAAAGGTTGTATTTCCGTACTTTTAGTTAAGTTGTTAACTAGTTGCTTTTTTCGCCTAAACTTCTAGCCAACGATCCGTATTAGGGTTTCTCGGCACATGTAAATTTTGAAATTGGCATGGTTGATGCCTTGTGAGACCTCTTGGGAATGCCTAGGAACCCTACAGGCATGACTTATCAAGCTACTGGGGTCTGACGTTTACCACCCCTAGGCGAGATATGCGACATATCAGACGAACAGACCGGACTGTATGGTAAGTGTTACTGGTTGGATTCATAGGAGTGTGAGCGGACTTGCTCGTTGATCTTCTGATCGCTCAATACCCGGGTGGCCGTTACGTTTAGCAGACCGCTTGCGGCTTGTGGGTGTTTGATATGATCATCACCTGCTGTCCGCGTATTGACGAGTCTTTAGAGTCCTACACAGAGGTTTCCTGGCTCAAGCGAAGCGAAATAGGAGTGCATATGAGATATGTGCGGTGTAAGTGCACGGCGGCGCCCCGGCCGTCAATCCGACGCCGGAATGCGGAAGCAGTGCTTAACTTTAATTTTTCAAACCGGCACCACCGCGCACTATAAACCTGGATCGTACCATTAACTAGTCCTAGCTAACTACTAGATGGGGAAGAGAGATATACCGAGCGATTCGTGTCCTCCGGTCTTCTCGCCGTCGTCCCGATCTCCCGCGGAATGTCCAGTCTCCACCTCCTCGCCGGAAGGGCACCACGTCGCATGCATCTTTTACGGGCTCCCACCTCTATACCGAGGCAACTCGGGCACGAAGTTGGTTAGCCGACGTGCCCAAGGTTTGCTGTAGAATGTGTGTAGAACCATGTCTCATTTGGGGTTCTTGGAGGTTGCCATTTTGTGGAGGAGAATGAACTATACTTTGGAGGTGGAACAATGGGATTTTGTGAAGCCAAATGAGTGTAATTCCCTTGCCTAAAAATTGGGACAGCCCCCTTGAGGAAGTGGCCGGCCATCAAAAGTGAGGGGAGAGAGAGAATGAGAGTTAGGTGAATGGATCATGGAACCACAATCATAATGCAAGGGAATAAAGATAATCATGAAGGGAAATGATCACAAACAAATCCACACTCCAAAACAACCATCATCAACCACCATGATTGCTCACAAAGTCAAGCAATCATGAACCATGGAAAGTCAAGGGATGGTCCTCCATCATGATCCAACAATATGCAAAGACCCCCTTCCAAATTGCTTATTTGCACAAATGCAAATAAGCCCTCCTCCACCAATCTTCGGCCAATGAAGGATACAAAGAAATATGGCCGAAACGAAAAGCAAACTGGCAACTCCAGAAAACTGGTCCCGTAATAAATTACAGCAAAACCCCGATACTGTGTATACACACCCGCATCTGTATTCCGACCGAAATACAAATGCAATGAGACAAATCTACACTGTACTATACTAGGACCCGGCTTAAACCAAAGCCGGCTAGTATTATCCGTTCGATCCTGATCCGTGCAATACCGCACGTATCTGATCGAACCCTGTCATATCTCCATACGGCCTCTACAGCGTTTCGTCCGAAAACTTGAGCAACAGAATGTGGGGGAATCTAAAGACTCGTCAACACCTTGGTTGTGGATTTAACCATTAGTACGTTAGAGGTATAAGCCAATACGTAACGGGCTACCAGGTATTGACCAAAAGGGATGTCGATGAGCGAACTCATCCTGACACCCTACTGAGCCTGTCAGTGACAATATCCGTACAGTCCGGTCCGTTCGTCTATGAGCATCGTATGGCGGGCCTAGGGGGTTGGTAAAAGTCAGACCCCCAAAAGCGGTACAAGTCGTGTCGGAGTGTAGCCCAGAACACCCTGAGATACTACTGGAATACCTACCAGTAAATCTCCTGCCTCGGCCGAGGGCTTCGTGTAATGGCTCTCCTGGACACAGCGCGACCTCACCCCGAATACCGGGAGAGACGAACCCCTGAAGATCCGCTCACTGCCTCCATGTGGCTCGGGACTGTACCCAACTAAAACCTATTTGCACGTCTCCTTTGAGCGTGGTAGGGTAGTAATCAAAGTACAGTGGGAACTCACACGAGACAAATGACGATCCCCAGGTCGATGAACTAACCTGTACATAATCAATTATTGGATCGCAGGTACGTGATTGCAATGATGGCGGAGGACCTATCCCGGTAGGACAGTCTTACTCGAGATGATAGTATGCTATCTGGTTTGCCTTTATCAGTCGTGTACATGTTCAGGTGACTGATTACATGTTACACTTTGATAGAGCCCTTAGGATCTTGCTTTACTACCAACAGTATGATGGCGATCATATACGTGAGAGTTGGGTAGTTTATATGCATATCCTTAATTGTGGTCCATAGTCGTAGGAGTTTCGAGACAGGGCATCGATACTCCGGAGTAGACTAGTGTATACAGTCGAGACCCCGACGAGGGGCGGTGGCCGGTCTCACAAGCCACTGGTGTCAGTTGGATCACCTAAGATGTATACAGGTGCTCATTGGGTTATGAGTACACCGGACAGGACTCGCCGGGAATCTGCTAGTTGGTATTATACATATCGTCAGATAGCAGTTCCCTGGTGACATGTATACAAGTTAGTTCATCGACCTGAGGTCGTCATTTGTCTCGTGTGAGTTCCCACTGTGCTTTGATTTCTACCCTACCACGGCTCAAAGGAGTCGTTCAAACAGGTAGCTTTTGGGTACAGTCCCGAGCCATATGGAGGCACGTGAGCGGATCGGCAGGGGATTCGTCTCTCCCGGTATTGGGGGCGAGATCGTGCTGTGTCTAGGAGAGCCATTACACATAGCCCACGGTCATGGCAGGAGATTTACTGGTAGGTACTCCAGTAGTATCTCAGGGTATTATTGGGCTACACTCCGACACGACTTATACTGCTATTGGGGGTCTGACGTTACTAGCCCCCTAGGCAGATATGCGATACTCATAGAAGAACGGACCGGACTGTATATACATTGTCACTGTTAGGCTCAGTAGGGTTTCTGGATGAGTTCGCTCATCAGCCATCCTTGAGGTCAGTCCATGGGCAGCCGCTACGCATAGCTAGTGCCGCTGACGGTTTGTGGTTAAACCCACTGCCAGGGTACTGACGAGTCATTAGAGTCCCCTGCAGACAGTTTCCCAAGTTCGGGCGAAACGTTGTAGAGGCCGTATGGTTTTATGGCAGGGTTCGGAAAATGCACGTGCGTTTACGCACGTGTTATTTTTTGGGCAGATGATACTGGTCGGCTTTGGTTTAAGCCGGATCCGAGTATTATATTGAGTAGATATAATATCTTTGTCTCAGTTGCATTTGTATTCGGTCGTAATACAAATGCGGGTATATTTATACAGATACGGGGTTATCCTGAAAGTTGTTTCAGGATCACTTTTGGAAGTTGCCAGTTTCCAGTTTTCTATCAGCCGTCTTTTAACATTCGGTTAAAGACGGATTTATCTTTTCTCGGATGAGGGTGAGTCATGCTTCTAGAAGGTTCTAGAAGTTTCTAGAAAGTGGTGACAAGGATTATGACTCATGCTTTGACTTTAATGATTCTTGTTTTCCTTAAGATATTTGTTCTTGATATTTTTGTTATGATAAGGATCATTGTTTATGGTCACCCCCTTGATTGCTCCTACCATCACCTCCCTCTTTGCATAAAAGTGGCCGGCCATTCTTTGAGTGAGAGAGAGAGATTAATTTCATTCTTGAGAGAAAATACTATGGTTTTGGGTGCATGGAAATTTCATAGCCTCTTTCATTCCATCTCCCGATAAAATTGGCAACTTCATTTACCGTTCGTCCACGGATTTGGGAGAAGTGAGACAAAGTCATCTACTCATTCTCTACATCATTCTTGGTCGTCTCTTTTAGCAAACTTGACGACCGAGTTGCCTCAAGTCAGAAGCGGGAGCCCGTTTAAAGAATCGTTGATGTGGTGCCACCTGGACGAGCAGATCGGAGATCGACGAGATCGGAGCAACCGCAACGGAGCGTGGGATGATGGTTGAAGAACGAAGGACTCGGATCGTTCGGTATAACCTTTCTACACTCTTTACAGTTTGTTAGTTTAGCAATAATGGCAGATCCGGGTTAAAGTATACGATAGCGCCAGTTAAAAAGTTTTTGTTCCGCATTTGGCGTCTGTAGACGGCCGGAGCGCTACCGTAGACTTACAGTGGTATCAGAGCCTCACCATTTTGCTATACTAACTTGTGCTAACACGTTTAAAACATCGATCGAACCGGAAATCAAAAACCGCATTTTTTCATTTTCACAGTTTCTGTCGATTTTAAATGGTGTCCTAAAAATATTCCACATATCACAGAAATCTGTGCAGGGTTTTATAAGAGCACCGACAAAATTTGGGCACGTGATTCCACCAAACCGCCGCGGAAACGCGGCCAAACCCATGGTTTGGCCGCGCATCCACGGCCATTTGGTAAGATCATGCTCCCAAATTTGTACAGTGTGTTCTCCTCTGGAAATTGGGGTTTTTGGTATATATCTTTTGGGCCCAGATTTTGTTACTGTTCACCAATTGTTCGTGGGGCCCACTTTATGATATTTAGTCGATCGAAATTTAAACATGTTAGTTTACAGTGCTTACATTATATCTCCGACCGGAAATGTCATTTGATCGGTAAACCGCGTCTGATTGCTATAGTTCTTTTAGACGGGTTTGCGAACGTGACATTCGTGTTGATGTTCTGTGTTGTGCTGTGATGTTGCGGATTTGTCGTGGTGGATAGCAGTGTGCAATGGTAGTACAGTTTGAGTTTATTTGTACTTTTGATATTGCAGGGCGAGCGTCCAACATGTGGACTGCCGTCACTGCCTGTTGTATAATATTCTTTTGGGGCACGACCAGGTTGCGGTCGATGTACCTGTTGTACTATTTTTCATTACTGTACTAGGTTTTGCCTCGCGACGGAGTGCACGGATAGCCGGGTTCTAGAGGGCAACGGGTCCGCATCTCATGGCTTTGAGAGGCAGAGAGGCCTTACTCTAAAATTGGCAGACTATTCACCACACTCGTAGGGGGTACAGGTTGACCCAAGGAGGGGTGCTCAAGCTACCGGATTCTGTGAAGTGCAGGGTGGTCCATTCACTTTGCTGTAGGGGGCTGCCTCGCTTCAGGTTTTGGCGGGTAACTTGCCGCACCCGTAGGGGTCTAGTTTTCATTGCACAGGCTATCCACACGACAGGGGAACGTCGGGTTTCAGCAGCGGCTCTGTGAAACTCGGGGATCCCAGATTATCTGTATTGTTCTGTGATGCTTATTACTTTTCTGTAAGATTGCATATTATCACGCCTGGAGCGATTATTGTATATTGGTTTATATACTATTAGATGTTGTATATGTTTTACACCCGCGCTAGTCCAGTCCCCGCTCTGTCGTTAGTTAAGTAACCTAACGGGTGATGACGGGACCCAGTGACGAATGCGGATGGCATATACATACATTTTATTTTCGTTCTTTTCTGGTGTGATTGATTGATGGGACTGTGTTGATTCTGATCAATACAAAGTAAAGCAAACCTGTTTACAGTTGTTAGAACAAATTTAAAAACTGTTATTACAAAGACGTTTCCTTTTGTTTTGCATAGCGGTATTCAGTGGAATATCCTGCACCTCATTCGACGGGGCAAGGGCCGATATCCCTTCACCGGGACTGACCCCTTGGGCAGAAGTTTGCGTCAGGGTAATAACTTCACTATAGTCGATTACATGTTGCTTTGCATCGCGGTATTCAGTGGAATATCCTGCACCTCATTCCATGAGGAAAGAGCCGAGATCCCTTCACCGGGAGTGACCTCTTTAGCAAAAGGTTTTCGCCACTATATTTTAAAAAGCTATCAGGTTCCTTCAGCGATATCAAGTTCACTACGTTAAAGGTTTTTCGCCAAAAACCAGCCGTAGCCCTCCGTCACTTCTTTTGGGTATTCAGTAGTATTCAAGCTATATATTTTGACCTAACGCCAAGGCATAGTGTTTGGTAGCTGCTGGGTATTCAATTGTTGCATAGATAGATGAGTTGGTTTGGGACAGCCGTTCTGCCATTTTGACCTAACGCCAAGGGCATGTCCGGGTGGGTTCAAATTAACAAGATAGTGACGGGTAGAACTTGGCATGTGACTTATGACATTTTGACCTAACGCCAAGGTTATAAGAGCATGGGGCAAAAATCGTATCGGGAGTTTCTAAAGAAACTGAAACTTGCCAAGTATGCGCATACCTTCTGGAGTATGAGTAACGTGGATGCATTCCATCACGTTATCATGCGATGAGAGTTGGATACCGATTCCCACTGATGAGTTGGTTTACTCTTCAGGTGATCCCGATTGATTCTTCTTTCAGGTTTGGAGGAGAATTTGACAGGACAGTGGGAGGTTTCCGGATTAGATAAAGTGATAACCATTCTGATCTAGGTTAGAGTGCACGCAGAGTGTTTCTTTTCTCTCTCTCTTTGGCAGCGACCTTTGACCGACCCTAGACTATGACTCAGTGACCAAGTTGACCGAACCTTCTTAAAATACTAGCTTTTGGATTGTCTATGTTGCATAAGTCATTGCCACTCCTTCTTTTACCCTTTGCATTTCTCAGTACACCCGTATTAGTACGGATATCCACTTCCATTGGATAGATCCATCGTATGGTTATATACGAACTCGAAGGGACTTCTTCGAGGATGGATCCAGGTTCAGGAGAAATAGAATTGGTTTATTCAGTTGTCTTTTATTATCACCTTCTCTCAGGTTGCGAGGGCCCTTGGTTTAGGAGAGTACACCTATTACGCTTATTGGATAGTCTTATTCCAAACCATAGGCAGGTGCCGAAAGGTAGGGAATGAAGAAAACCAATTAGCCTAAGTAGGGTGTGCAGAAGGTAATATGTAAAGACAAAATAAAGGGATTAGAAAGAGGGCAAAGTAAATTGCGACTGATATCATTCACGACCAAAACCGCGTACTTCATCGCCACTCCTATTTCACTTTTAAATGAATAAGGTATTATTCAGTTGTCTTTTATCATCACCTTCTCTCAAGATATGAGTACTCCTTGGTTTAGGAGGGTACACCTATTATGCTTACTGGATAGTCTTCTTCCAAACCATAGGCTGGTGCCGAACGGTAGGGAAGGAAGAAAACCATTTAGCCTAACGATGGTGTACAGAAGGTAACGACTAAAGACAAATAAAGGGATTTGGAGAGATGGCAAAGAGATATACGGTTATAGTCATGAATTGGATTATGGAAGAGGCATTGCTATGAATACCATGATACCCCTACGAAACATTTTCATGTTTCAGTGCATCGTTAAAGGAAAACTGTTTTCCCGATTAGATACTTACTCCAAGGGTATGTATTTACCAGGTTTCATTCTCATATCTGTATGGTTTTTACAGATGATGAGTGGGAGTAAGTTATTGGGAATTAGGTGATCATCCTCATTATATCGGAATTCGTTGTAATTGGTGATATTTGAGGAAATCGCCAGGGTACAGTTTTCAACCTACGACGCACAGGTTATGAGTTGTTTAACTCAGCGGACTTATACAGAGTATTGTATGTTGTCCAAGTGTCCTTCAGGACAAAGGGGTAGGTCCTCGTACTATGTTCTGTTTACTTATAACTTCTCTAGTTTTTAGACAAGTGTTTCGCAGAAATACAAGGTCTAAGTTTTGAGAAGTTGTGGGTATAAGAATAAAGTAGAGAACCAGGTGTCACAAGTATCAGGATTCTTCAAAGAGATCGAAGATGTAGATTCTTGTGATTGGTATTCAGATGATTGTAATGGTTTTGAGAAACTTGTTTCTCTTTCGGGTTACTCATAATTGGATGGATTCCTAAGTTGAGTAATGCTGATTAGCCTCTTTCCATTAAGTTGATATGCACTGGAGACAGTTGCATGATTGAATCTGGTTCTAATTAAATAAAGTGCCAAAGTTTCTATATTGGATATAGAATGGTTCATACCTTAAAAGATGTTAAGGTACGGGGAGTTGTCCAGCTTATGCTTAAAACCAGACTCTGAATAACTCAGGGCACGTTTCTGTAATGGCTGCTTGTGGGTTTTGTAAGTGCACGGCGGCGCCCCGGCCGTCAATCCAACGGCCAAATGCGGAAGCGGTGATAAACTTTAATTTTGCGAACTTAGCAAACCGGCACCACCGCGCACTAAACCCCGGATCGGGCCATTGAACTAGATCTAGCAAAGTAACAAGATAGGGACGAGAGATATACCGAGTGATCCGAGTCCTCCGGTCTTCTCGTCATCGTCCCGATCTCCCGCGGAAACTCCGGTCATCGCCTCCTTGCCGGAAGGGCACCACATCGTCTGTATCTTTTACGGGCTCCCGCCTCTATACCGAGGCAACTCGGGCATGAAGCTGGCAAGTCGACATGCCCAAGATATGCTGTATAATGTAGTGTAGATGATGCTTGTCTCTTTGGGGTTATGTTGCCTTTGAAGATGATGGAGGAATCAAGATAAGAAAAATGGTGCTTGCATTTTTCTTAACATGAAAAGAGATCAAAATGCTACACTCTCAAAAATGAAGCTCTCATCTTCTCTTTTCTCAAATGTGTTCTACCATATCATCAAATGAGAATGGTGGAGGAAGGAATACAAAATGCAAGAGGGAGGTGAGTGTAGTAAAAGGTAAGAGGTGACCATATCCAAACATCATCATAACTAACTCACATCAAACTCTAATCACCCTTTTGTGATGTAAAGAGAATCAAATGATGGTTGAAAAGAAAAGATGCCATCATAATCAAAACATTTGCAAGAAACCCCTCCACAATGTGTTATTCGCAAACTTGCAAATAACACCCTCCATCGGAAAAGTCCGGCCGGGAAAGAACAAAGGAAAACCGGCCGGAACGGAATGCAAACTGGCAACTCCAGAAGACTGGTCCCGTAATAAATTACAGGAAAACCCCGATACTGTGCATACACACCCGCATCTGTATTCCGACCGGATACAAATGCAATGAGACAAAATCTACACTGTACTATACTAGGATCCGGCTTAAACCAACGCCGGCTAGTAATATCCGTCCGATCCTGATCCGTGCAATACCGCACGTATCTGATCGAACCCTGCCATATATCTATACGGCCTCTAGTACAAACCGTCCGATCCTGATCCGTGCAATACCGCACGTATCTGATCGGACCCTGCCATATCTCCATACGGCCTCTACAGCGTTTCGCCCGAAAGCTGAGTAACTGAAATTGTGGTGGACTCTAAAGACTCGTCAATACTATGGCTGTGGATTTAACCACTAGCACGTCAGATGTATAAGCCAATACGTAACGGGCCACCAGCTATTGACTAAAAGGGACGTCGATGAGCGAACTCATCCTGACACCCTACTGAGCCTGTCAGTGACAATATCCGTACAGTCCGGTCCGTTCGTCTATGAGCATCGCATGTCGGGCCTATGGGGTTGGTAAAAGTCAGACCCCCAAAAGCGGTACAAGTCGTGTCGGAGTGTAGCCCAGAACACCCTGAGATACTACTGGAATACCTACCAGTAAATCTCCTGCCTTGGCCAAGGACTTCGTGTAATGGCTCTCCTAGACACAGCGCGACCTCACCCCCAATACCGGGAGAGACGAACCCGTGAAGATCCGCTCACTGCCTCCATGTGGCTCGGGACTGTACCCAACTAAAACCTGTTTGCACGACTCCTTTGAGCCGTGGTAGGGTAGTAATCAAAGTACAGTGGGAACTCACACGAGACAAATGACGATCCCCAGGTCGATGAACTAACCTGTACACATGTCACCTGGGAACTGCTATCTGACGTCAGGTATAAGACCAACTAGCATGTTCCCGGCGAGTCCTGTCCGGTGTACTCATAACCCAATGAGCACCTGTATACATCTTAGGTGAACCAACTGACACCAGTGGCTTGTGAGACCGGCCACCGCCCCTCGTCGGGGTCTCGACTGTATACACTAGTCTACTCTGGAGAATCGATGCCCTGTCTCGAAACTCCCACGACTAGGGACCTTTTAAGGATGTGCTTATAGACCCCAGCTCCCACTTATATGATCACCCTCATACTGCTGGTGGTCAAGCAAGAATCCTAGGGGCTCTACCAACGTGTAATAGCGACTTGTCAGGTCACCTAAAGCAGTACACGATGATAAAGGTAAACCAGATAGCATACTATCATCTCGAGTAAGACTGTCGTCCCGGGATAGGTCCTCCCTCAATCATTGCAATCACGTGCCTGTGATCCAATAATTGACTCTGAGGGCACTATCTCCAACAATCTCCCACTTGCACTCAGGGCTAATTATTGCGATGTCGCATACTCACAGCCCGTGTGATACCGAACACCCAACTCCTCTACTAGTCAGTCTCACAAAGCTCGTTTGCGAGACTATTGCGTTCGAGGAATAGCCTCAGCGAGTGGATCCGCTCTGATGTTTCTTTCTATGTCTCTCTAAATCTCAAGTTCGCGGAGAATGCCATCTCCTGAAATGAGCAATACCTGTCTTAGAATGTCTGGATGTCTATTGGGACCTAGCTCATAAATGAACTCCAAATCCAAACTTCTTAGACTGTATCGTCAACTGAACTTAATCAGTATCCTGCGCCATGCCTCCCTCAGTATCTGCCTGGATCACCTGTCCAGAATACTGCCCCTCGTCAGAAGGAAAAATATAACTCTGACAACCCCCTTGTCGTCCATGTCACCTTGGAAGCCTGGAATGATAACTGTCTCCCAAATGAGGCTGTCGTTATCATATCCCTAGAACATCCACTTATGTTCTAAAGCTGCTTCCGACTGTTTCTCCAGGATTGGATCAATATCAACTTATTGCACCTACTGCAAGAACATCTGGTGTGGTACTTGACATCACATGATTGACTCAATTGCCTAAGCAAGTGATCTGCCAATCATGCACATCCCTCTCTACTTTAGTCTATAAGACACCTTTAGAGAGGGTGACTCCATCACCTGCAGGTACACCACCGTGCCAGGAGTCGTCCATTCTAAATACTCTTAGAATGCTGTCAAAGTACCCTGATTGGGAAACCACCCAAATCTAGATCTAAAACCATAGATCTAGTAACCAGTATGTCTGATATAATGTCCAAGTCCCATGTGGAGAAAACACCGTGTGACGACCAAAGTATAACCGATCGTAGTATAGGAATATCACTTCCTACTTTGTGTATGTCATCCAAAACCCGGATATCACACCCTACTACCTTCTCAACAGATCCATCCCCTATTCTGATGACGTCAAATCTATGACTGTCACATCAGAAAATAGATGATCTATCTCCGCTATATCTGCTTTAGTCTATAAATAGACATAAGCGTGATGTCCACCAATGCTTCCGCTGCTCCCACTGACTACGACAACCCTCTGGCAGAGTCATATAGATGTGCACTTCTAAAGCTAGTTTAGAACGATGCTATACTCATCCTCCTGCCGGGTCTCGCAGCCTGGAACAACAACAATGGCAAGTGTGGGTAAACAAGAACTTCCCTGTCACCGTCCTTGAAGCTACCGGAGTACCTCTCGGGTGCCTGAAGTTACCCACCTTATCTGCGGAGTGGCCAATGGAATGTCAAATCAGATTGAATCTTTAGGTTCCTTATCAAATCTTCAGTAATCGTTTGCGGTTCTGGAATAACTTCCAGTTCTACCATACTCCCACTACTGTTTTTGAAAAAATCCTTTTTATTAAAACTGTGGCGAGTCAAGAACAATATCACTATTGATCTTTCTTGTGGTAGAAAGTCAACCCTCGTCATAGCCTGGGTCAACCCACAAACAGCCATTACAGAAACGTGCCTTGAGTTATCCAGAGTCTGGTTTTAATCATAAGCCGGACAACTCCCCGTACCTTAACAATGTTAAGATATGAACTGTACTATATCCAATATAGAATCAGAGGCACTAATTTAATTGAACCAGATTCAAATCATGCAGCTATCTCCAGTGCATGTCAACTTAATGGAAAGAGGCCGATCAGCGTTACTCAACTTAGGAATGCTTCCAATTATAAGTAACCTGAAAGAGAAGCAATTTCTCTTTATCATTACTATCAACTGAATACCATACACAAGTATCTACATCTTTGATCACTTTGAAGAATCCCGATACTTGCTACACCTGGTTCTCTACTCTATTCAAATACCTATAACTCTTCAAAACTTAGACCCTGCGTTTCTACGAAACACATGTCTAAGAACTAAAGAAGTTAAAAGTAAACAGAATATAGTATGAGGACCAACCCCTCTGTCCTTATGGACACTGGACAACATATAATACTCTGTATAAGTCCGCTGAGTCTAACAACTCTTTCACTGTGTGTCGTAGGTTGAAAACTGTACTTATGGTTAAGAAGAATTACACCGCTGTTTAATGCTCCTTACCTAACCATCCACTGATATAGGTAAATGTCATCGACATAATATCAAAAGGTATATCTCACTCTATGAAAATAGACGTACAGATATATCAATTTGAAATTGGTGCACAACAGCGGATATTCAAAACCAAATATTTGCCGACCGGCAAACAGCCCAGATGATCTCCTCAAATATCACCGATTACAACGAATCCCGATATAATGAGGATGATCACCCTATTCCCAATAACTTACTCCCACTCATCATCTGTAAAGCCATACAGATGTGATAATCAAACCTGGTAAATACATACCCTGGAGCAAGTGTCTAATCAGGAAATCAGTTTTCTTTTAACAGTACACAGTTGAACTGAAACATTGAAATGTTTCGATGGGGTATTCTGGTATTCCTAGAAATGCCTCTTCCATTATCCAGATTCACAACTGTAACCGTATATTTCTTTGCCACCTCTCCAAATCCCTTTATATGTCTTTAGTCATTACCTTCTGCACACCCCTTTAGGCCAATTGGTTTTCTTCCTTCCCTACCGTTCGGCACCAGCCTATGGTTTGGAAGAAGACTATCCAATAAGCATAATGAGTGTACTGTCCTAATCCTAGGAGCACTCGCAATGCGAGAGAAGGTGAAGATAAAAGACAACCGAATAAACCTTATTCCTATTTCTCCTGAACCAGAATCCATCCCCGAACTGGAACAAGTTCCTTTCGAGTTCGTATATAACCATACGATGGAATTATCCAATAAACTGTGGATCTTCGTAGTGATACGGAGTGTCCTGGAGAAATACAAAGGTGATTTAGGATTGGCAAAGAAATACTTGGTTTGGTCGTGAATATCAGTCGCAATTTACTTTGCCTTCTTACTAATCCCTTGCTTTGTCTTAATCTTAATACCTTCTGCACACCGTTTAGGCTAATTGGTTTTCTTCATTCCCTACCGGTCGGCACCAGCCTAAGGTTTGGAAGAAGACTATCCAATTTGCGTAATAGGTGTACTATCTCCTAAACCAAGGAGTTCTCGCAACCTGAGAGAAGGAAAAAGGAAAAGACAACTGAATAATCCTATCCGTTTTCTCCAGAACGGAAACCATCCTCGAATTCCTTCGAGTTCGTATCTAACCATACGATGGTTTTGTCCAATTGAAGTGGACGTTCGTAGTAATACGGGGTGTCCTGGAGAAAAGGGTAAAAGTAGGAGTGGCAATGAGGTCTGCAACTCTGACAATCCAAAAGCCAGTGTAAAGAAGGTCGGTCAACTTGGTCACTGAGTCATTGTCTAGGGTCGGTTCAATGGTCGCTGCCAAAGAGAGAGAGAAAAGAAACACTTAGCGTGCACTCTAACCTAGATCAGAATGGTTACCAATTTATCTAATCTGGAAACCTCCCACTGTACCTCAAATTCTCCTCCAAACCTAAAAGAAGAATTAATCGGGGATACCCGAGGAGTAAACTAACTCATCAGTGGGAATCGGGATCCAACTCTCATCATATGATAACGTGACGTAATCCGCTCACGTCATCACACTCCAGAAGGTATGCGCATATCTGGCAAGTTTCAGTTCTTTTGAAACTCCCGATGTGGATTTTTACCCCATGCTCTTATGACCTTGACTTTGGCCAACAAATCATAAGTCACATGTCAAGTTCTACCCGTCATTCTCCAAGTTGTTTTGAATCCACCCGTACCTACCCTTGACTTTGGCCAACAAGGCAGTACGACTGTTCCAAACCAACGCATCTATCTATGCTGCATATGAATAACCAACAGCTACCAAACACTGTGCCTTGACTTTGGCCAACAAACACAGCTTGAATACTATTGACTACCCATATGAAACGACGGAGGGCTACGAATGGTTTCTAGCGAAAACCTTTAACATAATGAACTTGATATCGTTGAAGGAACGGATAGCTTTTTAGAAAATATAGTGACGAAAACCTTTACTAAAGAGGTCACTCCCGGTGAAGGGATCTCGGCTCTTTCCCTGTAGAATGGGGTGCAGGATATTCCAAATGAATACCTGGGTGCAAAGCAAAAGTAATCGGCTATAGTGAAGTTAATGCCCTGACGCAAACTTCTGTCCAAGGGGCCACTCCCGGTGAAGGGATCTCGGCCCTTGCCTCGTCGACTGAGGAGCAGGATATTCCAAATGAATACCACGATGCACAACAAAAGTGAACGTCCTTGCGATAACAGCTTTTTGAAAAGTGTTCCAACAACATCAGAATAGGTTTGTTTTAACATGCATTGATCCGAATCAACGCAGTCTCATCAATTGATCACACCACAAAGAACGAAAATATACTGACGTACGTATATGCCATCCGCATTCGCCACTGGGTCCCGTCATCACCCGTTAGGTTAGCTAACTAACGGCAGAGCGGGGACTGGACTAGCGTGGATGAAAAACATATACAACATCTACTAATATATATACCAATATATAGTATTTTGCTCAAGGCGTGATAAAATGCAACATCACAGAAATGTACAGCATCACAGAACAATACAGATATCTGGGATCCCCGGGTTTCACAGAGCCACTACTGAAACCCGACGTTCCCCTGGTCGTGTGGATAGCCTGTGCAATGAAATCCTAGACCCCTACGGGCGCGGCAAGTCACCCGCCAAAACCTGAAGCGAGGCCGCCCCCTTCAGCACCGTGAATGGACCACCCAGCACTTCACGGAATCCGGTAACTTGGGCACCCCTCCTGGGTCAACCTGTACCCCCTACGAGTGCGGCGAATAGCCCGCCAATTCCAGACTGAAGCCCCCTCCGTCCCAATGCCATGAGATGCGGGCTTGTTGCCCTCCAGAACCCGGCTATCCGTGCACCCCACCGCGGGGTAAACCTAGTACAGAAAGTAAAATATACATACAACGGGTACATCGACCGCAACCAGGTCGTGCTCCAAAAGAATAATACAAACAGGCATTGACGGCAGTCCACATGTCGGACGCTCGCCCCGCAATATCAAATGTAAATAATACAACAGAAATAGTACTAGCATTGCATCCAGGCTATCCCCCACGACCGATCCGCAACATCACAGCAAAACACAGAACATCAACGTGAAAGTCACGTTCGCAAATCCGTCTAACCGGGCTATAGCAGTTAGACAGGATTTACCGATCGAGTGACATTCACGGTCGCAGATATAATGTAAATACTATGAAATAATGTGTTAAAAATATCCGATCGATCAAAAATTAACAAGTGGGCCCCCAAGCAATACTGTAGCACTCACAGAAATTCTGGGACCAATTTTAATATTCCAAAACCCCTAAAATTAGCCCATAAGCCCACTGGAAAAAAATGATGCAGTGACGACACCAATGTGCGGCGGAACCGCGGCCCAAGGGGGGTTTGGCCGCGGTTCCGCGCTTCACTGGTCGACTGACTGTGTCGAATTTTTCCAGTAGTCTTAGAATTTCCAGTACATTAGTTTTTTACAACCTGAAAAATTTTTGGAGTTCAAAAAATTTCGACAGAAAACTGATGTGAGGAAAAACGCGAGTTTTTGGAATTTTTGGTCGATCGGAAATGCAAACACATCAAACAAAGCTAGACGAAGTTAATGGCGAGGCTCTGATACCACTGTAAGTGCACGGCGGCGCCCCGGCCGTCAATCCGACGGCCAAATGCGGAAGCGGTGATAAACTTTAATTTTGCGAACTTAGCAAACCGGCACCACCGCGCACTAAACCCCGGATCGGGCCATTGAACTAGATCTAGCAAAGTAACAAGATAGGGAAGAGAGATATACCGAGTGATCCGAGTCCTCCGGTCTTCTCGTCATCGTCCTGATCTCCCGCGGAAACTCCGGTCGTCGCCTCCTTGCCGGAAGGGCACCACATCGTCTGTATCTTTTACGGGCTCCCGCCTCTATACCGAGGCAACTCGGGCATGAAGCTGGCAAGTCGACATGCCCAAGATATGCTGTATAATGTAGTGTAGATGATGCTTGTCTCTTTGGGGTTATGTTGCCTTTGAAGATGATGGAGGAATCAAGATAAGAAAAATGGTGCTTGCATTTTTCTTAACATGAAAAGAGATCAAAATGCTACACTCTCAAAAATGAAGCTCTCATCTTCTCTTTTCTCAAATGTGTTCCACCATATCATCAAATGAGAATGGTGGAGGAAGGAATACAAAATGCAAGAGGGAGGTGAGTGTAGTAAAAGGTAAGAGGTGACCATATCCAAACATCATCATAACTAACTCACATCAAACTCTAATCACCCTTTTGTGATGTAAAGAGAATCAAATGATGGTTGAAAAGAAAAGATGCCATCATAATCAAAACATTTGCAAGAAACCCCTCCACAATGTGTTATTCGCAAACTTGCAAATAACACCCTCCATCGGAAAAGTCCGGCCGGGAAAGAACAAAGGAAAACCGGCCGGAACGGAATGCAAACTGGCAACTCCAGAAGACTGGTCCCGTAATAAATTACAGGAAAACCCCGATACTGTGCATACACACCCGCATCTGTATTCCGACCGGATACAAATGCAATGAGACAAAATCTACACTGTACTATACTAGGATCCGGCTTAAACCAAAGCCGGCTAGTAATATCCGTCCGATCCTGATCCGTGCAATACCGCACGTATCTGATCGAACCCTGCCATATATCTATACGGCCTCTAGTACAAACCGTCCGATCCTGATCCGTGCAATACCGCACGTATCTGATCGGACCCTGCCATATCTCCATACGGCCTCTACAGCGTTTCGCCCGAAAGCTGAGTAACTGAAATTGTGGTGGACTCTAAAGACTCGTCAATACTATGGCTGTGGATTTAACCACTAGCACGTCAGAGGTATAAGCCAATACGTAACGGGCCACCAGCTATTGACTAAAAGGGACGTCGATGAGCGAACTCATCCTGACACCCTACTGAGCCTGTCAGTGACAATATCCGTACAGTCCGGTCCGTTCGTCTATGAGCATCGCATGTCGGGCCAGGGGGTTGGTAAAAGTCAGTCCCCCAAAAGCGGTACAAGTCGTGTCGGAGTGTAGCCCAGAACACCCTGAGATACTACTGGAATACCTACCAGTAAATCTCCTGCCTTGGCCAAGGACTTCGTGTAATGGCTCTCCTAGACACAGCGCGACCTCACCCCCAATACCGGGAGAGACGAACCCCTGAAGATCCGCTCACTGCCTCCATGTGGCTCGGGACTGTACCCAACTAAAACCTGTTTGCACGACTCCTTTGAGCCGTGGTAGGGTAGTAATCAAAGTACAGTGGGAACTCACACGAAACAAATGACGATCCCCAGGTCGATGAACTAACCTGTACATATGTCACCTGGGAACTGCTATCTGACGTCAGGTATAAGACCAACTAGCATGTTCCCGGCGAGTCCTGTTCGGTGTACTCATAACCCAATGAGCACCTGTATACATATTAGGTGAACCAACTGACACCAGTGGCTTGTGAGACCGGCCACCGCCCCTCGTCGGGGTCTCGACTGTATACACTAGTCTACTCTGGAGAATCGATGCCCTATCTTGAAACTCCCACGACTAGGGACCTTTTAAGGATGTGCTTATAGACCCCAGCTCCCACTTATATGATCGCCCTCATACTGCTGGTGGTCAAGCAAGAATCCTAGGGGCTCTACCAACGTGTAATAGCGAGTTGTCAGGTCACCTAAAGCAGTACACGATGATAAAGGTAAACCAGATAGCATACTATCATCTCGAGTAAGACTGTCGTCCCGGGATAGGTCCTCCCTCAATCATTGCAATCACGTGCCTGTGATCCAATAATTGACTCTGAGGGCACTATCTCCAACAGGTTGACCCTGGCTATGACGAGGGTTGATATTCTACCATTTGGAAGATCAATAGTGATATTGTTCTTGACTCGCCACAGTTTTAGTAAAAATGGACTTTTTCAGAAAACAGTAGTGGGAGTATGGTAGAACTGGAAGTGATTCCAGAACCGCAAACGATTACGGAAAATTTAATAGGACCTATATATTCAATCAGGTTTGACATTCCTTTAGCCACTCCGCAGATACGGTGGGTAACCTCAGACACCCGAGAGGTACTTCGGTAGCCTCAAGGACGGTGACAGGGAGGTTCTTATCTACCCAGACTTGACACTACCGTTGTTCCAGGCTATGAGACCCGGTAGGAGGGTTGTTGTGGTCAGTGGGAGTAGCAGAAGTATAGTGGACAAGTAACTTATGTCTATTTATTGACTAGAGCAGTTATAGCGGAGATAGATCATCTAATTTTGATGTGACAGTCATGGGTTTGACTTCATCAGAATAGGGGATGAATCTGTTAAGAAGGTAATAGGGTGTGATGTCATGGTATCTGGATGACATACACAGAGTAGGAAGTAAAATTCCTATACTACGATCGGTTGTACTATGGTCGTCACACAGTTGTTTCTCCAGACAGGATATGGATATAATATTTGACATTCTGGTTTCTAGATCTATGTTTTTAGATCTGGATTTGGGTAATTTCCCAATGTGGGTACCTTGACAGTATTCTAATGGTTTTTAGAATAGTTGACTCCTAGCATGGTGGTGTACCTGCAGGTGATGGAGTCACCCTCTCTAAAGGTGTCGTATAGACTAAAGAGGAGAGGGCTGTGCATGATTGGCAGATCACTTGCTTAGGCAATTGAGTCAATCGTGAGGTGTCAAGTACCACACCAGATGTTGTTTTTGCACTAGATGCGATAAGTTTGTATTAATCCAATCCTGGAGAGACATAAGGAAGCAGTTTTAGAACATAAGATGATGTTCTACTGATTTGATGACGGCAGCCTCCTTCGGGAGACGATTATCATTCCAGGCTTCAAAGGTGACGTGGATGACAGAGTGATTGTCAGAGTTTTAGTTTTCCCTCTGACGAGGGACAGTATTATAGACAGGTGGTCCAAGAGGATACTGTGGGTGGCATGGTGCCGGATACTGATTAGGTTCAGTGATCGATACAGTCTAAGAAGTTTGGATTTGGAGTTCATTTATGAACTAGGTCCCATCAGATATCCAGACATATTCTAAGACAGGTATTACTCAATTCGGGAGATGGCTTTCTCCGCGAACTTGAGATTAAGAGAGATATAGAAAGAAACATCTAGGCGGATCCACTCACTGAGGCTATTTCTCGAACACAATAGTTTTACAAACGGGCTTTGTGAAACTGATTAGTAGAGGAGTTGGATGTTCGGTTTCACACGGGCTGTGAGTAGTCGACATCGCAATAATTCGCCTTGAGTGCAAGTGGGAGATTGTTGGAGATAGTGCCCTCATAATAAATTATTGGATCGCAGGTACGTGATTGCAATGATGGCGGAGGACCTATCCCGGTAGGACAGTCTTACTCGAGATGATAGTATGCTATCTGGTTTGCCTTTATCAGTCGTGTACATGTTCAGGTGACTGATTACATGTTACACTTTGATAGAGCCCTTAGGATCTTGCTTTACTACCAACAGTATGATGGCGATCATATACGTGAGAGTTGGGTAGTTTATATGCATATCCTTAATTGTGGTCTCTAGTCGTGGGAGTTTCGAGACAGGGCATCGATACTCCGGAGTAGACTAGTGTATACAGTCGAGACCCCGACGAGGGGCGGTGGCCGGTCTCACAAGCCACTGGTGTCAGTTGGATCACCTAAGATGTATACAGGTGCTCATTGGGTTATGAGTACACCGGACAGGACTCGCCGGGAATCTGCTAGTTGGTATTATACATATCATCAGATAGCAGTTCCCTGGTGACATGTGTACAGGTTAGTTCATCGACCTGGGGTCGTCATTTGTCTCGTGTGAGTTCCCACCGTGCTTTGATTTCTACCCTACCACGGCTCAAAGGAGTCGTGCAAACATGTAGCTTTTGGGTACAGTCCCGAGCCATATGGAGGCACGTGAGCGGATCGGCAGGGGATTCGTCTCTCCCGGTATTGGGGGCGAGATCGTGCTGTGTCTAGGAGAGCCATTATACATAGCCCACGGCCGTGGCAGGAGATTTACTGGTAGGTACTCCAGTAGTATCTCAGGGTGTTATTGGGCTACACTTCGACACGACTTATACTGCTATTGGGGGTCTGACGTTACTAGCCCCCTAGGCAGATATGCGATACTCATAGACGAACGGACCGGACTGTATATACATTGTCACTGTTAGGCTCAGTAGGGTTTCTGGATGAGTTCGCTCATCTGCCTCCCTTGAGGTCAGTCTATAGGCAGCCGTTACGCATAGCTAGTGCCGCTGACGGTTTGTGGTTAAACCCACTGCCAGGGTACTGACGAGTCATTAGAGTCCCCTGCAGACAGTTTCCCAAGTTTGGGCGAAACGTTGTAGAGGCCGTATGGTTTTATGGCAGGGTTAGGAAAATGCACGTGCGTTTACGCACGTGTTATTTTTCGGGCAGATGATACTGGTCGGCTTTGGTTTAAGCCGGATCCGAGTATTATATTGAGTAGATATAATATCTTTGTCTCAGTTGCATTTGTATTCGGTCGTAATACAAATGCGGGTATATTTATACAGATACGGGGTTATCCTGAAAGTTGTTTCAGGATCACTTTTGGAAGTTGCCAGTTTCCAGTTTTCTATCAGCCGTAATTTAACATTCGGTTAAAGACGGATTTATCTTTTCTTGGATGAGGGTGAGTCATGCTTCTAGAAGGTTCTAGAAGTTTCTAGAAAGTGGTGACAAGGATTATGACTCATGCTTTGACTTTAATGATTCTTGTTTTCCTTAAGATATTTGTTCTTGATATTTTTGTTATGATAAGGATCATTGTTTATGGTTACCCCCTTGATTGCTCCTACCATCACCTCCCTCTTTGCATAAAAGTGGCCGGCCATTCTTTGAGTGAGAGAGAGAGATTAATTTCATTCATGAGAGAAAAGACTATGGTTTTGGGTGCATGGAAATTTCATAGCCTCTTTCATTCCATCTCCCGATAAAATTGGCAACTTCATTTACCGTTCGTCCACGGATTTGGGCGAAGTGAGACAAAGTCATCTACTCATTCTCTACATCATTCTTGGTCGTCTCTTTTAGCAAACTTGACGACCGAGTTGCCTCAAGTCAGAGGCGGGAGCCCATTTAAAGAATCGTTGATGTGGTGCCACCTGGACGAGCAGATCGGAGATCGACGAGATCGGAGCAACCGCAACGGAGCGTGGGATGATGGTTGAAGAACGAAGGACTCGGATCGTTCGGTATAACCTTTCTACACTCTTTACAGTTTGTTAGTTTAGCAATAATGGCAGATCCGGGTTAAAGTATACGATAGCGCCAGTTAAAAAGTTTTTGTTCCGCATTTGGCGTCTGTAGACGGCCGGGGCGCTACCGTAGAATTACATGCACTTCGTCGACGGCATCGGGGGTGCGGCCGTCTCCTAAAGTTTGCGACGAGCATTCGTTCAGGATGTCGAGAATCTTGTTGAATTGCCCGACTTGATTTGAAAAGAGTTTTCGATTTTGAGACTAAAATGCGTGGTTTATAATTGTTAGGCATGTGATGTCTAAGGAATTCATTTAATTAGGCATGCGATGTCTAAAGATGTTGCGGATTCCAACTGTTCTAGTTTTACACTTTCTTTTCTGCGACCGTAAGTGTAATATGTGATATCGCCGGTTTCGTTGCTATATGTCAACGACAATTGGGATGGGCATATTTACTTATGTTGATGACATGTGATGTTATGTGTTGCTGGATATGTTATATTGGATCGTTGTGTTTGAATAGCCGAGGGGTTTTTATGTGAGATGAGTGTTTTTTTCATTTTCATTCATGTAAAAACTTGTATGTAATATTCTTTTATTGGGGCACTTCCAGGTTGCGGAAGATGTCACCATTTTTATATTATTTACTTTTCCGCATTAGGATAGACCCAAGGAGGGGAGCACAAGTATCCGGGTTCTAGGGTCCAGTGGGAGACCATCTCGAGGAGTCGAGTCCGGGTCTCCTAACTCTAGAATTGGTAGGGTTGCTTGCCGCTCTCGTAGGGGTCTAGGGATGTGGGATTGGATATTCATCACGACCGTGGAATCCGTGTTTTATACAGGCTCAAAATAAAACACGGACGTCCTAGTATATCCAATATTTCATATGATATTTTCTGCTGCGTTATCTGTGATGTGATCATGTGATTTGTTCAGATAGATATTGTATATAGTATATATAATATATTATATAGACGTTGCTTATATTTTACACCCGCGCTAGCCCTGCCTCGCTCTGGCGTTAGTTACCTAACCTAACGGTGTAGACGGGACATCGAGGCGAATGCGGATGGCATAAGCGTACGTTATATTTATCTGTGATGTTTAGGTGGACTTAAATGATGGGACATTCATTAATGAGATTAATGAAAGAAAATAAACCTAAAAGATGTTGTGGAATCGAATTTCAAAAATAAAATCAGGTAGCTACAGTTCTTGCTTTGCATCGCGGTGTTCCTTGTAGAACATCCTGCACCTTATTCGATGAGGAAAGGGCCGACGATCCCTTCACCGGGAGTGACCCCTTTAGCAATAACTGGCAGATGCTACAACCCTCGGTTTGTTTTTTGATTGCTTCTATAGTTTTTGCTTTGCACAGCGGTATATATGACATATCCTGCACCTTATTCAATGAAGAAAGGGCCGACGATCTCTTCACCGGGAGTGACCCCTTTAGCAAAACCAGAAAAGCCTAAAAAACACTCCATTTAAAAACCATTTGATTCCGCAACGAGATCAAGTTCAAAGCGTTAAAGGTTTTCTTAAAAACCATCCGCAACCCTCCGTCATTTTAGGAAGTAGAGTACTTAGTATTCGTGCTGTGTTTGTTGACCATAGTCAAGGCACAGTGTACGGTAGCTAAGTGATGTCTTCCTACACCCCATATGATGCGATTAGTTAGGACAGTCATGTGGCTTTGTTGACCTTAGCCATGGGTCATGTGGATGGGTCTAATTAATCACGAAATGACGGATAGAACTTGATTAGTGCTTATGATTTGTTGACCTTAGCCAAGGTCATAAGTGCTAGGGGTAAAAACCATTATCGGGAGTTTTAAGTGTTGAAATTTGCAATGAGATTGCATACCTTCTATATGATAGTTGGATCCCGATACCCACTGCGAGTAATTGTTACTCCTGGGAGAGTTTTGTACTTTGCAATTAGCGGATCAAGTAGGTGTTTAGAAAGGTGTCAACGGGGTTACGCCTCTGGGAAAACGAGGTTTATTTTAATTAGGTCCGTGCGAAAGCACGGGGAACCTCCCTCAAAGTACCGACACTGGCCTGGCTGAAACATTGGCGAACTTGTAGAGTGTAATTAATCTCGGCTAGTCTTTCCTTTTATGGTTTGAAGGAAGATTTGATAAAAACAGTGGGAGCCATCCTGATTAGATAAAATATAACCAATCTAATCTTGCAAGAGCGCACGCAGAGTGTTTTCTTCTCTCTCTCTCCAGGTAGCGACCATATCACGCCTTAATCAAGATAATAATATGGATGTATTGACCGAACCCGCTTGTTATACTGAGCTGGGGAACGTTGGTCCCGCTCCAACTTATAATTGTTATAAGACCGAGCGAGAAATAGGAGAATACCAGGATTCCCATGCCGCCCAAACGAAGAAAGTGCATATGATGCATCTCCTTCGGGTGTGTTCATTATAAAGAACTGTTTCTCAGTGTCCTCTACGTTCTAGGTATTTGATACCGGATCAGGACCCCGCAAATGTAATCCGTTACATGGGCTACAGAAAGGTAGAGAACTGAGAACGGGTGATAAGTTTCATGAGACAGCAAACGGTGCAAGTGTTGCAGCCAAGTCTGTTGGTCACTGTCACCCTGTATTACCAATACATTGATTCTGAACAAATGCTATTAGATACCAAACCTGATATAAAAAATCATATCGGTCTCTTTATTAGTAAAGAAGGATATAATTTTGTATTGTTGGATAATGTTTTGAACATTTCAAAAATTGATCGGTTCAGGCACGTTATCTAAAAGCATTAACATTCTAAATCAAACTACAGTTCCTAGTATACAGAACACACACAAGAGGAAGAGTTCAGAAATGAACGAATCCTTCTTGAGGTATTGTAGACTAGGTCATATCAATGCGACCCGACTGGCTACAGTTACATTTAGATGCATGTTTAAATCAGTTTGAATTTACATCTTGTGAAACTTACCAGTCATGTCACAAAGATTAGATGACCATAGCTCTGTTTATTTGAAACAGAGAAAGAGTTAGTAAACTCTTGGGACTGATACATGATGACGTATGTAAGGTCCCCTGTCTACACATGCCAGGACCGGTTCTTTGTACTTCATTTCATTCTCTAATGCTCTCTCAAGATTCAGCCATATGTTCTGTTGAAACATAAGTCCGAAGCTTTTGAGATATTCACAGAATATAAGTTAGAAGTAGAGACCGAAATACGAGTATAAGTATTATGTCCTATGATGAGATCAGGGAGGATAATACTTGAGCATAGAATTTCTGGACTATTCTAAAGGAGTGTTGGAGATAGTGCCCTCAGAGTCAATTATTGGATCACAGGCACGTGATTGCAATGATTGAGGGAGGACCTATCCCGGTAGGACAGTCTTACTCAAGATGATAGTATGCTATCTGGTTTATCTTTATCATCGTGTACTGTTTTAGGTGACCTTACAAGTCGCTATTACACGTTGATAGAGCCCCTAGGATTCTTGCTTGACTACCAGCAGTATGAGGGCGATCATATACGTGAGAACTGGAGTCTATAAGCACATCCTTAAAAGGTCCCTAGTCGTGGGAGTTTCGAGACTGGGCATCGATACTCCATTAGTAGACTAGTGTATACAGTCGAGACCCCGACGAGGGGTGGTGGCCGGTCTCACAAGCCATTGGTGTCAGTTGGTTCACCTAAGATGTATACAGGTGCTCATTGGGTTATGAGTACACCGGACAGGACTCGCCGGGAACCTGCTAGTTGGGATTATACCAGACGTCAGATAGCAGTTCCCTGGTGACATGTGTACAGGTTAGTTCATCGACCTGAGATCGTCATTTGTCTCGTGTGAGTTCCCACTGTGCTTTGATTACTACCCTACCACGGCTCAATGGAGTCATGCAAACAGGTTTTAATTGGGTACAGTCCCGAGCCACATGGAGGCAGTGAGCGGATCTGCAGGGGTTCGTCTTTCCCGGTATTGGGGGTGAGGTCGCGCTGTGTCTAGGAGAGCCATTACACAAAGCCCTCGGCCGAGGCAGGAGATTTACTGGTAGGTATTCCAGTAGTATCTCAGGGTGTTCTGGGCTACACTCCGACACGACTTGTACCGCTTTTGGGGGTCTGACTTTTACCAACCCCCTAGGCCCGCCATGCGATGCTCATAGACGAACGGACTGGACTGTACGGATATTGTCACTGACAGGCTCAGTAGGGTGTCAGGATGAGTTCGCTCATCGACGTCCCTTTTGGTCAATAGGTGGTGGCCCGTCACGTATGGCTAATACCTCTGACGTGCTAGTGGTTAAATCCACAGCCATTGTATTGACGAGTCTTTAGAGTCCACCACACTCAGTTACTCAAGTTTCGGGCGAAACGCTGTAGAGGCCGTATGGAGATATGGCAGGGTTCGATCAGATACGTGCGGTATTGCACGGATCGTGATCGGACAGATTTTACTTGCCGGCTTTGGCTTAAGCCGGATCCTAGTATTAGACAGTGTAGATTTTGTCTCTTTGCATTTGTGTTCAGTGGGAATACAAATGCAGGCATGTATATGCAGTAGCGGGGTTTTCCTGTAATTTATTACGGGATCAGTTTTTGAAGTTGCCAGTTTGCATTCCGTTCCGGCCAGTTTTCATTTGTTCCTTCACGGCCGGACTTTTCGATGGAGGGTGTGATTTGCAAGTGTGCAAATAACATTTTGTGGAGGTGTTTCTTGCTTTTGTGGCTTCATCATGAGATGCTTTTTCCATCTCATCCATTGCTTTTATTGTGATTGGATTTGAAATGGATTAGATTAGAAATGAGATGTGAGGCTTGCTTTTGATATGGTCACCATTTCTATCTCCTACACTCACCTCCCTTGTATATTCTCTCCACCATTTTGATTAAGGGGGGCCGGCCACAAAAGAGGGGAGGGAATGAGAGAGTTGTTTTTTTTTTGGTGTGGAAATTATTCATCTCATTCCTCATGCTTGAAAAATATATACACCTTCATCCTCTCCAAAGTTCTTTCTCCTCTCCATCATCTCTATGGCAACTTCATACCCGCATCGAGACATGCTTTCTACACTACAACCTACAGTACCCTTGGACGCGTCGGCTAGCCAACTTCGCGCCCGAGTTGCCTTGGTCCAGAGGTGGGAGCCCGTAAAAGTATTCGGCTATGTGGTGCCCTTTTTGACGAGGAGGTGACGGACGAGGATTCCGAGGGAGATCGGAGTGGAGACGAAGACCGGAGGACATGGATCGCTCGGTATAGCTTCTACCCCTTTCTCTTGATAGCTAGGTTTAGGTTAATGGTTACGATCCAGGTATATTGTCCGCGGTAGCGCCGGTTTAAAGTTAAGAAAATTTTTGATTCCGCATTTTGGCCTCGAGTAGAAGGCCGGGGCGCTGCCGTGGCGCAACATGGTATCTGAGCCACGCCATTAACCTAGTCTAGTTTGCTCTAGTATGTTTAAAGACCCGATCAAACAAAAATCCCAAAAACCGTATTTCGTGTGCATCAGGTTTCTGTCGAAATTTTTTTGACTCTAAAAATTTTTCAGGTTGTTGCAGAATGATGTACATGGTATTCTAAGATCACTGGAAAAATTTGGTAACATGATCCTTCAAAACGACCGCGGAACCGCGGCCATAACCCCAGTTTGGCCGCGGTTCCGCCGCATTATTTAAGCTTCATTTCACCAATTTTTTCTAGTGTGCTTCTGACATGGAATTATGGGTTTTGGGACATTCTTTTTGGGCCCAGATTTTCTGTGAGTGCTACAGTAGTGCTTGGGGGCCTACTTGGGTATATTTGTTCGATCGGATATTTTAAACATGCTGGTTCACAGTATTTACATTATATCTGGGACCGTGAATGTCACTCGATCGGTAAATCCAGTCTATCTGCTATAGTCCTTTTAGACGGATTGACATTCACGTTGATGTTCTGTGTTTATGCTGTGTTGTTGTGGATCGGTCGTGGGGATAGCCTGGTTGCAGTATTAGTACAGTTTTGTTTTATATGTACATTTGATATTGCGGGGCGAGCGTCCGACATGTGGACTGCCGTCACTGCCTGTTTGTATTATTCTTTTGGGGCACGACCAGGTTGCGGTCGATATACCCGTTGTATGTATATTTTTACTTTCTGTACTAGGATTGCCCCGCGAAGGGGTGCACGGATAGCCGGGTTCTAGAGGGCAACGGGCCCGCATCTCATGGCGTTGAGACAGAGGGGGCTTTACTCTAGAATTGGCGGGCTGTTCGCCGCACTCGTAGGGGGCACAGGTTGGCCCAGGAGGGGTGCCCAAGTTACCGGATTCCGTGAAGTGTTGGGTGGTCCATTCACGTTGCTGATGTTAGTTGTATGTATGCCCTAGAGGCCAGTATTGTACAGATGATGTATATTATATTGGATGCTTGGACATATATAGAGATGACTTTCTTGCTCAATATGATAGTATGCTATCTGGTTACTCTTTATCTTAACATGTACACTAGTCTCTTTATACTGTCTTATAGTTACATGTTGGTAAAGCCCTTAGGATGTGTACTTGACTACCTGGACTATGATGCAGATCATACTAGTGGGGACATGGTAGTCCATAAGTACATCCTTCAAGATCCCTAGTCGTGGGTGTATCGAGACGGGGCATCGATATACCAGTGTAGACTAGCGTATACGCTTCTCGACCCATGTGATGGGCGATGGATGATCCCATATCCATTGGTGTTTGACATCAGAGATGGTATACGGGTGCTCAGTGGAGACTGGGTACACTGGACGGACTCGCCGAGAACTCCCAGATGGTATTATACCTCACGTCAGATGGCATTTCTCACGTGACACTTGTACAGGTTAGTCTGTAGACCCGAGATCGTCATAGAGTCTTGTGTGATTCCCACTGTGCTTTGATCTCCACCTTACCACGTCCATGAGGGCGTGCAAAACGGTGGTCTTTGGGTACAGTCCCGAGTCACATGGAGGCAATGAGCGATAGGAGGGGTTTCGTCTCTCCCGGTATTGGGGTAGATGTTGCGCTGTACTCGATTGGCCGTAACAGGGAAGTCCCTGGCCAGGGCTGATCAGAGATTTACTGGTAAGTGTTACCAGTAGTTTCTCGACCCGTTACGAGCCTCACATCAGCACGACTTATCGGGTTATTGGGGTCTGATGTTTACCACCCCTAGACTTGATATGCGACGTATCAGACGAAGAGACCGGACTGTACGGTAAGTGTTGCTGGTCAGATTCGCAGGAGTGTGAGCGGGCTAGCTCGTCGATCTTCTGATCGCTCAATACCCGGGTGGCCGTTACGTTTAGCAGACCGCTTGCGGCTTGTGGGTGTTTGATATGATCATCATCTGCTACCGGCGTATTGACGAGTCTTTAGAGTCCTACACAGAGGTTTCCTGGCTCAAGCGAAACGAAATAGGAGCGCATATGAGATATGTGCAGGACCGAGAATAATGCGTGTATGTGATACCGCATTTCATTCTCGCGATATATGTTTCGATTGGTTATATTCGATATGACCTAGTTATCGAATCATTGATTCGATAAATCGATACATTGGATTCTAGTCGGTTATGTGTGACATGACCGGATCATTGAATCAAATGTTGATTTAATGATTTAATGCATAATTATATATTTGATATATTGCATTGCATTAACTAGTATTGGTTCACTTTAAACGGATTTTTCTCACTTGATGCACATTGTATATGTGATATGCTTTAGTGCACTACTTTGTATCATGTTTGATGATACTTGATAATGTGGTTAAGTGTAAAGGGTTAAACCATGGTTAAGTGATGATTAGGGTTTGGGTTTTTCATTTATTTATATGTTTATTTATTTGGAAAGGATTAAGTTAAGAATGGTGGCTTATTTTGGAGCTATGTTGAAGCTTCTTGAAGCTTTGACAAAGTCCACCATCCTTATCTCATCCTTAACCCTAACCACTCTAACTAACCTTGGTTTAATCTCTACACTTGACCATGGTCAAGATATGATAAGTATTCATATTAGTTTTATTTTTAAAAAAAGAGAAGACTTATCATTCTTGCTTCATCTTCATCTTCTTCTTCTTCAAGCTTGCTACATCAATGGCAACTTGAGTTTTAGTGAGAGAAATCCAAATCAAAAGTGAACCCACCTCCTATTTCTTCATCCTCTACCTCTTGCCAAGTGGTTTTGGGTGTTTTCTTCACAAGTTTCACTACTTGGTGAAGTCGGAGCTTGAACTAGTGCAACCTCGACGTAGATCGTCTTTGACACGAAGCCGACGAACTATTCCGCTCACTTCTCCGATGAAGCCGTCGCGAGAGTCCGAGGTTCGTGATGGACAGCGAGGGGACGACCACATGGAGCTAAGCAAGTGGAAATCCAGATCTACAAAGGTTGTAGCATCTTAACTTTAGTTAAATTGTTAACTAGTTTTCCTTTTCGCCTAAACATCTAGCAACGATCCGTTAACTAGGGTTTCTCGGCACCATAAAATTTAAAATTGGCATGTTCGATGCCTTGTGAGACCTCTAAAGGGTGCCTAGGAACCTTTCACTGGTATCAGAGCC
Source organism: Agapanthus africanus (assembly GCA_030015575.1). Lineage (NCBI taxonomy): Eukaryota > Viridiplantae > Streptophyta > Magnoliopsida > Asparagales > Amaryllidaceae > Agapanthus > Agapanthus africanus. The sequence continues at coordinate 550,474,112 of JASDDO010000024.1, read as the reverse complement.
TAGCTAGAGCCTTAGGCGAAGTCTAGACGCGATTTGAAGTCCGAACGAACCCGAAACACCAAATCTATAATGCTCTCTGTACATTTTCTAAAAACCGGGATTTTTCCAGATTAAAAATGCCTAAAAAATTCAGCAGGAATATCTAAGAGTTATGGTGAAACACGATCTCTTGATTCATCTAAACTGGCGCGGAAACGCGGCAGAAGCATGCCTTCTGCCGCGCTTCCGCGGCCAACTGTTCACTTTGTACTATTTGTGTTGCACAGTAATTCATCATTTCTGTTGCTGAGTTTTATGGGAATTTTTAATAATTATTCAAGAGTTGAATTTTCTGGGATGCTTTGGGGATTCGGTGTTTCGATCGGGGTATCAAATTTCGTCTTTGTGGCTTTCCGGATAAATTTTAGAATATGTTAAAAAGTTCGACCGGATATAAATACCCAATTTTTCCCCTGTCAGGAAATTTCCAAGTGTTGGATTTTTCCGTAGTTTAACGACGTTCTAAGTAGTGCAAGTAACGCGATGGACCCTCTAGAAGACAACAAACCTTAACTCGATTATGTGACCGTCTTGAACTGCCCTTTGAACCTTCGGGTTTGGGGCAGTACGGCGTGCCACATGTGAGGCGTTGGCTTGACCTTTCTACGGCTGGACCGTCGGTACTGAGGCACGAACTGAATGTTGTTAGACTTATTTCATGTGTTGAGCTGTATCGGGAAAACTTGGATATTCGAATGTTCGATCGGAAAGTTTAACATTTTCTGTTTATCTGGAATGTGATACAATAATTGGAATTCACAAGTAGTTATGAGATAACTGAATGAATGTTATAAATCTAGCAATTTAGTCCCATATGATATTGAAAAGAGTTTTCGATAATGAGACTAAAATGCGGGATTTATATCTGTTAGGCATGCGATGTCTAAAGAAGTTGCGGATTCCAACTGTTGTAGTTTTACACTTTCTTTTCTGTGACCGTAAGTGTAGTATGTTCGTATCGCCGGTTTCGTTGCTATACGTCAACGACAATTGGGGTATGCATACTTACTTACTTTGATGACATGTGATGTTATGTGTTGCTGTATATGTTATATTGGATCGTCGTGTTCGAATAGCCGGGGTTTTTTTATGTGAGATGAGTGTTTTTCTTTTTCATTCATGTAAAAATTTGTATGTAATATTCTTTTATTTGGGGCACTTCCAGGTAGCGGAAGCTGTCACCCTTTGTATATTATTTACTTTTCCGCATTAGGATAGACCCAAGGAGGGGAGCACAAGTAACCGGGTTCTGGGGTCCAGTGGGAGACCAACTCGAGGAGTCGAGTCCGGGTCTCCTAACCCTAGAATTGGCAGGGTTGCTTGCCGCTCTCGTAGGGGTCTAGGGGTGTGGGATTGGCTATTCATCACGACCGTGGAATCCGTGTTTTATACTGGCTCGTATTGAAAACATGGACGTCCTAGTATATCCAATATTTCATATGTTTCTTCTGCTGCGATATCTGTGATGTGATCATGTGATGTTCTGTGATGGATATAGTATATATATGATATATCATATAGACGTTACTTATGTTTTACACCCACGCTAGCCCTGCCCTGCTCTGTCGTTAGTTACCTAACCTAACGGTGCACGAGGGGACATCGAGGCGAATGCGGATGGCATAAGTGTACGTCATATCTATCTGTGATGTTTAGGTACTTAAATGATGGGACTTCATTAATGTGATTAATGAAAGAAAAGAAACCTAAGATGTTGTAGAATCAGATTTTAAACAATACAGGTAGCTACAGTACTTGCGATGCATAGCGGTATATATGATATAACCTGCACCTTATTCGATGAGGAAAGGACCGAGATCCCTTCACCGGGAGTGACTCCTTTAGCAGTAACTGGCAGATGCTACACACTCGGTTTGGCTTTGATTGCTTTTAAGAGTTTTTGCTTTGCACAGTGATATATATGATATATCCCGCACCTCATTCGACGAGGAAAGGGCCGACGATCCCTTCACCGGGAGTGACCCCTTTAGCAAAACTGGAAAAGCCTCAAAATCACTCCATTTCAAAACTCCATTTGATTCTACAACGATATCAAGTTCATTACGCTTATGGTATTTATGAAAAATCTGCGTAGCCCTCCGTCATTTCAGATAAGTACTAGTTAGTATTCGTGCTACGTTTGTTGACTATGTTAAGGCGTAGTGTGCGGTAGCTAATTAGTGCTTATCTGTATTAGCATATGATGCGATTGGATTAGGGTAGTCGTACGACTTTGTTGACTATGTTAAGGGTCGTGCGGGTGGGTTTAATTCAATCAGGAAATGACAGGTTGAACTTGACTAGCACTTATGATTTGTTGACTATGTTAAGGTCATATAGCTGCTTGGGGCAAAAGCATTATCGGGAGTTTCAAGTGTTGAAATTTGTAATGAGATTGCATACCTTCTATGAGATAGTTGGATCCCGATACCCACTGCGTGTAAGAGTTACTCCTGGGAGAGTTTTGCACACTACAATTAGCCGATCAAGTAGGTGTCTAGAAAGGTGTCAACGGGGTTACGCCTCTGGGAAAACGAGGTTTACATTAATTAGGTTCGTGCGAAAGCACGGGGGACCTCCCTCAAAGTACCGACACTGGCCTGGCTGAAAGATCGACGAAGTTGTAGGGTGTAATTAATCCCGGCTAATCTTTCCTTTTAGGGTTTGGAGGAAGATTTGATAAAAAGCAGTGGGAGCCATCCTGATTAGATAAGATAATAACCAATCTGATCTTGCACGAGCATACGCTAAAGTGTTTTCTTCTCTCTCTCTCCAGGTAGCGACCAGTTCATGCCTTAATCAAGATAATAATATGGATGTATTGACCGAACCCGCATGTTATACTGTGCTGGGGAACGTTGGTTCCGTTCTTTCTTATAAGAGTTATAGGAATGAACAGGATATAGGGGAATACCAGGATTCCCATGCCACCCGAATGAAGAAAGTACATGTTGATGCATTTTCTTCAGGTGTGTTCGTTACTGAGAACTGTTTCTCCATTTGCTCTACGTCCTGGGTATTAGATACCGGGTCAGGATCCCATATATGTAATCAGTTACATGGGCTTAGGAAAGGTAGAGAACTTGGAGAAGGTGATAAAGACATTAGAGTTGGAAATGGTGCAATTGTTGCAGCTAAGACTGTCGGGGAATATCACCTTGTATTACCAACTGGTAATACATTGGTTCTGAACGAATGCTATTACATGCCGAACCTGATATGCAACATTATATCGGTTTCTTTATTAAGCAAAGAAGGATATAATTTTGTATTACAGGACAATGTTATGAACATTTTCCGTAACCAAAAGTTGGTTGGATCAGGCACGTTATGCAATGGCATTTATGTTCTAAATCAATCAACAGTTCTGAGCATAACAAACACACACAAGAGGAAGAGTTCTGAACTCAACGAATCCTTCTTGTGGCATTGTAGACTGGGTCACATCAATGTGACACGACTGGCTAAGTTGCATAAGGATGGATATTTGAAACCTTTCGAATTTTCATCTTATGACACTTGCCAGTCATGTCTCAAAGGCAAGATGACCAAAACTCCGTTTACGGGACACGGAGAAAGAGTTACCGAACTCTTGGGACTTATACATAGTGATGTATGCGGTCCCATATCTACACATGCCAGGGATGATTCTTCATACTTCATTACATTCACTGACGATCTCTCTAGGTTCGGGTATGTGTTCCTGATGAAACACAAATCAGAAGCTTTTGAGAAATTTAGGGAATATAAACTAGAAGTTGAGAACCAAACCGGAAAAAGTATTAAAATCCTACGATCTGATCGAGGAGGTGAATACTTAAGCAATGAATTCCTGGACTTCCTAAAAGAGAATGGGATTCTCTCTCAGCTGACTCCATATACACCACAGCACAACGGTGTATCAGAACGGAGGAACCGCACCCTATTAGATATGGTGCGCTCTATGATGAGCACAGCTGAGTTACCTATTTCCTTCTGGGGATATGCGCTGGAGACAGCAGCATACCTATTGAATCAAGTTCCATCTAAATCTGTACCTACCACACCATATGAGATATGGAGTGGGAAGAGACCATATTTTAAACGAGTTAAAATATGGGGTTGTCCGGCCTATGTCAAAAGGCAAAATCCAGACAAACTCGAGGCACGGTCAGTTCTTTGCAAGTTTGTGGGATATCCTAAGAATTCCCAAGGATATTTTTTCTACCATGCTGAGGAACAAAAAGTGTTTGTTTCTCAATATGCCACCTTTTTAGAAAAGGAATTTCTTGAAAAAGAAATTAGTGGCAAAGTGATAGAGCTGGAAGAGGTTCCAGATACACAAATAGTAACTGAAGATTTAGTGGAACCAGAGGATTCAGTAGCTCCCAATGAACCCCAGCCTCTCCGCCGATCTAGTAGGGTTTCTCGTCCACCTGAGAGATACTACGGTTTTCTCATTGATGGTGGAAGCGAGGATTGCATCATGGATGATGATGACCCAACTAGCTTCGAGCAGGCCATCACGAGTGTGGACTCAGTGAAATGGCTGGATGCTATGCGGTCCGAGATGGAATCCATGTACACCAACAAAGTATGGACTTTGGAAGTTGCTCCTGGAGGGGTAAAACCCATTGGGAGCAAGTGGATCTTCAAGAAGAAACTTGGTGTAGATGGGAAAGTGGAGACTTTCAAAGCTAGACTTGTAGCAAAGGGTTTTCGTCAAAGACCAGGTGTCGACTATGACGAAACCTTTTCTCCAGTGGATATGCTTAAATCCATCCGAATCATGCTTGCCATTGCTGCCTTTCATGGCTACGAAATCTGGCAAATGGATGTTAAGACCGCCTTTCTAAATGGTGATTTAGAAGAGTGCGTGTACATGACTCAGCCAGAGGGCTTCGTAGACAGTGGGAGCAGCGGGAAGGCGTGCAAGCTGCTTAAATCCATTTATGGATTAAAGCAAGCATCACGGAGTTGGAACATCTGCTTTGACGTCGTTATCAAAGAGTTTGATTTCGTCAAAAATCCAGATGAACCTTATGTCTACAAGAAGGTGGCAGAGAGTAAGGTTGTCTTCCTCGTATTGTACGTGGACGACATACTCTTGATAGGAAATGATATTCCTATGCTGCAATCGGTCAAGCTCTTCTTATCACAAAGATTCTCAATGAAAGATCTTGGTGATGCCTCCTGCATATTGGGGATCAGGATCTATAAAGATAGATCCAAACGGATTTTGGGATTGTCCCAATCCAGGTACATTGACACCATACTAAAGAGGTTTAGTGTGGAAGAGTCCAAGCGTGGGAATATGCCCACGATCTCTGGAGTCACTCTCTCCAAAGAGATGTCTCCTAAGACTGATTTGGAGAGAGCTCGCATGCAAGGGATACCCTATGCTTCGGCAGTAAGCTCTATCATGTATGCGATGCTATGTACCAGACCCGATGTAGCATACTCACTAAGTGTAGTGAGCAGGTATCAAGCTGATCCCGGAGAGAGTCACTGGACAGCTATGAAGAGCATTCCCAAGTACTTGCGAAGGACTAGAGATATGTTCTTGGTGTATGGTAACGGAGAACTCCAAGTGGAGTCCTTTACCGATTCGAGCTTCCAGAGTGATAAGGACGACTCTAAGTCGCAGTCGGGCTTTGTCTTTACCCTTTACGGAGGGGCGGTTAGCTGGAAGAGTTCCAAGCAGGAAACCGTGGCAGACTCGACGATGGAGGCTAAAAACATCGCTACCAACGATGCTGCCAAAGAGGCTGTCTGGATCAAGAAGTTCATTACTGAACTTGGAGTGGTTCCATCCATTGAGCGTCCAATACCTTTGTATTGCGATAACAATGGAGCGGTGGCTTTGGCCAAGGAACCCAGGTCCCATCAGCGATCCAGGCATATTCTGAGGCGGTATCACCTGATCCGGGAGATAGTTGATCGCCGGGAGATCGAGGTCAGGAGGGTTGACACGAAGAACAACACGGAGGATCCACTCACGAAGGCCATTCCCCAGATACAGTTTGAGAGACTCTTCGGGATGCTCGGTATACGATACTACAGCAGCTGGCCCTAGTGCAAGTGGGAGATTGTTAGTTGTATGTATGCCCTAGAGACCAGTATTGTACAGATGATGTATATTATATTGGATGCTTGGACATATATAGAGATGACTTTCTTGCTCAATATGATAGTATGCTATCTGGTTACTCTTTATCTTAACATGTACACTAGTCTCTTTATACTGTCTTATAGTTACATGTTGGTAAAGCCCTTAGGATGTGTACTTGACTACCTGGACTATGATGCAGATCATACTAGTGGGGACATGGTAGTCCATAAGTACATCCTTCAAGATCCCTAGTCATGGGTGTATCGAGACGGGGCATCGATATACCAGTGTAGACTAGCGTATACGCTTCTCGACCCATGTGATGGGCGATGGATGATCCCATATCCATTGGTGTTTGACATCAGAGATGGTATACGGGTGCTCAGTGGAGACTGGGTACACTGGACGGACTCGCCGAGAACTCCCAGATGGTATTATACCTCACGTCAGATGGCAGTTCTCACGTGACACTTGTACAGGTTAGTCTGTAGACCCGAGATCGTCATAGAGTCTTGTGTGATTCCCACTGTGCTTTGATCTCCACCTTACCACGTCCATGAGGGCGTGCAAAACGGTGGTCTTTGGGTACAGTCCCGAGTCACATGGAGGCAATGAGCGATAGGAGGGGTTTCGTCTCTCCCGGTATTGGGGGTAGATGTTGCGCTGTGCTCGATTGGCCGTAACAGGGAAGTCCCTGGCCAGGGTTGATCAGAGATTTACTGGTAAGTGTTACCAGTAGTTTCTCGACCCGTTACGAGCCTCACATCAGCACGACTTATCGGGTTATTGGGGTCTGACGTTTACCACCCCTAGACTTGATATGCGACGTATCAAACGAAGAGACCGGACTGTACGGTAAGTGTTGCTGGTCGGATTCGCAGGAGTGTGAGCGGGCTAGCTCGTCGATCTTCTGATCGCTCAATGCCCGGGTGGCCGTTACGTTTAGCAGACCGCTTGCGGCTTGTGGGTGTTTGATATGATCATCATCTGCTACCGGCGTATTGACGAGTCTTTAGAGTCCTACACAGAGGTTTCCTGGCTCAAGCGAAACGAAATAGGAGCGCATATGAGATATGTGCAGGACCGAGAATAATGCGTGTATGTGATACCGCATTTCATTCTCGCGATATATGTTTCGATTGGTTATATTCGATATGACCTAGTTATCGAATCATTGATTCGATAAATCGATACATTGGATTCTAGTCGGTTATGTGCGACATGACCGGATCATTGAATCAAATGTTGATTTAATGATTTAATGCATAATTATATATTTGATATATTGCATTGCATTAACTAGTATTGGTTCACTTTAAACGGATTTTTCTCACTTGATGCACATTGTATATGTGATATGCTTTAGTGCACTACTTTGTATCATGTTTGATGATACTTGATAATGTGGTTAAGTGTAAAGGGTTAAACCATGGTTAAGTGATGATTAGGGTTTGGGTTTTTCATTTATTTATATGTTTATTTATTTGGAAAGGATTAAGTTAAGAATGGTGGCTTATTTTGGAGCTATGTTGAAGCTTCTTGAAGCTTTGACAAAGTCCACCATCCTTATCTCATCCTTAACCCTAACCACTCTAACTAACCTTGGTTTAATCTCTACACTTGACCATGGTCAAGATATGATAAGTATTCATATTAGTTTTATTTTTAAAAAAAGAGAAGACTTATCATTCTTGCTTCATCTTCATCTTCTTCTTCTTCAAGCTTGCTACATCAATGGCAACTTGAGTTTTAGTGAGAGAAATCCAAATCTAAAATGAACCCACCTCCTATTTCTTCATCCTCTACCTCTTGTCAAGTGGTTTTGGGTGTTTTCTTCACAAGTTTCACTACTTGGTGAAGTCGGAGCTTGAACTAGTGCAACCTCGACGTAGATCGTCTTTGACACGAAGCCGACGAACTATTCCGCTCACTTCTCCGATGAAGCCGTCGCAAGAGTCCGAGGTTCGTGATGGACAGCGAGGGGACGACCACATGGAGCTAAGCAAGTGGAAATCCGGATCTACAAAGGTTGTAGCATCTTAACTTTAGTTAAATTGTTAACTAGTTTTCCGTTTCGCCTAAACATCTAGCAACGATCCGTTAACTAGGGTTTCTCGGCACCATAAAATTTAAAATTGGCATGTTCGATGCCTTGTGAGACCTCTAAAGGGTGCCTAGGAACCTTTCAGCTGAAGGGGGCTGCCTCGCTTCAGGTTTTGGCGGGTGACTTGCCGCGCCCGTAGGGGTCTAGGATTTTCATTGCACAGGCTATCCACACGACCAGGGGAGCGTCGGGTTTCAGTAGCGGCTCTATGAAACCCGGGGATCCCAGATATCTGTACATTTCTGTGATGTTGCATTTTATCACGCCTTGAGCGAAAATTATATATTATATATATACTAGTAGATGTTGTATATGTTTTACATCCGCGCTAGTCCAGTCCCCGCTCTGTCGTTAGTTAAGTAACCTAATGGGTGATGACGGGACCCAGTGGCGAATGCGGATGGCATATACGTACATCATTATTTTCGTTCTTTTATGGTGATCCATTGATGGGACTGCGTTGATTCGGATCAATGCAAGATAAACAAACCTATTCTGATGTTGTTGGAACATTTTTCAAAAAAAAAGAAGCTATTATTGCAATGACGTTCACTTTTGTTTTGCATCGTGGTATTCAGTTGGAATATCCTGCTCCTCAGTCGACGAGGCAAGGGCCGAGATCCCTTCACCGGGAGTGACCCCTTAGACAAAAGTTTGTGTCAGGGCAATAACTTCACTATAGCCGATTACTTTTTGCTTTGCATCGTGGTATTCAGTTGGAATATCCTGCACCTCATTCTACGGCGAAAGAGCCGAGATCCCTTCACCGGGAGTGACCTCTTTAGCAAAGGTTTTCGTCACTATATTTTTATAAAAAGTTATCCGGTTCCTTCAACGATATCAAGTTCATTACGTTAAAGGTTTTTCGCCAAAAACCAGCCGTAGCCCTCCGTCATTTCAGATTAGTATTGCTTAGTATTCGTGCTACGTATGTCGTGCATTGCCGAGGCGTAGTGTTCGGTAGCTCTGTAATGCTTTTCTGTCGCATGGATAAGTGGATTGGTTAGGACAGTCATACGGTTATGTTGGCATTGTCAAGGACTCGTACGGGTGGGTTTAACGCAATCAAGATAATGACGGGTTGAACTTGACTAGGACTCTTTGATATGTTGGCATTGTCAAGGTCACTTGGGTCCTAGGGGTAAAAACACACATCGGGAGTTTCTAAAGAAACTGAAACTTGCCAGGCATGCGCATACCTTCTGGAGTGTGGTGACTTGAGTGGATTCCGTCAAGTTATCATGCAATGATAGTTGGATCCCGATTCCCACTGATGAGTTGGTTTACTCCTCGGGTGATCCCGGCTAATTCTTCTTTTAGGTTTGGAGAAGAATTTGACGTTACAGTGGGAGGTTTCCAGATTAGATAAAGTGATAACCATTCTGATCTAGGTTAGAGTGCACGCTGAGTGTTTCTTTTCTCTCTCTCTTTGGCAGCGACCATTGACCCGACCCTAGACTATGACTCAGTGACCAAGTTAACCGAACCTTCTTAAACACTGGCTTTTGGATTGTCAGAGTTGCAGACCTCATTGCCACTCCTACTTTTACCCTTTTCTCCAGAACACCCCGTATTACTACAAACGTCCACTTCTATTGGACAAAACCATCGTATGGTTATATACGAACTCGAAGGAATTCGAGGATGGTTTCCGGTTCTGGAGAAAACGAATAGGATTATTCAGTTGTCTTTTCCTTTCACCTTCTCTCATTGCGAGTACTCCTTGGTTTAGGAGATAGTACACCTATTACGCAAATTGGATAGTCGTCTTCCAAACCATAGGCAGGTGCCGACCGGTAAGGAATGAAGAAAACCAATTAGCCTAAATGGTGTACAGAAGGTATTAAGTTAAGACAAAGAAAGGGATTAGTAAGAGGGCAAAGTAAACTGCGACTGCTATTCACGACCAAACCAAGTATTTCTTCGCCAATCCTAAATCACCTTTGTATTTCTCCAGGACACTCCGTATCACTATGAAGATCCCAAGTTTATTGGATAATCCATCATATGGTTATATACGAACTCGAAAGGAACTTGTTCCAGTTCGGGGATTGATCCTGGTTCAGGAGAAATTGGAATAAGGTTCATCCGGTTGTCTTTTATCTTCACCTTCTCTCGCATTGCGAGTGTTCCTAGGATTAGGACAGTACACCCATTATGCTTATTGGATAGTCTTCTTCCAAACCATAGGCTGGTGCCGAACGGTAGGGAAGGAAGAAAACCAATTGGCCTAATGGGGTGTACAAAAGGTAATGACTAAAGACATATAAAGGGATTTGGAGAGATGGCAAAGAATTATACGGTTACAGTTGTGAATCTGGATAATGGAAGAGGCATTACTAGGAATACCAGGATACCCCATCGAAACATTTTAATGTTTCAGTTTTACTGTGTACTGTTAAAAGAAAACTAATTTCCCAATTAGACACTTGCTCCAGGGTATGTATTTACCAGGTTTGATTCTCACATCTGTATGGTTTTTGTTAGTTATATGTATGCCCTAGAGGCCATTACTGTACATAGGATGTATATTGTAGTGGATGCTGGGACATATATAGGGAGGACTTTCTTGCTCGACATGATAGTATGCTATCTGGTTACACTTTACCTTAACGTGTATGCTGATTGTCTCTCTGTTACATGTTGGTAAAGCCCTTAGGATCTGTACTTGACTACCTGGACTATGATGCGGATCATACTAGTGCGGACATGGTAGTCCATAAGTACATCCTTCACAGTCCCTAGTCGTGGGTATATCGAGACGGGGCATCGATATACCAGAATAGACTAGCGTGTACCTTCTCGACCCATACAGATGGGCGATGGATGATCCCATATCCATTGGTGTTTGACATCAGAGATGATATACGGGTGCTCAGTAGAGACTGGGTACACTGGACGGACTCGCCGAGAACTCCCAGATGGTATTATACCTCACGTCAGATGGCAGTTCTCTGGTGACACTGGAACAGAGTAGTCTGTTGACCCGAGATCGTCATAGAGTCTTGTGTGGTTCCCACTGTGCTTTGATTTCCATCTTACCACGTCCAAGAGGGCATGCAAAACGGTGGTTTTTGGGTACAGTCCCGAGCTACATGGAGGCAATGAGCGATAGGAGGGGATTCGTCTCTCCCGGTATAGGGAGTTGATGTTGTGCTGTGTTCGATTGGCTATAACAGGAAATCCCTGGCCAGGGTTGCTGAGATTTACTGGTAAGTGTTACCAGTAGTTTCTCGAATAGTTATAGACCTCATATCGACACGACTTATTGAGCTATTGGGGTCTGACGTTTACCACCCCTAGGCGAGATATGCGACATATCAGACGATCAGACCGGACTGTACGGTAGTGTTACTGGTCGGATTCACTGGAGTGTGAGCGGGCTTGCTCGTCGATCTTCAGATCGCTCAATACCCGGGTGGCCGTTACGTTTAGCAGACCGCTTGCGGCTTGTGGGTGTTTGATATGATCATCGCCTGCTGCCGGCGTATTGACGAGTCTTTAGAGTCCTACACAGAGGTTTCCTGGCTCAAGCGAAACGAAATAGGAGCGCATATGAGATATGTGCGGGACCGAGAATAATACGTGTATGTGATACCGTATTACATTCTCGCGATGAATGTATCGGAAAGGTTGTATGCGATATAACCTAGTTACCGATTCAAGCGTTGATTCGATAAGCCGATACATTGAATACTAGTCGGTTGTGTGCGACATGACCGGATCATTGAATCAAGTGTTGATTTAATGATTTAATGCATAATTATATATTTGATATGTTACTTTGCACTAACTAGTATTGGTTCACTTTAAACGGATTTTCTCACTTGGATTGTGCACATTGTATATGTGATATATTTTTGTGCACTTGTATGTATCATGTTTGATGATGCATGCTAACTTGTGTTTTGTGTGAAGATTAAACCATGGTTGTGAGAGTGGTTAGGGTTTTATTTTCCATTACTTATTTATTCATTTATTTATTTGTTTATACATTTTGGAATATAAATGGAAAAGAGAAAAGAATGGTGGCTTTATTTGTTCTTTAGTTGAAGCTTCATGAAGCTTTGATAAAGTCAACCATTCTTATCTCATCCTTAACCCTAACCATTCCCACTAACCCTAGTTTAGTCTCTACACTTGACCATGGTTAATATTATGATAAGAATTCATTTTCTTTTCTTTTTCTATTAACTTATCATATCATTTTTCTTCTTCTTCTTCCTTGAACTCAAGAAGAAAAGCTTAGGTCATCAATGGTGATTGATGATAAAGAGTGAGAAATCCAATTCTAAATTGAACCCACTTCCTATTTCTTCATCCTCTACCTCTTGCCAAGTAGTAGAGTGTGTTCTCTTCACAAGTTTCATGACTTGGTGAAGTGAGAGCTTGATCTTGCGATGCTTCGACGTAGATCATCTTCGGCATGGACATCGACGACCTAGCTTGCCCATTCTCCGACGAAGCCGACGCTAGAGCCCGGATTTGATTTGGACAGCGGAGAGGACTTCGTTGCGGAGCTATGGAGGTGGAGCACCGGATCTACAAAGGTTGTATTTCCGTTAAACTTTTAGTTAAGTGTTAACTAGCTAGTTTTTCGCCTAGACATCTAGCCGATGATCCGTAGTTTAGGGTTTGTAGGCACCGTAAATTTTGAAATTGGCATGTTCGATGCCTTGTGAGACCTCTTGGGAGTGCCTAGGAACCCTACAGTGGTATCAGAGCCTAGCTAGAGCCTTAGGTGAAGTCCCGACGGAATTCGAAGTCCGAACGAACCCGGAACCCCAAAACAAATATGCTCTCTGTACTTTTTCCGAGAATGCGGATTTTTGTGTATTAAAATTGCCTAAAAAATTCAATAAATAATTATAACAATTACTGTGCAAACTCAGGTGAATAATTCATCAAACAGAGCGCGGAACCGCGGCAGAAGCCCAGCTTCTGCGGCGGTTCCGCGGCTAGGTGATGACGTCATCCTCCAAGATCTGCACAGTAACTCTTATTATTTTATGTTGGATTTTCTGGGAATTTTTAATACTTATTCAAGAGTTGAATTTTCTGCAGTTGTTTTGGGGATTCGATGTTTCGATCGGGGTATCAAATTTTGTCTATTTGGCTTTCCGGATAAATTTTAGAATATGTTAAAAAGTTCGACCGGATATAAATACCCAATTTTTCCCCTGTCGGGAAATTTCCAAGTGTTGGATTTTTCCGTAGTTTAACGACGTTCTAAGTAGTGCAAGTAACGCGATGGTCCCTCTAGAAGACAACAAACCTTAACTCGATTATGTGACCGTCTTGAACTGCCCTTTGAACCTTCGGGTTTGGGGCAGTACGGCGTGCCACATGTCAGGCGTTGGCTTGACCCTTCTACGGCTGGACCGTTGGTACTGAGGTACGAACTGAATGTTGTTAGACTTATTTCATGTGTTGATCTGTATTGGGAAAACTTGGGTGTTCGATTGTTCGATCGGAAAGTTTAACATTTTCTATTTATCTGGGATGGGATACAATAATTGGAATTCGCAAAAGTTATGTGATAACTGAATGAATGTTATAAACGTAGCAGTTTAGTCTCACTTGATCGGTTGCCACGGAATTTTGATGTGATCAAAAGTCCGTCGCAATCACGTAGCGTACGCGGATACTCGCCGGGTAAACTTAATAGACAGCCTCACTCCATAGCCCCGACCAAGTGACTGTAGGAGAACCCCGTCGCCGAAAGCATCCCTCCGGGTGCTCGCGGTAGCGGTGTTCCGCCTTGGTGCACTTCGTCGACGGTATCGGGGGTGTGGCCGTCTACTGAAGTTTCTGACGAGCATTCGATCAAAATGTCGGGAATCCTGTTGAATTGCCCGACTTGGTATTGAAAAGTGTTTTCGATAATGAGACTAAAATGCGGGGTTTATAATTGTTAGGCATGCGATGTCTAAGGAATTCATTTGGTCAGGCATGCGATGTCTGAGGAGGTTGTGGATTCCAACTGTTGTAGTTTTACACTTTCTTTTCTGTGACCGTAAGTGTAATATGTGATATCGCCGGTTTCGTTGCTATATGTCAACGACAATTGGGATGGACATATTTACTTACGTTGATGACATGTGATGTTATGTGTTGCTGGATATGTTATATTGGATCGTCGTGTTTGAATAGCCGGGTTTTTTTTATGTGAGATGAGTGTTTTTCATTTTCATTCATGTAAAAACTTGTATGTAATATTCTTTTATTGGGGCGCTTCCAGGTTGCGGAAGTTGTCACCGTTTGTATATTATTTACTTTTCCGCACTTGGATAGACCCAAGGAGGAGGGCACAAGTAACCGGGTTCTGGAGTCCAGTGGGAGACCAACTCGAGGAGTCGAGTCCGGGTCTCCTAACTCCAGGATTGGTAGGGTTGCTTGCCGCTCTCGTAGGGGTCTAGGGGTGTGGGTTTGGCTATTCATCACGACCGTGGAGTCCGTGTTTTATACTGGCTCGTATTGAAAACACGGACGTCCTAGTATATCCAATATTTCATATGATTCTTCTGCTGCGATATCTGTGATGTGATCATGATGATGTTCTGTGATAGATACAGTATATAGTATATATGATATATTATATAGACGTTACTTATGTTTTACACCCGCGCTAGCCCTGCCCTGCTCTGCCGTTAGTTACCTAACCTAACGGTGCACGAGGGGACATCGAGGCGAATGCGGATGGCATAAGTGTACGTCGTATGTATCTGTGATGTTTAGGTACTTTAATGATGGGACTTCATTAATGTGATTAATGAAATAAAAGAAACCTAAGATGTTGTAGAATCGAATTTCAAAATAAAACAGGTAGCTACAGTTCTTGCTTTGCACAGCGGTATATGTGATATATCCTGCACCTTATTCGATGAGGAAAGGACCGAGATCCCTTCACCGGGAGTGACTCCTTTAGCAATAACTGGCAGATGCTACACACTCGGTTTGTATTTTGATTGCTTTTAAGTGTTTTTGCTTTGCACAGTGATATATATGATATATCCCGCACCTCATTCGACGAGGAAAGGACCGACGATCCCTTCACCGGGAGTGACTCCTTTAGCAAAACAAGAAAAGCCTCAAAAGCACTCCATTTTAAAATCATTTGATTCTACAACAATATCAAGTTCATTACGCAATAGGTTTTCAGAAAAACCTGTCGTAGCCCTCCGTCATTTCAGATAAGTACTGGTTAGTATTCGTGCTACGTTTGTTGACTATGTTAAGGCGTAGTGTGCGGTAGCTAATTAGTGCTTATCTGCATAAGCATATGATGTGATTGGATTAGGGTAGTCGTGCGACTTTGTTGACTATGTTAAGGGTCGTGCGGGTGGGTTTAATTCAATCGGGAAATGACGGGTTGAACTTGACTAGCACTTATGATTTGTTGACTATATTAAGGTCATATAGCTGCTAGGGGCAAAATATTATCGGGAATTTCAAGTGCTGAAATTTGCAATGAGATTGCATACCTTCTATGAGATAGTTGGATCCCGATACCCGCTGCGAGTAAGAGTTACTCCTGGGAGAGTTTTATACATTACAATTAGCCGATCAAGTAGGTGTCTAGAAAGGTGTCAACGAGGTTACGCCTCTGGGAAAATGAGGTTTACATTAATTAGGTTCGTGCGAAAGCACGGGGGACCTCCCTCAAAGTACCGACACTGGCCTGGCTGAAAGATTGGCGAACTTGTAGTGTGTAATTAATCCCGGCTAGTCTTTCCTTTTAGGGTTTGAAGGAAGATTTGATAAAAAGCAGTGGGAGCCATCCTGATTAGATAAAATAAAAACCAATCGATTCTTGCAAGAGCGCACGCTGAGTGTTTTCTTCTCTATCTCTCCTGGTAGCGACCATATCACGCCTTAATCAAGATAATAATACGGATTATTGACCGAACCCGCTTGTTATACTGAGCTGGGGAACGTTGGTCCCGCTCCAACTTATAATTGTTATAAGACAGAGCAGGAAATTGGGGATTACCAGAATTCCCGTGCCGCCCAAACGAAGAGAGTGCATGCTGATGCATCATCTTCGGGTGTGTTCATTACAAAGAACTGTTTCTCAGTATCCTCTACGTCCTCGGTATTTGATACCAGATCAGGATCCCAGATATGTAATCTGTTACATAGGGCTACAGACAGGTAGAGAACTGAGAACGGGTGATAAGTTTCATGAGGCAGAAAACGGGGCAAGTGTTGCAGCCAAGTCTGTTGGTCACTGTCACCCCGTATTACCAATACATTGATTCTGAACGAATGTTATTAGATATCGAACCTGATATACCAAATCATATCACTCTCTTTGTTAGAAAAGAAAGGATATAATTTTGTATTGATGGATAATGTTTTGAACATTTCCTATATCAAAGGTTGATCGGTTCAGGCACGTTATCTAAAAGCATTGATGTTCTAAATCAAACTACAGTTCTTAGTATATGGAACACACACAAGAGGAAGAGTTCAGAAATGATCGGATTCTTCTTGAGGTATTGTAGACTAGGTCAGATCAATGTGACCCGACTGGCTAGAGTTACATAAAGATGCATATTTAAATTAGTTTGAATTTACATCTTGTGAAGCTTGCCAGTCATGTCACAAAGATATAATGACACCAACTCTGTTTATTGGAAACAGAGAAAGAGTTAGTGAACTCTTGGGATGATACATGTTGATGTATGTAGGTCCCCTGTCTACACATGCCAAGACTGGTTCTTTATACTTCATTACGTTCTCTGATGATCTCTTTAAATTCAGACCTATGTTACTGTTGAAACACAAGTCCGAACCTTTTGAGATATTCACAGAATATAAGCGAGAAGTAGAGAACCAGAATACGGGTATAAGTATTATGTCCTATGATGAGATCAGGGAGGAGAATACTTGTGCATGGAATTCTTGGAATGTTCTAAAGGAGAATGAGATTCTCTCTCAGCATTACTCCTCCGAATACACCATGCCACGACGGTATATCGGGGTGGAGCAATAACACCCTATATGATAAGGTGTGCTCTATGATGAGTACTACTGAGTTACCTTTTTCCTTTTGGGTGTTATGCACTTGAGAAGTTGCATACCTATTGAATAGGGTTCGAATCAAATCAATGCCTACCACTTCATATATGATATGGAAAGGGAAGAGCCCATGTCTTAAGTTAGTTAAGATTTGGGGTTGTCCGGCCTATGTCTAAAAGCAAAATCCGGACAAACTCGAGGCAAGGTTAGTTATGTAGAACTGGAAAGGTTCCAGCTATGCAAACTACAGAAGATGATTTGACAGAACCAAAGGATTCAGTAGATACCAACGAACCTCAGCCTCTCCGCCGATCTAGTAGGGTTCCTCACCCACCTGAGAGATACTTCTGTTTCTCTATGACAGTGGGAGCGAGGATTACATCATAAGATGATGACCCAACTAGTTTCGAGCTGGCCATCAAGAGTGGGACTCTGTAAGAATGGCTGGATGCTTAGTGAACTGAGATGGAATCCTTATACACCAACAAAGTATGGACTTTGGTTGCTATATCTGAAGGGTTAAATCCCCATCAGGAGCAAGTATATCTTGAGAAGATTACTTGGTGTAGATGGAAAAGTTGAGACTTTCAAAGCTAGACTTGTTAAAGATTTTCGTCATTGACCAGGCATGGATAATGATGAAACCTTTTCAAGTATCTATGCTTAAGTCCATCCAGATCCTACTTACCACGGCTACATACCATGACTACGATCTCTGGTGGTTGGGTGTCATGACAGCTTTTCTAAATGAAGTTTAGAAGAGAGTGTCTATAAGTACACAGCCAGAGGGCTTCGTAGACAGTGGGAGCAGCGGAAACGTGTGCAAGATGCTTTATAGGATAAAGCAGGCATCGCGGAGTTGGAACATCTGTTTTGATGAAGCGGTCAAAGAGTTTGACATCATCAAAATGGTAGATGAACCTTGTATATACAAAAAGGTAGTAGGGAGTATGGTGACGATCCTCGTAGAGTACGTGGATGACATACTCTTGATAGGGAAGGAGTTTCCAATGCTACGCTCGGTCAATCTCCGTTTATCACCAAAATTCTCCATATAGGATCAAAGTGATACCTTCTAAATCCTGGATTTTGGATCTATGAGATAGATCTAATTGGATGTTAGGACTCTCACTAGTTGTAGTGAGACGGTATCAACCGATCCTAGGGAGAATCACTGGAAGGGTTCCAGGGTGATAATGACGACTGAGTGTCAGTCGCAGGCATTGTCTTTACCCTCAGTAAAGGGACGGTATGTTGGAAGAGTTCCAAGCTAGATACCGTGACATACTAGACGATAAAGGCACGATACATCGCTACTTAAGATGCTACCAAAGAGGCTGTTTGGGTGTATATTGGTTCATGAGATGAACTACGTTCCAACCATTGTGAGACAATGGAGTTGTGGCTTATGCCAAGGAACGTCCGTCCCATCAGTGATCCAGACATATTCTAAGGCAGTGTCACTTGATCATGGAGATGGTTGATCTCCAGGGAGATCGAGGTTAGGAGAGTAGACTCAGAGGACAACACAGCGGATCCATTCACAAAGGCCTGTTCCCAGAGAGAGACTATTATGGGATGGTTGAGTATGAGATACTACAACCACTGCTACAGATGGCCCTAGTGCAAGTGGGAGATTGTTAGTTATATGTATGCCCTAGAGGCCATTACTGTACATAGGATGTATATTGTAGTGGATGCTGGGACATATATAGGGAGGACTTTCTTGCTCGACATGATAGTATGCTATCTGGTTACACTTTACCTTAACGTGTATGCTGATTGTCTCTCTGTTACATGTTGGTAAAGCCCTTAGGATCTGTACTTGACTACCTGGACTATGATGCGGATCATACTAGTGGGGACATGGTAGTCCATAAGTACATCCTTCACAGTCCCTAGTCGTGGGTATATCGAGACGGGGCATCGATATACCAGAGTAGACTAGCGTGTACCTTCTCGACCCATACAGATGGGCGATGGATGATCCCATATCCATTGGTGTTTGACATCAGAGATGATATACGGGTGCTCAGTAGAGACTGGGTACACTGGACGGACTCGCCGAGAACTCCCAGATGGTATTATACCTCACGTCAGATGGCAGTTCTCTGGTGACACTGGTACAGAGTAGTCTGTTGACCCGAGATCGTCATAGAGTCTTGTGTGGTTCCCACTGTGCTTTGATTTCCATCTTACCACGTCCAAGAGGGCGTGCAAAACGGTGGTTTTTGGGTACAGTCCCGAGCTACATGGAGGCAATGAGCGATAGGAGGGGATTCGTCTCTCCCGGTATAGAGAGTTGATGTTGTGCTGTGTTCGATTGGCTATAACAGGAAATCCCTGGCCAGGGTTGCTGAGATTTACTCGTAAGTGTTACCAGTAGTTTCTCGAATAGTTATAGACCTCATATCGACACGACTTATTGAGCTATTGGGGTCTGACGTTTACCACCCCTAGGCGAGATATGCGACATATCAGACGATCAGACCGGACTGTACGGTAGTGTTACTAGTCGGATTCACTGGAGTGTGAGCGGGCTTGCTCGTCGATCTTCAGATCGCTCAATACCCGGGTGGCCGTTACGTTTAGCAGACCGCTTGCGGCTTGTGGGTGTTTGATATGATCATCGCCTGCTGCCGGCGTATTGACGAGTCTTTAGAGTCCTACACAGAGGTTTCCTGGCTCAAGAGAAACGAAATAGGAGCGCATATGAGATATGTGCGGGACCGAGAATAATACGTGTATGTGATACCGTATTACATTCTCGCGATGAATGTATCGGAAAGGTTGTATGCGATATAACCTAGTTACCGATTCAAGCGTTGATTCGATAAGCCGATACATTGAATACTAGTCGGTTGTGTGCGACATGACCGGATCATTGAATCAAGTGTTGATTTAATGATTTAATGCATAATTATATATTTGATATGTTACTTTGCACTAACTAGTATTGGTTCACTTTAAACGGATTTTCTCACTTGGATTGTGCACATTGTATATGTGATATATTTTTGTGCACTTGTATGTATCATGTTTGATGATGCATGCTAACTTGTGTTTTGTGTGAAGATTAAACCATGGTTGTGAGAGTGGTTAGGGTTTTATTTTCCATTACTTATTTATTCATTTATTTATTTGTTTATACATTTTGGAATATAAATGGAAAAGAGAAAAGAATGGTGGCTTTATTTGTTCTTTAGTTGAAGCTTCATGAAGCTTTGATAAAGTCAACCATTCTTATCTCATCCTTAACCCTAACCATTCCCACTAACCCTAGTTTAGTCTCTACACTTGACCATGGTTAATATTATGATAAGAATTCATTTTCTTTTCTTTTTCTATTAACTTATCATATCATTTTTCTTCTTCTTCTTCCTTGAACTCAAGAAGAAAAGCTTAGGTCATCAATGGTGATTGATGATAAAGAGTGAGAAATCCAATTCTAAATTGAACCCACTTCCTATTTCTTCATCCTCTACCTCTTGCCAAGTAGTAGAGTGTGTTCTCTTCACAAGTTTCATGACTTGGTGAAGTGAGAGCTTGATCTTGCGATGCTTCGACGTAGATCATCTTCGGCATGGACATCGACGACCTAGCTTGCCCATTCTCCGACGAAGCCGACGCTAGAGCCCGGATTTGATTTGGACAGCGGAGAGGACTTCGTTGCAGAGCTATGGAGGTGGAGCACCGGATCTACAAAGGTTGTATTTCCGTTAAACTTTTAGTTAAGTGTTAACTAGCTAGTTTTTCGCCTAGACATCTAGCCGACGATCCGTAGTTTAGGGTTTGTAGGCACCGTAAATTTTGAAATTGGCATGTTCGATGCCTTGTGAGACCTCTTGGGAGTGCCTAGGAACCCTACAATTTTACAGATGATGAGTGGGAGTAAGTTATTGGGAATTAGGTGATCATCCTCATTATATCGGGATTCGTTGTAATTGGTGATATTTGAGGAAGTCACCTGGGTTGTTTGCCGGACGGCAAATATTTGGTTTTGAATATCCGTTGTTATGCACCAATTTCAAATTGATATATCTGTACGTCTATTTTTATAGAGTGAGATATACCTTTTTAAAATTATGTCTATGATATTTACCTATATCAGTGGATGGTTAGGTAAGGAGCATTGAACAGCGGTGTAATTCTTCTTAACCATAAGTACAGTTTTCAACCTACGACACACAGTGAATGAGTCATTTGACTTAAGCGACTTGTACAGAGTATTGTATGTTGTCCAGTGTCCATTAGGACAGTGGGGTTGGTTCTCGTACTATATTCTGTTTACTTTTGACTTCTCTAGTTCTTAGACATGTGTTTCATAGAAACACAGGGTCTGAGTTTTGAGGAGTTATTGGTATAAGAATAGAGTAGAGAACCAGGTATTGCAAGTATCGGGATTCTTCAAGGTGATCGAAGATGTAGATACTTGTGTATGGTATTCAGTTGATAGTAATGAGAACTTACTTCTCTTTCAGGTTACTCATAATTGAAAGTACTCCTAAGTTGAGTAACGCTGATCGTCCTCTCTTCCATTTAGTTGACATGCACTGGTGACAGCTGCATGATTTGAATCTGGTTAAATTAAATCAGTGCCTCTGTTGGATATAGAACAGTTCATATCTTAACGATGTTAAGGTACGGGGAGTTGTCCGGCTTATGCTTAAAACCAGACTCCGGATAACTCAAGACACGTTTCTGTAATGGCTGTTTGTGGGTTGACCCATGCTATGATGAGGGTTGATTTTCTACCATCTGGAAGATCAATAGTGATATTGTTCTTGACTCGCCACATTTTTAAAAGAAATGGATTTTTTCAGAAAACAGTAGTGGGAGTATGGTAGAACTGGAAGTGATTGCAGAACCGCAAACGATTACTGAAGATTTGATAAGAACCTAAAGATTCAATCTGATTTGACATTCCATTGGCCACTCCACAGATAAAGTGGGTAACCTCAGGGACCCGAGAGGTACTTCGGTATACTCAAGGACGGTGGCAGGGAGGTTCTTGTTTACCCAGACTTGCCATTGCTGTTGTTCCGGACTGTGAGACCCGGCAGGAGGATGAGTATAGCGTCGTTCTAAACTAGCTTTAGAAGTGTACGTCTATATGACTCTGCCAGAGGGTTGTTGTAGTCAGTGGGAGCAGCGGAAGCATAGTGGGCTAGAGGCTTGTGTCTATTTATAGACTTAAGCAGATATAGCGGAGATAGATCATCTATTTCTGATGTGAAGTCATAGGTTTGACTTCATCAGAATAGGGGATGGATCTGTTAAGAAGGTAGTAGGGTGTAATGTCCTGATATTTGGATGACATACACAGAGTAGGAAGTGATATTCCTATACTACGATCGGTTATACTTTGGTTGTCACACAGTAGTTTCTCCACATGGGACTTGGATATTATATCAGATATTCTGGTTACTAGATTTATGGTTTTAGATTTAGATTTGGGTGGTTTCCCAATCAGGGTACTTAGACAGCATTCTATTAGTATTTAGAATGGACGACTCCTGGCACGGTAGTGTACCTGTAGGTGATGGAGTCACCCTCTCTAAACGTGTCTTATAAACTAAAAGGGAGAGGGATACGCATGATTGGCAGATCACTTGCTTAGGCAATTGAGTCAATCATGAGATGTCAAGTACCACACCAGATGTTGTTCTTGCAGTAGATGCAATAAGTTGATATTAATCCAATCTTGGAGAAACAATCGGAAGCAGCTTTAGAACATGAGTTCATGTTTTAAGGATTTGATAACGGCAGCCTCCTTTAGGAGACGGTTATCATTCTAGGATTCCAAGGTGACATGGACGACAGGGTGGTCGTCAGAGTCATGATTTTCCCTCTGACGAGGGGCAGTATTTTGGACAGGTGGTCCAAGCAGATACTGAGGGAATGCAAGACGCAGGATACTGATTAAGTTCAGTTGACGATACAGTCTAAGAAGTTTGGATTTGGAGTTCATTTATGAGCTAGGTCCCATCAGACATCCAAACATATTCTAAGACAGGTATTGCTCGTTTCGGGAGATGGCTTTCTCCGTGAACTTGAGATAAAGAGAGACATAGATAGAAACACCACAGTGGATCCACTCACTGAGGCTATTCCTCGAACGCAATAGTTTCGCAAACGAGCTTTGTGAGACTGACTAATAGAGGAGTTGGGTGTTCGGTATCACACGGGCTGTGAGTATGCGACATCGCAATAATTAGCCTTGAGTGCAAGTGGGAGATTGTTGGAGATAGTGCCCTCAGAGTCAATTATTGGATCACAGGCACGTGATTGCAATGATTGAGGGAGGACCTATCCCGGTAGGACAGTCTTACTCAAGATGATAGTATGCTATCTGGTTTATCTTTATCATCGTGTACTGCTTTAGGTGACCTTACAAGTCGCTATTACACGTTGATAGAGCCCGTAGGATTCATGCTTGACTACCAGCAGTATGAGGGCGATCATATACGTGAGAACTGGAGTCTATAAGCACATCCTTAAAAGGTCCCTAGTCGTGGGAGTTTCGAGACTGGGCATCGATACTCCATTAGTAGACTAGTGTATACAGTCGAGACCCCGACGAGGGGCGGTGGCCGGTCTCACAAGCCATTGGTGTTAGTTGGTTCACCTAAGATGTATACAGGTGCTCATTGGGTTATGAGTACACCGGACAGGACTCGCCGGGAACCTGCTAGTTGGGATTATACCAGACGTCAGATAGCAGTTCCCTGGTGACATGTGTACAGGTTAGTTCATCGACCTGAGATCGTCATTTGTCTCGTGTGAGTTCCCACTGTGCTTTTATTACTACCCTACCACGGCTCAATGGAGTCGTGCAAACAGGTTTTAGTTGGGTACAGTCCCGAGCCACATGGAGGCAGTGAGCGGATCTGCAGGGGTTCGTCTCTCCCGGTATTGGGGGTGAGGTCGCGCTGTGTCTAGGAGAGCCATTACACAAAGCCCTCGGCCGAGGCAAGAGATTTACTGATAGGTATTCCAGTAGTATCTCAGGGTGTTCTGGGCTACACTCCGACATGACTTGTACCGCTTTTGGGGGTCTGACTTTTACCAACCCCCTAGGCCCGCCATGCGATGCTCATAGACGAACGGACCGGACTGTACGGATATTGTCACTGACATGCTCAGTAGGGTGTCAGGATGAGTTCGCTCATCGACGTCCCTTTTGGTCAATAGGTGGTGGCCCGTCATGTATGGCTAATACCTCTGATGTGCTAGTGGTTAAATCCACAGCCATTGTATTGACGAGTCTTTAGAGTCCACCACACTCAGTTACTCAAGTTTCGGGCGAAACGCTGTAGAGGCCGTATGGAGATATGGCAGGGTTCGATCAGATACGTGCGGTATTGCACGGATCGTGATCGGACGGATTTTACTTGCCGGCTTTGGCTTAAGCCGGATCCTAGTATTAGACAGTGTAGATTTTGTCTCTTTGCATTTGTGTTCAGTGGGAATACAAATGCAGGCATGCATATGCAGTAGCGGGGTTTTCCTCTAATTTATTACGGGATCAGTTTTTGAAGTTGCCAGTTTGCATTCCGTTCCGGCCAGTTTTCATTTGTTCCTTCACGGCCGGACTTTTCGATGGAGGGGGTTATTTGCAAGTGTGCAAATAACATTTTGTGGAGGGGTTTCTTGCTTTTGTGGCTTCATCATGAGATGCTTTTTCCATCTCATCCATTGCTTTTATTGTGATTGGATTTGAAATAGATTAGATTAGAAATGAGATGAGAGTTGATGTGAGGCTTGCTTTTGATATGGTCACCATTTCTATCTCCTACACTCACCTCCCTTGTATATTCTCTCCACCATTTTGATTAAGGGGGCCGGCCACAAAAGAGGGGAGGGAATGAGAGAGTTGTTTTTTTTTTTAGTGTGGAAATTATTCATCTCATTCCTCATGCTTGAAAAATATATACACCTTCATCCTCTCCAAAGTTCTTTCTCCTCTCCATCATCTCTATGGCAACTTCATACCCGCATCGAGACATGCTTTCTACACTACAACCTACAGTACCCTTGGACGCGTCGGCTAGCTAACTTCGCACCCGAGTTGCCTCGGTCCAGAGGTGGGAGCCCGTAAAAGTATTCGGCTACGTGGTGCCCTTTTCGACGAGGAGGTGACGGACGAGGATTCCGCGGGAGATCGGAGTGGAGACGAAGACCGGAGGACACGGATCACTCGGTATAGCTTCTACCCCTTTCTCTTGATAGCTAGGTTTAGGTTAATGGTTACGATCCTGGTATATTGTCCGCGATAGCACCGGTTTAAAGTTAAGAAAATTTTTGATTCCGTATTTTGGCCTCGAGTAGAAGGCCGGGCCGCTGCCGTGGCGCAACAAGGAGAATGAGATTCTCTCTAAGTGTTACTCCTCTGTATACACCACAGCACAACGGTGTATCAGGGCGGAGCAATTACACCCTATTTGATATGGTGCGCTCTATGATGAGTACTACTTTTGGGGGTTATGCACTTAAGAAGCTGCATACCTATTGAATTAGGTTCGAATCAGATCACTGCCTACCACTCCATATGAGATATGGTATGGGAAGAGCCTATCTCTTAAGTAAATTAAGATTTGGGATTGTCCGGCCTATGTCAAAAGCAAAATCCGGACAAGATCTAGGCAAGGTCAGTTCTGTAGAACTGGAAAGGTTCCAGCTATACAAAACTGCAGCCGATGATTTGACAGAACCAAAGGATTCAATAGTCCCTGACGAACCTCAGCCTCTCCGCCAATCTGGTAGGGTTCCTCATCCGCCTGAGAGATACTTCGGTTTCTCGATGACAGTGGGAGCAAGGAATGCATCATGAGATGATGACCCAACTAGTTTCGAGCAGGCCATCGAGAGTAGGGACTCTGTAAGAATGCCTGGATGCTTAGCGATCTGAGATGGAATCCATGTACACCAACAAAGTATGGACTTTGGTTGCTATATCTGAAGGGTTAAATCCCCATCAGGAGCAAGTATATCTTGAGAAGATTACTTGGTGTAGATGGAAAAGTTGAGACTTTCAAAACTAGACTTGTTGAAGGTTTTTCGTCATCGACCAAGCGTGGATAATGATGAAACCTTCTCCAGTGGCTATGCTTAAGTCCATCCGGATCCTACTTGCCATTGCTACATACCATGACTACGATATCTGGTGGTTGGGTGCCATGACTGCTTTTCTAAATAATGATTTAGAAGAGAACGTCTATAAGTACACAGCCAGAGGGCTTCGTAAACAGTAGGAGCAGCGGAAACGTGTGCAAGTTGCTTTACAGAATAAAGCAGGCATCGCGGAGTTGGAACATCTGTTTTGATGTGGTAGTCAAAGAGTTTGACTTCATCAAAATGATAGATGAACCTTGTATATACAAAAAGATAGTAGAGAGTAAGGCGGTCATCCTCGTATTGTACGTGGACAACATACTCTTGATAGGAAAAGAGTTTCCTATACTACGAACGGTCGATCTCCTCTTATCACATGGATTCTCTAATAGGATCAAGGTGATACCTCCTAAATCCTGGGATTTGGATCTATGAGATAGATCTAAATGGATGTTAGGGTTCTCACTAGGTTTAGTGAGGTGGTATCAATCGATCCTGGGTAGAATCACTGGGAAAGTCCCAGGCTGATAAGCACGACTGAATGTCAGTCACAGGCATTGTCTTTACCCTCAGTAGAGGGACGGTTTGTTGGAAGAGTTCCAAGCTAGATACCGTGGCAAACTAGACGATAAAGGCTGGTAACATCGCTATTAAAGATACTACCAAAGAGGCAGTTTGGGTGTATAATGGTTCATAAGATGAACTAGGTTCCTGCCATTGTGTGACAATGGAAGTGTGGTTTTGGCCCAGGAACCCTGGTCCCATCAGTGACCCAGACATATTCTGAGGCAGCATCACCTGATCATGGAGATAGTTGATCTCCAGGGTGATCGAGGTTAGGAGAGTAGACTCAGAGGATAACACAGCGGATCCATTCACAAAGGCTTTTTCCCAGAGAGAGACTTATATGGGATGGTTGAGTATTAGATACTGCAACCACTGCTACAGATGGCCCTAGTGCAAGTGGGAGATTGTTAGTTATATGTATGCCCTAGAGGCCATTACTGTACATAGGATGTATATTGTAGTGGATGCTGGGACATATATAGGTAGGACTTTCTTGCTCGACATGATAGTATGCTATCTGGTTACTCTTTATCTTAACATGTATACTTTCTGTCCCTCTGTTACATGTTGATAAAGCCCTTAGGATATGTACTTGACTTCCAGGACTATGATGTAGATCATACTAGTGGGGCCTGGGTAGTCAATGAGTACATCCTTCAATGTTCCTAGTCGTGGGAATATCGAGACGGGGCATCGATATTCCAGAGTAGACTAGCGTATATCTTCTCGACCCATGTGATGGGCGATGGATGATCCCATATCCATTGGTGTTTGACATCAGAGATGGTATGCGGGTGCTCAGTGGAGACTGGGTACACTGAACGGACTCGTCGAGAACTCCCAGATGGTATTATACCTCACGTCAGATGGCAGTTCTCTGGTGACACTAGTACAGCTTAGTCTGTTGACCCGAGATCGTCATAGAGTCTTATATGTCTTCCACTGTGCTTTGATTTCCAACCTACCACGGCTCTACTGAGTCGTGCAAACATGTGGTTTTTGGGTACAGTCCCGATTCACATGGAGGCAATGAGCGATAGGAGGGGATTCGTCTCTCCCGGTATTGGGGGTTGATGTTGCGCTATGCTCGACTGGCCATAACTGGAAATCCCTGGCCAGGGTTGCAGTGATATACTGGTAAGAGTTATCAGTAGTTTCATGCTTGTTATGGACCTTACATCGGCATGACTTATCAAGCTACTGGGGTCTGACGTTTACCACCCCTAGGCGAGATATGTGACATATCAGACGAACAGACCGGACTGTACGGTAAGTGTTACTGGTTGGATTCACAGGAGTGTGAGCGCGCTTGCTCATTGATCTTCTGATCGCTCAATACCCGGGTGGCCGTTACGTTTAGCAGACCGCTTGTGTCTTGTGGGTGTTTGATATGATCATCACCTGCTGCCGGCGTATTGACGAGTCTTTAGAGTCCTATACAGAGGTTTCTTGGCTCAAGCGAAACGAAATAGGAGCGCATATGAGATATGTGCGGGACCGGGAATAATACCAATATGTGATACTGAATTCTATTCTCGCGATTTGTATCATCGGACGGTTATATAAGATATAGCCGGGTTACTGAATCAAGTGTTGATTCGATACATTGATACACTAGATATTAGTCGGTTATATGCAATATGACCGGATCATTAAATCAAGTGTTGATTTAATGATTTAATGTATAATTATATATTTGATATATTACTTTACATTAACTAGTATTTGTTCACTTAAGATTGATTTTCTCACTTGATGTGCACAAGTTGTATATGTGATATATTTTTGTGCACTAGTTTGTATCATGTTTGATGATACATGCAAACTTGGGTGTGTGTATCACTTTACCAATGTTTAGGTTAATGGTTAGGTTTTATTTATTTTATTTATTTATTTTTGCAAAAATAAAATGGTGGATTTCTTGTTTTATGCTTGAAGCTTCATGAAGCTTTGAAAAGTCTAGCCATTTTGTTTTATGCCTTAACCTAACCATTACACCTAAACCCTAGTTTATTCTCTACTTGTGTTACTTCACCCATGGTTGCATTATGATAAGTATTCACTTGATTTATTATTTTCAAGAATAATTCATTTTCCTTCTTCTTCTTCTTCATCTTCTTCAAGTGAAGAAACCTTTCTTGAAAAATTTCAAGTGATGAAATCAAGTGAGAAATCCAAATCCAAAGTGAACCCACTTCCTATTTCTTCATCCTTTACCACTTGCCATGTTGTATAGGGTGTTATCTTCACAAGTTTCATGACTTAGTGAAGATAGAGCTTGGGTTTGAGTCGCCTCGACGTAGATCATCTTCGGCATCGAACTCAACGACCTAGCCCGATCATTTCTCCGACGAAACCATCGCTAGAGTCCAGGATCCTGATGATCGCAGCGAAGGGACGTCGTCACGGAGCTTTGGAGGTGGAGAACCAGATCTATAAAGGTTGTAGTCCCTTTCACTTGTAGTTAAGTTGTTAACTTGCTTGTTGTTTCGCCTTTACCTCTAGTAACGATCTTGCATAGGGTTTCTCGGCACCTAAATTGTTGAATTTGGCATGGTTGATCAGTTGTAGAACCTCATTGGTGTGCCTAGGATCCCTACAATTACAACCATGCTTCATTTAATACAAATGAATGAATCATCACATGAGTCATTAAATCATTTAATGCAAATAACACATCACCTCTCCACCTCATTTAGTTTAATTCATAAATGAATTAAAACTAAATGGATCACCTTTCTTCTAGAAGCTTCTCGAGTAATTACGAGAATGCCCCTCCCATCCGTATTTACGAAAAACACGGATATACTGAGACTGCATAAATCCAATAATCCAATACTAGAATCTGGCTTAAACCAAAGCCTGCTAGTATAAATTGTCCGAACATCACACGTGCACAAGTACGCGTATATGTCCAAACCCTGTCGTAAAACCATACGACCTCTATATCATTTCACCTGAAGCAGGGAAACTCTCTGTGTAGGACTCTAAAGACTCGATACTACGCTGGCAGTGGGTTTAACCGCAAGCCGCAAGCGGTACTAGCTGTACGTAACGGTCCCCAGGTAGATATCGATAAGAAGGTCGATGAGGAAACCCATCCGAACTTATACTGAGCCTGATGTGACAATCTCCGTACAGTCCGGTCTGTTCGTCTAAGACTATCGCATATCGGGCCTAGGGGGCGGTAAGCGTCAGTCTCCTAAAAGCGGTATAAGTCGTATCAGAGTGAAGCCCATTACACCTTGAGAAGCTACTGGAAAGTTACCAGTAAATCTCGCATGCCCTGGCCAGGGACTTTGCGTAATGGCTCTCCAAACACAGTGTGATATCAACTCCCAATACCGGGAGAGACGAATCCTATCTAATCGCCACTGCCTCCAAGTGCTTCGGGACTGCACCCAACTGCTACCTGTTTGCATGACTCTTTTGAGCCGTGGTAGGGTAGCAATCTAAGAACAGTGGGAATACACTCGAGGCGAAGCAGCAGTGTCAAGTCTACGGACTATGCTGTACTCATGTCACCTGGGAACTGTTAACTGACGATGGGTATAATACCAACCAACAGTTCCCTGCGAGTCCTGTCCAGTGTACCCGTAACCCAACGAGCACCTGCATACTATCTCCAGTACAACGTACTAATGGCTGTGGGACAGACCATTTCCCCTGCTGGGACAAGAAGCGTATACACTAGTCTACTCCGAAGTATCGATGCCCTGTCTCGATAATCCTACGACTAGGGACCTGAAAAAGGATGTGCTTATAGACTACCCGGCCCCCACTAGTGTGACTGCCATCACAACGCTTGTAGTCAAGCAAGATCCTATGGGCTCTATCAATATGTATTTGCGATATGCTTAAAAGAAACATATACACATAGTAAGATAGATATAAACCAAGCAGCATACTACTATGTTGAGCAAGATTGTTAATACAACTGTGAATATCCCAAGCTTCCATTAAGTAATATACAAACTAGTATGATACAATAATGGCCCCTAGGGCATATACACTAACAATTTTCTACTTGCACTAGGGCCATGTACTGGCGTATCGAATACCTATTATCTCGAATAGCCTCTCGAACTGTGTCTGAGGTATGGCCTTTGTGAATGTATCTGCAGTGTTCTCCTCTGTAGCAACTCTCCAGACCTCGATCTCCCAGCGATCTATGATCTCCCCGATCAGGTGATACTGCCTTAAGATGTGTCTGGACTTCTGATGGGACCTGGGTTCCTTCGCTAAAGCTATAGCGCCGTTGTTGTCACAATACAACGGTATTGGATCAACAATGGCAGGAACCACCTGATGTTCTGTTAGGAACTTCTTCATCCAGACTGCTTCTTTTGCGGCATCGCAAGTAGCAATATATTCCGCTTCCATCGTCGAGTCAGCAACGGTGTCCTGCTTAGAACTCTTCCAGCACACCGCCCCTCCATTGAGGGTAAAGACATAACCTGACATGGACTTGGAGTCATCCTTGTCACTCTGGAAGCTGGGGTCAGCAAAATCCTCGATCTGGAGGTCTTTTTCGCCGTAAACCAAGAACATATCCTTAGTCCTTCTCAGGTACTTGAGAATGTTCTTTACTGCTATCCAGTGCTTCTCCCCTGGGTTTGACTGATACCGGCTTACCGCGGTTAGTGCATAAGTGTTGGATATAGTGCCCTCAAAGTCAATTATTGGATCGCAGGTACGTGGTTGCAATGATTGAGGGAGGACCTATACCGGTAGGACAGTCTTACTCGAGATGATAGTATGCTATCTGGTTTGCCTTTATCAGTCGTGTACAGTTTTAGGTGACATGATCACTATTACACGTTGATAGAGCCCTTAGGATCCTGCTTGACTACCAACAGTATGATGGCGATCATATACGTGAGAGTTGGGTAGTCCATAAGCACATCCTTAAAAGTGGTCCCTAGTCGTTGGAGTTTTCGAGACAGGGCATCGATACTCCGGAGTAGACTAGTGTATACAGTCGAGACCCCGACGAGGGGCGGTAGCTGGTCTCACAAGCTATTGGTGTCAATTGGATCACCTAAGATGTATACAGGTGCTCATTGGGTTATGAGTACACCGGACAGGACTCTCCGGGAACCTGCTAGTTGGTATTATACCTAGCGTCAGATAGCAGTTCCCTGGTGACATGTGTACAGGTTAGTTCATCGACCTGAGATCGTTATTTTTCTCGTGTGAGTTCCCACTGTGCTTTGATTACTACCCTACCACGGCTCAAAGGAGTCGTGCAAACAGGTTTTAGTTGGGTACAGTCCTGAGCCACATGGAGGCAAGTGAGCGGATCGGCAGGGGATTCGTCTCTCCCGGTATTGGGGGTGAGATCGCGCTGTGTCTAGGAGAGCCATTACACAGAGCCCTCGGCCGAGGCAGGAGATTTACTGGTAGGTACTCCAGTAGTATCTCAGGGTGTTCAGGGCTACCCTCCAACACGACTTATACCGCTATTGGGGGTCTGACGTCCCCAGCCCCCTAGGCCCGATATGCGATGCTCATAGACGAACGGACCGGACTGTATGTATATTGTCACTGATGGGCTCAGTAGGGTTCCAGGATGAGTTCGCTCATCGGCTTCCCTTTCGGTCAGTACATGGGCAGCCGTTACGCACAGCTAGTGCCGCTGACGTGCTTGTGGTTAAACCCACTACCAGGGTACTGACGAGTCTTTAGAGTCCCCCATTGATAGTTTCCCAAGTTCGGGCGAAACGTTGTAGAGGCCGTATGGTTTTATGGCAGGGTTCGAAATTGCACGTGCACTTGTGCACGTGTCATATTACGGACAGATAATCCTGGTGGGCTTTGGTTTAAGCCGGATCCAAGTATTATATTGAGTCGGAATATTTTAGTCTCTCGTATTCGTATTCGGTCAGAATACGGATACAGGTATGTATATACAGGTGATGGGTATTCTCGTAATCCATTACGAGAATATTTTAGAAGATGCATTTCTTTTTGAATTAATCATTTTGGTTTAAATGATTAATGGAAATTATGACTCATGGTTGTGACTCATCAATTCTAGAATGTTCACTAATGACTCATGTAATGAGTCATCTAGTGAGTCATTAAGAATTAATGAGTTTTGTTTTGGGTTTGGATATTTGAGGAGATATTTTCATAAGATATTTTCTTTTGGTTTTTTGATAAATACCTCCTCTCATATCTATTCACAAGAGAGTGAGAAGAACAAAAAGTTTATGAGCTTAGTTTTCTTTTGCTCACTTGAGTTTTTCTTGAGTTCACCATTTCCAATCCTAAGTATCTTCATCAACCTCCACCCTAACCCTCTCATGTGATAAGAACCCTAGGATGTTTGAGATAAAGTATTCTACTCATTCTCTACTTCATCTTGGTCATCTCTTTTAGCAGACTTGATGATCGAGTTGCCTCGGTATAGAGACGGGAGCCCGTTTAAAGATCCGTTGACGTGGTGCCACCTCGATGAGGAGACAAGAGATCGGAGTTGCCGCGAGGAGCATGGGATGATGGCTAAAGACCGAAGGACTCGGATCGATCGGTATAGCCTTTCTACCTCTTTACAGTTTGTTAGTTTTGTAGGGTTCCTAGGCCCCCTAATGAGGTCTCACAAGGCATCAACCATGCCCGTTTCAAAAATTCTAGGTGCCGAGAAACCCGACTACGGATCGTTGGCTAGATTTCTAGGCGAAAAAGCTAACTAGTTAACACTTAACTAAGAGATACGGAAATACAACCTTTGTAGATCCGGTCCTCCACCTCCACGGCTCTGAGATGAGGTCCTCTCCGCTGTCCAAATCAAATCCGGGCTCTAGCGTCGGCTTCATCGGAGAATGGACGGGCTAGGTCGTCGACGACGTGCCGAAGATGATCTACGTCGAAGCATCACTAGATCGAGCTCCACCTTCACCAAGTCTTGAAAACTTGTGAAGGAAACACACTCTACTACTTGGCAAGAGGTAGAGGATGAAGAAATAGGAAGTGGGTAGACTTTAGTTTTGGATTTCTCACTCATTTCATCAATCCACCATTGATGAAGTGAAGGTTTTTTCTTGAGATCAAGGAAGAAGAAGAAGAATATTATGATAAGATTAATTAGAAAAGAAAAGAATAATCATTCTTATCATCAGTAACGTCTGTATAATATATCATATATACTATATACAGTATCTATCACAGAACATCACATGATCACATCACAGATATCGCAGCAGAATAAACATATGAAACATTGGATATACTAGGACGTCCGTGTTTTCAATACGAGCCAGTATAAAACACGGATTCCACGGTCGTGATGAATAGCCAAACCCACACCCCTAGACCCCTACGAGAGCGGCAAGCAACCCTACCAATTCTAGAGTTAGGAGACCCGGACTCGACTCCTCGAGTTGGTCTCCCACTGGACTCCAGAACCCGGTTACTTGTGCTCCCCTCCTTGGGTCTATCCTAGTGCGGAAAAGTAAAAAATATACAACAACGGTGACAACTTCCGCAACCTGGAAGCGCCCCAATAAAAGAATATTACATACAAGTTTTTACATGAATGAAAATGAAAAACACTCATCTCACATAAAAACCCCCCGGCTATTCAAACACGACGATCCAATATAACATATCCAGCAACACATAACATCACATGTCATCAACGTAAGTAAATATGCGCATCCCAATTGTCGTTGACATATAGCAACGAAACCGGCGATATCACATATTACACTTACGGTCACAGAAAAGAAAGTGTAAAACTACAACAGTTGGAATCCGCAATCTGCATAGACATCGCATGCCTAATCAAATGAATACCTTAGACATCGCATGCCTAACAGTTATAAACCCCGCATTTTAGTCTCAAAATCGAAAACTCTTTTCAATATCAAGTCGGGCAATTCAACAAGATTCCCGACATCCTGATCGAATGCTCGTCGCAAACTTCAGTAGGCGGCCGCACCCCCCGATACCGACGACGAAGTGCACCAAGGCGGAACACCGCTGCCGCGAGCACCCGAACGGATGCTTTCGGTGACGGGGTTCTCCTACAGTCACTTGGTCGGGGCTATGGGGTGAGGCTGTCTATTAAGTTTACCCGGCGAGTATCCGCGTACGCTACGTGATTGCGACGGACTTTTGATCACATCAAAATTCCGTGGCAACCGATCAAGTGAGACTAAACTGCTGTGTTTATAACATTCATTTAGTTATCTCATAACTCTTTGTGAATTCCAATTATTGTATCACATTCCGGATAAATAGAAAATGTTAAACTTTTCGATCGAATAGTCAAACACCCAGGTTTTCCCGATACAGCTCAATACATGAAATAAGTCTAACAACATTCCGTTCGTGCCTCAGTACCAACGGTCCTGCCGTAGAAGGGTCAAGCCAACGCCTCACATGTGGCACGCCGTACTGCCCCAAACCCGAAGGTTCAAAGGGCAGTTCAAGACGGTCACATAATCGAGTTAAGGTTTGTTGTCTTCTAGAGGGTCCATCGCGTTACTTGCACTACTTAGAACGTCGTTAAACAACGGAAAAATCCAACACTTGGAAATTTCCCGACAGGGGAAAAATTGGGTATTTATATCCGGTCGAACTTTTTAACATATTCTAAAATATCCGGAAAAACATAAACAAAGTTAAATTATCCGATCAAATTAACGAATCCCCAATAAAACCCTAGAAAACTCAACACCTGAGTGGAATTAAAAAATTCACATCAAAAATTTCCAAGAAAGGACCTAAGAATAAATATATGAAATTTGAGGGACTAAGTCGAAATTTGGGCCGCGGAAGCGCCGCCAAACCCCTGGATTGGCCGCGGATCCGCGCTCCAATTATTGAATTAGTCGACCAAACTTCACAGTAATTCTTAGTTTTTCCTGCTTATTTTTCTGCATATTTTTAATTCACAAAATACAACAGTTTTGAAAAATGTACAGAGAGCGATTTTGCTTGGGGTTTCGCGGTTCGATCGGATCTCTAACTTCGTCTACCGATCGCCTAAGGCTCTAGCTAGGCTCTGATACCACTGTAGGGTTCCTAGTCCCCCTAATGAGGTCTCACAAGGCATCAACCATGCCCGTTTCAAAAATTCTAGGTGCCGAGAAACCCGACTACGGATCGTTGGCTAGATTTCTAGGCGAAAAAGCTAACTAGTTAACACTTAACTAAGAGATACGGAAATACAACCTTTGTAGATCCGGTCCTCCACCTCCACGGCTCCGAGATGAGGTCCTCTCCGCTGTCCAAATCAAATCCGGGCTCTAGCGTCGGCTTCATCGGAGAATGGACGGGCTAGGTCGTCGACGACGTGCCGAAGATGATCTACGTCGAAGCATCACTAGATCGAGCTCCACCTTCACCAAGTCTTGAAAACTTGTGAAGGAAACACACTCTACTACTTGGCAAGAGGTAGAGGATGAAGAAATAGGAAGTGGGTAGACTTTAGTTTTGGATTTCTCACTCATTTCATCAATCCACCATTGATGAAGTGAAGGTTTTTTCTTGAGTTCAAGGAAGAAGAAGAAGAATATTATGATAAGATTAATTAGAAAAGAAAAGAATAATCATTCTTATCATCAAAGTAACCATGGTAAAGTGTAGAGAATTAACTTAGGTTAAATAAATGGTTAGGGTCAAGGTTACATGAAGCTTCTACTAAACAACAAAAAAAGCCACCATTCTTTTTCTCTTTTCCATTCATTTTCCAAAATGAATAAATAGATAAAGGAAAATAGAAAAGGAAATAAAACCCTAATCATAAGTTTAAACATGGTTTAATTCTTTACACTTAACCAAGTAAACATGTATCATCAAACATGATACAAACAAGTGCACAAAAATATATCGCATATACAATGCGCACAACCGAGTGAGAAAATCCATTTAAAGTGAACCGATACTAGTTAATGCAAAGTAATATATCAAATATATAATTATGCATCAAATCATTAAATCAACACTTGATTTAACGATCCGGTCATATCGCATATAATCGACTAGTATCTTTAGTAACAACTTATCGAATCAACACTTGATCCGATAACCCGGCTATATCGCATATAACCGATCAATGTCACATCGCGAGAATCAAATACAGTATCACATACTGGTATCATTCTCGGTCCCGCACATATCTCATACGCGCTTCTATTTCGTTTCGCTTGAGCCAGGAAACCTCTGTGTAGGACTCTAAAGACTCGTCAATACGCCGGCAGCAGGTGATGATCATATCAAGCACCCACAAGCCGCAAGCGGTCTGCTAAACGTAACGGCCACCCGGGTATTGAGCGATCTGAAGATCGACGAGCAAGCCCGCTCACACTCCAGTGAATCCGACCAGTAACACTACCGTACAGTCCGGTCTGATCGTCTGATATGTCGCATATCTCGCCTAGGGGTGGTAAACGTCAGACCCCAATAGCTCAATAAGTCGTGTCGATATGAGGTCTATAACAATTCGAGAAACTACTGGTAACACTTACCAGTAAATCTCAGCAACCCTGGCCAGGGATTTCCTGTTATAGCCAATCGAACACAGCGCAACATCAACCCCCTATACCGGGAGAGACGAATCCCCTCCTATCGCTCATTGCCTCCATGTGACTCGGGACTGTACCCAAAAACCACCGTTTTGCACGCCCTCTTGGATGTGGTAAGATGGAAATCAAAGCATAGTGGGAACCACACAAGACTCTATGACGATCTCGGGTCAACAGACTACTCTGTACCAGTGTCACCAGAGAACTGCCATCTAACGTGAGGTATAATACCATCTGGGAGTTCTCGGCGAGTCCGTCCAGTGTACCCAGTCTCTACTGAGCACCCGTATATCATCTCTGATGTCAAACACCAATGGATATGGGATCATCCATCGCCCATATGTATGGGTCGAGAAGGCATACGCTAGTCTACTCTGGTATATCGATGCCCCGTCTCGATACACCCACGACTAGGGACTTTGAAGGATGTACTTATGGACTACCATATCCCCACTAGTATGATCCGCATCATAGTCCAGGTAGTCAAGTACAGATCCTAAGGGCTTTACCAACATGTAACAGAGAGACAATCAGCATACACGTTAAGGTAAAGATCAACCAGATAGCATACTATCATGTCGAGCAAGAAAGTCCTCCCTATATATGTCCCAGCATCCACTACAATATACATCCTATGTACAGTAATGGCCTCTAGGGCATACATATAACTAACAAGTTTAGCGTTAATGGCAAGATCCGGGTTATAGTATGCGATAGCGCTAGTTATAAAAGTTTTTGTTCCGTGTTTGGCGTCAGAATGACGGCCGGGGCGCTACCGTAGACTTACATGGTGTCTGAGCCACGCCATTAACCGTTACTAACTTGTTGTAACGTGTTTAAAACAACGATCGAACGAAATTTCAAAAACCGCACTTTTCATGGTAAAGTTTCTGTTGATTTTTAAAACTGGTCTAAAAATCATTTTGAGCATCTCAGAAAATCGAGCAGGCTTTTTTAAGAATACTGTAGAAATTTGGTCAACTGTTCCCTCAAGAGCGCCGTGGAACCGCCGCACAAGCCATGTATTGGCCGCGGTTCCGCCGCCGTTTTGGAGCAACAGTGTACCATTTTTCTACAGTAGTGTCTTTCATGGGAAATTATGGTTTCTGGAATATTTTGTTCGGGCCCAGATTTTGTTTGAGTATTGCAGTTGTACTTGGGGCCCACTTCGGGAAGTTTTGTCGATCGGAATTTTAAACTTGTTAGTTTACAGTACTTACATTATGTCTCCGACCGTGAATGTCATTCGAGCGGTAAATTGCGTCTAATTGCTATAGTCCCTTTAGACGGGTTTGCGAACGCGACATTCACGTTGATGTTTTGTGTTGTGCTGTGATATTGCGGATTTGTCGTGGTGGATAGCTGTGTGCAATGGTAGTGCAGTTTGGATTTATTTGTACATTTGATATTGCGGGGCGAGCGTCCAACATGTGGACTGCCGTCACTGCCTGTTTATATAATATTCTTTTGGGGCACGACCGGGCTGAGGTCGATGTACCTGTTGTATATATTTTTCTTTTCTGTACTAGGTTTATCCCGCGTTGGAGTGCACGGATAGCCGGGTTCTGAAAGGCAACGGGTCCGTATCTCATGACTTTGAGAGGCAAAAGGGCCTCACTCTAGAATTGGCAGACTGTTCGCCGCACTCATAGGGGGTACAGCTTGACCCAAGATGGGGTGCTCATGTTACCGGATTCCGTGAAGTGCAGGGTGGTCCATTCACTTTGCTGTAGGGGGCTGCCTCGCTTCACGTTTTGGCGGGTGACTTGCCGCACTCGTAGGGGGTCAAGGTTTTCATTGCACAGGCTATCCACACGACCATGGGAACGTCGGGTTTCAGCAGAGGTTCTGTGAAACCCGGGGATCCCAGATTATCTGTATTGTTCTGTGATGCTTATTACTTTTCTGTAATGTTGCATATTATCACGCCTGGAGCGATTATTGTATATTGGTATATATACTAGTAGATGTTGTATATGTTTTATACCCGCGCTAGTCCAGTCCCCGCTCTGTCATTAGTTAAGTAACCTAACGGGTGATGACGGGACCCAGTGGCGAATGCGGATGACATATACGTACATTTTATTTTCGTTCTTTTCTGGTGTGATTAATTGATGGGACTGCGTTGATTCTGATCAATGCAAAGGAAAACAAACCTGTTTGGACGTTGTTGGAACAGTTTTAAAAAGTGTTATTACAAGGATGTTTTCTTTTGTTTTGCACAGTGGTATTCAGTTGGAATATCCTGCACCTCATTCGACGAGGCAAGGGCCGAGATCCCTTCACCGGGAATGACCCCTTGAGCAAAAGTTTGTGTCAGGGTAATAACTTCACTATAGTCAATTATATGTTACTTTGCATCGCGGTATTCAGTTGGAATATCCTGCACCTCATTCCACGAGGAAAGAGCCGAGATCCCTTCACCGGGAGTGACCTCTTTAGCAAAGGTTTTCGCCACTATATTTTTATAAAAAGCTATCAGGTTCCTTCAATAAGATCAAGTTCATTACGTTAAAGGTTTTTCTCCAAAAACCAGCCGTAGCCCTCCGTCATTTCAGATAGGTAGCATGTAGTATTCATGCTATGTTTGTTGGCCTTCGTCAAGGCATAGTGGATGGTAGCTGCTTGTTACTTTTCTGTTGCATAGATAGATGCGTTGGTTTAGGACAGTCGTATTATCTTGTTGGCCTTCGTCAAGGGTATGTACGTGTGGGTTCAAATTAACAAGATAATGACGGGTAGAACTTGACATCTGACTTATGATTTGTTGGCCTTCGTCAAGGTCATAAGAACATGGGGTAAAAATCATATCGGGAGTTTCTAAACAAACTGAAACTTGCCAGGCATGCGTATACCTTCTGGAGTGTGATAACGTGAGTGGATACCTTCACGTTATCATGCGATAAGAGTTGGATGCCGATTCCCACTGATGAGTTAGTTTACTCTTCGGGTGATCCTGATTGATTCTTCTTTCAGGTTTGGAGGAGAATTTGACAGTACAGTGGGAGGTTTCCTGATTAGATAAAGTGATAACCATTTTGATCTAGGTTAGAGTGCACGCAGAGTGTTTCTTTTCTCTCTCTCTTTGGCAGCGACCTTTGACTGACCCTAGACTATGAATCAGTGACCAAGTTGACCGAACCTTCTTAAAATACTAGATTTTGGATTGTCTAAGTTGCATAAGTCATTGCCGCTCCTTCTTTTACCCTTTGCATTTCTCAGAACACCTCGTATCACTACGAACATCCACTTCCATTGGATAGATCCATCGTATGGTTATATACGAACTCGAAGCGACTTCTTCGAGGATAGATCTAGGTTCAGGAGAAATTGAATTGGTTTATTCAGTTGTCTTTTATCATCACCTTCTCTCAGGTTGCGAGAGCTCCTTGGTTTAGGAGAGTACACCTATTACGCTTAGTGGATTGTCTTCTTCCAAACCATAGGCAGATGCCGAAAGGTAGGGAATGAAGAAAACCAATTAGCCTAAGTAGGGTGTACAGAAGGTAATAAGTAAAGACAAAATAAAGGGATTAGAAAGAGGGCAAAGTAAATTGCGACTGCTATCATTCACGACCAAACCACATACTTCATCGCCACTCATACTTCACCTTTGGTTTTTTCCCCAGTTCGAGAGAAATAGAATAAGGTATTATTCAATTGTCTTTTATCATCACCTTCTCTCAGGTTGCGAGTACTCTTAGGATTAGGAGAGTACATCTATTATGCTTACTGGATAGTCTTCTTCCAAACCATAGGCTGGTGCCGAACGGTAGGGAAGAAAGAAAACCACTGAGCCTAACGAAGTTGTACAGAAGGTAATAACTAAAGACAAATAAAGGGATTTGGAGAGATGGCAAAGAAATATACGGTTACAGTCATGAATTGGATTATGGAAGAGGCATTAGTATGAATACCATGATACCCCTACGAAACATTTTCATGTTTCGGTTTCACTGTGTATTGTTAAAGGAAAACTGATTTCCCGATTAGATACTTACTCCAGGGTATATATTTACCAGGTATGATTCTCATATCTGTATGGTTTTACAGATGATGAGTGGGAGTAAGTTATTGGGAAATTAGGTGATCATCCTCATTATATCGGAATTCATTGTAATTGGTGATGTTTGAGAAAATCTCCTGGGTTTTTGCCAGACGGAAAGTATTTGGTTTTGAATATCCGTTGTTATGCACCAATTCCAAATTAATATATCTGTACGTTTATTTTTATAAAGTGAGATATAACTTTTTGATATTATGTCGATGACATCTATCTATATCAGTTGACGATTGGGTAAAGAGCATTGAACAACGGAGTAGTTCTTAACCATAAGTACAGTTTTCAACCTACGATGCACAGGTTTTGAGTTATTCAACTCAGGGGACTCATACAGAGTATTGTATGTTGTCCAGTGTCTATTAGGATAAAGGGGTTGGTCCTCGTACTATGTTCTGTTTACTTATGACTTCTCTAGTTTTTAGACAAGTGTTTCGTAGAAATACAAGGTCTAAGTTTTGAGAAGTTGTGGGTATAGGAATAAAGTAAATAACTAGATGTCGCAAGTATCGGGATTCTTCAAAGAGATCGAAGATGTAGATACTTGTGATTGGTATTCAGTTGATAGTAATGGTTTTGAGAAACTTGTTTCTCTTTCAGGTTACTCATAATTGGATGTATTCCTAAGTTGAGTAATGCTGGTTAGCCTCTTTCCATTAAGATGATATGCACTGGAGACAGCTGCATGATTAGAATCTGGTTCCAATTAAATAAGTGCCAAAGTTTCTATATTGGATATAGAATGGTTCATATCTTAACGATGTTA
This sequence comes from Agapanthus africanus, assembly GCA_030015575.1. Lineage (NCBI taxonomy): Eukaryota > Viridiplantae > Streptophyta > Magnoliopsida > Asparagales > Amaryllidaceae > Agapanthus > Agapanthus africanus. The sequence goes on along the minus strand of JASDDO010000024.1, from coordinate 550,431,812 downwards.
AGGTATGGGGAGTTGTCCGGCTTATGCTTAAAACCAGACTCTGGATAACTCAGGGCATGTTTCTGTAATGGCAGTTTGTGGGTTGGCCCAGGCTATGACGAGGGTTGACTTTCTACCATCTGGAAGATCAATGGTGATATTGTTCTTGACTCGCCACAGTTTTAGTAAAATGGATTTTTTCAGAAAACAGTAGTGGGAGTATGGTAGAACTGGAAGTGATTCCAGAACCGCAAACGATTACGGAAAATTTAATAGGACCTAAATATTCAATCAGGTTTGACATTCCATTAGCCACTCTGCAGATATGGTGGGTAACCTCAGACACCCGAGAGGTACTCCGGTAGCCTCAAGGACGGTGACAGGGAGGTTCTTGTTTACCCAGACTTGACACTACTGTTGTTCCAGGCTATAAGACCCGGCAGGAGGTTAAGTATAGCGTCGTTCTAAACTAGCTTTAGAAGTGCATGTATATATTATTCTGCTAGAGGGTTGTTGTGGTCAGTGGGAGCAGCGGAAGCATAGTGGGCAGGGAGCTTATGTCTATTTATAGATTAAAGCAGATATAGCGGAAATAGATCATCTAATTTTGATATGACAGTCATGGGTTTGACTTCATCAGAATAGGGGATGGATCTGTTGAGAAGGTAGTAAGGTGTGATGTCCTGGTATTTGGATGACATGCACTTTGTAGGAAGTGAAGTTCCTATACTACGATCGGTTGTACTGTGGTTGTCACACAGTTGTTTCTCCATACAAGATATGGATATAATATCAGACATTCTGGTTACTAGATTTATGGTTTCAGATCTAGATTTGGGTAGTATCCCAATCAGGATACTTTGACAGTATTCTAATAGTATTTTAGAATAGATGAATCCTGGCATAGTGGTGTACCTCCAGGTGATGGAGTCACCCTCTCTAAAGGTGTCTTACAGACTAAAGGGGAGAGGGATATGCATAATTGGCAGATCACTTGCTTAGGCAATTGAGTCAATCATGAGATATCAAGTACCACACCAGATGTTGTTTTTGCACTAGATGCAATAAGTTGAGATATTAATCCAATCCTGGAGAAACATTCGGAAGCAGTTTTAGAACATAAGTAAATGTTCTACGGATTTGATAACGGCAGCCACCTTCGGGAGACGGTTATCATTCCAGGCTTCCAAGATGACATAGATGACAGAGTGATTGTCAGAGTTATACTTTTCCCTCTGACGAAGGGGGCAGTATTATGGACAGGTGGTCCAAGAGGATACTGTGGGAGGCATGGTGCAGTGGTTCAGTTGACGATACATTCTAAGAAGTTTAGATTTGGAGTTCATTTATGAACCAAGTCCCATCAGATATCCAGACATATTCTAAGATAGGTATTACTCAATTCGGGAGATGGTTTTCTTCGCGAACTTGAGATTAAGAGAGACATAGAAAGAAATATCAGGGCGGATCCACTCATTGAGGCTATTTCTCGAACACAAGGGTTTTACAAACGGGCTTTGTGAAACTAGTTAGTAGAGGAGTTGGGTGTTAGGTATCACACGGGCTGTGAGTATGCGACATCACAATAATTAGCCTTAAGTGCAAGTGGGAGATTGTTGGATATAGTGCCCTCAAAGTCAACTATTGGATCGCAGGTACGTGATTGCAATGATTGAGGGAGGACCTATACCGGTAGGACGGTCTTACTCGAGATGATAGTAAGCTATCTGGTTTGCCTTTATCAGTCGTGTATAGCTTTAGGTGACATGATCACTATTACACGTTGATAGATCCCTTAGGATCCTGCTTAACTACCAACAGTATGATGGCGATCATATACGTGAGAGTTGGGTAGTCCATAAGCACATCCTTAAAAGTGGTCCCTAGTCGTGGGTGTTTTCGAGACAGGGCATCGATACTCCGGAGTAGACTAGTGTATACAGTCGAGACCCCGACGAGGGGCGGTGGCCGGTCTCACAAGCCATTGGTGTCAGTTGGATCACCTAAGATGTATACAGGTGCTCATTGGGTTATGAGTACACCGGACAGGACTCGCCGGGAACCTGCTAGTTGGTATTATACCTAGCGTTTGATAGCAGTTCCCTGGTGACATGTGTACAGGTTAGTTCATCGACCTGAGATCGTCATTTGTCTCGTGTGAGTTCCCACTGTGCTTTGATTACTACCCTACCACGGCTCATAGGAATCGTGCAAACAGGTTTTAGTTGGGTACAGTCCCGAGCCACATGGAGGCAAGTGAGCGGATCGGCAGGGGATTCATCTCTCCCGGTATTGGGGGTGAGATCGCACTGTGTCTAGGAGAGCCATTACACATAGCCCTCGGCCGAGGCAGGAGATTTACTGGTAGGTACTCCAGTAGTATCTCAGGGTGTTCAGGACTACCCTCCGACACGACTTATACCGCTATTGGGGGTCTGACGTTACTAGCCCTCTAGGCCCGATATGCGATGCTCATAGACGAATGGACCGGACTGTACGTATATTGTCACTGATAGGCTCAGTAGGGTTCCAGGATGAGTTCGCTCATCGGCTTCCCTTTCGGTCAGTACATGGGTAGCCGTTATGCACAGCTAGTGCCGCTGACGTGCTTGTGGTTAAACCCACTGCCAGGGTACTGACGAGTCTTTAGAGTCCCCCACAGATAGTTTCCCAAGTTCGGGCGAAACGTTGTAGAGTCCGTATGGTTTTATGGCAGGGTTCGAAATTGCATGTGCACTTGTGCACGTGTCATATTTCGGACAGATAATACTGGTGGGCTTTGGTTTAAGCCAGATCCAAGTATTATATTGAGTCGGAATATTTTAGTATCTCGTATTCGTATTCGGTCGGGATATGGATACAGGTATGTATATACAGGTGAGGGGTATTCTCGTAATCCGTTACGAGAATATTTTAGAAGATGCATTTCTTTTTGGATTAATCATTTTGGTTTAAATGATTAATGGAAATTATGACTCATGGTTGTGACTCATCAATTCTAGAATGTTCACCAATGACTCATGTAATGAGTCATCTAGTGAGTCATTAAGAATTAATGAGTTTTGTTTTGAGTTTGGATATTTGAGGAGATATTTTCATAAGATATTTTCTTTTGGTTTTTTGATAAATACCACCTCTCATATTTATTCACAAGAGAGTGAGAAGAACAAAAAGTTTATGAGCTTAGTTTTCTTTTGCTCACTTGAGTTTTTCTTGAGTTCACCATTTTCAATCCTAAGCTTCTTCTTCAACCTCCACCCTAACCCTCTCATGTGATGAGAACCCTAGGGTGTTTGAGACAAAGTATTGTACTCATTCTCTACTTCATCTTGGTCATCTCTTTTAGCAGACTTGATGACCGAGTTGCCTCGGTATAGAGGCGGGAGCCCATTTAAAGATCCGTTGACGTGGTGCTACCTCGATGAGGAGACAAGAGATAGGAGTTGCCGCGAGGAGCGTGGGTTGATGGCTGAAGACCGAAGGACTCGGATCGATCGGTATAGCCTTTCTACCTCTTTAAAGTTTGTTAGTTTAGTGTTAATGGAAAGATCCGGGTTATAGTATGCGATAGCGCCAGTTATAAAAGTTTTTGTTCCGCATTTGGCGTCAGAATGACGGCCGGGGCGCTACCGTAGACTTATAATAAGCTACATCTGGTCTGGTGCACAACGTCGCATACATTATAAAGCTTACTGCAGAATCGTAGGGTATAACTGACATGCGATCCCTTTCCAAATCAGTCTTGGAAGACATCTCTTTGGAGAGGGTGATTCCGTGACAAGCCGGTAAATTACCGCGCTTAGAATCTTCCACACTGAATCTTTTCAGTATAGTGTTGATATATCTGGACTGCGAAAGTCCCAACATTCTCTTAGATCTATCACGATAGATCTGGATCCCTAGAATGTAAGAGGCATCACCCAGGTCTTTCATGGAGAACCTGTGTGACAAGAATCCTTTGACAGATTGTAGCATAGGAATGTCATTTCCAATCAAGATAATGTCATCGACGTACAAGACGAGGAATACCACAGTTCGTGCTACAATTTTACTATATATACGTGGTTCATTTGGATTTTTGATAAAGTCATATTTTTTGACCGTTTCATCAAAACAGATGTTCCAACTCCGCAATGCATGCTTTAGTCCATAAATGGACTTAAGCAACTTGCACACTTTCCCGCTGCTCCCAGTCTGATTGAAATCTTCTGGCTGATCTATATAGACGCACTCGTCCAAATTTCCATTTAGAAAAGCCGTCTTTATGTCCATCTGCCAGATCTCATAATCGTGGAAGGCAGCAATGGCAAGAAGGATCCGAATGGATTTGAGCATAGCCACTGGAGAAAAAGTTTCGTCATAGTCCAAACCAGGTCTTTGACGAAAACCCTTTGCTACAAGTCTAGCCTTATAGGTTTCCACCATTCCATCTACACCAATCTTCTTCCTGAAGATCCACTTGCATCCTATGGGTTTTACCCCATCTGGAGCAAAGTCCAAAGTCCATACTTTGTTGGTGTACATGGACTCCATCTCGGTCCGCATTGTATCCAGCTATCTTACTGAGTCGCCGCTCTGGATGGCCTGTTGGAAGCTAGTAGGTTCATCATTATCAATGGCGCAATCCTCTCTATCCCCGTCTATGAGAAAACCATAGTATCTCTCAGGAAGATGAGATAGCCTACTACTCCTGTGGAGGGGTGCGGGAATGTCCTGTTCTTCTGAAACTTCTGGTTCTACCAAACTTTCAGTAGTAGCTTGTGGTTCTGGAATTTCTTCCAGTTCTATTACGCTCCCACTTGTTTCCTTTTCTAAAAACTGCTGTTCTAGAAAATGGGCATTACGAGAAACAAAAACCTTTTGTTCCTCTGCGTAATAGAAAAAATACCCCTTGGAGTTCTTTGGATACCCCACAAACTTACACTGCACTGAGCGTGCCTCGAGTTTGTCCGCATGCTGCTTTTTAACAAAAGCTGGACATCCCCATATTTTCAGATACTGAAGATAGGGTTTCTTCCCACTCCACATCTGATATGGTATGGTAGGCACAGTCTTGGTAGGAACCCTGTTCAAAAGATATGCAGCTGATTCTAGTGCATAACCCTAGAAAGATCGCAGTAACTCAGCATTACTCATCATAGAACGCACTATATCCAATAGGTTTCGGTTCCGGCTCTCCGATACACCGTTGTGTTGTGGAGTGTATGGAGGAGTAAGCTGAGAGAGAATTCTAATCTCTTTTAGGTAACCCAGGAACTCGGCACTTAAGTATTCACCACCTCGATCAGATCTCAGTGTCTTGATACTTTTGCCGGTTTGGTTTTCTACTTCATTCTTATATTCTCGGAATTTCACAAAGGACTCGGATTTATGTTTCATCAAGAAAATGAATCCGTACCTACAGTAATCATCCATAAAAGTAATGAAATATGGAAAACCGCCTCTTGCATATGTAGATATTGGACCGCATACATCGCTGTGTATGAGTCCTAAGAGCTCGCTCGCTCTTACTCCATGTCCAGTGAATGGAGTCTTTGTCATCTTTCCTTTGAGACATGATTGACAAGTGGCATAAGATTGATATTCGAACGGATCGAAATATCCTTCTCTATGTAACTTAGTTAACATTGTCTCATTGATGTGACCTAGTCTACAATGCTATAAGAAAACCTGATTTATATCTGGAGACTTTCTTTTTAGTGTGTTCTGGACATTAAAAATCTGTAATTGGTTTAACACGTATATACCGTTATCTAGTGTACCGGACCCAATCAAACCATGATTAAGGTGGATGTTAATAACATCGCTTACAAACGTGAAATCATAACCTTTTTTTGATAACAACGATACTGATATGATATTACACGTTAAACTAGGTACACAAAAATAGTTGCGCAAAACCAAATTATGTCCACTCGTTAATCCAAGGTGATAATCCCCTACGGACACAGCATTCACGCTAGCTCCGTTAGCAACCTGGAGGGTCATATCACCAACCTTCAGCACTCTACGGTTTCTCATCGCCTGCAATGAATTGCATATATGAGATCCTGATCCGGTATCCAATACCCAGGAAGTAGAGTTGATTGACAGACAATTTTCAATTACAAACACACTTGAAGCCGAATACACAACTTGCCTCGGGTCCTGGTTCTTGGCAATTCAAGCTTTGCAATCTTTCTTCCAATAGCCTTTCCTACGACAGAGGAAGCACTCGTCCTTTTCCACTACCGGCACCACAACCTTTGCCTTTCCTTTGGCTTCCACCTTACCAACACCACCTCTTGGTTTGGTAGCGGCCTTCTTCTTCCTTCTTTTGGCCCTTGCCTTGGACCTGGAAGAAGAAGCACCACGAACAAACATAGCGGGTGTTTCCCTTGCCTTCTGCAAGGTGCCCTCTGCACTCCTCAACATGTTAAGGAGTTCTGGAAGTTCAACTTCTTTATCTTGAATGTTGAAATTCAAGATAAACTGGGCGTAGGTGGAAGGAAGGAACTGGAGAATCAAGTCTGTATACAGCTCGTTCTCTAATGTTGTCCCGAGGTCTGCGAGCTCTTCAATATAGCCAATCATCTTAAGGACATGTTCCCCTACAGATGATCCGACGGCCATCCTCGACTGAAACAGGTTCTTCGAGGTCTCGTATCTAGCTATACGAGATTTCTCTCCATACAGTTCCTTGGTATGGAGAAATATGGATTCTAGATCCATATTCTCGTGCCTCCTATAATGTTCATTATTCATAGAGGCAAGCACGATGCATTTGGCCTTCGCGCAGTCTAACTCCCAGGTCTTGCGGATTTCCTTATCCGCGACACTGGATTCAGGACCTGGGACGGCAGGAGCCTTAGTAGTAAGGACATACCCCAATTTGTCATAGGTAATTGCCATCTTGACATTCCAGAACCAATCTTTATAGTTTGGCCCTGTCAAAATATTTTTATCTAATAATAACTTAAGGCCTGTCATGTTCTGGGTCGCTGCAATTAGGAGAGAGAGAGAGGAAACATTTTAGCATGATGCTCTTGCAAGTTTAGAGTGGTTTTTAGTTTATCTAAACAAGATGGCACCCACTGTTTCTTGAATCCTTCCTCAAACCAAAAAAGAAGAACTAGTCAGGACTATTCTCACCGTACAATACTTACTTAACCATTCAGCCAGGCCGGTGTCGGTACTTCGAGGGAGATTTTAGGACGCTTTCGCGAAGTTCCTTAATTAAATAACCTTTTTTCCCGGGGGCGTAGCCCCGCTGACACCTTTCTTGACACCTACTTAGTTTATAGCATTGATCGTTGAGTGAAAGAATCTCCCGATGAGTAGTATATACTCACTGTAGGATCGGGATCCAAATATCATCATGTGATAAAGCTGAAGGAATCCTACCAAAATTATCACACTCCAAATGGTATGCAACTCTAGCAAGTTTCGGTTTCTTTAGAAACTCCCGATGTGGATTTTTGCCCCATGCTTTTATGACCTTAGCGTTGGTCAAAATGTCATAAGTCACATGTCAAGTTCTACCCATCATTATCTTGTTAATTTGAACCCACCCGTACATACCCCTGACGTTGGCCAAATGACAGTACGACTGTCCCAAACCAACTCATCTATCTATGTAACAGATGAATACCCAGCAACTACCAAACACTATGCCTTGACGTTGGTCAAAATACATAGCTCGAATACTACTGAATACCCAAATGAAATGACGGAGGGCTACGAATGGTTTTGGCGAAACCGTGAACGTAGTGAACTTGATATGATTGAAGGAACCTGATAGCTTTTAAAAGGAGTGGTTTAAGCTCCGCAATTAACAAATCTTCTGTTTTAAAATAACCGAGTGGTTTCTTTTAAACTGTTCCAACGATTCAACTTTGGTTTATTTTCTTTGCATTAAAATAATGCGTCCCATCAATTAACCTATCATTGTAGAAAACATCGAAAATACAACGTCCGCTTATTCCATCCGCATTCGCCAATGGGCCCCATCATTCACCCGTTAGGTTACTTAACTAACGACAGAGCGGGGGATGGGCTAGCGCGGATGCAAAATATAAGCAACGCCTATTAGATATCATAAATAGATATTGTACATTCGTCAGACGCAATAATAGTCATTCTAGGCCACAGATGAACATGTTGGATATACAAGCAATCCGCATTTCTTTTGAGCCTGCAATGAAAGACGGATTACACAGTCGTGATGAATAGCCAAACCCCACCCTAGACCCCTACAGGTACGGCAAACTACCCGCCAAGTATCCGAAGTGAAGCGGTCTCCCTCAACGACGTGAGTAGTCCACTAAGCACTTCAAAGTACCCGGTAGTTTGTGCACCCCTCCTTGGGTCTATCCTAGGAGCAGAAAACAGTAAATGAAATAATACAACGGTGGCTACAACCTCAACCCGGATGTTCCCCGCAAAAGAATATTACAACAAATTACAATTTACACTTGAATGAAAGAAACACTCGTCTAAAATCCCCGGCTATCCATTCACGACAATCCAACAAGTTCATATTCACAAACACAAAGTAACCATTACAGAAATGCACAACTCCCTGCTAACCGACATACTAGAAATTAGGGGAGGTTTACGAACACATTAAACACAACACAGATATAATCCAGTTAGCCAAAGTTCTTATAATTTCAATCAAGCAACACATATGAATCTACTCCAAACAATTCTCTGTGCACATAAAACCTGCGCAGAAACAAAACATCCCAGAAAACACAACATCAACACAGAAGAATAACTGAGCAAATTTGGGTTGACTCGGTGTCAACTCGGCCGCGGATCCGCGGCGGATTGCTTGGATCGGCCGCGGTTCCGCGGTGGTTTGGACGAGTCACTGTTCACACCATAATATTGCATTATTATATTCTCCATTCTTATTCTTTTTATAAATAAACAGGTGCTTTTGACGCATGTCTGCTACATGTTACAGGTTACAGGTTCTTGGAGCAAAAACAGTGAAAAACACAAAAGACGACACAAAAGAAGGATTTTTGACCAACAAATAGGAGGATCTTAGTAAAGCCTAGAAGAAGAACAGTTCACTATCAATAAGGCAACGCAAGGTCCAAGAATACAAAGCGGACGGTTAAAAATCCATTGCAAAGTGTTCACTGAAGATCTGGAGAAGATGAAGAAGCCCAATTGATAAAATAACCCAAGAACCAGAAGCCTAAAAAGATCCAGAGAATAACACAAAGATTTCAGAACCTAAGCTCATCAAAGGGCCGCGGAACTGCGGCCCAAGCCCGCCAGTGCCGCGGTTCCGCGGCCGTCCTATACCCGTACACAGATTAAATTTTACCATAATGTTTTGCGGCTCTGAAAAGATTTCCTGGGGGTATATTTGTAATTGTAGACATGCGGATCAAAATGTAACCTAGGGTTTCTATTTCCTGTAAATAGAGTAAAGATTGTAATTTCTTATGCCCCCTTTTAATAATAAATTTCAGAATTCTTTATGGAGAGCATCGGTGCCTCTTTTCAATTCAGAAATTCAGATCTGACAAACCTGCTTTGATGATTGGAGATAGCCATCTGTAAATAGTTTTAATTAATTGCTCTAGTTTAGATTTTAATTCTTTGCCCTAGGTAGACTTAATTCATTGCCGTAGATAATTGTTTAGAGTTAGCTTTGGGGAAGGCTTTTGAGAGATGAGATCTCTCATCCCTTTCTTACCCATCACATATTCTCAATAGGACTCCATGCATACACGCACACACCGCGCCCTACGGCACCCTATCCCTCGAGGTAGCGGTGATACCATAGTATAAAGGCCCGGTTGTGCGCGTTTTCCATGGAGGTTAGGGTAAGGATCTCTAAAGGAAGGACAAGAACCTAGAGGAAGGAACACCATCCCGAATTGATCTAATCCCCTTTATTGATAATTACCATAACTCCTCATAGATCTTCATTCGGGTATAGAAAGCGTTGAGATTTACTTGCATTTCCAAACCATTACTAAACCTAACCCTAACAAGACTAGATCTACATAATCGTAGTATAGAATAATTATGTTTTTAGATTTAATAATTAACCCGAACACCCTTCGGAATTAACTCGTTAGCGCAAATAGGAGATTCACAACATCCCTGTGGACCGACCCGTACTCACCGGCTAGCTTCATGCGACGCCGTTCTTGATTACGGTTAATAGATAGTTTTTGAGACAAATCAAATGGCGCCGTTGCCGGGGATGGCGTGTTATTTCCTTTTCGCAATTTCGGGTTAATCAAAATTTAAAAAAATCAAAAAAATCTGAAAAATCCTAAAAAATATAAAAATATATATAATCTGTTATTTTTGGAAGCGATACTTTGTTGTTTGAATTTTTGCAGGATATACAAATTCGGATCTGGAAATTTCCAGAAAGCAAAACGGAAAACGGGGTATCGGAACAGAAGGGATTTTAAACAACAGAACAGCAGAAAAATTTTGGACTCTTGAACCGCCCACCACGCCGCGTTTCCGCGGCCAAAACCCACCTTAGGCCGCGGAAACACGGCCGTCTTGTCGATTCGTCGCACCAAAAAATTTGTGGGGATCTGAGCCATCAAGAAGACCGCGGAACCGCGGTGTTAGAGCTCTATTGCCGCGGAAGGGCGGCGATCTGGTGGCATCTTCTTCTGAAAATTTTTCTGTATGATCTTCTGTTCCTCCTCTGTAATTTTTGAAATATATTTTCTGAAAAATGCCTGCAGGATTTTGTGCACTTTAAAAATATATTCCCTTCCGAATAATGATCTTGTGCAGGATTTTTGGGCCCCGCTTGAAATAAAATTGATTGCAAGTAATATTTTGCTGTTGCATAATTTTTCTCTAAAATCTTTTTGCAACAAAATTTTTCCAAATAAAGAGAAAAAGAATAAAAATTAAAAGGACAAATCTTTTATAGAAACTTGCAAACTTTTACCGCAAATAAATCCTCGCACCAACAAACATTCTTTCTTTTCCCCTTTCTTCTAACATGGGTACCCCACTGTCACGACCCGAAAAAAACGGAACATTACCGGCACTTAAACTACGAAACGTCTCGAGGCGTACGTAATCTAAGTAAGCCGAAAACCCAGAAATCCAAACCAAGAAAAGTAGTAGAGTGAAGGAAAACCAATTTAAAACAAGTAGTTTTAATAGCATAAGCCGAATTATGCGTTTTTAAAACATCAAGTATTTTCTGAAAATTTCGGCAGAGTCTCCTTTGTAAATACTGGCCCCCAAACGGGATAAAACATGAATAGTATACGAAATCAATAAAAATGCATCCCCAAGCGGGAGCTAGCTCTTCGTCAATCGACGGTCACAACCACACAAGCAATATAATATACAACGCCAACGGCGAGGTTCAAAATTCAAAAGGAAACTCAAAACCATAAGAAAACCACAGAAATACAACGCGCGACTCTAAGGTCGCGAGAATAAACATCACTGGTCTCTATCTGAGATAAATACAAGTTTGGTTGATGGAACTTCTAGATACAACTGAATAATAATATACAAGCTATATAATGGGGGGTACGATACAAGTAAACCCACCTACTAGCAAATCACCCGAAGGAAACTATGCCCGCAAGCCGTAATGAAACCTGTACGGCAAACCTGCAAGAAACTGGGGCACAACGGGGGTGAGTTGCCAACTCGTGAATAGAAAAACATCTACGCACAGAAATCGCATAAATAACGCAATCCTAGGTCAATGATCATAATATATCCTCCATTATATAACATGCAGCCTATAACAAGGCTAGGGTAAATATATAACCCGAGTGTAATCTCATGTACCCGTGTCAGTGCCTCAGGTAGCAATATATCATATGAATGAGGTATGAATGCATGAAAATAGAATACATGTAAATGAAGAACTGTTTTCATAGTTTAGTGAGATTTCCTTATTTTTAAATAGGAGGTACCATAAATGAAATCAGCATAAAACAGTGCCCAGCATCGACACAAAACAAGTATCCAAATATCTCGATATCTCTGTGTCGTAATCTCTGTACCTCAAAATCTCAAAAATCTCAATGTCTCAATCACAATATCTAGGGCGCCGTCAGTCCAGACCGGCCCCTACCATCTATCTCAAGACCACGACGGTATCCTCCGGATATCCGACGCGTCAGGTAAAATCACCGGTCGGTAGTGCTCCCCTGCCAGGCTCAACGTCATCACCACATTCATCTTGCCCCGGGGTACCGCACCGGGCCCACCATGTACCCGAAATGGTTCATCCAACTCCTCGAATCGGGTCTCGAAATCCATCAGCAAACTCATGGTGGACGACTCATACATCATAGGAAAACCGCATTTTTTTATTTAAAAAGAGGGAAAGCAGTTTATATATGTTTTTGCGGTTTTCCTCCAAATCCAGAAAATATCATGGGAATCCGAATCATCAATAGCATGTAAAACCATGAATATAAATATGAGAATCCATGAATACGGCATAACAATGAATAACAGTATGCATGAAGTGACAAGTAATAACTACAATATCTAAGCTGGCATATAGGGTAAGTACACTAATATTATGTCAAACTACGAGTTATCAAGCTAAGTTAAGCAATAATATTTCTAAGGTGTACGTGACATGGCAATTACCGATGAAGATGTGTGTGAGCCGGCAACTAAGTGTATGTGGTACATACGCATCATCGGTAATGGTGCTGGTGTCCTAACAGCATGATATCAACATTTCAATAAGAAATTATAACATAAGTATGCGATGCGAAGCGAACCACAATAATAAGTGGTAGCTGAAAACTAGACGCAAGTATAACTAATCTGCATTAATCTAATAAAAGTTCTACAAATGGTGCCTTTTGAAATAACACGAATCATGGGGTTTTGAAAATAGGGGCTACGGTGTTTTTATGAAAAGATACGTCTTTTGAAATATCCGTAGGATCCCTTGGCTGTCTTTTAAAATACCCACGATTCGTTAGTTTTTGAAATAGGTAAGAATCGAATCTAATCTAACAACTAAACTAAACTAAAGGGCTAAGCTAACCAGCTGGACTAAAGGTAAGGAAACCACCTAACATCTGAGTCGATATATATGCATACCTGTATATATATTAGTCGGTGATCCCGCCTCAATAATATCATATCCGATACCATATCTATAATTAGACATTCCAAGTCAAGAGTGCGGATCAATCATCAATAAATAGCTCGTACGTAAATCCGTCGTACGGCATCCCCAAATCTGGGTACGGGTTAATCTCACATTCAATCACACTATTCATCTGGTATCTTCTTTAACAAATATCATGATTCGGGACAATGTCCTACGTCTAGTACAATACTGATACCGCCTAAGTATGCATACAGGTGTAAGAATTGCTACGTCAAAAGACCCGCTAAAACATCATGTCGTATCTCAATACGAACCAAAACACATCACCGATCTTCTGGCCTCAAGCCCAATATCATCGACTCATCTCAAATTCCAAATACTATTCTCAAATCCAGTATATGAACACATAGTCACATACCTATGTGAACACATAAACTATAGAATCCAATGAGCACATATAAATAGGAATGTATGCAAGTATGTATGTGTGTATGTGTAGTGCAACACTACCCTAGGGTTCGCAACACTAAAATAATCCAACACACCAATATCCATCCTAAACATCGTTATTAATCCTAAGTAACATATAATAATTGTTGGTGTGTATACGCATCCGTATACACCACCCCGGACTGCGGGGGTGCTATACGCCATCCACCCGACTTCTCCCCGTAGATATAAATCTACTCACCTGGTCCTCGTTCGCCGGTGCCGACGTCGCCATGCGCTTGCTTGTCGTCTCGAAGTCCATATGGGGTACCTACATATCATAACGCACCATATCGCATTAAAATCCGACTCAGGACCAAAACGACGCACGAAACCCACATAGGTCAAAACCTATGGTTGCTTTCACAAATCGACCCAAAAACCCTCGACGTCGGCGTACAAACACCAGACCATCGAGAAAAACCCAAATACACTCATTTGCACATTCACGAACACTAATTTTAATATAAAATAGGTTAAAACTGAGAAAAACCCCAAATTCACTCTAAAAGCCGTTTTTCCGAAAAACTAGCAAGCAAAATTACCCGTTTTAGTACAAAACTCGATATTTAAACAATTCTAGCGGCCATAATACTTATTAAATAACTTAAATAAGTCAATAAAACCATTTCCATAATTTAATCACATAAATTTGCATAATTTCCAAAATCCTAGTTTGCAAAAATATCAATTTTAACACTTTTTAATGTAAAATTCACAATTTTACAATTAAACTTGGTTTTGCATATTTTAAATGGTTAAACCACTCATGGAAACCTTAATGATGTGCTAAAAATCCTAACTAGATTTTAATCCCACATTTTTATTTAATTTCTAAAACCTAGTTAGCAATTTAGCGTAGTTAACACCATTTTTAAACTAACAAATTAGCAACTAGTAACCAAATTAGATTTTGCATTCAATTACATGATAATCCCCTCTTTACAATCATAAGCTAAAGATAAAGAACCTAATTTAATTCAAACCCTAGCTTCAATTCAAAATCCCCACTTGAATTTCCAAACATTCAATTAAACCCACAATTTAACACCTAATTAGACTACATTGAAGTAATTAAACAACAAAATAAGCATAAGGTTAAAATTATACCTCATGAACCATGGATCAACCTGAAATCTAGCCTCTCAAAATGCCCTCTTTCATCTCAATCCAAACCACTTTGGGTCAAAGAATATTGGGTAAAGGATAAATGGTGAAATTGTGAGACTTTGGATTGATTTTTGAAGCAAAATGGAGAGATTTTGAAGGGAAAAGAAGTGGAGATATGAAGAGGGGCTGTTGCAGAATGTGGCTCGGCCAAATGGGGAGGGGAAGAGAGTGTGAGGTGATTGGAGAGAGAATGGAGTCAAAAAGTCCATCACAATTACCTTTAACCATACTTTAATAATTTATTGCTTTCTTTAATCTTTTATTCTTCTAAAAAGAGATGAGAATGGGGGGGCTGAATTTGGCCATAAATTGGCAGGAAAAGTGAGTGGGTGGGATGAGAGGGGGTTTGTGTGGAGCAATGAACACCAAACACCAATACAATATGCACCAAAAACCTTTTATTTTCACAAAATAAGCCCTTTTTCTTCAATATTTTCTAAACCGTTTTGGCAAACGATTTCATTTCAAAAACCATATGATAAAATTTTATTTAATGTTTTATGATGTACAAAATTTGTTTCAACTCATTCCAATTTGTAATTTTCCCTAATTAAATATATTAGTGACGGCTTAAAATAATATTAAAATAATAAATTTTGGGAAATTTTTCAGAAAATTTGAAATTTCACCAGTGGCTCAATAAACACCAAATACTAGCAATTACATATCTAGAATATGTATATTTAATTTTATAATAAAGATATTTGCATTTTGACTTTTTACAGAAAACCCCCTTATTTTACCGTTTTTTCGAAATTTCACCGAAACGATTTTCAAAACGTTACAATCTTCCCCCCTTAAAGAAATTCGGTCCCCGAATTTAAATTAAAACTTCCCCCAAATACTAAAATATTTCAGCCAAAACCATCAAATCGCCGGGGCTCCAAAATTATAAATACATAAAACAAATCGTAGCGCAACGCATGCGCATGAAAAATGAGGATATAACTCAAAATCAAAACTCCGTCAAGCATCCCGCAATCACCGGAGTCATGGTAAAGACACAAATGTCAAATCCAATACAAAACCAATATGACATAACTCGAAACTATACATGTAAAATATATTCAGGTACTGTCCTCTGACTAGTCCTGCTCAGTACGAAAACACTTGGCAACATCATAAAAACGTACCGCTCTATAAGAAAAAATCAATCCCAAAATACGCATATGAATACTACGCGCGTCTTGTGCGCACGGAAATCAAAATCCAAATATATACCATACATATGCACAGAAACAACATCTAAGTGCATCGGGTGTGCACGAAATATCTGTCGTAGGCAACATGTGTGCCTGACAGCAAAATCAGGCGCATCTGACATGCACGAAAAATCTCGATTTAGTGCATCTGGTGTGCACCAAAATCACACTTCAAAAATGCGCCCAACATGCGCGAAAATCCAAATCAGGTGCATCCATCGTGCACGAAATCATGAAATCCAATATCAAGTTCCGAACATGCGCAAAATCAAATCAGGTGCACAAGGTGCACAAAATAAATATCGAACATCACCATCGAAATCAAAGTCCAATGCATCTAAGTGCACAAAAGGCGTATCACTGCACTGCAAGCATATATGAACCAAATCGTGTGCGTGCATACGCACAAAATCAACTCAAATGTCTAAAACCGTAAAATCACAAACATGTGAAACCCAAGCACGAAAATGATATCAAGTGCAACACTGTGCAAGGATCGTAAATCCTCAATCATCAAAATCAAATCATGCGAATAAATCACCCAAAACATCGAAATCAATAATGGCGGAATAGTACCACTCAAGTGCATCCTCTAAAAATCTCGGGCCAATTGTCGCGGTCACTAGTGGGACGTCTCGTCGATGATCATGAACTCTGGCCTGCTGGTGTGCGTAACAATGACCACTACTGGGTCAAGGTCTTCACTGTGAATTACCAATCTCTCGGTCCATCGGCTCATCGGCCCTGTCAGGTGTGCTAACGGGGATGATCACATTCTGGCACTTCTCTGGTCATCTCTCGGTCAATCGTCGCGACCACTCGTAAGACAGCATATCACTGGCGTCGTCCTCTGCCTCTCTGAATGTACGTGACACATCTGATCCTGGGTGCAAGTATCATTGCAGCAGTGTCCTGGAAGAAATCCTGCTCATGGTCTCTTCCATGTCTCGTCTCTGCCAACTGTCCGGAAGTCATCGTCCTTTCCTATATCTGCATCTTGTTCCGGAACGGCTGCATACCCATCGCGACTCCGTCTGGAAGGTATATCCAGTACTCTGCCTCGGCATGCGTATCGCATCTCTGATGTCGGCGGAGTGGAACGTCGTCTTATCCAGATCTTGTACGGACCTCTTTACTCCACTTTCTCTAATGTCGACTGCTTCGGACTCGTCTCATCGTGGCTACATGGACTGAGCTCCAACGGCTATCCTCATATCGGGAGTCTCCCAAGAAATGCATCTCACCACCTAGCATCCGAATTAAGTCGAGCCATCCAATCGAGTTGTCAAAACCTCATAATCCCCCAAGAGCTCAACATCTTGGGTACAGAATAATAGTATCGAGTACATACCACAGCATCGGTGGTCCAGCCGTAGAAGGGCAAACCCAAGCCTCACTAATGGCGCCGTAGAACTGCCGCAAACCCGAAGGTTCAAAGGCTTTCATACGGTCATTAAGTCGAGTTAGGGTTTCATTCTTCTAGAGGGACCATAGAATTGCCTGCATGTCTTTCCGACTATTTTAAACTTGGAATAATAGGTTTCTGACATTCGATCGTCTCTGTCGACTCCCAACGTCTCCGCGTGAAGTCGTCTCTAGCTGGAATCATTCTATCTGATGACCTCGCATCGGGGTAGGCAAACGATCCACATGTCCTAGTCATTCATCCTCGATGACTAGCGACCTTCTATCATCTCTCAGTACAACTCGTTCTGCACTAATTCCAGCATCTGGGGCAATATCTCTTCGTTCGCAGCATTAACTGGCTCGCTCGTCTGCACGCTGAACAGTACCCCGGTCATCATGAATAAGCAACACACCAACGGTCATCAAAATCTGGCTGGCCTCTATCATTGGCTCAATCCTCTAGTGTCGATCAGCACATCCGAGTAACCTCATAAAAGCGATCCGCCAAAAGCTCGTGGCGCGGAAACACAGTAAAAAGACACATCTCTTGAATCGTGTGTTGCCGAAATTTCGCCCTGGTCAGTTCTCGTTCGTGACGAGCTCGTGCTGACCACAACTCTAGCCGTAGCTCTCCTTGCCCGTAATCGTGGCGGCAAAACCATAACTGGTACCGATGAGGCTAGATCAGGAAGGAATATAATATTGAACAAGGAAATGTACATCCTAAGGCTTCTTAAGTGGAGTGGCGTGTCGTAAATATGCCGCGGAACATACCAACGGTACGTCACTCTACTTTAGTCACCTATTCCATCAACCAAGGGTCATCCTACGCTCCGAAGGTAAAACCTAACGCTCTGATGCCAACTTTGTCACGACCCGAAAAAAACGGAACATGACCGGCACTTAAACTACGAAACGTCTCGAGACGTACGTAATCTAAGTAAGCCGAAAACCCAGAAATCCAAACCAAGAAAAGTAGTAGACTGAAGGAAAACCAATTTAAAACAAGTAGTTTTAATAGCATAAGCCGAATTATGCGTTTTTAAAACATCAAGTATTTTCTGAAAATTTCGGCAGAGTCTCCTTTGTAAATACTGGCCCCCAAACGGGATAAAACATGAATAGTATACGAAATCAATAAAAATGCATCCCCAAGCGGGAGCTAGCTCTTCGTCAATCGACGGTCACAACCACACAAGCAATATAATATACAACGCCAACGGCGAGGTTCAAAATTCAAAAGGAAACTCAAAACCATAAGAAAACCACAGAAATACAACGCGCGACTCTAAGGTCGCAAGAATAAACATCACTGGTCTCTATCTGAGATAAATACAAGTTTGGTTGATGGAACTTCTAGATACAACTGAATAATAATATACAAGCTATATAATGGGGGGTACGATACAAGTAAACCCACCTACTAGCAAATCACCCGAAGGAAACTATGCCCGCAAGCCGTAATGAAACCTGTACGGCAAACCTGCAAGAAACTGGGGCACAACGGAGGTGAGTTGCCAACTCGTGAATAGAAAAACATCTACGCACAGAAATCGCATAAATAACGCAATCCTAGGTCAATGATCATAATATATCCTCCATTATATAACATGCAGCCTATAACAAGGCTAGGGTAAATATATAACCCGAGTGTAATCTCATGTACCCGTGTCAGTGCCTCAGGTAGCAATATATCATATGAATGAGGTATGAATGCATGAAAATAGAATACATGTAAATGAAGAACTGTTTTCATAGTTTAGTGAGATTTCCTTATTTTTAAATAGGAGGTACCATAAATGAAATCAGCATAAAACAGTGCCCAGCATCGACACAAAACAAGTATCCAAATATCTCGATATCTCTGTGTCGTAATCTCTGTACCTCAAAATCTCAAAAATCTCAATGTCTCAATCACAATATCTAGGGCGCCGTCAGTCCAGACCGGCCCCTACCATCTATCTCAAGACCACGACGGTATCCTCCGGATATCCGACGCGTCAGGTAAAATCACCGGTCGGTAGTGCTCCCCTGCCAGGCTCAACGTCATCACCACATTCATCTTGCCCCGGGGTACCGCACCGGGCCCACCATGTACCCGAAATGGTTCATCCAACTCCTCGAATCGGGTCTCGAAATCCATCAGCAAACTCATGGTGGACGACTCATACATCATAGGAAAACCGCATTTTTTTATTTAAAAAGAGGGAAAGCAGTTTATATATGTTTTTGCGGTTTTCCTCCAAATCCAGAAAATATCATGGGAATCCGAATCATCAATAGCATGTAAAACCATGAATATAAATATGAGAATCCATGAATACGGTATAACAATGAATAACAGTATGCATGAAGTGACAAGTAATAACTACAATATCTAAGCTGGCATATAGGGTAAGTACACTAATATTATGTCAAGCTACGAGTTATCAAGCTAAGTTAAGCAATAATATTTCTAAGGTGTACGTGATATGGCAATTACCGATGAAGATGTGTGTGAGCCGGCAAGTAAGTGTATGTGGTACATACGCATCATCGGTAATGGTGCTGGTGTCCTAACAGCATGATATCAACATTTCAATAAGAAATTATAACATAAGTATGCGATGCGAAGCGAACCACAATAATAAGTGGTAGCTGAAAACTAGACGCAACTATAACTAATCTGCATTAATCTAATAAAAGTTCTACAAATGGTGCCTTTTGAAATAACACGAATCATGAGGTTTTGAAAATAGGGGCTACGGTGTTTTTATGAAAAGATACGTCTTTTGAAATATCCGTAGGATCCCTTGGCTGTCTTTTAAAATACCTACGATTCGTTAGGTTTTGAAATAGGTAAGAATCGAATCTAATCTAACAACTAAACTAAACTAAAGGGCTAAGCTAACCAGCTGGACTAAAGGTAAGGAAACCACCTAACATCTGAGTCGATATATATGCATACCTGTATATATATTAGTCGGTGATCCCGCCTCAATAATATCATATCCGATACCATATCTATAATTAGACATTCCAAGTCAAGAGTGCGGATCAATCATCAATAAATAGCTCGTACGTAAATCCGTCGTACGGCATCCCCAAATCTGGGTACGGGTTAATCTCACATTCAATCACACTATTCATCTGGTATCTTCTTTATCAAATATCATGATTCGGGACAATGTCCTACGTCTAGTACAATACTGATACCGCCTAATTATGCATACAGGTGTAAGAATTGCTACGTCAAAAGACCCGCTAAAACATCATGTCGTATCTCAATACGAACCAAAACACATCACCGATCTTCTGGCCTCAAGCCCAATATCATCGACTCATCTCAAATTCCAAATACTATTCTCAAATCCAGTATATGAACACATAGTCACATACCTATGTGAACACATAAACTATAGAGAATCCCATGAGCACATATAAATAGGAATGTATACAAGTATGTATGTGTGTATGTGTAGTGCAACACTACCCTAGGGTTCGCAACACTAAAATAATCCAACACACCAATATCCATCCTAAACATCGTTATTAATCCTAAGTAACATATAATAATTGTTGGTGTGTATACGCATCCGTATACACCACCCCGGACTGCGGGGTGCTATACGCCATCCACCCGACTTCTCCCCGTAGATATAAATCTACTCACCTGGTCCTCGTTCGCCGGTGCCGACGTCGCCATGCGCTTGCTTGTCGTCTCGAAGTCCATATGGGGTACCTACATATCATAACGCACCATATCGCATTAAAATCCGACACAGGACCAAAACGACGCACGTAACCCACATAGGTCAAAACCTATAGTTGCTTTCACAAATCGACCCAAAAACCCTCGACGTCGGCGTACAAACACCAGACCATCGAGAAAAACCCAAATACACTCATTTGCACATTCACGAACACTAATTTTAATATAAAATAGGTCAAAACTGAGAAAAACCCCAAATTCACTCTAAAAGCCGTTTTTCCGAAAAACTAGCAAGCAAAATTACCCGTTTTAGTACAAAACTCGATGTTTAAACAATTCTAGCGGCCATAATACTTATTAAATAACTTAAATAAGTCAATAAAACCATTTCCATAATTTAATCACATAAATTTGCATAATTTCCAAAATCCTAGTTTGCAAAAATATCAATTTTAACACTTTTTAATGTAAAATTCACAATTTTACAATTAAACTTGGTTTTGCATATTTTAAATGGTTAAACCACTCATGGAAACCTTAATGATGTGCTAAAAATCCTAACTAGATTTTAATCCCACATTTTTATTTAATTTCTAAAACCTTGTTAGCAATTTAGCATAGTTAACACCATTTTTAAACTAACAAATTAGCAACTAGTAACCAAATTAGATTTTGCATTCAATTACATGATAATCCCCTCATTACAATCATAAGCTAAAGATAAAGAACCTAATTTAATTCAAACCCTAGCTTCAATTCAAAATCCCCACTTGAATTTCCAAACATTCAATTAAACCCACAATTTAACACCTAATTAGACTACATTGAAGTAATTAAACAACAAAATAAGCATAAGGTTAAAATTATACCTCATGAACCATGGATCAACATGAAATCTAGCCTCTCAAAATGCCCTCTTTCATCTCAATCCAAACCACTTTGGGTCAAAGAATATTGGGTAAAGGATAAATGGTGAAATTGTGAGACTTTGGATTGATTTTTGAAGCAAAATGGAGAGATTTTGAAGGGAAAAGAAGTGGAGATATGAAGAGGGGCTGTTGCAGAATGTGGCTCGGCCAAATGGGGAGGGGAAGAGAGTGTGAGGTGATTGGAGAGAGAATGGAGTCAAAAAGTCCATCACAATTACCTTTAACCATACTTTAATAATTTATTGCTTTCTTTAATCTTTTATTCTTCTAAAAAGAGATGAGAATGGGGGGGCTGAATTTGGCCATAAATTGGCAGGAAAAGTGAGTGGGTGGGATGAGAGGGGGTGTGTGTGGAGCAATGAACACCAAACACCAATACAATATGCACCAAAACCCTTTTATTTTCACAAAATAAGCCCTTTTTCTTCAATATTTTCTAAACCGTTTTAGCAAACGATTTCATTTCAAAAACCATATGATAAAATTTTATTTAATGTTTTATGATGCACAAAATTTGTTTCAACTCATTCCAATTTGTAATTTTCCCTAATTAAATATATTAGTGACGGCTTAAAATAATATTAAAATAATAAATTTCGGGAATTTTTTCAGAAAATTTGAAATTTCACCAGTGGCTCAATAAACACCAAATACTAGCAATTACATATCTAGAATATGTATATTTAATTTTATAATAAAGATATTTGCATTTTGACTTTTTACAGAAAACACCCTTATTTTACCGTTTTTTCGAAATTTCACCGAAACGATTTTCAAAACGTTACACCCACATAATGAATCATTAGCCGAACTTTGGTATCCCGAACCTAATCTTGCGTCGTATGTCAATTTGTTCGGTCAATTTAAAGACGATCCTTCCTTGCCTAAAATATCTTTGAAAGATCAAATAGAGGCGTCTAGGAGAAACAGTTCGACCTTTCAACCCACTTTGTGTCAACCAAGTCAACTTTTACCACCTACACATGTTGATACCACTTCTTCAAGTCCTTCTGTCACTCCTAAGTTGATGTCCACTGCTGATCATATTGCTCAATCTCGCAGCCGATCTTTCACCCCTCTCCACTCATCTAGTTCTAGGGATCCACACGACTTTTCACATTTTTATCCACATGTTGACCCTACCCTTGCCCTGCCACCCACTTCCTACCAGTCTTACCCGACTTTCCCACCTTCACTAGACACTGTTTCTACACAGCCATTAGGGAGTTTCACATATCCAACCAATTTCGAATCTTTCACCGAAACCCCCTCACCACCTAAGTCTAGTTTGGAAGAGTCGTTGGAGGCATATATCGCAGCAACAAACAAAATGACTAGGAATGTGGAAGCGTCTGTGGCCGCCCTTATGCAACCTAGTGAACTGGTAGCTAGTTTCCCGCTAGCCTCAAATTTTCAATGTATAAGGAGGCGGTTGGACAGAGTGAGAATGAGAGAGGATTTCCAAATCAAACCTACCCTTACCCAATTGAAGCCCACAACTCCAGTTTTCCATCGAATGTCCTAAATGATTCACAAGTTCAAAATAAAAACAAGTTGTGTGATTTTGTAGTGTTTGATTTGCCAAATTGTGAGGAACCCCTTTCGAGTGAAACCGCACCTAATCCTTTCGATCTTTACACCTCCCATCTAGAACCTAAATCGATAAATATCCATGCTTTCGATGAGGTGTCTAAGAAAATTGATTTTCACTTGATTGAGGATATAAACGCCGGGAATATTTCGGATGATGAACCTGTCGATTTAATTGAGATTTTATGTTCAAATCATCATCCCGAGTTATTAAATGTTTCTCCCGAATCTCATATGCGTCTTGACTTTGATGATAATGGCATGGATGAGTTGAATTTTGAGGAAAATTATAAGGATAATATTGAGGAGAGTTTTGAGGATAATATTGAGGTTGAACCATTTTTGTTTAATGTGTCGGATTTTCCAATTCAGCCTCCTGAACCTTTGACTGTTATATCACCCTCCCTCCTTCCTATCGTTCCGACCGTACAAGAGACCGTTACGCTTTCATCTCCTATACCAAGTTCGGCGTACCCATGTTTTCTTGCGAATCTTGAGGGATTTGACCCCATTGTACGACGAGTTGATAGATTAGCACAATCAGTTTTCACACTTCGGTCATCCCAAATTGCGTTAATTTAATCACTCGATTTACACCCTCAAGATCGTGCGACCCTTCTTTCTCCTTTCCGCCATTCTTCTCCTCCACCGAGACCATATTCTACCATTCTTCTTTCCACATGGTCTCGCGTATTTCTCATTTCTTTCCTCCACACCCCATTCTTGCACCAACTATACCATTACCACGATAAGATTTTTGAATGGTTGGTGCTAACCTTTGGCTTGTTTAAGGCCAAGCTTAAGTTTGGGGGGAACCTTGTTGTATATATGTATATATATTTTTGTTTTCTTCTTCTATAAAAAATAAAAAAAAATTCAAAATATAAAAAAAGAATAAAAAAATTATAAATAAATAAACAGGGGAGTGCCGACAATTTTGACCCTCTTGGTTTAGCATGACAGTGAAGACACTGTCAAGTTCAAGTTTGGGGGTATGCTCAGTACGTCTCCTTCCTTCGCATTCATTTGTACATATTTTTGCATTTGTATACTTATTTGAAAACCCATAAAAATTGAAAATTTTCAAAAATTATAAAAATTATTGTATTCAATTTTGGCTTATTTGACTAGAGTTTGACAAATAGGTTAATTGGCTAGGAACAACTAGATCTTAGACTTAGTGAATTAAAAACCCTAAAAATAACCTTCCTTAAAGTTTAACGGTAGAAAGTTTATGCCATGTAGGTTATTTAGAAATAGGCAAATTTTGGGTTCACCTCTTGGGCTAAGTCGAAACAAGGGAAGAGTATTGATGTTCTTATTAGAGTATAAGTTTGAAAAATAGTTCCTAGCTTAAGTCTAGATTCTGAGAATGTATACCTTACAATTTGCACAATCACGCACCGTGAAACTTGGAATAGTAGAAGAGACCTTGAAATGCTCTTGTCTAAAGTCCTTAGTACAATGAAAATGAAAAAATATATATAAGTGTGAATGAAGAATAAAAAAAATAGACACTGGTTTTTGTGATTACTTAAGGCTGCAAAAATAGAAAAATATTTAGCGAGGGTGCTTTTTCACCTAGTGCCTTAGTCCAACTGGTTTGGGAGTCATTGCTAAAGCCTTGGGTGTTGCAAGACTTGGAAGTACGTTTTAAAGTGCTAACGCATCTTGTAATCGGTTGTTGGTACCTCAAGAAGTATTAACGGTCGCATGAAGGATGTGTAAGCAAAATTCAATTAAAAATTCACCTATTAAGAAGTGCTTTGGACAACGGAGAAGAGTACGATTGCTTGATTTGAATTTCCAAGTGTAGGGGTGACATATACACACACGCAGGGGTATGTGATTGGGACTTAGATAAGAGAAAGGAGTGAAGAATAGAACTTGTATCTTTAATAGAGTTGATAAAAATTCCTAAGTGGAGATGGAACCCTAGAAGGAAAACTTAAGAAATGCCGAAAGCTAAGTAAGTTTATAGAACATATATAATCTTAAGTTAAATAATGAGGAAGCGTAAAGAATATGGGTGGATAATTTACAAGTAGAAGATAATAGAATTCCTTGTCAGAAGACCTAATTGGAGAATAAAAGTTAATGGGCCGAATTGATAGGATTTTGTGGGTAGTATCCGTTGAAAACCCTCAGGAGACAACACTCCTCCTACTAGGGACACCTAGAGGTTTAACGGCTTGTTGCACGTGCTAAGTGCAATCGTGTTTCCCTGCGAAAGTGCGGTTAGGATTTTAGTGAATAAAAATAAGTTTGCTCGAGGACGAGCGAAAGATAAGTTTGGGGGTATTTGTTCACACCATAATATTGCATTATTATATTCCCCATTCTTATTCTTTTTTATAAATAAACAGGTGCTTTTGACGCATGTCTGCTACATGTTACAGGTTACAGGTTCTTGGAGCAAAAACAGTGAAAAACACAAAAGACGA
This sequence comes from Agapanthus africanus, assembly GCA_030015575.1. Taxonomy (NCBI): domain Eukaryota; kingdom Viridiplantae; phylum Streptophyta; class Magnoliopsida; order Asparagales; family Amaryllidaceae; genus Agapanthus; species Agapanthus africanus. Next base: position 550,405,821 of record JASDDO010000024.1, on the reverse strand, counting down.
CACAAAAGAAGGATTTTTGACCAACAAATAGGAGGATCTTAGTAAAGCCTAGAAGAAGAACAGTTCACCATCAACAAGGCAACGCAAGGTCCAAGAATACAAAGCGGACGGTTAAAAATCCATTGCAAAGTGTTCACTGAAGATCTGGAGAAGATGCAGAAGCCCAATTGATAAAATAACCCAAGAACCAGAAGCCCAAAAAGATCTAGAGAATAACACAAAAATTTCAGAACCTAAGCTCATCAAAGGGCCGCGGAACCGCGGCCTAAGCCCGCCATTGCCGCGGTTCCGCGGCCGTCCTATGCCCGTACACAGATTAAATTTTACCATAATGTTTTGCGGCTCTGAAAAAATTTCCTGGGGGTATATTTGTAATTGTAGACATGCGGATCAAAATGTAACCTAGGGTTTCTATTTCCTATAAATAGAACTCTAAAGATTGTAATTTCTTATGCCTCCTTTTAATAATAAATTTCAGAATTCTTTATGGAGAGCATCGGTGCCTCTTTTCAATTCAGAAATTCAGATCTGACAAACCTGCTTTGATGATTGGAGAGAGCCATCTGTAAGTAGTTTTAATTAATTGCTCTAGTTTAGATTTTAATTCTTTGCCCTAGGTAGACTTAATTCATTGCCGTAGATAATTGTTTAGAGTTAGCTTTGGGGAAGGCTTTTGAGAGATGAGATCTCTCATCCCTTTCTTACCCATCACATATTCTCAATAGGACTCCATGCATACACGCACACACCGCGCCCTACGACACCCTATCCCTCGAGGTAGCGGTGATACCGTAGTATAAAGGTCTGGTTGTGCGCGTTTTCCATGGAGGTTAGGGTAAGGATCTCTAAAGGCAGGACAAGAACCTAGAGGAAGGAACATCTTCCCGAATGGATCTAATCCCCTTTATTGATAATTACCATAACTCCTCATAGATCTTCATTCGGGTATAGAAAGCGTTGAGATTTACTTGCATTTCCAAACCATTACTAAACTTAACCCTAACAAGACTAGATCTACATAATCGTAGTATAGAATAATTAGGTTTTTAGATTTAATAATTAATCCGAACACCCTTCGGAATTAACTCGTTAGCGCAAATAGGAGATTCACAACATCCCTGTAGACCGACCCGTACTCACCGGCTAGCTTCATGCGACGCCGTTCTTGATTGCGGTTAATAGATAGTTTTTGAGACAAATCAGTCACGATCCCAAATTTTTTCACAATTCTTAAAAAACCTTTCTTGTATTTTTAAGGGTCCGTGAAAAATTTTTAGACCCCAATTTAAAAACGACAAAAACTAGGTGAAAACGTCGTTTTTTCGGGATTATTTTGCGATCGAATTTCTAAGGACTTTGCTAACATGTTAGTTATGGTTTAGCCAGGCTCTAATACCACTGTAAGTCGACGTTACATACCCCACTAGATGTGGGGAGGCGGAATAGGTAAAACAATCATTTTGTTCAAGGTAACATCGACTAACTTTACGGATCTTTGCTAAACCCTAACTAACAAACTCTCTAGAAGTGCTAAACTACTATGATAGATGATTGTATCTCAAGATACTAGTCCTTCTTGTTCTTGTTGTTCACCTTCTCGTCGGCCTCCTCGATGTAATAGAAGATCCACCCGAGAGTTCCTCCTTCAAGCTTTAACCTCTAACTTGAGCTAACTAAGTGGCTATGATTGCTAATCCAAGTGACCTAGAAGATATAGAAGTGGATTAAGGATCTATTAGTCTTTCTAATCCTTGGGATCTCAACACATGAGAGGATTAGGGTTAGGTTGAAGAAGAGGAGAGCTTGAAGAGAGAGAGTGTGTATGTGAGAATGAAATGAAAATATAACTCTTTTTGTATATCATGAAGCATGATAATTATCCATAAATAAAAATATCATAATTACAACCATGCTTCATTTAATACAAATGAATGAATAATCACATGAGTCATTAAGTCATTTAATGCAAATAACACATCACCTCTCTACCTCATTTAGTTTAATTCATAAATGAATTAAAACTAAATGAGTCACCTTTCTTCTAGAAGCTTCTCGAGTAATTACGAGAATGCCCCTCCCACCCGTATTTACGAAAAACACGGATATATTGAGACTGTATAAATCCAATAATCCAATACTAGAATATGGCTTAAACCAAAGCCTGCTAGTATAAACTGTCCGAACACAATACGTGCACAAGTACACGTATATGTCCGAACCCTGTCGTAAAACCATACGACCTCTATATCGTTTCACCTGAAGTAGGGAAACTCTCTGTGTGGGACTCTAAAGATTCGATACTACGCTGGCAGTGGGTTTAACCACAGGCCGCAAGCGGTACTAGCTGTACGTAACGGTCCCCAGGTAGATGTCGATAAGAAGGTCGATGAGGAAACCCATCCGAACTCCTACTAAGCCTGATGTGACAATCTCCATACAGTCAGGTCTGTTCGTCTAAGACTATCGCATATCGGGCCTAGGGCGCGGCAAGCGTCAGTTCCCTAAAAGCGGTATAAGTCGTGTCGGAGTGAAGCCCATTACACCTTGAGAAGCTACTAAAAAAGCTACCAGTAAATCTCGCTTGCCCTGGCTAGGGACTTTGCGTAATGGCTCTCCAAACACAATGCGATATCAACTCCCAATACCGGGAGAGACGAATCCTATCTAACCGCCATTGCCTCCAAGTGCTTCGGGACTGCACCCAACTGCTACCTGTTTGCACGACTCCTTTGAGCCGTGGTAGGGTAGCGATCTAAGAACAGTGGGAATACACTCGAGGCGAAGCAGCAGTGTCAAGTCTACGGACTATGTTGTACTCATGTCACCTGGGAACTGTTAACTGATGACGGGTATAATACCAACCAACAGTTCCTTGCGAGTCCTGTTCGGTGTACCCGTAACCCAACGAGCACCTGCATACTATCTCCAGTACAACGTACTAATGGCTGTGGGACAGACCATTTCCCCTGCTGGTACGAGAAGCGTATACACTAGTCTACTCCGGAGTATCGATGCCCTGTCTCGATAATCCTATGACTAGGGACCTGAAAAAGGATGTGCTTATAGACTATCCAGCCCCTACTAGTGTGACTGCCATCACAACGCTGGTAGTCAAGCAAGATCCTATGGGCTCTATCAATATGTATTTGCGATATGCTTAAAAGAAACATATACACATATTAAGATACATATAAACCAAGTAGCATACTACTATGTTGAGCAAGACTGTTAATACAACTGTGAATATCCCAAGCTTCCATTAAGTAATATAAAAACTAGTATGATACAATAATGGCCCTTAGGGCATATACACTAACAGCGCGCACGCGCGCACACACACACACATCCTCTCTCCCCCCTCAACTCTCCTTGGCCGAGAGCAGCCCCCTTGTTCTTCCTTATTTTCTTGTGCTAAAACTCCTCAAAAATTCACTCAAAAATCCATACAAAATCCCACAAACTCCAAATCCAATGTTTACCCATTATTCCTTGGCCAATCTAGCATGGATCTTAGAGCAAGGAAGCTAATTTTGGAGGCTAAGTTTGCAAGTGAGATTTACAAATTGTTAGGTATAAAATCTTAACCCTATGGTCAAGTGTTGATTAATTACTCCAATTTAAGTTATGTTGATGTTTAAATATGGTTTTAAATTCAAGTTTGAAATCTCAAGAGAGGGTTTTGAATTAAGTTAGGGATTTATTAATTGATTATGATTACAATGTGTAATTTAACATCAAGGCATGTAAAACCTAATCTAGATTGTTAAGTTTACTAATTGTTGCTCATAAATTGTCCAAATTATGTAATCTTGCAAACTAGATTTTTAGGATCAATATAAATAAGTGATATTATAATCTAGTTAGTAGTTGTGTGGCCTAATTAAGATATTCTATGAGCATTGTGGCCACTATATTTGTTAAAACATCAGATTTGAACTAAAATGGTAATTGTTGCTTACTAGGTTCTTGGAATAAATCGATTTAATTTAAGTTTGAGGTTTTGGTGGTTTGCTGCCTATTTCATATTATATTTAGGGTGTTGTGAGCACGCGAATGGTGCGATTGGGTTTTAGGTTTGGGGTTTGCCACGTATAGCGACCCTAGTTGTGGTTTGTGGTATTGTCGCGAGTACGTTTTGCGCAACAAGTGCGTGCGCGTTTAATTAGTGGGCGCGGTTGACTTGTATTTGTTGTGTCCATGACTAATGCGTAACATAATGAAAATTTAGAAATAAATAAAATTAATTAATTAAATAATAAAATGCCAATTTTAAAAAATTATTAAAACAAAATAGGACAATTTCATAAGTAGTGTGTGAAACTAATTAAAATTAAATTTTTAGCTTGTAACATAACTAAATTACAAGGGTTTTAGTGATAAATTTAGCTTCATTTTTTAAAATGGTGTTTATATAATAACATAGATAGTGAAGGGTCTTTGTGTAAAAATTAGGAAAAAATGCAAACTTAGGAATGTTAATGTAACACCTGAGTTTAGGGTTAGTAGTAATTAAGTGTTAATGTGGGGTTTTTGGTAAAAAGTTTACCAAAACGGGATTCTAGTAATTAATCTGGGTTTATGGTTATTTTTGTGGAATTTTATCTCGACCACACACACTTGTGCACGTTAAATGGGATTAAGATTAGGGTTTGCTATATATTTGAGCTTGTGGGTTAGCCATGTTTAAGTTAACCATTGTGGTCTAAGCCCTTGTTAGGATAATTTGAGTTAATTAAGGAGTTTTAGTTTTAAGGATGGATTAGGGTTTAAGGTTGACTTGTGATTTGAAGGAGAGAATGTGATGGGTGTCTTGTAGCATTTATTGAGAGTGAGGGAATGATGGCTCTTGGATGTGTCACACAACATTCTTTCAAACTTTTACTTATCTCTCAAAACTCATCCCACTCACACACACATCAGCCATATCAGCCCCATTTCAGCCACAACATCAGCAACAATACCTACCTAAACCTAGCTTAGTAGTGGCTGCACCAGCAGCAGCATCATTACCAACCTCAGCCCCTAATGCAACAGTAGCTACTGCTACAGCCAAGCAAACTTCACACAAAAACAGCAGCCACTGCAGCAACACATCATCATCCATCAAAACCAACACATCAGCCCAACTCCAGCTCAAATCAGCCTCCAAAACAACACCATCAGCCTCTGACTAAACTTCAGCAGCACACAATCAGCATCAGCCATTGTATCATAACATCAGCAGCAGCAGCAACTACATCAGTCCCAACTCCTTACATAACACCCCCTCACAACACTCAACCCTTCCCTCAAGATTACCCAAACCCCCTGCTGCTGCTGCTGCTTCAAAACAGCAGCACCTGAAACCAACACAACACCCACATCACCATAGCTGCAACAGCAAACTCAGCTGCTGCAAACAGCCCAAAGCTCCAAAACCACACACCAGCTACACCATATCAGCCCTAACACCACACCACATCAACCCAGCACAATATCAACACAACACCTCCAACCTTCACTGCATCAGCATCAGCAGTTGCAGCATCAGCCTTAGGACTGCAGCTGCACCAGTTCAGCACGGCAGCACTCTCCTTCCTCTTCTTCTCCTTCTCCTTGTTTGCAAGGTTCCTTGGGGGTATAATTCCTAAACTCTTTCCATGTTGTGTTGATTATGTGCTTGATTAGCTAGTTTAGTGTCTATCGTAATTTTAGTACTAGAATTGTGTAGTGATGTTAGATTTAGTTACATTAGAGTGCTTGTAGCTTAATGAACCCCTTTTGGTGTTAATTAGTCTGTTTTAGCCTTATAGTGTCGTTAAATTTAGATGGTTAGCCTTAAAATTGCTAAAATTGCGGAATCTAGCTTAATTAGTGTTTATTTCATGCTTTAATGGTGATTTTGAGGAATTTAAGGGAATTTTGGCAAAGTGAAAGTTGTGTTAGTTAGAATAACCCTTTTAGGTGCTAGTGAAGCCAGTCAACCAGAGGATTGCCCCAGATTTCATAAAGACACTCGATTTACCCGACTTGGCGTAATTTAGCAGTTTTAGTGACTTTTTAGCCTCTGTTGGATCTGCTGTTGACCCGAGACCTTCAGAATAAAATTGTGAAGACTGTAGTATGGTGGGGTTAGCAGACTCACACACACAAAACACGGGGACCCAACTCCCACCCCGGGCCGCCTATTTATTCCTTCTGGCCGCAAATTACGGCCAGAGCAGGGGCTGGGGTGCTGGGGTTTTGCCTGTAGGTGTCTTTTGGTTAGCTTAGGGTGGTGGTATCTGTAACTTTTCAATTTGGGTCCAGAGGCAGAATTTGGAGCTGTTTGCGTGTTTCCGATGTTTTAAGTCTCGTGCGACACGCGCGTGATACGCGTCGTTCTGTGGCGCGCTGCAGGACACAACGCGTTAGTCTAGGTTCTGGTGGGTTTGTGCGCGTCGCGTCGTGTCGTGTGCACGCGCGTTTAGTTTCACGCACACGTATCCTTTTTATCGATATATCGCGTTTTGCAGGATTTTCCTAATGTATGTGACTTTGTAAATTCCAGGATCGCCGGCAGGGACTTCAAGCGCAGCGGAGAAAGGAAAGCAGGTGGTCGGACACACCTAGCACGGGATCACGGGTGAGTAGATTTAACATCTACGGGGGACGATCGTTTGGATGGCGCGAGTCGCCCGATAGATTTAGTAAACTTGAAAATAGTAGATATTTACTTGTGACATTAGAATAATAGTACTTGTATGATATTTGCTGCAATTAGGATCTGTATGATGTTCCATATACGCAAACTCATTTGTAGGACACATGCACCATTACCAGGTTTTTTATGCAGCACGAGCACTATTCATGTGTACACACACACCCTGGTAATTGCCATGCCACGACACTAGATAACTAAATCTAAAATATGTTAATTACCTAGAAATGTGATATTGCAATAAGTATTTAAAATGAAATCACTGGAATTACTATACTCGTGCATATGTATCATCATATCATCTGCTCATGCCTAGTACAAATCATACACTGCAAATTGATACCATTGGCATTCATTATCATTGACATATGCATACATGATGATTTCATGAGATTTATGATACTTCTGGATTTCGGGGGAAAGCCGCAAGATTTCAACTTACCATCTTTAAAAGTATAAAAGTTGCGGTTTTCTAGTGATGTAAAGTGTTGTCCACCATGAGTTTGCTGTGGTTTTCGAGATCCGTGTCGAGGAGTGGAGGAACCGTCACGGGTATATGGTGGGCCCGGTAAGGTACCCCGGGGCAAGAGGATCGCAGATGATGGCGTTGAGCCTGGCAGGGGACGGATTACCTACCGGTGACTTCATTTGGCGCGGCGGATATCCAGAGGATACCGACCGTGGCCGCTAGATTGAGATATGGATATTTGATATGGATCAGCCGGATGGCTGAGGCCAGAGATACTGGACATGGATATATGAGATTTGGACAGTTTTGAGGTGTCGTTGCTGGACACGGATTTTATTGATTTCTGGGATATTATGCTGATGTTTTAAAAAGAAGTTTCAAAACAAAGGAAGGAACAAGTCTTATACCTGCATGATAAGATCTTGAGTTGACTCATATAGCATACATACATGATAGTACTTTCATGTGGCATACATACTTGTTATTACATCCATGTGACATATATACTTGCTAGTACACTGTTGATGCATACATACCTGCTAGTACATGTAGCCATACCTGTTTTAGAGATGCCAGGACACTTGTGTGCATGCATACGATAGCCTTAGTAGATGTTATTTATTACTCACGAGCTGGCGACTCACCCCCGTTGCGCCACAGCTTTTCAGCAGGTCCGTTCCGTCAGCACTGTAGCGGCGGACACTTTTGCTCATTTTGCCCTTTTTGCCTGGACTCGAGGCTTTTGCTCATAGGTGGGTTATTATCATTTTGTACCACCTTATATATTTGTTGTATCTAGAACACTCCATCTACTGCTACTATCAGTTCAGCTGTACCTGTCTTATTTGGATTACTGTATATTGACTTAGAGACGAGATTGTGAGACTTGGGGATTTATTTTATGATATATATCTGGAGTCGAGCTCACTTGAGTCGACATGCTTTTTCTTATACTTATTTTGCACATTGCTATTTTATATTGCGTGGGATTTGTCACCGCCTTAAGGCAAAGAGCTAGCTCCCGCTTGGGGACGCCATTTTTAGGTTATTCATTTTATTCCTATTGTACTCATTTTGGAGCTTGTTTTACAAAGGAAACTTTGTTGGAATTTTTGGAAAAAGGGAAAGTTTTTTTAAAATGAGACTTGATGTGGTTTAATGGAGTTAAATGTTGCAAATAATTGGTTTTCCTTCACTCTAATTCTTATTTGGGTTTTGTATTCTGGGCTTCGGCTTACTTATCTTACGGACGCCTTGAGACGTTACGTAACTTAAGTGCCGTTCGCGTTCCGTACTTTGCGGGTCGTGACAAAGTTGGTATCAGAGCAATAGGTTTCACCTTTCCGAGTGTAGGATGACCCTTAGTAGATGGAGTAAGTGACTTAAGCAGGGTAGCGTAGCGTACGTATGTCCGCGGCATACTTGGGATGCGGTACTCCGCCTAGGTGACTTTAGGATATACTTGCTTGAAATTCCTTCTTCAATTCCATGTATCCTTCGATTCTATTGCACCGTTCTTATTGTCCTGTTTCCTGTACCAGTCACTATGCCGCAGAGGGCTACCAGAGCGCAGAGAGCTGCCGCCCGAGACGAGATTCGAGCTGGCTTGTCCGAGACTAGGACTGAGCAGGGCGGTATGCCTACGCCGCAGGGACAGACCGATCCACCTTCCCCAGGCCGTATGGATAGGCTTGAGACTGGTATGGAGGAGCTGCGACAGATGATGGGGAGTATGCAGGAGCTACGTCAGATGGTAGGATCCCTAGTTGCAGCCAGTCGTACAACGAGGCCGGAGGACGCACCTACTATATCCCAGACTACTATGATACCTGCTCCTACTACTACCGCCGTGACCATCCCTGTTTCACTACAGGAGTTCATGAGGCTGAGACCTCCAGTTTTCACGGGTATCGATGCAGCAGAGGACCCGCAGACGTTCCTTGACAGCTTGGCCAGGATCTACCGATCGCTGAGATGTTTTGATGATCGCTGGGTAGAGCTTGCGAGTTTCCGACTAGAGGGTCTCGCACAGACATGGTGGGAGTCAGTTCTGAGAGGTCGAGCTGCAGGTCAACCGCCCATGACCTGGACCGAGTTCACAGCAGTTTTCCTTGCCCGTTTCCTCCCGGAGAGCGTTCGCGACGCCAGAGCTCGTAGTTTCGAGGCCTTGATCAAGACACCAGGGATGACGATGTTTGAGTATGACGTCCAGTTTACATAGTTGTCCCGATATGCTCCGTATCTGGTGGATACCGAAGCGAAGAAAGTGAAGAGGTTCATACAGGGACTGGATGCCCAGCTATACCTTGCCATTGGCGCCCAGCATTTTGATACCTATTCGGCAGCTATGGATACAACGTTGCGGATGGAGGCCCGTATTTCAGCGACTTCGGCCGTTCCCGGGCCGAAGAGGATTCGTACCGGCATGCCAGATCAGAGGCAGCATGCCAGATTCGCTCCGAGAGATAGAGCCGGCAGAAGGTTTGGACGCGGTCAGCTGTATGGGTCGTATACGCAGGGACATCAGTCGTCGCCAGGGTGCTTTGGGTGCGGGAGTCTGCACCATCGTATTAGGGATTGCCCAGCGACGACAGGGAGCGACGACCGTTCCGCATGTGACCCTACCTCCATCACCGCCCCCTCCTCAGAGAGCTCTACTTCCCGCCATAGGCGATGCTCCACGCCAGTTAGGTGCACCCAGAGGCCGTGGGCGCGGCGCATAGATCCAGAGAGGATGAGGAGGCAGAGGCCGAGGCCGAGGTCAGCCAGCTATCGGAGGAGGTCAGGCCCGAGTCTTTGCATTGACACCACAGGATGCGCAGGCATCCAATGCCATCGTTACAGGTACCCTATCAGTATGCTCTATTGATGCACACGTGTTGTTCGATCCCGGATCCACGCACTCGTATGTTTCCACACACTTCGTGCCGAGTTTGGGTAGAGAGTCCGGTTTGCTTGATCAGCCGCTTGTAGTGACCACTCCTGTGGGAGAGTCATTTATTGCTAGGCATGTGTTCCGATCCTGTACCGTTCGTATTGGCGAGCGAGAGCTGCCTGTCGACTTGATCCTTCTTGAGGTGTTGGACTTCGACGTTCTTTTGGGCATGGATTGGTTAGCCACGTACTATGCGTCAGTGGACTGCCGTGAGAAGACCGTTAGATTTGGTTTTCCCGGCGAGACGGCTTTTGTTGCGCAGGGGGACCGTGGTGCCGCCCCTCACATATTGATTTCTTTCCTTCGCGCTGGTCAGCTGTTGAGGAAGGGATGTCAGGGGTTTCTAGCCTGTGTATGCGATACTAGAGCTACGGATGTTCCCTTGGACCAGGTTCCGATTGCATGCGAGTTCCCCGATATCTTTCCTGACGAGCTGCCAGAGCTGCCGCCTGGGCGCGATGTCGAGTTCTGTATTGATTTGATTCCCGGTTCGGGGCCTATTTCTATACCGCCTTATCGGATGGCCCCGGCGGAACTTAGAGAGTTGAAGGTTCAGCTGCAAGATTTGTTAGATAAGGGACTTATTCGACCCAGTGTTTCTCCATGGGGTGCTCCGGTCCTGTTTGTCAAGAAGAAGGACGAAAACTTGCGCTTATGTATCGACTACCGCCAGCTGAACAAGGTTACCGTGCGGAACAGATATCCGTTTCCACGCATTGATGATTTGTTCTACCAGCTCCAGGGGGCGGGGTATTTTTCGAGGATCGACTTACGATCAGGATACCATCAGCTGCGAGTCCGACAGGAGGACATACCGAAGACAGCCTTCCGTACACGCTATGGCCACTATGAGTTTCTGGTGATGTCGTTCGGACTCACCAACACCCCCGCAGCATTTATGGATTTGATGAACCGTACATTCAGGCCGTATCTTGACTTGTTCATCATCGTGTTCATCGACGATATTTTGGTGTACTCCCGGAGCCGAGAGGAGCACGAGCAGCACCTGCGGATTACGTTACAGACTCTGAGGGAGCACCAGCTGTTCGCGAAGTTCTCCAAGTGTGCATTCTGGCTGGACAGCGTCGGATTCTTGGGTCACGTGATTACGAGAGATGGCATATGTGTGGACCCGAAGAAGATTGAGGCTATTCAGCAGTGGCCCCGACCTATATCGGTTACTGAGATCCGTAGTTTTTAGGCCTGGCAGGCTACTACAGGCGTTTTGTTTAGGATTTCTCCCGTATTGCTGCACCTTTGACTGGTTTGACCCGGAAGGGAGTTCCTTTCGTTTGGACGGAGGAGTGTGAGCACAGTTTTCAGCAGCTATGGACGTGTTTGACTACGGCACCGGTATTATCTTTGCCTTCGGGATCAGGCGGATTTGTGGTCTACTGTGACGCTTCACGAGTGGGGTTAGGTTGCGTATTGATGAAGCATGACTGGGTGATCGCATATGCTTCTCGGCAGTTGAAGAAGCATGAACAGAACTACCCCACTCACGATTTGGAGATGGCTGCAGTGGCCTTTGCACTGAAGATATGGCGACATTACTGTAACACCTTAGAATGTGTTTTGTAGCTAATTATATTTTAAAATATAGTTTTTAATAAAAAGTTTACCAAATTAAGTTTTAAATATTTTATCCTATTTATTGTGTAATTTATTAGAATTTTGTTAGGCTTGCACACACTTGTGCATGATAACTAGGGTTTAGAGATGGGGTTAGACCATGATTAGCAACCATGGTTAACTAACCATTTCTCCCTAATCTAGTTTTAATATTGTTTAAGTGTTATGGTTGTAATTAGTCATGATAGTTTTTAAAATGAAAATGAATTTAAATGGAATTTCTTCATTTGGTTGACCTTTGAGAGAGAGAGAGAGAGAGAGAGAGAGAGAGAGAGAGCATGAGGCATCATGGCCTTGGCCATGCCTCATTTAATGAGGAGAGAGAGAGTGAGAAGGGGGTCTTTGTTATTGATTCTCATTTCTCCATCTCATTTCCCTTACCCTCATTCTCTCACACTCACACACACACACACACCCTCACACTCTCAGCAGCAGCAGTGGCAGCAGCATCCTCACCAACAACAACAACAACAACAACAACAACACTCGTAGCAGCAGCTCCAGCTCCAACACCAGCATCACCAGCACCAGCTCGCAGCAGTAGCACCATCAGCAACTCCAGCATTCAGCTCCACCAGCATCATCAGCAATAGCATCATCACCATCATCAGCAGCAGCAGGAGCAGCTGCAGTGGCAGCAGCAGCAACTTCAGCACTGACAGCATCAGCAGAAGCTATAGCAGTAGCAGCCCCAGCAACTTGCAGCAAGCTCTCACCTCCTCCATACACTTCTTCACCTTCTCTCTAGGATTCTCTAGGGTATAATTCTGAAACCCTTTTCCCTAGTTGCTTAGTTATGTACGGTTTTGTGTCGATTAGTGTTAATTAGCTAGTTTGGTGCTAGTTTTGGTGAATTGTGAGTAGTGATGGTAAATTGTTGATTGTGTTAGCTACCTTAGTTTATTTTAGTGTTAATAGGGCCACTTCAACTGAGAAATAGCCAGATTACACTAAAATACCCTAGGTTTTCCATTTTGTGCAAAATTGTCGTTTTTAAGCGATATTTGTGACTTCTGAAATCTGCTATGGACCCGGACCTTACAGAGTGAAATTGAGAAGACTGGGACATGCTCACTAGGTATGGACACCACCACCAGAACACGAGCCTCTAACCCCATAGTTTGGCCGCCGATTAATTCAATCTGGCCGCAATTTGCGGCCAGGAATAGGAGTTAGGTGTTGGGGTTTTGTGGGGGGGTAGTCTGCAGTGTTGTGGAGTGTTTTGGTATGTCTAGTTTTGTAATATCTTACCTGTAGGAAAATCTGGGGTCATATATCGTTTTCATGTCCGTTGTGTTTGCGCGATACACGCGATACGTGAGTGGGTTCTGTGATCCAGCGTATCGCGGCGTGTCGCGATGGTTTTAGACGCGTACACACACGTTTCAGCGTATCGTGCACACACGCGTTTAGTTCACGACGTGAGTTTCTCGTTTCGATTCGATATCGCGTTTCGCGGAATATTTGGCTTATATATAATTTCCATGTATTATTTGCAGGTTTGCAGGCAGGGACTACGGACACGGCTAAAGGGGGAGCAGATGGTAGGATTCACCTAGCGTGGAGCGTAGGTGAGTAGATTTAACATCTATAGGGGAATCGCCCGCATGGCGTTATGCGTCTGGGCTAGGATTCAATACCTGTCGTATATTCTACGTCATTGTTAGAATTGCGCCCTTACCTGTTTACTAAGATATAGCTATACTGTGACTAGTAGCCGTAGGGCACTGCACACATTATTGACGGTTCATGTTGCATGAGCACGGATTGTATGCTACACACACACCGTCAATAATTGCCATGTCACACACAACCCCTTATAGATACTATTGCTTGTCACACATGACATCTAGCTTACCGGTATACCTATAGTGTATCATACCTTTAGTGATAGGTACATATACAACTTGCGATACAGCTACAGGTATACCTTTTAGATATTTTACTTATACCGGGGGGGATATCTTACTCATATTCTTCTTATACCCCGGGGGGGTATACGACATCAGTTCCTATAGGTAGATACCTATACATTGCTACACCCGTATGTTACACACATATTCAGTTACAGTTACATATTTACCTTTACTGATGTTACTTAGCTGTACCTTATTGGTTTTGCATACATCTAGTTTCAGATACATATTCCCATTTATATGCTCGCATTTCAGATATATCGCATATATTTATTCCTGGATTTACGCATTGTTTATTTGGATTTTATATGACGTTTTTGGGATTTGGGAACCGTGGGGGTTCATGAATTTATGCATACATGGAACAACCCGGTTTCCTTGATATGATATTTGCGCATCCCCCATGAGTTTTATCGGTGCTGATTATATGCTCCATACGAGGTGTGGTTGCCGTATGAGTGTACATGGTGGGGCCCGGTATGGTTCCCCTCGGCAAGAAGATCGATGGGTTTGCCGATTGATGTTAGTTATATGTATGCCCTAGAGGCCATTACTGTACATTGGATGTATATTGTAGTGGATGCTAGGACATATATAGGTTGGACTTTCTTGCTCGACATGATAGTACGCTATCTGGTTGCTCTTTATCTTAACATGTATACTTTCTGTCTCTCTGATTACATGTTGATAAAGCCCTTAGGATGTGTACTCGACTTCCAGGACTGTGATGCAGATCATACTAGTGGGGCATGGATAGTCCATGAGTACATCCTTGAAATGTTCCTAGTCGAGGGAATATCGAGACGGGGCATCGATATTCCAGAGTAGACTAGCGTATATCTTCTCGACCCATGCGATGGGCGATGGATGATCCCATATCCATTGGTGTTTAACATCGGAGATGGTATGCGGGTGCTCAGTGGAGACTGGGTACACTGAACGGACTCGCCGAGAACTCCCAGATGGTATTATACCTCACGTCAGATGGCAGTTCTCTGGTGACACTGGTACAGCAGTCTGTTGACCCGAGATCGTCATAGAGTCTTGTGTGTCTCCCACTGTGCTTTGATTTCCACCCTACCACGGCTCTACTGAGTTGTGCAAACAGGTGGTTTTTGGGTACAGTCCCGATTCACATGGAGGCAATGAGCGATAGGAGGGGATTCGTCTCTCCCGGTATTGGGGGTTGATGTTGTGCTATGCTCGACTGGCCATAACAGGAAATCCCTGGCCAGGGTTGCAGTGATATACTGGTAAGAGTTATCAGTAGTTTCACGAATGTTATGGACCCTAAGTCGGCATGACTTATCGAGCTATTGGGGTCTGACGTTTACCACCCCTAGGCGAGATATGCGACATATCAGACGAACAGACCGGACTGTACGGTAAGTGTTACTGGTTGGATTCGCAGGAGTGTGAGCGGGCTTGCTCGTCGATCTTCTGATCGCTCAATACCCGGGTGGCCGTTACATTTAGCAGACCGCTTGCGGCTTGTGGGTGTTTGATATGATCATCATCCGCTGCCGGCGTATTGACGAGTCTTTAGAGTCCTACACAGAGGTTTCCTGGCTCAAGCGAAACGAAATAGGAGCGTATATGAGATATGTGCGGGACCGAGAATAATGCGTGTATGTGTTACCGTATTTCATTCTCGCGATGAATGTGTCGATTGGTTGTATGCGATATAACCTAGTTATCGAATCAAGGATTGATTCGATAAGCCGATACATTGGATACTAGCCAGTTATATGCGATATAACCGGATCATTGAATCAAGTGTTGATTTAATGATTTAATGTATAATTTTATATTTGATATATCACTTTGCATTAACTAGTATTGGTTCACTTTAAATGGATTTTCTCATTTGGTATGCACAAGTTGTATATGTGATATACTTTTGTGCACAAGATTGTATCATGTTTGATGATACATGCAAGCTAGGGTTTGTGTAAAGAATTGACCATGGTTATATGAATGGTTAGGGTTTCATTTTATTTGCTTATTTATTTATTCATTTATTCTTTATTGAAAGAAATAAAATAGTGGCTAAGTTTGGATAATCTTTGAAGCTTCATGAAGCTTTGAATGGTTGACTATTTTGTTTGTTTCCTTAATCTTAACCATTCACTTTAACCTTAGTTTGTTCTCTACATCTAACCATAGTTGACATTATGATAAGAATGATTTATTTTCTATTTTCAGATATCTTATCATAATTCTTTATCATCTTCTTCTTCATCTTCAAGTTGAAGAAAGCTTGCACCTTCAATGGCAACTAGCCAAATCAAGTGAGAAATCCTAATCTAAAGTCTACCCACTTCCTATTTCTTCATCCTCTACTACTTGCCATGTAGTAGAGTGTGTTGTCTTCACAAGTTTCTTGACTTGGCGAAGGCGGAGCTCGAGTTTTGTGATGCCTCGACGTAGATCATCTTCGGCATCGAACCGACGATCAAGCCCGCCCATTCTCCGATGGAGCCGATGCCAGAGTCATGGATTTGATTTGGACAGCGGAGGGACCTTGTCACGGAGTCTAGGATGTGGTGGACCGGATCTACAAAGGTTGTAGTCCCTTCCATTTAGCTATATTTCCGTTTACTTGCTTACTTCGCCTATATATCTAGTTAACGATCCGTTCTAGGTTTTCTCGGCACTAGGACTTTTTGATTTGTGCATGTTTGATCACTTGGGAGACTCCATTAGAGTGCCTAGGATCCCTACAGTGGTATCAGAGCCTAGCTAGAGCCTTAGGCGAAGTCTAGACGGAATTTGAAATCCGAACAAACCCCGAAACCCTAATCCGACCCACTCTCTGGACATTTTTGAAATATCTGGATTTTTCTGAATTAAAAATTACTAAAAAATTCAGCAGGGAAAAATAAGAATTACGGTGCAAAATATTTTTGGTGAACAGTGAAAAGTGCGGCGGAACCGCGGCAGAAGCCTGGCTTCTGCGGCGGTTCCGCGGCATTTATGTGACGTCAGCCCTAAATAGATGCACAGTAATTCCTGATAAATTGTGCTGAGTTTTCTGGGAATTTTTAAAATTTATTCATGAGTTGAATTTTCTGGGGTGTTTTGGGGATTCGATTGTTTGATCGGATTATCAGATTTTGTCTATATGGCTTTCCGGATATTTTACAATATGTTAAAAAGTTCGACCGGATATAAATACCCAACTTTTCCCCTGTCGGGAAATTTCCAAGTGTTGGATTTTTCCGTAGTTTAACGACGTTCTAAGTAGTGCAAGTAACGCGATGGTCCCTCTAGAAGACAACAAACCTTAACTCGATTATGTGACCGTCTTGAACTGCCCTTTGAACCTTCGGGTTTGGGGCAGTACGGCGTGCCACATGTGAGGCGTTGGCTTGACCCTTCTACGGTTGGACCGTTGCTACTGAGGCACGAACTGAATGCTGTTAGACTTATTTCATGTGTTGAGCTGTTTCGGGAAAACTTGGGTGTTCGATTGTTCGATCGGAAAGTTTAACATTTTCTACTTATCCGGAATGTGATACAATAATTGGAATTCACAAGTAGTTATGAGATAACTGAATGAATGTTATAAACATAGCAGTTTAGTCTCACTTGATCGGTTGCCATGGAATTTTGATGTGATCAAAAGTCCGTAGCAATCACGTAGCGTACGCGGATACTCGCCGGGTAAACTTAATAGACAGCCTCACTCCATTGCCCCGACCAAGTGACTGTAGGAGAACCCCGTCGCCGAAAGAATCCGTTCGGGTGCTCGTGGTAGCGGTGTTCCGCCTTGGTGCACTTCGTCGACGGTTTCGGGGGTGCGGCCGTCTACTAAAGTTTGCGACGAGCATTCGATCAGAATGTCGGGAATCTTGTTGAATTGCCCGACTTGATATTGAAAAGTGTTTTCGATAATGAAACTCAAATGCGGGGTTTATAATTGTTAGGCATGCTATGTCTAAAGAATTCATTTGGTCAGGCATGCGATGTCTGAGGTGGTTGTGGATTCCAACTGTTGTAGTTTTACACTTTCTTTTCTGTGACCGTAAGTGTAATATGTGATGTCGCCGGTTTCGTTGCTATATGTCAACGACAATTGGGATGCGCATATTTACTTACGTTGATGACATGTGATGTTATGTGTTGCTGGATATGTTATATTGGATCGTCGTGTTTGAATAGCCGGGGTTTTTTTATGTGAGATGAGTGTTTTTCATTTTCATTCATGTAAAAACTTGTATGTAATATTCTTTTATTGGGGCACTTCCAGGTTGCGGAAGTAGTCACCGTTTGTATATTATTTACTTTTCTGCACTAGGATAGACCCAAGGAGGAGGGCACAAGTAACCGGGTTCTGGAGTCCAGTGGGAGACCAACTCGAGGAGTCGAGTCCGGGTCTCCTAACTCTGGAATTGGTAGGGTTGCTTGCCGCTCTCGTAGGGGTCTTGGGGTGTGGGTTTGGCTATTCATCACGACCGTGGAATCCGTGTTTTATACTGGCTCGTATTGAAAACACGGACGTCCTTTTTCTTTCTTTTTTCTGCTGCGTTATCTGTGATGTGATCATGCGATGTTCTGTGCTCTGTGACAGATATTATAGTATATATGATATATTATATAGACGTTACTTATGTTTTACACCCACGCTAGCCCTGCCCCGCTCTGCCGTTAGTTACCTAACCTAACGGTGCACGAGGGGACATCGAGGCGAATGCGGATGGCATAAGTGTACGTCATATCTATCTGTGATGTTTAGGTAATTTAAATGATGGGATATTCATTAATGAGATTGATGAAAGAAAATAAACCTAATTGATGTTGTGGAATCGAATTTCAAAATAAAAACAGGTAGCTACAGTTCTTGCTTTGCATCGTGGTGTTCCTTCTAGAACATCCTGCACCTTATTCGATAAGGAAAGGACCGAGATCCCTTCACCGGGAGTGACTCCTTTAGCAATAACTGGCAGATGCTACACACTCGGTTTGTTTTTGATCGCTTCTAAAGTTTCCGCTTTGCACAGTGATATATATGATATATCCCGCACCTCATTCGACGAGGAAGGGGCCGACGATCCCTTCACCGGGAGTGACCCCTTTAGCAAAACTAGAAAAGCCTAAAAAACATTCCATTTAAAAACCATTTGATTCCGCAACGAGATCAAGTTCAAAGCGTTAAAGGTTTTCACAAAAACCAGCCGCAACCCTCCGTCATTTTAGGAAGTAGAGTACTTAGTATTCGTGCTGTGTTTGTTGACCATAGTCAAGGTACAGTGTACGGTAGCTAAGTGATGTCTTCCTACACCGCATATGATGCGATTAGTTAGGACAGTCGCGTGACTTTGTTGACCTTAGTTAAGGGTCATGTGGGTGGGTCTAATTAATCATGAAATGACGGGTAGAACTTGACTAGTACTTATGATTTATTGACCATAGTTAAGGTCATAAGTGCTAGGGGTAAAAACCTTTATCGGGAGTTTCAAGTGTTGAAATTTGCAATGAGATTGCATACCTTCTATGTGATAGTTGGATCCCGATACCCACTGCGAGTAATTGTTACTCCTGGGAGAGTTTTGCACTTTACAATTAGCCGATCAAGTAGGTGTCTAGAAAGGTGTCAACGGGGTTACGCCTCTGGGAAAACGAGGTTTACTGTAATTAGGTCCGTGCGAAAGCACGGGGAACCTCCCTCAAAGTACCGACACTGGCCTGGCTGAAAGATTGGCGAACTTGTAGAGTGTAATTAATCCCGGCTAGTCTTTCCTTTTAAGGTTTGAAGGAAGATTTGATAAAAACAGTGGGAGCCATCCTGATTAGATAAAATATATAACCAATCTGATCTTGCAAGAGCGCACGCTGAGTGTTTTCTTCTCTCTCTCTCCAGGTAGCGACCATATCACGCCTTAATCAAGATAATAATATGGATGTATTGACCGAACCCGCTTATTATACTGAGCTGGGGAACATTGGTCCTGCTCCAACTTATAATTGTTATAAGACAGAGCAGGAAATAGGGGAATGCCAGGATTCCCATGCCGCCCAAACGAAGAAAGTGCATGAGATGCATCTCCTTCGGGTGTGTTCATTACAAAGAACTGTTTCTCAGTATCCTCTGCATCCTGGGTATATGATACCGGATCAGGATCCCAGATATGTAATATGTTACATAGGGCTACAAAAGGGTAGAAAAACTGAGAACGGGTGATAAGTTTCATGAGGCAGAAAATGGGGCAAGTGTTGCAGCTAAGTCTGTTGGTCACTGTCACCCTGTATTACCAATATATTGATTCTGAACAAATGCTATTAGATACCGAACCTGATATACAAAATCATATCAGTCTCTTTATTAGTAAAGAAATGATATAATTTTGTATAGATGGATAATGTTTTGAACATTTCCTATATCAAAAGTTGATCGGTTCAGGCACGTTATCTAAAAGCATTGACGTTCTAAATCAAACTACAGTTCCTCGTATACAGAAAACACACAAGAGGAAGAGTTCAGAAATGAACGAATCATTCTTGAGGCATTGTAGACTAGGTCACATCAATGCGACCCGACTGGCTGAAGTTACATTTTAGATGCATATTTAAATCAGTTTGAATTTACATCTTGTGAAACTTGCCAGTCATGTCACAAAGATTAGATGACCATAGCTCTGTTTATTAGAAACAGAGAAAGAGTTAGTAAACTCTTGGGACTGATACATGATGATGTATGTAAAGTCTCCTGTCTACACATGCCAGGACTGGTTCTTCATACTTCATTATATTCTCTGATAATCTCTCAAGATTCAGTCATATGTTCCTGTTGAAACATAAGTCCGAACCATTTGAGATATTCACAGAATATAAGTTAGAAGTAGAGAACCAAAATACGGGTATAAGTATTATGTCCTATGATAAGATCAGGGAGGAGAATACTTGTGCATAGAATTCCTGGACTATTCTAAAGGAGAATGAGATTCTCTCTTAGTGTTACTCCTCTGAATACACCACAGCACAACGGTGTATCGGTGCGGAGCAATCACACAATATTAGATATCGTGTGCTCTATGATGAGTATTACTGAGTTACCTATTTTCTTTTGGGGTTATGCACTTGAGAAGCTGCATACCTATTGAATTAGGTTTGAATCAAATCACTGCCTACCACTCCATATAAGATATGGTATGGGAAGAACCCATCTCTTAAGCGAGTTAAGATTTGGGGTTGTCCGGCCTATGTTTAAAGCAAAATCCGGACAAGATCGAGGCAGGATCAGTTCTGTAGAACTGGAAAGGTTCCAGTTATACAAAACTGCAGTTGATGATTTGACAGAACCATAAGATTCTATAGTTCCCGACGAACCTCAGCCTCTCCGCCGATCTAGTAGGGTTCCTCATCCGCCTGAGAGATACCTTGGTTTCTCGATGACAGTGGGAGCAAGGATTGCATCATGAGATGATGACCCAACTATTTTCGAGCAGGCCATCGAGAGTAGGGACTCTGTAAGAATGGCTGGATGCTTAGCAATCTGAGATGGAATCCATGAACACCAGCAAAGTATGGACTTTAGCTGCTATATCTGAAGGGTTAAATTCCCATCAGGAGCAAGTATATCTTGAGAAGATTACTTGGTGTAGATGGAAAAGTTGAGACTTTCAAAGCTAGACTTGTTAAAGGTTTTCGTCATCGACCAGGCGTGGATAATGATGAAACCTTTTTCCAGTAGTTATGCTTAAGTCTATCCAGATCCTACTTACCACGGCTACATACCATGACTACAATATCTGGTGGTTGGGTGCCATGACTGCTTTTCTAAATACTGATTTAGAAGAGAACGTCTATAAGAACACAGGCAGAGGTCTTCGTAAACAGTGGGAGCAGCGGAAACGTGTGCAAGTTGCTTTACATAATGAAGCAGGCATCGCGGAGTTGGAACGTCTGTTTTGATGTGATAGTCAAAGTGTTTGACTGCATCAAAATGGTAGACGAACCTTGTATATACAAAAGGGTAGTAGAGAGTAAGGTGGTCATCTTCGTATTGTACGTAGACAACATACTCTTGATAGGAAAAGAGTTTCCTATACTACGATCGATCAATCTCCTATTATCACAAGGATTCTCCAAATAGGATAAAGATGATATCTCCTAAATCCTGAGATTTGGACCTATGAGATAGATCTAAAGGGATATTAGGGTTCTCACTAGGTATAGTGAGATTGTATCAATCGATCCTGGGGAGAATCACTGGAAGTGTTCCAGGGTGATAAAGACGACTGAATGTCAGTCACAGGCATTGTCTTTACCCTCTGTAAAGGGACGGTATGTTGGAAGAGTTCTAAGCAAGATACTGTGGCAAACTAGACGATAAAGGCTGGTAACATCGCTATTAAAGATACTACCAAAGAGGCAGTTTGGGTGTATATTGGTTCATAGGATGAACTAGGTTCCTACCATTGTGTGACAATGGAACTGTGGCTTTGGCCCTGGAACCCTGGTCCCATCAGTGACCCAGACATAATCTAAGGCAGCATCACCTGATCATGGAGATAGTTGATCTCCAGGGTGATCGAGGTTAGGAGAGTAGACTCAGAGGACAACACGGCGGATCCACTCACGAAGGCCCTCTTCCCAAAGAGAGATTTTTAGGGGATGGTTGAGTATGTGATACTGCAACCACTGCTACAAATGGCCCTAGTGCAAGTGGGAGATTGTTAGTTATATGTATGCCCTAGAGGCCATTACTGTACATTGGATGTATATTGTAGTGGATGCTGGGACATATATATGTAGGACTTTCTTGCTCGACATGATAGTACGCTATCTGGTTGCTCTTTATCTTAACATGTATACTTTCTGTCTCTCTGATTACATGTTGATAAAGCCCTTAGGATGTGTACTCGACTTCCAGGACTGTGATGCAGATCATACTAGTGGGGCCTGGATAGTCCATGAGTACATCCTTGAAATGTTCCTAGTCGAGGGAATATCGAGACGGGGAATCGATATTCCAGAGTAGACTAGCGTATATCTTCTCGACCCATGCGATGGGCGATGGATGATCCCATATCCATTGGTGTTTGACATCGGAGATGGTATGCGGGTGCTCAGTGGAGACTGGGTACACTGAACGGACTCGCCGAGAACTCCCAGATGGTATTATACCTCACGTCAGATGGCAGTTCTCTGGTGACACTGGTACAGCTTAGTCTGTTGACCCGAGATCGTCATAGAGTCTTGTGTGTCTCCCACTGTGCTTTGATTTCCACCCTACCACGGCTCTACTGAGTTGTGCAAACAGGTGGTTTTTGGGTACAGTCCCGATTCACATGGAGGCAATGAGCGATAGAAGGGGATTCGTCTCTCCCGGTATTGGGGGTTGATGTTGTGCTATGCTCGACTGGCCATAGCAGGAAATCCCTGGCCAGGGTTGCAGTGATATACTGGTAAGAGTTATCAGTAATTTCACGAATGTTATGGACCCTAAGTCGGCATGACTTATCGAGCTATTGGGGTCTGACGTTTACCACCCCTAGGCGAGATATGCGACATATCAGACGAACAGACCGGACTGTACGGTAAGTGTTACTGGTTGGATTCGCAGGAGTGTGAGCGGGCTTGCTCGTCGATCTTCTGATCGCTCAATACCCTGGTGGCCGTTACGTTTAGCAGACCGCTTGCGGCTTGTGGGTGTTTGATATGATCATCATCCGCTGCCGGCGTATTGACGAGTCTTTAGAGTCCTACACAGAGGTTTCCTGGCTCAAGCGAAACGAAATAGGAGCGCATATGAGATATGTGCGGGACCGAGAATAATGCGTGTATGTGATACCGTATTTCATTCTCGCGATGAATGTGTCGAATGGTTGTATGCGATATAACCTAGTTATCGAATCAAGGATTGATTCGATAAGCCGATACATTGGATACTAGCCGGTTATATGCGATATAACTGGATCATTGAATCAAGTGTTGATTTAATGATTTAATGTATAATTTTATATTTGATATATCACTTTGCATTAACTAGTATTGGTTCACTTTAAATGGATTTTCTCACTTGGTATGCACAAGTTGTATATGTGATATACTTTTGTGCACAAGATTGTATCATGTTTGATGATACATTCAAGCTAGGGTTTGTGTAAAGAATTGACCATGGTTATATGAATGGTTAGGGTTTCATTTTATTTGCTTATTTATTTATTCATTTATTCTTTATTGAAAGAAATAAAATAGTGGCTAAGTTTGGATAATCTTTGAAGCTTCATGAAGCTTTGAATGGTTGACTATTTTGTTTGTTTCCTTAACCTTAACCATTCACTTTAACCTTAGTTTGTTCTCTACATCTAACCATAGTTGACATTATGATAAGAATGATTTATTTTCTATTTTCAGATATCTTATCATAATTCTTTATCATCTTCTTCTTCATCTTCAAGTTGAAGAAAGCTTGCACCTTCAATGGCAACTAGCCAAATCAAGTGAGAAATCCTAATCTAAAGTCTACCCACTTCCTATTTCTTCATCCTCTACTACTTGCCATGTAGTAGAGTGTGTTGTCTTCACAAGTTTCTTGACTTGGCGAAGGCGGAGCTCGAGTTTTGTGATGCCTCGACGTAGATCATCTTCGGCATCGAACCGACGATCAAGCCCGCCCATTCTCCGATGGAGCCGATGCCAGAGTCATGGATTTGATTTGGACAGCGGAGGGACCTCGTCACGGAGTCTAGGATGTGGTGGACCGGATCTACAAAGGTTGTAGCCCCTTCCATTTAGCTATATTTCCGTATACTTGCTTACTTCGCCTATATATCTAGTTAACGATCCGTTCTAGGTTTTCTCGGCACTAGGAATTTTTGATTTGTGCATGTTTGATCACTTGGGAGACTCCATTAGAGTGCCTAGGAACCCTACAATTGAGCCTGGAGGCGGGCGAGTACCTACCGGTGATTGGTTGGACCTGGCAGTTGTCCGGAGGATACTGGCCAGAGTCGAGAGATGGATGCGGGATGATCTGTACTGCCGGGGCCGAGGGCCGACACCGCAGACGGACCCCGTGGGCCGATCCGGACTGACGGAGCCCGATATACGAGGATTTCTGTGTCGATGCTTGGCACATTGTTTTAATGATATTTCTCTTAAACCCCTTTTGTATATATAACAGGGGATTTAGCCGTTGTTATATATACCCTTACACCAATATTAGTGGAATGGGACGCTAATATATGTGTATTGCCCCCATCATATTTATTTCTGCAAATACATATATACCTTTAGGATGTTAGAAACTTACTCGAGATTCGACTTGGGATATAGGTGATTCATTAAGATTGGATATTGGATATGAAAGAGATTGTGGATTTGTACATTCGAGATATAGGAGAGCTACTCGATATCGTACATTGAGGTGATGTGAGACCTATGTGATGTGAGAGCCCAGTTTGGGGGCTGATTTGATGTTTGGGATGTGAGTGTCATGATGGATTGTGATCCTACCACGATGTCAGGTTTCCGTGGGAAATGACATAATCCCCCTATACCTCACCCTTATCTACCTTATGCACGGATTCATATAGTGATAGTACCCGTTGTGTACCCTTATGATAGTTGCATATCTACATTTTCATATCCTTATTGCATAGTTTCTGCATATTACTGTCATGTTACTATTGCTTCACATATTGATTGTACCTGCTAGTGTACTTCCCTTTATTCAGCATTTGCATAACATGTTATTACTGTAATCGCATATCTTAGATTTATGCTGTACGTACATTCCTGCGATTACCTGCATATGTTATCTTCTATTCACGAGTTGGCAACTCACCCCCGTTGTGCCACAGGTGTTTCAGGTTGTTCCCCAGAGTAGTCGAGGCAGGCTATTCCCCTATTCAGCTATCCAGCTATCATCTTTTGCTACAGATACCGCATCAGCTCACAGTACTATTTTGCTTAGGTGGGTTTTGATGGTCATCTGTATTTGTATTGTACCTTCGTTGTATATTGTACTCTCCATCTACTATTGTATTGTTGACTTAGAGACTTGGTGAGAATGTTATGTGTATTATTCTGGATTTGATGTCTCTTATATATACAGCTTCTTCTCTACTGTCTTTTTTTTGTGTTGTATTCATCTTGACTAGTCTTTACAAAAAGGGGGTGTTGCTAAAAATTTTAAAGAAAGAAAGTAGACCTTTTTAAAGAATTTGGGTAGCGATTTCAAATGTTTCCAAAATTTATATTATCTTTTTTTCGTATTTTCATGGTTTAGATTTCTGGGTTTGGCTTTCTTTTACTACGTTGCGTCTTTAGGCGTTGCGTAGTATTAGGGCCGTCACGGGCCAATTTTGGGTCGTGACAATTACCTATATGGCGAATCGTGCCAAATATTCACAGACCACAAGAGCTTAAAATACATATTTCAGCAGCGAGACCTGAACCTCAGACAACGTCGTTGGATGGAGTTGGTGAAAGACTACGACTGCGAGATCTTATACCACCCGGGAAAGGCGAATGTAGTGGCGGATGCTTTGAGCAGGAGGCCCGGGGGTAGTCTATCCTGTTTGCGCGCAGTGCAGAGGCAGTCGTCAGCAGATTGGAAAATTTTATGCGACAGCCGAGTTGAGTTTGAGTTCACTCCGACAGGAGGACAGCTTGCGCATGTTCGTGCACGCCCACAGTTGCTTGACCGTATATATGAGGCACAGCGCAGAGATGACCGTTGCTCAGAGATCATGGCACAGATGGGACAGGGCAGATTTTCTGAGTTCGTGATGGATGATCAGGGGATATTACGATTTGGATCTAGACTGTGCGTACCAGATGCTGATGGATTGCGGCGCGACATTCTTGAGGAGGCACATCGATCGGTGTATAGTGTCCACCCCGGTTCCACCAAGATGTACCACGATATGAGAGAGACCTACTGGTCGGACGGAATGAAGAGGGACATCGCGGAGTTCGTATCGAGATGCCTGACTTGTCAGCAAGTCAAGGCCGAGCACCAGAGGCCCGCAGGAGAGCTACAGCCGTTACCCATTCCGGAGTGGAAATGGGAGCAAATTTCGATGGATTTCGTTGTAGGTTTACCCAGGACCAGTCGAGGGTATGACTCCATCTGGGTGATCGTGGACCGATTGACGAAAGCGGCTCACTTCCTGCCAGTGAAGACCACTTTCAGCTTCGCCCAGTATGCCCAGCTTTACATCGACGAGATCGTGCGGTTGCATGGCGTACCGACTTGTATCGTGTCAGATCGAGGCACCCAGTTTACCAGCCGGCTATGGCAGAGGCTTCAGGAGGCATTGGGCACTCTTTTGAGTTTCAGCACAGCATTCCATCCGCAGACTGACGGACAGTCAGAGCGGACCATTCAGACTCTCGAGGACATGCTCAGAGCGTGTGTTTTGGACTTCGGCGGTAGCTGGGATCGTCATTTACCTCTAGTGGAGTTCTCCTGCAACAACAGGTTCCAGGATACTATCTAGATGACACCTTTCGAGGCGTTGTATGGGAGGAGATGTAGATCGCCCATTTGTTGGACCGAGCTGAGCGAGAGCAGTATTTTTGGGCCGCAGATCGTGCAGGAGACGACCGAGAAGGTGCAGTTGATTCGAGACCGGATGAGAGCAGCTCAGAGCAGACAGAAATCATATGCAGATAGGCGCCGTCGCAGATTAGAGTTCGCTGTTGGCGACCATGTTTTTCTGAGGGTCTCTCCGATGAAGGGCGTGATGCGTTTTGGGCGAAAGGGGAAGCTTAGCCCTAGATTCGTAGGTCCCTTCGAGATCCTCGAGCGTATCGGCGATGTTGCATATCGTTTGGCTCTTCCACCTAGCCTTTCAGATGTTCATCCCGTCTTCCACGTTTCGATGCTACGCAGATATCTTCATGACCCTTCCCACACGATTCAGCATCAGACAGTTCAGCTTGAGCCGGACCTTTCGTTCACCGTGCAGCCAGTCGAGATATTAGAACGGCAAGTGAAGAAACTTCGATCAAAGGTCCTGCCGTCCGTGAAAGTTCTTTGGCGCAGCCCGAGCAGCGAGGAGATCACTTGGGAGGCCGAGGGAGAGATGCGGAAGAAATTTCCTCATCTTTTTGAAGGTATGCGTAGTTGCATATTTTAAAATTCGGGGACAAATTTTCTTAAGGGGGGAAGACTGTAACACCTGAGTTTAGGGTTAGTAGTAATTAAGTGTTAATGTGGGGTTTTTGGTAAAAAGTTTACCAAAACAGGATTCTAGTATTTAATCTGGGTTTATGGTTATTTTTGTGGAATTTTATCTCGACCACACACACTTGTGCACGTTAAATAGGATTAAGATTAGGGTTTGCCATATATTTGAGCTTGTGGGTTAGCCATGTTTAAGTTAACCATGGTGGTCTAAGCCCTTGTTAGGATAATTGGAGTTAATTAAGGAGTTTTAGTTTTAAGGATGGATTAGGGTTTAAGGCTGACTTGTGATTTGAAGGAGAGAATGTGATGGGTGTCTTGTAGCATTTATTGAGAGTGAGGGAATGATGGCTCTTGGATGTGTCACACTACATTCTTTCAAACTTTTACTTATCTCTCAAAACTCATCCCACTCACACACACATCAGCCATATCAGCCCCATTTCAGCCACAACATCAGCAACAATACCTACCTAAACCTAGCTCAGCAGTGGCAGCACCAGCAGCAGCATCATTACCAACCTCAGCACCTAATGCAACAGTAGCTACTGCTACAGCCAAGCAAACTTCACACAAAAACAGCAGCCACTGCAGCAACACATCATCAGCCATCAAAACCAACACATCAGCCCAACTCCAGCTCAAATCAGCCTCCAAAACAACACCATCAGCCCCTGACCAAACTTCAGCAGCACACAATCAGCATCAGCCATTGTATCATAACATCAGCAGCAGCAGCAACTACATCAGTCCCAACTCCTTACATAACACCCCCTCACAACACTCAACCCTTCCCTCAAGATTACCCAAACCCCCTACTGCTGCTGCTGCTTCAAAACAGCAGCACCTGAAACCAACACAACACCCACATCACCATAGCTGCAACAGCAAACTCAGCTGCTGCAAACAGCCCAAACCACCAAAACCACACACCAGCTACACCATATCATCCCTAACACCACACCACATCAACCCAGCACAATATCAACACAACACCTCCAACCTTCACTGCATCAACATCAGCAGTTGCAGCATCAGCCTTAGGACTGCAGCTGTACCAGTTCAGCACGGCAGCACTCTCCTTCCTCTTCTTCTCCTTCTCCTTGTTTGCAAGGTTCCTTGGGGGTATAATTCCTAAACTCTTTCCATGTTGTGTTGATTATGTGCTTGATTAGCTAGTTTAGTGTTTATCTTAATTTTAGTACTAGAATTGTATGGTGATGTTAGATTTAGTTACATTAGAGTGCTTGTAGCTTAATGAACCCCTTTTGGTGTTAATTAGTCTGTTTTAGCCTTATAGTGTCGTTAAATTTAGATGGTTAGCCTTAAAATTGCTAAAATTGCGGAATCTAGCTTAATTAGTGTTTATTTCATGCTTTAATGGTGATTTTGAGGAATTTAAGGGAATTTTGGCAAAGTGAAAGTTGTGTTACTTAGAATAACCCTTTTAGGTGCTAGTGAGGCCAGTCAACCAGAGAATTGCCCCAGATTTCATAAAGACACCCGATTTACCCGATTTGGCGTAATTTAGCAGTTTTAGTGACTTTTTAGCCTTTGTTGGATCTGCTGTTGACCCGAGACCTTCAGAATAAAATTGTGAAGACTGTAGTATGGTGGGGTTAGCAGACACACACACACAAAACACGCGGACCCAACTCCCACCCCGGGCTGCCTATTTATTCCTTCTGGCCGCAAATTACGGCCAGAGCAGGGGCTGGGGTGCTGGGGTTTTGCCTGTAGGTGTCTTTTGGTTAGCTTAGGGTGGTGGTATCTGTAACTTTTCAATTTGGGTCCAGAGGCAGAATCTGGAGCTGTTTGCGTGTTTCCGATGTTTTAAGTCTCGTGCGACAAGCGCGTGATACGCGTGGTTCTGTGGCGCGCTGCACGACACAGCGCGTTAGTCTAGGTTCTGGTGGGTTTTTGCGCGTCGCGTCGTGTCGTGTGCACTCGAGTTTAGTTTCACGCACACGTATCCTTTTTATCGATATATCGCGTTTTGCAGGATTTTCCTGATGTATGTGACTTTGTAAATTCCAGGATCGCCGGCAGGGACTTCAAGCGCAGCGGAGAAAGGAAAGCAGGTGGTCGGACACACCTAGCACGGGATAACGGGTGAGTAGATTTAACATCTACGGGGGACGATCGTTTGGATGGCGCGAGTCACCCGATAGATTTAGTAAACTTGAAAATAGTAGATATTTACTTGTGACATTAAAATAATAGTACTTGTCTCATATTTGCTGCAATTAGGATCTGTATGATGTTCCATATACGCAAACTCATTTGTAGGACACATGCACCATTACCAGGTTTTTTATGCAGCACGAGCACTATTCATGTGTATACACACACCCTGGTAATTGCCATGCCACGACACTAGATAACTAAATCTGAAATATGTTAATTATCTAGAAATGTGATATTGCAATAAGTATTTAAAATGAAATCACTGGAATTACTATACTCGTGCATATGTATCATCATATCATCTGCTCATGCCTAGTACAAATCATACATTGCAAATTGATACCATTGGCATTCATTATCATTGACATATGCATACATGATGATTTCATGAGATTTATGATATTTCTGGATTTCGGGGGAAAGCCGCAAGATTTCAACTTACCATCTTTAAAAGTATAAAAGTTGTGGTTTTCTAGTGATGTAAAGTGTTGTCCACCATGCGTTTGCTGTGGTTTTCGAGATCCGTGTCGAGGAGTGGAGGAACCGTCATGGGTACATGGTGGGCCCGGTAAGGTACCCCGGGGCAAGAGGATCGCAGATGATGGCGTTGAGCCTGGCAGGGGGCGGATTACCTACCGGTGACTTCATTTGGCGCGGCGGATATCCAGAGGATACCGACCGTGGCCGCTATATTGAGATATGGATATTTGATATGGATCAGCCGGATGGCTGAGGCCAGAAATACTGGACATGGATATATGAGATTTGGACAGTTTTGAGGTGTCGTTGCTGGACACGGATTTTATTGATTTCTAGGATATTATGTTGATGTTTTAAAAAGAAGTTTCAAAATAAAGGAAGGAATAAGTCTTATACCTGCATGATGAGATCTTGAGTTGACTCATATAGCATACATACATGATAGTACTTTCATGTGGCATACATACCTGTTATTACATCCATGTGACATATATACTTGCTAGTACACTGTTGATGCATACATACCTGCTAGTACATGTAGCCATACCTGTTTTAGGGATGCCAGGACACTTGTGTGCATGCATACGATAGCCTTAGTAGATGTTATTTATTACTCACGAGCTGGCGACTCACCCCCGTTGTGCCACAGCTTTTCAGCAGGTCCGTTCCGTCAGCACTGTAGCGGCGGACACTTTTGCTCATTTTGCCCCTTTTGCCTGGACTCGAGGCTTTTGCTCATAGGTGGGTTATTATCATTTTGTACCACCTTATATAATTGTTGTATCTAGAACACTCCATCTACTGCTACTATCATTTCAGCTGTACCTGTCTTATTTGGATTACTGTATATTGACTTAGAGACGAGATTGTGAGACTTGGGGATTTATTTTATGATATATATCTGGAGTCGAGCTCACTTGAGTCGACATGCTTTTTCTTATACTTATTTTGCACATTGCTATTTTATATTGCGTGGGATTTGTGACCGCCTTGAGGCGAAGAGCTAACTCCCGCTTGGGGACGCCATTTTTAGGTTATTCATTTTATTCCTATTGTACTCATTTTGGAGCTTGTTTTACAAAGGAAACTCTGTTGGAATTTTTGGAAAAAGGGAAAGTTGTTTTAAAATGAGACTTGATGTGGTTTAATGGAGTTAAATGTTGCAAATAATTGGTTTTCCTTCACTCTAATTCTTATTTGGGTTTTGTATTCTGGGCTTCGGCTTACTTATCTTACGGACGCCTTGAGACGTTTCGTAACTTAAGTGCCGGTCGCGTTCCGTACTTTGCGGGTCGTGACAGTTAAAGGTGTATATGAAAAATGTTTAGGAAATGTTTTGGCTCAGAAATTCCTCAAAATACCACAAATTAGGATTTATCTTGCACATCCATTTCATCCTTGCATGAAAATCCTATCCTTTTCTCCTTGCTACACTACCTTCTTGCATGAAACAAGCACACCTTTGCTTGGTAACACCTCCTCCTACACCTCACTCATTCTCTTTACCCTATACCTTGTGTTTAGATCACTTAACCAAATAAAAAAATCAGAAAAAAAATTCAAAGAAAGAAAGAAAACACTTGAACTTACAAAAGAAAAATAAAGAGAAGAGAGAAGAGAAGAAGAACTAGGAGCTAAGGAGTTCACCATCAAGCTAGGAGTGAAAGACTTGGGTATCTTGGAGGAAGTCTTTCAACCATCCTCAGTAGCTATAATTCTTAATTCGGTAGGTTTTAGTTCTGTAATTTGTAAAATTTTAGAAATCGGATATCGGAAAAATTGGTATTTTAGGGAAATATAGTTTGTGTGAAGATCTGCTATCACTTAGATAATAACTAACTTAACCAAATAGTACTTTAATCTTATACACAAGACCTAGAAATTGCCATAAGAACACGAGCAAGGGGGCTCGGATTTTGGCCGGCGAGACCTAGGCAAATTCCGGCGTCACCGGATTTTTGGAGGAGTTGGGTGTTTTGGGTTTTTGGGGTAGGTCTCTGTGTAGGTGTTATGATATTTGGTATTGTTTATTTAAGTTAATTTAATAGTATATGGAATCTGGGGACTAATATCAGAAAAAGGGATCAAAATTTTAAAATACGACACGGAAAATTCGTAACGCGTTTAAGTTTTCTGTTTCAAATAGCGGGGGGAAAAATCCAGTTAAGATAAATGTTAGATAGTTTAGAATAGTCGTATGTGGTATAGTTAATACTTAACACTCGTATTTTTGTATTTCTTCGTATCGAAATTAGCCGTTTCTTATACAAGTTAAATTCAATGTTATATTTGAGTATGGGAACCACGGAGGACGCAAGGAAAGGAAAGAGATTGGCAATTTCTGAATAGATTACGATGTATTCCGGTGAGTAGACTAAACATCTACCGGGGATCTTGTAAAAATGGCGTGATACGTGTTGGGGTAAAAATTTACACCCCGGTTGACCAAGTTAAAATTCAAAGTCAACCCCAAGCCAAGTGGGCCCAAGGCCCATGCCCGGGTCGAGTCCGAACATGAAGCGGCCGGCCTCCCCCATGCCAAGATAAAAATTTTGTAATAAATAATTTTATTGTATTTCTTTTATTTTATTTTACGAATGAATGTAAGAAAAATGGGCATAAAGCCAAATTTTTGTAAAGCCCGTGGCTTATGTGTAAAAAGAAATGACACATGAGCCATGGGCTAGGCAAAATGCCATTTTGTGAAGCCCAAGGGGCTATGTGTAAAGTGTATAGCCTATAAAGGCAAGGATAATGAAAATATCCCAACAACTTTTTCTCTCTCCAAAAAAATTTTAGATCTGAGATCTTTCTCCTTCCTCAAGGTTCTAAAACCTTCTCCTTTCTTTTGAATTAAATCAAGAGTTTTACTTTTCATTTTATAAAACTAAATAGTTTTTCATTACAAAACCCATAAAGGGGAACTCAGATCTTCCATTAGATCTCAAAAAGAAAAGATTTTTAAAATCTCACATCTCTTGATCTTCAAGATCTTTCCAACAGAGGAGGAAGAAGGAGGCCCATCTCTGAAAACCCAATTTTTGTGAAGACCCAGGGCTCCAATGAAGAACCCATTTCATCAACTCCAAAACATCTTAGGAGTTTAACTCCACCTTAAATCCTCTTTACGGATTTTAAATCCCATTTCTGGGGCTAAAAATCCCCTCTTTCGCACCGGCGCCCAAGCGCCCGAGCGCCTTGCGCTCGAGCGCTCAGCGCCCATATGCCGACATGTGGCGTGCTAGCGCTCGAGCGCCCAGCGCTCAAGTGCCCACATGCCGACAAGTGGCGCGCTAGCGCTCGAGCGCCCAGCGCTCGAGCGCCAAGCGCCCACGTGCTGACACGTGGCGCGCTAGCGCTCGAGCACCTAGCGCTCCAGCGTCCAGCACTCAAGCGCCAAGCACCCACGTGCCGACACGTGGTGCGCTAGCGCCTAAGCGCACAGCACCTAAGCGCACAGCGCTCAAGGCGTTGGCCCCACGCGTCCTTTGAGCGCTTTTCCCTTTTTTTATATACGTATACATGTATATATATATATAGATACACACACACTCCACAACACTGTCCCTCCCAAAAAAACTTTGGGCCGGGGCGCTGCCCCGCACCCCGCACCCCGTAAGGGGGCTGCTAGCCTCCTTGACCCCCAGCTCGCTATCCAGGTAGCGGGACCCCCGTAAAAACTCTGCGTGGCTCCTGATATATCCAAGCCCCCTCCAAAACAAAACACACGTACACTGCATGTTGAGTTCGCATGACCAGTTTAACCTGTCAATCGGAGGTTCCCTCGCTCTAAAGGCGAGGGGTAATTAACGGCAGCTTAGTCCGCGGCTGCCGGAGATTTGGATCACCACAATCAATAGACCCTGACCTACCCTAGGCAGGGGGAATCTGTAGTACGCCTGACAAGCGCGCGCGTATTCCCATCTCAATGGGGTGACAAAAAACTCCCTACAGATTCTGGCACGCCCGGTGGGACGAATCTCTCCTCCCATATTTCGGGTCAAACGTTCATGCGAGCTTAATCAATATACATATCGATTGCCTATACTGAAATGATGTTTTCGTTCCGTGCAGCAATCAACTTTCGACGACAATGTCTTCCAAGACGAATTCAGCTTCCAACGTGACCCCGATCCTGTACGTGGTCAAGGTCAATGCTCGTGTGGTTCTCCTTCAAGCCTCAGTCGACAGTGGGAGGAACTGCCCCGCCAGTTTGGCTCCGTCATCATCTACCCTGTCGGAAGCGCTAATCTGGCAGAAATCCCGGCAAAACAGGTGGTCAAGCCGGTCTCAAGGGGCAGGAGGCCGAATGTTGTGATCGCTAAGGCGCCACAACCGAAACTTAAGACAGTGCCTGAACGACTCTCTGGTGCTCCAGCTGGGGGCAAGGCTTCTGGTACAAAGGGCAACATCAAACGTTGCGGACGAGCTCAAGCAATGACTCCATCAAATGCACGATCGGGCGTCTCCTCTGGCCTTTCTATCAATCTGTCTACAGCATCTTCCCGAAAGGCCGAAGTCTGGCAAGTGCTTAAAACAGAGAAGTTAAGGCAGAAGCGGCTCAGGTATCGAGCCAACAAGAGGGCCAGGACTCTGGCCAGGTGGAATCTTGTGAGGTTCCAAGAGCAGGGTCGCCCCGCGACAACGGCTGAATCGGCCGTAAAAATTAGCAATTCCTTCGAACCTCTGAAGTTGGTTCAGAAAAATGCCATGACCACCAAAATCAAGAAAACAACGGTCTGAACGTCGCTACAAAGAGTCGTGTCCTGGCCCCAACAGAAAAAGTATGACACTGTCTCTTCAAGAGTCTATCAGGCGCTCTGTGCCGCATGAAAGCAGCGGGGCAAACCCAGAAAAAAAGCGCCAACACCATTCAAGAACCTGGTCAAGCCAGTCGCCGATAATAAAAAGAGGGCTGGATATATTATCCATACGGTCTATATGGCGGGCGGGCGTCCCAGCGACAACCTTCGCAGCAAAAGTAAGGATGGGGCCACCACATCCCAAGCCCAATCTGGCTTGAATGTGGTTGCCGCTCCCCAAGAACAGCCGCCTCCGTTGGATGAAGAAAACCCTCTCGATGAGGATGATAGGCAGAAAGACCCCTCCGTCCATGCAGAGTCAAGCTCGGACAGCGAGGAAGAGCCGACTTTCCGCCTTAGGACCGCGAGCAAGAGCTGCTTCAAGAGCTTCAAAAACAGCTCAAGAGCAAAGATAACGAGATGACCAAGCTCTATTCGAAAATTGACGACCTAACGAATGTTGTGATGCAGCTTACGGCTCAAATTGCTCGAGCGCCTCCCAATCAAGCACAAGTCGCTACCCATCAGCCGGGTGATGACAATCCGAAGTAGCCAATGCCTGTTCCTTTGGGTCCAAGACTGGTCGAGCCGTACGAAAGCCGGCCACATTCCGCTTCTGGGGACACCTTGGCCCCATATAGCACTATCCTGCTAACACAAGATCGGATAATGGATTTGGTCACTAGCAAAGTTAAAACATTGGTGGCCGAAACTGAAGCTCAGAAAGAAATTGGCAGTAGTGGGCGGCCATATCCCGCACAGTACGATCTGATCGAGTTCCCGAGCGGCTACGTCATTCCAAAGTTAAGAAGATTTGACGGGACGGGAAATGTAAATCAGCACGTCGCCCACTTCAAAGCCTCGTGCGGAAATACAGCGGGCAATGACACGCTCCTTCTTCGTCAGTTTGTCAACAGCCTGACCGGTGTCGCCTTCGACTGGTACGCGAGCATACCAGACGGGTCCGTCATTACCTTTGCCCAAATGGAGTCTCTGTTTCGGCAAAGGTTCATGAGTTTCAGTGATAAAATCTCCATTGCCGACCTTGTGAGGACTAAGCCGGGGAAGAATGAAAGCAACACCGACTTTATCGCCCGATGGCGTAATCTCACGGTGAAGTGCGAACCGCCGTTGGAGCAGGACCAGTCCGTCAGCCTTCTCATTGGGAACCTCAGCAATTGGATAGTCCCATTCTTGTGTACAGCGGGCCTCAAGACATTTCAGGGGCTAACCAAGAAAGTCCAAATGCTGGAACGCTCGAAGCAAGAGTCCCCACCGGACTCTCAGAGAGACAAGACTTGGAAAAGCAAGCGGGACGACAACCGTAGAAGCGGGAGTTCCAGCAGTACCAATGTCTTCAATGCGTCCGACAATGAAGAAAAACGAAGGGCGGGCGAATCCAAAACCAACCGGTCTCGAAAGATATTGCTGGGAGGAGATGGGCCTTCCCTAGAGGAGAAAAAGAACAAGGTTTACTCTTTCAGAAGGGACAAGGTCCGCAAGATTTTTAAAGATGCCTTGAACAATGGTCTATAATTGCCGGAGTCGAAAAGACCCCAAGAAGAAAAAATGACCGACAATCCCCTGTATTTCCCGTACCACCGAGTAGTGAGCCATGCGATCGAGGATTGCTATATCTTCAAGGACTGGGTCGAGAAGCAGTACAAGGCTGGAGAGATCGAGCTGTCCAAAAGTGTGTTGGTGAACAATCAAGTTGCAACCACCAACTTTATACAGACAAAAACTGAAGCCTTCTGGGAGCAGACAGCCGAACCCGCTACCCTGAGATATGAAACAGACCCACCGCAGCCTCCGTGGAGTACGCACATATCTAATAAGACGAAGAAGATGATAAAGCTACTTCGGAAAGAGCCCAGGACGGAATGGGAAGGGCAGAAAAAGCCTACCATGCCAGCTGCCAATGCGGCTCCATCAGGCTCAAAGTCCAAAAAGCTCAAGAAGAAGAAAAGTGTAGCTCGGCGCGAAAAAGAGTCTGCAGGGAGATTGACGATTCAAAAATATATCGATTCCCTCGAAGAATATGAACAGAAGGAAAGAACTCTGATTCAATTGAAGGTGTTCCTCCCTGTATAAGCGGCTGAAATTCTGGAGGAGTTAGAAGAAGACTCCAATGAAGAGATCCCGGTGGTGACCTGCTACGCCATCCATCTTGGCAGCGACTCTGAGGAGGAGCTCTGTTTTCCTGAAGAGGACGAGGAGCTCGTCACAAAGGCCAACCAAATCCAGCTTAGAAGCGGCAGGGCTCTATCGCCAAATCAGGGCAACGCCCCTAAAGGGAAGGAAAAACAAGTCTCTAATGAAGAAGATGGCAGAGAACTCGCCCATGAAGATTTGAATCCTTCCCCAGTAGATTATAATGTTTTGGCCCACCTCCGAAAACTTCCGTCTCTCCTTAGCATCTATGATGCCTTGGTCATATCTAAAGAGCTTAGAGATGTTCTCATTCATGCTCTACAAAACCCTGAGCAGTATCAGGCTCGCTTTGCAGAAATTAATATGAAAGAAGCTCAGTACACTTTGCAAGCCGCCGCAGTCACGTTTAAGGATGAAGACTTGCTATTGGGAACAGCTGAGCATAATCGGCCGCTTTACGTGACCGGGTACAGCGACGGAGATCGGATTAATCGCATATTGATTGATCCGGGGTCCTCAATGAACATCAAGAACTTGCGTACACTGAAGAGTTTGTCAATGGACGCCCGACATTAGGGAAAGGATTGTCATTCAAGACTTCAATCAAAACTGCCAGCAAGTTCTGGGGTCTATAGCTTTGCCAATCAAATTCGGGGATTTGCAAACTGAAGCTAAGATATACGTGATCGACGCTGACACGTCTTATAAGGTTCTCTTGGGACGGCCATGGCTCCATGATTACGACATCGTTCCGTCAACTCTCCATCAATGCATGAAGTATACTAAAAATGGCGAAGAAAGACGCATTGACGGAGACATCCAGCAGTTCGGTGTGCATGATGTCCGATATGAAGATTCTCAGTACTTTATGAATCACTAAAATGCTAAGCTACAACTGACCAAGGATAGAGCAGCCCCAAGACTCAAAAGCAAATCTGAGCCGGCTGTCACTTTCAAAAGCAAAAACGCCTAAGTGCGCCCTCGTTTCGGTAGCGACACCAATGAGTCCGACGCTGAAAGTCCGTCCTTCCATAAAACTTGCCCTCGTTTCGGTAGAGATACGGACGAATCTGTTACTAAGGCCCCATCTAGCAGCAAAGTCCGCCCTCATCATGGCAGCGACACTGAAGAGTCGGAGGAAGAGGACCTACCGTGCAACAGCTGTGCAGATTGGACCCCTATCCAACAAACAAAGCTATGAGAGACCTTCGAAATTGTAGAAGGGCCCCTAGCTGTCACAAGGGTGCCGGAGCAGATGTGCAAAGAGCTCGATGCATTGTCAGTCTCCACCGTGGACTAGCTGAAAACTTTTTACGTCCCCGGAAGGAAAAGTGGACAGAAAGGCATCCTGTTTTATGGGTCAAACCCCGTTGTGCACCCGGACGATTTGTCTGTCGCGTGCCTTCCATATGAGAGAGGCATAAGGCCTGTCCTCAATCCCAGATACTATGCGCCCGAGATGCGGGGATACATTAAAAAGTGTGGATGCCGGTTATATCAAATGGAGTCCGAACCAAAGTTTTACGAAGGGCTATGGCATCCGCCCCAGGTCCGAGCACTCATTGATGGACGAATTCTAGATAGACGGGGCATAGGCTTCATTCAACCTGATTCCAAAGCGTGCTACATGATCCATGTTGGTGAAGCCAGCGAAAGATCAAATGATGACGACGAAATAGCCGAGCCAGAAGAAGCTCCTCAGGAGCTCGAAGATGGCGGACAAGCAACCTTCGACGAACTAGACGAGATTGACTTAGGAACGCCTGATGATCCAAGGCCGACCTACATCAGCTCACTCTTATCAGAGGAAATGAAAGCACAGATAATCGCCCTTCTGCATGAGTTCGTCGATTGCTTCGCGTGGACGTATAAAGAAATGCCTGGACTTTCCCCCGAAGTGGCCGTGCATAAACTGGCTATATCTTCTGATGCTAAGCCAGTCAAACAAGCTCCTCGAAGAATGAGAAGGGAACTAGAAGAAAAGGTCATTGAGGAAACCAAGAAGCTCATCGATACCGGCTTCATCAGAGAGGAGAAATATGTGGATTGGATCGCATGCATAGTCCCAGTGAAGAAGAAAAATGGGCAGATCCGAGTTTGTGTCGATTTCAGGGACCTCAACAAGGCATGTCCTAAAGACAACTTCCCGCTACCGGTCATGGAAATGATGGTCGATGACACCTCAAATTACGAGTTGTTCACCTTTATGGATGGCTCGTCTGGATATAATCAGATCAAGATGTCGCCTGAGGATGAGAAACACACAGCATTTCGTACCCCGATCGGAATATATTGGTACAAGGTGAT
Organism: Agapanthus africanus; assembly: GCA_030015575.1. Lineage (NCBI taxonomy): Eukaryota > Viridiplantae > Streptophyta > Magnoliopsida > Asparagales > Amaryllidaceae > Agapanthus > Agapanthus africanus. The sequence goes on along the minus strand of JASDDO010000024.1, from coordinate 550,366,117 downwards.
GCCGTTCGGACTGAAGAACGCAGGTGCTACATATCAAAGGGCAATGACTAATATCTTTGATGACCTAATCCATAAAGTCGCCGAATGCTATGTTGATGATCTGGTCGTCAAAACTAAAGCCAAGGCCGATCACATCCAAGATCTTAGGACCGTTCTCACCGGACTAAGGGAATACGATCTGAAGATGAATCCTCTGAAGTGCGCTTTTGGCGTGTCATCGGGAAAATTACTGGGCTTTATAGTCCGACATCGGGGGATCGAAGTTGACCCATCCAAGATATAGGCCATCATGGAGATGCCCCCTCCGAAGAGTCTGACGCAGCTAAGATCTTTTCAAGGCAAGCTTGCATATATACGGAGGTTTATCTTAAATTTATCGGGAAGATGTAGGCCCTTCTCAAAGCTCATGAAGAAATGAGCTCCTTTTATCTGGGATGCCGAATGTCAAGCAGCGTTCGAAAGCATCAAACAATACTTGTTGCACCCTCCAGTACTGGCCGCTCCCATTCCAAATAAACCGCTGATTCTCTACACTGCCGTGCTAGATGAGTCACTCGGTGCGCTCCTTGCCCAGAATAACGAGGAGGGAAAAGAAAATGACCTCTACTATCTCAGTCGAACTCTAGTCGGGGCGGAACACAACTATTCCCCAATCGAAAAGCAATGCCTGGATCTGATATTTGCAGTGAAGAAGCTGAGGCACTATCTGCTCGCTCATCGGGTTATGCTGATCTCCAAGGTCGACCCGCTCGAATACTTGATGACCAAAGCAAGCCTAGCCGGCAGAATGGCAAGATGGGCTGTCATGCTACTTGAGTTTGACATAGTTTATACTCCTCAGAAAGCAGTGAAAGGGCAAGCTCTTGCAGACTTCCTCGCTGCTCATCCTATACCAGAAAGGTCGCCGCTAAATTGCGAGCTACCTGACGAACAAGTGCTGCATCTCGAAGAAAATGAGCCATGTTGGGAGCTCTACTTCGATGAAGCCTCATCAATGAGGAGCTCCGGCAAATCAAGCGTCCCGGAGATAAAAGCAGGGATAGGATCGGTCTTCATCACGCCATCAATGGGAACCCTACGGCGTTCTTTTGTTCTCACCGAGCCTCGCACAAACAATGAGGCCGAGTATGAAGCTCTGATAGCTGGTTTGGAGCTCGCTATAGAAAAAGAAATCCTTCGGCTACGGGTTTATGGTGACTCCCAGCTTGTCGTCAACCAAGTAAGCGGTGACTATAAGATATACAAACCCGAGTTAGCTCGGTACAGAAGCCGGGTGATGGAACTCATGAAATAGTTCACTCACATTGAACTAACGAGAGTCCCTAGAGCGTTGAACGGAAAGGATGACGTACTCGCTCGCTTAGCCAAGGAGCTGGCTGATCCTGACATGGACGAAATTCTGATCACAGACATGGACGAAATTCTGATCACAGTCAGGTGCCGGCAAATTCTATCCCCTTTCTCTCTACGAGAAGAAAAAAGCGCGGAACAGAAGAGAACCCTTCATAGAGTACTTCCGATACGACAAGCTGCCCGAAGGAAGATCCGCGAGGGTTCAGGTGAAAAAGAGAGCTCTTCGATACGTGTTTGTAAATGACACGCTGTACCGCAGGTCATATGACCAACTCTGGCTCAGGTGTCTGTCATTGGCCGAAGCCCAAAAGGTTCTGAAAAAATTTCACTCGGGCGTTTGCGGTGCTCACCAATCTGGCCCCAAGATGCGACTTCAAATTAAACGGCTTGCGTATTACTGGCCCACCATGATACGGGATTGCGGAGAGCATGCAAAGAAATGTAATATCTGCAAAATTCACGGTGATTTCATTCACAAGCACCCCAATCCGTTGCATCCTACGGTGGCGTCGTGGCTCTTCGAAGTCTGGGGAACCGACATAGTTGGCCCAATTGATCCTCCGTCATCCAAAGGCCACCGGTTCATATTGGCCGCAACTGACTATTTCTCCAGATGGGCTGAAGCCGTCCCACTAAAAGAAGTCAAGACAGGAGATATTTTGACATTCTTCCAGCATAATATTCTATACTGCTTCGGTACACCAAGAAGAATCATTTCGGACAACGGGCCTTCTTTCAAGAGCTTCAAAATCTCAAGATTCGCTACTCAACACAAGATAGACTGGAGATATTCCTCCATCTATAATCCAAGAGCCAATGGGCTGGCCGAAACCTTCAATAAGACTCTATGCAAGCTCCTGAGGAAAAATGCTTCAGCCAGCAAGAGAGACTGGAATCTCAAACTTCATGAGGCGTTGTGGGCATATCGTACCACGCACCGTACTCTAACTCAGTCCACTCCATACTCATTGCTCTTTAGAATGGAGGTGGTCCTCCCTCTTTAAGTCGAAGTTCCAAGCTTAAGAATGGTCGTTCAGCACGAGTTGAAGGAGGAGGAAAACGTGCTCCTTCGGCTTGAAGAGCTCGACGCCCTCGAAGAAAAGAGGCTCGCGGTGCAGCAAAATCTGGAGCTATACCGATCCCAAATGTCACGGGCCTATGACAAGATGACTCGTCTCCGCACTTTCAAGAAAGGCGAATCGGTGTTAGTCCTCAAAAGACCGATCACCCCTAATCGACATGCTAAGCGAAAATTCGAGCCAAACTGGGAAGGACCATATGTCATCGAGAAAGTGTTCGACGGAGGATCCTACCAACTAATAAGTGCCGAGGGAGAAAGGCCCATGCCACCCATTAGTGACCGATATCTCAAGAAATACTACGTGTGATTGCTCTAAGTCGCAGGCGAATTGAGCACACCAGCCCTACGGTCTGGATCATACATCCTGCAAAACCTTACACAATCCACGGGCGTAAATGACCCCTGTCTCTCCCAAGTCTTACCGGTGAGATTACTTTTAAAGTCCCACCAGCGACAAAAAAAAAAAATTAAAAAATAAAAATAAAAAATAAAAAAAATAAAAATAAAAATAAAAAAAACGGTATGGCCACAAGCAAAACGGGCACGGATGAAAACCCGAAAGGGCTCCGTGAGTAAAAACAGCAGGACTGCCGGCGAGTTTGTGAAAACCTGAAAGGGCGCAAACTCGTGAAAAGAGATAAAATACACTCGCAAAGCCCTCTCGACCTTGTGAGGAGAAAATCCCTGCGTGAGATCCTTACGACTCACAAATGAGAAACACACTTAGGAATCCTCACGATTCCTAAGTAGAACATACACCTGCAAGATCCTCTCGACTCGTAGGGAGAAAATGCTTTTATGAGACCCTTACGGCTTATAAAATTGAAAAGCCTTAGGTGATAGGGACCTAAACCTGTCTCCTAAGCCATCGTTCTCTAACGGGCAACGACAAATGATGAGTCGCTCCTAGCATTTCGCTTCAGTGTTAGTGGTGCTGATACCGACCAAAAACCCAAATCCCAAGTCCTCCCGATGCAAATGATGAGTTGCTCCTGGCATTATTCTAGTGCAGCAATGCTGATGCCAAACAAGATCCAAATTCTAAGTCCTCAAACGGCGAATGATGAGTCGCTCCTGGTACCACATTCCAGTGCAGCGATGCAGAAGCCAACCAAAATCCAATTTCTCAAAATTCTCCTAGCCCTACGGTTGGTCCCCAAGTTGACTACCGTATACAATCCACGGGCTCAAATAATTCTCATCATACTCATGCCCCACCGCAATCACCAGTTACGCAGCTGGTCTCCGCCCTTAGGATTATACTCCATCGAGAAGACCCACTCATGTGTCCTCACGATACATGAGGAGAACAAACTTTTGTGGGATCCTTATGACTCACAAAGGGAAAAACACACTTAGAAGTCCCCACGGCTCCTAAGGAGAAAATACACCTACGGGATCCTTACGACTCGTAGGGAGAAAATGCTTTTATGGGACCCTCACGGCCCATAAAATTGAAAGGCCTTAGGTGATAGGGATCTAAACCTGTCTCCTAAGCCATCGCTCCCCAACGGGACATGGCAAATGATGAGTCGCTCCTGGCGTTACGCTTCAGTGTTAGCGGTGCTGATGCCGACCCAAAAACAAAATCCCAAGTCCTCCCAGGGCAGATGATGAGTTGCTCCTGGCATTATTCCAGTGCAACAACGCTGATGCCAAACAAGATCCAAATCCCAAGTCCTCCCGAGGCAAATGATGAGTTGCACCTGGCATTATTCCAGTGCAGCAATGCAGATGCCAGACAAAAACCGAAATCCTCAAATCCTCCCATGGCAAATGATGATTCGCTCCTGGTACCATATTCCAGTGTAGCGGTGCTGATGTCAATCCAAATCACATCAAGTCAGCAAAACAACCAAAGACTTCCCTGGCAGAATCAAATTCCACCTCGAAAACAAGTCAACTTCATCCCTCACACCGCAAGAAGCGGAGCAAGTCAAATCCAGAACCGACCGCCCACGTCGCTAAAAGGGCAGCACCGACCGTCCAAGTCGCAAAAAAGGGCAGAACCGGCCGTCCACGTCGCTAAAAGGGCAGCACCGACCGTCCAAGTCGCAAAAAGGGCAGAACCGACCGTCCACGTCGCTAAAAGGGCAGCACCGACCGTCCAAATCGCAAAAAGGGCTGAACCGACCGTCCACGTCGCTAAAAGGGCAGCACCGACCGTCCAAGTCGCAAAAAGGGCAGAACCGACCATCCACGTCGTTAAAAGGGCAGCACCCACCGTCCAAGTCGCAAAAAGGGCAGAACCGACCGTCCACGTCACTAAAAGGGCAGCACCGACCGTCCTAGTCGCAAAAAGGGCAGAACCGACCGTCCACGTCGTTAAAAGGGCAGCACCGACCGTCTAAGTCGCAAAAAGGGCAGAACCGACCGTCTATGTCGCTAAAAGGGCAGCACCGACCGTCCACGTCGCTAAAAGGGCAGCACCGACCGTCCAAGTCACAAAAAGGGCAGAACCGACCGTCCACGTCGCTAAAAGGGCAGCACCGACCGTCCATATCGCTAAAAGGGCAGCACCGACCGTCCACGTCGCTAAAAGGGCAGAACCGACCGGCCACGTCGTAAAAAGGGCAGCATCGACCATCCACGTCGCTAAAAGGGCAGAATTGACCGTCCACGTCGCTAAAAGGGCAGCACCGACCGTCCAAGTCGCAAAAAGGGCAAAACCGACCGTCCACGTTGCAAAAAAGGCAGCATCGACCGTCCAAGTCGCTAAAAGGGCAGCATCGACCGTCCAAGTCGCAAAAAGGGCAGAATCGACCGTCCATGTCGTAAAAAGTGCAATGTCAGCTTCCTAAAAGCGGGAACCAAATCAAGTCGCCTCCACGTGAAAGAAGATCCATCAATTCTATGCACATGCCCCACATGTGTGGTGTGCATTCATTGATGGAGGGCAATTTGTTGGGGTAAAAATTTACACGCCGGTTGACCAAGTCAAAATCAAAGTCAATCCCAAACCAAGTGGGCCCAAGCCCAGATCAAGTGGGCCCATGCCCGGGTCGAGTCCGAACATGAAGCGGCCGGCCTCCCCCCATGCCAAGATAAAAATTTTGTAATAAATTATTTTATTGTATTTTTTTTATTTTATTTTACGAATGAATGTAAGAAAAATGGGCATAAAACCAAATTTTTGTAAAGCTCGCGGCTTATGTACAAAAAGAAATGGCACATGAGCCATGGGCTAGGCAAAATGCCATTTTGTGAAGCCAAAGGGGCTATGTGTAAAGTGTATAGCCTCTAAAGGCAAGGATAATGAAAATATCCCAATAACTTTTTCTCTCTCCAAAAAAAATTTTAGATCTGAGATCTTTCTCCTTCCTCAAGGTTCTAAAACCTTCTCCTTTGTTTTGAATTAAATCAAGAGTTTTACTCTTCATTTTATAAAACTAAATAGTTTTTCACCACAAAACCCATAAAGGGAAACTCAGATCATCCATTAGATCTCAAAAAGAAAAGATTTTTAAAATCTCACATCTCTTGATCTTCAAGATCCTGCCAACAGAGGAGGAAGAAGGAGGCCCATCTCCGAAAACCCCATTTTTGGGAAGACCCAGGGCTCCAAAGAAGAACCCCTTTCATCAACTCCAAAACATCTTAGGAGTTTAACTCCACCCTAAATCCTCTTTCAGGATTTTAAATCCCATTTCTGGGGCTAAAAATACCCTCTTTTGCACCGGCGTCCGATCGCCTTACGCTCAGCGCCCACGTGCCGACACGTGGCGTGCTAGCGCTCGAGCGCCCAGCGCCCACATGCCGACACGTGGCGGCCCAGCGCTCGAGCGCCCAGCGCCCAGCGCCAAGCGCCTACGTACCGACACGTGGCGCGCTAGCGCTCGAGCACCTAGCGCTCCAGTGCTCAAGCGCCCAGCGCCCACGTGCCGACACGTGGTGCGCTAGCGCCTAAGCGCACAGCACCTAAGCGCACAGCGCTCAAGGCGCTGGCCCCACGCGTCCTTTGAGCGCTTTTTCCCTTTTTTTATATACGTATGTATATATATAGATACACACATACACTCCATAACACTGTCCCTCCCAAAAAAAATATGGGCCGGGGTGCTACCCCGCACCCCGTAAGGGGGCTGCTAGCCCCCTTGACCCCCAGCCCGCTATCCGGGTAGCGGGACCCCCGTAAAAACTCCGCGTGGCTCCCGATATATCCAAGCCCCCTCCAAAACAAAACACACGTACACTGCACATTGAGTTCGCATGACCAGTTTAACCCGCCAATCAGAGGTTCCCTCGCTCTAAAGGCGAGGGGTAATTAACGACAGCTTAGTCCGCGGCTGCCGGAGATTCGGATCCCCACAATCAATAGACCCCGACCTACCCTAGGCAGGGGGAATCTGTAGTACGCCTGACAAGCGTGCGCGTATTCCCATCTCAATGGGATGACGAAAAACACCCTACAATACGCCCGTAGTTTTGTTTAAATAAAAATTAGACTTTTGTATGTTAATTTGATCATATGCATCTACATACATATAAATATACATCACCATGTTAGTAGTTGTTAGAACACTGCACAATTATCGACGAGTTATACCGTACATGCACACATCTACATGTTACACTACACCTCGTCGATATTGACATGTCACTTTCACACTTAGTATTTATCCTGTTAAATATGATTCCTATCATCTGTAGGGTTCCTAGGCACTCTAATGAGGTCTCACGTTGCATCATCCATGCCAATTTCAAATTTTGCGGTGCCGAGAAACCCTAGATACGGATCGTTGGCTAGAATTTTAGGCGACAAAACAAACTAGTTAACTACTTAACTAAATGGTAAACGGAAATACAACCTTTGTAGATCCGGTTCTCCACCTCCATGGCTCCGCGATGATGTCTCCTCGCTGTACAAATCGGATCTTGGGCTCTAGCGTCGGCTTCATCGGAGAAAAAGCGGGCTAGGTCATCGACGACGATGCCGAAGATGATCTACGTCGAGGCATCGCTAGATCAAGCTTCAACTTCACCAAGTCATGAAACTTGTGAAGAAAACACACTCTACTACTTGGCAAGAGGTAGAGGATGAAGAAATAGGAAATGAGTTCACTTTAGAATTGGATTTCTCACTCTTTTTCATCAATCACCATTGATGAAGTGAAGCTTTCTTCATTGAAGAAGATGAAGAAGAAGAAGAAAGAATAATATGATAAGTTCTTTTTTAAAAAGAAAATAATAAGAATACTTATCATGTCTCAACCATGGTCAAGTGTAGAGAATAAATCATGGTTAGTGGGAATGGTTAGGGTTAAGCATGAGACAAAATGGTGACTTACTCAAAGCTTCATGAAGCTTCAATATGCTTCCAAAGAAAGCCACTATTTTTCTTTATGCTTAATATTTTTCCAAAAAGAATAAATAGATAAATAAATGAATAAGAAAACAAAATGAAAATCCTAACCATTCCACAACCATGGTTTAATCTTTACACAAACCCTAGTGAGCATGTATCATCAAACATGATACAAACTTGTGTACAAAAGTATATCACATATACAATGTGCACAATCCAAGTGAGAAAATCCATTTAAAGTGAACCAATACTAGTTAATGCAAAGTAATATATCAAATATATAATTATGCATTAAATCATTAAATCAACACTTGATTTAACGATCCGGTCATATCGCATATAACCGACTAATATCCAATGTATCGATTTATCGAATCAATCCTTGATTCGATAACTAGGTTATATCGCATACAACCATTTGACACATTCATCGCGAGAATAGAATACGGTATCACATACACGTATTATTCTCGGTCCCACACATATCTCATATGCGCTCCTATTTCGTTTCGCTTGAGCCAGGAAACCTCTGTGTAGGACTCTAAAGACTCGTCAATACGCCGGCAGCAGATGATGATCATATCAAACACCCACAAGCCGCAAGCGGTCTGCTAAACGTAACGGCCACCCTGGTATTGAGCGATCAGAAGATCGACGAGCAAGCCCGCTCACACTCCTGTGAATCCAACCAGTAACACTTACCGTACAGTCCGGTCTGATCGTCTGATATGTCGCATATCTCGCCTAGGGGTGGTAAACGTCAGACCCCAATAGCTTGATAAGTCGTGTCGATCTGAGGTCTATAACAATTTGAGAAACTACTGGTAACACTTACCAGTAAATCTCAGCAACCCTGGCCAGGGATTTCCGGTTATAGCCAATCGAACACAGCGCAACATCAACTCCCTATACCGGGAGAGGCGAATCCCCTCCTATCGCTCATTGCCTCCATGTGACTCGGGACTGTACCCAAAAACCACCGTTTTGCACGCCCTCTTGGACGTGGTAAGATGGAAATCAAAGCACAGTGGGAACCACACAAGACTCTATGACGATCTCGGGTCAACAGACTACTCTGTACCAGTGTCACCAGAGAACTGCCATCTGACGTAAGGTATAATACCATCTGAGAGTTCTCGGCGAGTCCGTCCAGTGTACCCAGTCTCCACTGAGCACCTGTATATCATCTCCGATGTCAAACACCAATGGATATGGGATCATCCATCGCCCATCTGTATGGGTCGAGAAGGTATACGCTAGTCTACTCTGGTATATCGATGACCCGTCTCGATATACCCACGACTAGGGACCTTGAAGGATGTACTTATGGACTACCATGTCCCTACTAGTATGATCCGCATCATAGTCCAGGTAGTCAAGTACACATCCTAAGGGCTTTACCAACATGTAACAGAGAGACAATCAGTGTACACATTAAGGTAAAGATCAACCAGATAGCATACTATCATGTCGAGCAAGAACGTCCTCCCTATATATGTCCCAGCATCCACTACAATATACATCCTATATACAGTAATGGCCTCTAGGGCATACATATAACTAACAACCTTAAACATCAACAACGGTGTTAAATTGTATCAATGACATCATGTTTCGCATTCAAGTGTTCTCGGTTGATATAAGAGGCATTGGTACTATTGGGGATTTATGGTTTTGAGTTTTCCTATACTATTGCGTAAATTCAGTGATTTTTCATAATGATGTGAGATATCCACCATAAGATGCTATTTTTATGATTTGATTTTATTCCGCACCGAGTGGGGGAGCTATACGGTCGCGGATTTTTTTATGTTATCCAGACTGAGTGGGGGAGCTATACAGTCAGATTCATGGTGGACCCGGTCGAGACCGAGGGGCAGGAAAGGCGCATTTGAGGCGGGGAGCCTAGCGAGGATACTCGATACCGGAGATAGTAGTGAAACGCGTAGGATACCTAGATGATACCGACCGATGTTACTGATTACAGGATCGTTCGAGGTACGATGCCTGAGGAAAACAGAAGATTTGTGTCGATGTTGGACACGGAAAGATCAACGTGATTTGGAAATAAGTGATGAGATTCCATTCTTGATTTATATGATTATTAGTATAAATTCATGCTTTCACATGCTATCATGCATCATACGCATCCTTATCGCAATTAGTTATAGTTGTCATATTTACATTATCAGCCGTTATATGTTAGTCTTATTCACTGAGTTGGCAACTCACCCCCGTTGTGCCACAGTTCCTTGCAGGGGTAGAGTGGACGGTTAGCAGCAGTGCAGATCAACTTATCAGCTTTTATTGCATCTTTTGCTAGCTGGGTTATCTATGTAGTAACCTCCTCTTTTGGTATTGTATATTGAATCTAGAATATCTCCATCAGACCCTGTATTATGACTTAGAACGAGAAATGGTTGTATGTATATTATTTGATAGATGAGTTCGTTTGGTTATATGGAATGATATTTCTTTTACTTATGTCTGAGATTTTTACCGATGTCGTATAAAGTTGTATATTTATTCCGCTGTTGGAATTGTTGATCCCAACTAGGGATGCAACCAAATTAAACACTTTATAACTGTTTTTATTATGAATTCAATATGGAGTTACTGTTAAGATCTTAATTACTTAAAACTGTGATTTTTACTTAAAAACTACATTTTTCTAAAATTCCGGAAAAAGGGGTTTTGACTTGGTTTTTGGTTTACTCGGGTTGTGTATATATCTTTAGATATTATACAATCCAAGTGCTGGTCACATCCAAACTTTGGGCCATGATAAAATTGGTATCAGAGCTTAGGATTAACCTTACGGAATCGAATAGTGAATTAAAGTAAGTCGGATTGAGTTCGTTCCGTAGGATGACCTTTGGTTTGATAGAGTAGGTGAATTAGGATGAGTGCAGTACCGTATGTATGTTCTGCGCCATATTTACGTTACAATACTCAGCCTAACTAACCTTAGGATGTCTATCTCAATTTATCCTTCCTTTGACTCTCAATTATTAATTACTCCTATTTGTAAGCCTTATCAGCTCTCGTTTCTTTTTCCAGTTGCAATGGCTACGCGAGCTAGGCGAGCCACAGCCAGAGATGTAGCTAGGGCGAATCCGCCTGTGACGACGACTGGTGCACCGGACATTCCAACGGTGCATGAGCATGTTGATCCTCCTCCTCCAGATCGACTGATTAGGATAGAGGAGGGCATGTTAGGATTGCAGCACATGGTAGGACAGTTGGCTGAGGCCACTCGAGTACAGAGACAGGATCAGACACCGACGATGGTAGAACCCGATGAACAGCCTATGCGGACTGTCGCACTGGCAGAACCGAGAGTAATGGAGGTATCTCTTCCAGAGTTTATGAGGTTGAGACCTCCGGTATTTACAGGGACCGATGTAGCGGAGAATCCTCAGTCTTTTCTAGATAGGATGGCGAGGATTGGCAGATCATTGCGATGTTCTGATGCGAAGTCAGTAGAGCTTACTAGCTTTCGATTGGAAGGACTTGCACAGGAGTAGTGTGAGTCGATGGAGAGAGGGCGAGCTGCTGGTCTTCCTCCGATGTCGTGGACTGAGTTTTCTGAGGTCTTTCTTGCCAGATTTCTTCCACAGAGTGTGAGGGATGCAAGAGCTAGCAGTTTTGAAGCATTGCGGAAATCTGCGAGTATGTCGGTGGCGGATTATGATTTACGATTCACCCAGTTGTCGCGCTATGCTCCATACTTAGTTCCTACGGAGGAGCTTCGGGTGAAGAGGTTTATAAGGAGTTTGTATACGCAGTTGTTTCTTGCGATAGGCTCCCAGCATTTCGATACTTATGCGCAGGCCATAGATGTAGCTATATAAGTGGAAGAGCGTTTGAGCGAGGCAATGATTGTTCCAGAGTCAAAGAGGACCAGACCTATGGGGTCAATAACCAGGCAGTTCGGCAGAGGTAGAGGCAGGCACATTCTAGGCCGCAGTTTTGGACGAGGTTGGACCCAGGGCTAGATGTTCAGTTCATATCCCGATGATCAGAGGCCCCCATCTACATGTTTTAGTTTCGGACTTCCAGGACATTATGCAAGGGATTGTAAACCCTAGGAAGGGACTGTTGTTCCACAGGCTGCTTTACCCCCTCCACCTTTTACTTTGATGGCCTTACTTCCTCCCCCAGTTGGCACTATGCGCCAGACTGTTGCACCACGAGGTCGAGGCTTTGCAGGACGCTTTCAGAAAGGTCGAGGAGATCGAGGGAGAGGATTACAGGATGCGGGCAGGGGCCAGGCACGAGTTTTTGCGTTGACTCCATAGGATGCCCAGGCATCAAATGCAGTTGTGGCAGGTACTCTTGTAGTATGTTCCTTAGATGAACATATTTTATTTGATCCCGGTTCTACACATTCTTATGTATCTTCATGCTTTTCACTTTCTCTGGGGAGAGAGTCATCGTTGTTAGAGTTACCGTTAGTGGTGATTACTCTTGTGGGAGATTCTTTTGGAGCTCAACATGTATTCAGGTCATGTTCAGTACGTATCGATGATAGGGATTCATTAGTTAATCTAATTCTCCTGGATATGTTAGATTTTGATATACTTCTTGGTATGGATTCGTTGGCCGCTTGTCATGCTTATGTAGACTGTCGGGGGAAAGCGGTCAGATTTTGTTTTCCGGGTGAACCGAGCTTTGTTGTGCAAGGAGACTGTAATATAACTCCTGCCAACATGATTTCTGCTCTTTGTGCGGAACGACTCTTGAAGAAGGGTTGTCATGGGTTCTTAGCATTTGTTCAGAACTTAGGAGCCACTAAGATTCCGTTGGACCAGGTTCTGATCGCACGAGAATTTTCGGATGTGTTTCCTGCTGAATTACCAGGATTATCGCCAGATCGCGATATTGAATTTTGTATCGACTTGATTCCGGGTGTGGGGCCTATTTCTATACCACCCTATCGGATGGCCCCGACGGAGTTGAAGGAACTCAAAAGCCAATTGCAAGAATTGTTAGATAGGGGACTTGTTCGTCCAAGTGTATCACCGTGGGGAGCTCCTGTCTTATTTGTTAAGAAGAAGGACGGTAGTATGAGACTGTGCATCAACTACAGGCAGCTCAATCGAGTTACTGTGCGAAATAGGTATCCATTACCTCGTATCGATGACTTATTCGATCAGCTACAGGGAGCTGGCTACTTCTCAAAGTTTGATTTGCGGCTAGGGTATCACCAGTTGAGGGTTCGGAAGGATGATATTCCGAAGACTGCTTTTCGCACATGTTATGGGCATTATGAGTTTCTGGTGATGTCGTTCGGACTAACCAATGCTCCAGCCGCTTTCATAGATATGATGAACCTTATTTTCCGGCCATTCCATGATCAGTTTATTATAGTATTCATTGATGATATTCTTGTTTATTCACGGACCCGAGAGGAGCACGAGCAGCATTTGCGCATCACGTTGCAGAACTTGAAGGAGCATCAACTGTTCGCTAAATTCTCTAAGTGTGCTTTCTGGCCGGATAGTGTAGATTTCTTGGGTCACGTAGTTACAAGAGATGGGATACGTGTGGACCCAAAGAAGATAAAAGCGGTACAGCACTGGCCCAGACCTGTGTCAGTTACGGAGGTTCGAAGTTTCTTGGGTCTGGCCGGTTTTTACAGACGTTTTGTGCAGGATTTTTCTCGGATCGCTGCACCGTTGACCGGATTGACTAGGAAGGAAGTTCCATTTCTTTGGACAGATGCATGTGAGCAGAGTTTCCAGCAGTTGAAGACTCGCTTGACAACTGCACCTGTCTTATCTTTACCTTCCGGGTCAGGTGGTTTCGTGGTGTATTGTGATGCCTCTCGAGTGGGTTTAGACTGTGTGTTGATGCAGCATGGCAGGGTTGTAGCTTATGCTTCTCGACAGTTGAAGAGACACGAGCAGAACTACCCCACTCATGATTTGGAGATGGCTGCAGTAGTTTTCGCACTGAAGATTTGGAGGCATTACTTGTATGGAGAGTTGTGCCAGATTTTTACAGATCATAAGAGCTTGAAGTATATTTTCCAGCAAAGAGATCTGAATCTAAGGCAGCGTCGATGGATGGAACTCGTGAAGGATTACGATTGTAAGATCTTGTATCATCCAGGCAAAGCGAATGTTGTAGCAGATGCTTTGAGCCGGAGGCCTGGAGGTAGCTTATCTCATGTGCGCACCTTGCAGAGGCAGTTTTCTACAGACTGGCTGATTTTATGTGATAGCCGTATACAGTTTGAGTTCACATCGAGAGGAGGACAGTTAGCACATGTTCGCACCCGTCCTCAGTTATTGGATCGTATTCAAGAGACACAGCCCACAGATGCTCGTATATCGGAGATTATGGATCAGGTTAGGCAGGGCAGAGAGTCGGAGTTCGTGATAGATGACCGTGGAGTATTACGTTTTGGGACTCGTCTTTGTGTGCCAGATTCGGATGGACTGAGACGTGAGATCTTAGAGGAGGCCCATCGATCAGTATACAGTATTCATCCTAGTTCCACCAAGATGTATCAAGACTTGAAGGATGTTTATTGGTGGGAAGGAATGAAGAGGAATGTTGCGGAGTTTGTTTCGAGATGCTTGACTTGTCAGCAAGTCAAGGCCGAGCACCAGAGGCCGGCAGGAGAGTTGCAGCCCTTGCCCATTCCAGAGTGGAAATGAGAACAGATTTCCATGGATTTCATTGTGGGTATACCCAGGACTAGCAGAGGGTATGACTCCATCTGTGTGATTGTAGATAGATTGACAAAAGCATCTCACTTTCTTCCGGTGAAGACGACGTATGGGTTTGCACAATATGCTCAGATTTATATCGACGAGATTGTACGATTGCATGGAGTTCCGATGTGCATAGTATCCGATAGGAGTACCCAGTTTACCAGCATGCTATGACAGAAACTTCAAGAAGCTCTTGGTACCCGATTGAGTTTTAGCACAGCTTTTCACCCACAGACAGATGGTCAGTCAGAGCGGACAATTTAGACGCTAGAGGATATGATTCAAGCTTGCAGCCTTGATTTTGGTGGTAGTTGGGATCGTTACTTACCTTTGATAGAATTCTCGCACAACAACAGTTTTCAGGAGACGATCCAGATGGCACCCTTTGAAGCTTTGTATGGGAGGAAATGTTGATCACCCGTTTGCTGGACGGAACTGAGCGAGAGTAGCATTTTGGGACCGCAGATAGTACAGGAGACTACGGAAAAGATTCAGTTGATACGGGACAGAATGAGAGCGGCCCAGTGCAGACAGAAATCATATGCAGATCGACGTCGTCGTAGACTAGAGTTTGAGGTGGGAGATCATGTGTTCTTTCGTGTATCTCCGATGAAAGGTGTGATGCGTTTCGGGAAAAAGGGGAAGCTCAGCCCCAGATATGTCGGACCTTACGAGATTCTGGAGAGAGTGGGTGCTGTAGCTTATCGTTTAGCACTCCTACCGAGTTTTCCCGATGTGTATCCGGTGTTTCACGTATCTATGCTTCACAAGTATCTTCACGATCCTTCTCACGCGATCCAGCATCAGACCTTACAGCTTGAACCGGATTATCCTACACAGTGCAGCCAGTAGCTATTCTAGACCGGCAAGCAAAGAAACTAAGATCAAGGGTACTTCTATCTGTAAAGGTTCTTTGGTGAGGAATGAATCGCGAGGAGATTATTTGGGAGACCGAGAATACGATGCGAAAGAAATTTCCACATCTTTCTGAAGGTACGTCTAGTTAAGTTTTAAATTCGGGGACCGAATTTTCTTAAGGGGGGATATTGTAACATAATGAAAATTTAGAAATAAATAAAATTAATTAATTAAATAATAAAATGCCAATTTTAAAAAGTTATTAAAACAAAATAGGACAATTTCATAAGTAGTGTGTGAAACTAATTAAAATTAAATTTTTAGCTTGTAACATAACTAAATTACAAGGGTTTTAGTGATAAATTTAGCTTCATTTTTATAAAATGGTGTTTATATAATAACATAGGTAGTGAAGGGTCTTTGTGTAAAAATTAAGAAAAAATGCAAACTTGGGAATATTAAGGGTGTATGTGAAAAAGGGTTAGGAAATGTTTTGGCTCAGAAATTCCTCAAAATACCACAAATTTGGATTTATCTTGCATATCCACCTCATCCTTGCATGAAAATCCCACCCTTTTCTCTTTGCTACACCACCTCCTTGCATGAAACAAGCACACCCTTACTTGGTGACACCTCCTCCTACACCTCACTCATTCTCTTTACCCTATACCTTGTGTTCAGATCACTTAACCAAAAAAAAAAAATTAGAAAAAAAATTCAAAGAAAGAAAGAAAACACTTGAACTCACAAAAGAAAAATAAAGAGAAGAGAGAAGAGAAGAAGAACTATGAGCTAAGGAGTTCACCATCAAGCTAGGAGTGAAGGACTTGGGTATCTTGGAGGAAGTCTTTCAATAATCCTCAGTAGGTATAATTCTTAATTCAGTAGGTTTTAGTTTTGTAATTTGTAAAATTTTAGAAATCGGATATCGGAAAAATTGGTATTTTAGGGAATTATAGTCTCTGTGAAGATCTTCTATCACTTAAATAATAACTAACTTAACCAAATAGTACCTTAATCTTATACACAAGACCTAGAAATTGCCATAAGAACACGAGCAAGGGGGCTCGGATTTTGGCCGGCGAGACCTAGGCAAATTCCGGCATCGCCGGATTTTTGGAGGAGTTAGGTGTTTTGGGTTTTTGGGGTAGGTCTCTGTGTAGCTGTTATGATATTTGGTATTGTTTATTTAAGTTAATTTAATAGTATATGGAATCTGGGGACTAATATCATAAAAGGGATCAAAATTTTAAAATACGACACGGAAAATTCGTAACGCGTTTAAGTTTTCTGTTTTAAACAGCGAGGGGTAAAAATCCAGTTAAGATAAATGTTAGATAGTTTAGAATAGTCGTACGTGGTATAGTTAATACTTAACACTCGTATTTTTGTATTTCGCCTATCGAGGTTAGCCGTTTCTTATACAAGTTAAATTCAATGTTAGATTTGAGTACGGGAACCTCGGAGACCGCACGGAACGGAAAGGGATTGGCAATTTCTGAATAGATTACGACGTATTCCGTTGAGTAGACTAAACATCTACCGGGGGATCTTGTAAAGATGGCGTGATACGCTCGTAGTTTTTTTTAAATAAAAATTAGACTTTTGTATGTTAATTTGATCATATGCATCCACATACATACAAATATACATCACCAAGTTAGTAGTTGTTAGAACACTGCATAATTATCGACGAGTTATGCCGCACATGTACACATCTACATGTTACACTACACCTCGTCGATATTGACATGTCACTTTCACACTTAGTATTTATCCTGTTAAATGTGATTCCTATCATACCTTAAACATCAACAACGATGGTAAATTGCATCAATGACATCATGTTTCGTATTCAAGTGTTCTTGGTTGATATAAGAGGCATTGGTACTATTGAGGATTTATGGATTTGAGTTTTCCTATACTATTGCGTAAATTCAGTGATTTTTCATAATGATGTGAGATGTCCACCATGAGATGCTGTTTTTATGATTTGATTTTATTCCGGACCGAGTGGAGGAGTTATACGGTCGCGGATTTTTTTTATGTTATCCAGACTGAGTGGGGGAGCTATACAGTCGGATTCATGGTGGACCCGATCGAGACCGAGGGGCAGGAAAGGCGCATTTGAGGCGGGGAGCCTAGCGAGGATACTCGATACCGGAGATAGTAGTGAAATGCGGCGGATGTCTAGATGATACCGACCAATGTTATTGATTACAGGATCGTTCGAGGAACGATGCCTGAGGGAAACAGAAGATTTGTGTCGATGTTGGACACGGAAAGATGAACGTGATTTGGAAATAAGTGATGAGATTTCATTCTTGATTTATATGATTATTAGTATAAATTCTTGCTTTCACATGCTATCATGCATCATACCCATCCTTATCGCAATTAGTTATAGTTGTCATATTTACATTATCAGCCGTTATATGTTAGTCTTATTCACTGAGTTAGCAACTCACCCCCGTTGTGCCACAGTTTCTTGCAGGGGTAGAGTGGACAGTTAGCAGTAGTGCAGATCCACTTATCAGCTTTTATCGCATCTTTTGCTAAGTAGGTTATCTATTTAGTAACCTCCTCTTTTGGTATTGCATATTGAATCTAGAATATCTCCATCAGACCCTGTATTATGACTTAGAACGAGAAGTGGTTGTATGTATATTATTTGATAGATGAGATCTTTTGGTTATATGGAATGGTATTTCTTTTACTTATGTCTGAGATTTTTACTGATGTCGTATAAAGTTGTATATTTATTTCTGCTGTTGGCATTATTGATCCCAACTAGGGATGCAACCAAATTAAACACTTTATAACTGTTTTTGTTAAGAATTCAATAGGGAGTTACTGTTAAGATCTTAATTACTTAAAACTATGATTTTTACTTAAAAATTACATTTTCTAAAATTCCGGAAAAAAGGGGTTTTGATCTGGGTTTTTGGCTTACTCGGGTTGTGTAGATATCTTTAGATATTATACAATCTAAGTGCCGGTCACATCCAAACTTTGGTTCGTGACATAATGATATATTTATTCTCTTATTTACTTGTGTACGTTTCTAGGATCGGGTGCAGAGGCGTCGGATGTGGCGCAGAAATGGCAGAGCTGGAATAGGATCAGATTAGCCGAGGCGTCCATGTGAGTAGATGTATATCTATGGGGGAAGTCGGGTGGATGGCGTATAACACCCCCGCAGTTTCTTAGTGTAGCATGTGAATATGTTATGTATATAAATCTGTGTTTTGTGAGGCCTCATTAATTAGCAAGAACGGTTTTAGGAGATCGTGGGTCAGTTTTAGCGTAATTAGAAGATAGTGCTTTTAGTTTAGTTCCTTAGTTGCAAAACCCTAGAGTAAAGGTTCACACACACACACGTGATATGTTTAGGTGTATATGTTTATATATATATATATATATATATATATGAAAGGTTCCTAGGCACCCTATAAAGGTCTCTCAAGGCATCAACCATGCCATTTTACAAAAATATGGTGCCGAGAAACCCTAGTTAACGGATCTTTGCTAGAATTCTAGGCGAAACTATAAACTAGTTAACAAATTAACTAGAGGTTAGATGCTACAACCTTTGTAGATCCGGTAATCCTCTTCCTTGGCTCCACGTAGGCATCCTCTCGCTGTCCTTCTCGAATCCTAGACTCGTTCATCGGCTTCATCAGGAAAACGAGCGGAATAGGTCGTCAGCTTCGTGTCAAAGACGATCTACTTCGAGGTTGCACAAACTCAAGCTCCGACTTCACAAAGTTGTGAAACTTGTGAAGAAAACACCCAAAACAACTTGGCAAGAGGTAGAGGGTGAAGAAATAGGAGGTGGGTTCACTTTAGAATTGGATTTATCTCACTTTAACTCAAGTTGCCATTGATGGACCTTGAGCTTGAAGAAGAAGAAGAAGATGAAGATGAAGAAAGAATGATAAGTCTTCATATTTTAAAATAAAACTAATATGAATACTTATCATATCTTGACCATGGTCAAGTGTAGAGATTAAACCAAGGTTAGTTAGAGTGGTTAGGGTTAAGGATGAGATAAGGATGGTGGACTTTGTCAAAGTTTCAAGAAGTTTCAACATAGCTCCAAAATAAGCCACCATTCTTAACTAAATCCTTTTCAAATAAATAAACAAATAAATAAATGAAAAACCAAAACCCTAATCATCACTTAACCATGGTTTAACCCTTTACACTTAACCACATTATCAAGTATCATCAAACATGATACAAAAAGTGCACAAAAGTATATCACATATACAATGTGCAATCTAAGTGAGAAAAATCCGTTTAAAGTGAACCAATACTAGTTAATGCAAAGTAATATATCAAATATATAATTATACATTAAATCATTAAATCAACATTTGATTCAATGATCCGGTCATGTCGCACATGACCGACTAGTATTCAATGTATCGGCTTATTGAATCGATCTTCGATTCGATAACTAGGTTATATCGAATATAACCATTCGATACATATATCGCGAGAATGGAATACGGTATCACATACACGCATTATTCTCGGTCCTGCACATATCTCATATGCGCTCCTATTTCGTTTCGCTTGAGCCAGGAAACCTCTGTGTAGGACTCTAAAGACTCGTCAATACGCCGGTAGCAGATGATGATCATATCAAGCATCCACAAGCCGCAAGAGGTCTGCTAAACGTAACGGCCACCCGGGTATTGAGCGATCAGAAGATCGACGAGCTAGCCCGCTCACACTCCTGCGAATCCGACCAGTAACACTTACCGTACAGTCCGGTCTGTTCGTCTGATACGTCGCATATCAAGTCTAGGGGTGGTAAACGTCAGACCCCAATAACCCGATAAGTCGTGCCGATGTGAGGCTCATAACGGGTCGAGAAACTACTGGTAACACTTACCAGCAAATCTCTGATCAGCCCTGGCCAGGGACTTCCCTGTTACGGCCAATCGAGCACAGCGCAACATCAACTCCCAATACCGGGAGAGACGAAACCCCTCCTATCGCTCATTGCCTCCATGTGACTCGGGACTGTACCCAAAGACCACCGTTTTGCACGCCCTCATGGACATGGTAAGGTGGAGATCAAAGCACAGTGGGAATCACACAAGACTCTATGACGATCTCGGGTCTACAGACTAACCTGTACAAGTGTCACCTGAGAACTGCCATCTGACGTGAGGTATAATACCATCTGGGAGTTCTCGGCGAGTCCGTCCAGTGTACCCAGTCACCACTGAGCACCCGTACACCATCTCTGATGTCAAACACCAATGGATATGGGATCATCCATCGCCCATCTCATGGGTCGAGAAGCGTATACGCTAGTCTACTCTGGTATATCGATGCCCCGTCTCGATACACCCATGACTAGGGACCTTGAAGGATGTACTTATGGACTACCATGTTCCCATTAGTATGATCTGCATCATAGTCCAGGTAGTCAAGTACATATCCTAAGGGCTTTACCAACATGTAACTATAAGACCGTATAAAGAGACTAGTGTACATGTTAAGATAAAGAGTAACCAGATAGCATACTATCATATCGAGCAAGAAAGTCATCTCTATATATGTCCAAGCATCCAATATAATATACATCATCTGTACAATACTGGCCTCTAGGGCATACATACAACTAACAATCTCCCACTTGCACTAGGGCCAGCTGCTGTAGTATCGCATACTGAGCATCCCGAAGAGTCTCTCAAACTGTATCTGGGGAATGGCCTTCGTGAGTGGATCCGCCGTGTTGTTCTTCGTGTCAACCCTCCTGACCTCGATCTCCCGGCGATCAACTATCTCCCTGATCAGGTGATACCGCCTCAGAATATGCCTGGACCGCTGATGGGACCTGGGTTCCTTGGCCAAAGCCACCGCTCCATTGTTATCGCAATACAAAGGTATTGGATGCTCAATGGATGGAACCACTCCAAGTTCAGAAATGAACTTCTTGATCCAGACAGCTTCTTTAGCAGCATCGTTGGCAGCGATGTATTCAGCCTCCATCGTCGAGTCTGCCACGGTTTCCTGCTTGGAACTCTTCCAGCTAACCGCCCCTCCGTAAAGGGTAAAGACAAAGTCCGACTGCGACTTAGAGTCGTCCTTATCACTCTGGAAGCTCGAATCGGTAAAGGACTCCACTTGGAGTTCTCCGTTACCATACACCAAGAACATATCTCTAGTCCTTCGCAAGTACTTGAGAATGCTCTTCACAGCTGTCCAGTGACTCTCTCCAGGATCAGCTTGATACCTGCTCACTACACTTAGTGAGTATGCTACATCGGGTATGGTACATAGCATCGCATACATGATAGAGCCTACTGCCGAAGCATAGGGTATCCCTTGCATGCGAGCTCTCTCCAAATCAGTCATGGGAGACATCTCTTTGGAGAGAGTGACTCCAGAGATCGTGGGCATGTTCCCACGCTTGGACTCTTCCATACTAAACCTCTTTAGTATGGTGTCAATGTACCTGGATTGGGACAATCCCAAAATCCGTTTGGATCTATCTCTATAGATCCTGATTCCCAATATGCAGGAGGCATCACCAAGATCTTTCATTGAGAATCTTTGTGATAAGAAGAGCTTGACCGATTGCAGCATAGGAATATCATTTCCTATCAAGAGTATGTCGTCCACGTACAATACGAGGAAGACAACCTTACTCTCTGCCACCTTCTTATAGATACAAGGTTCATCTGGATTTTTGACGAAATCAAACTCTTTGATAACGACGTTAAAGCAGATGTTCCAACTCCGCGATGCTTGCTTTAATCCATAAATGGATTTAAGCAGCTTGCATACCTTCCCGCTGCTCCCACTGTCTACGAAGCCCTCTGGCTGAGTCATGTACACGCACTCTTCTAAATCACCATTTAGAAAGGCGGTCTTAACATCCATTTGCCAGATTTCGTAGTCATGAAAGGCAGCAATGGCAAGCATGATTCGGATGGATTTAAGCATAGCCACTGGAGAAAAGGTCTCGTCATAGTCCACACCTGGTCTTTGACGAAAACCCTTTGCTACAAGTCTAGCTTTGAAAGTCTCCACTTTCCCATCTACACCAAGTTTCTTCTTGAAGATCCACTTGCTCCCAATGGGTTTTACCCCTTCAGGAGCAACTTCCAAAGTCCATACTTTGTTGGTGTACATGGATTCCATCTCGGACCGCATAGCATCCAGCCATTTCACTGAGTCCCTACTCGTGATGGCCTGCTCGAAGCTAGTTGGGTCATCATCCTCCATGATGCAATCCTCGCTCCCACCGTCCATGAGAAAACCGTAGTATCTCTCAGGTTGGCGAGGAACCCTACTAGATCGGCGGAGTGGCTGGGGTTCATCGGGAACTATGGAATCCTCTGGTTCCACCAGATCTTCTATTGTAGCTTCTACAGCTGGAACCTCTTCCAGTTCTACCTCATGACCACTAATTTCTTTTTCAAGAAATTCCTTTTCTAAAAAGGTGGCATGCCGAGAAACAAACACTCTTTGTTCCTCAGGGTGGTAGAAGATATACCCTTGAGAATTCTTGGGATATCCTATAAATTTGCATAGAACAGACCGTGCCTCGAGTTTGTCCGGATTTTGTCGTTTGACATAGGCTGGACAACCCCATATCTTAACATAGTTAAGACATGGTCTCTTCCCTTTCCATATCTCATATGGAGTGGTAGGCACAGATTTGGTGGGGACCATATTCAATAGATGTATGGCTGTCTCAAGCGCATACCCCCAGAAGGAAATAGGTAACTCAGCTGTGCTCATCATAGAGCGCACCATATCTAATAGGGTGCGGTTCCTCCGTTCTGATACACCGTTGTGCTGTGGTGTATATGGAGGAGTCAGCTGAGAGAGAATCCCATTCTCTTTTAGGAATTCCAGGAATTCATTGCTCAAGTATTCACCTCCTCGATCAGATCGAAGGATTTTAATACTTTTTCCGGTTTGGTTTTCGACTTCTTGTTTATATTCTCTAAATTTCTCAAAAGCTTCAGACTTGTGTCTTATTAAGTACACATGTCCGTATCTTGAGAGATCGTCAGTGAATGTAATGAAGTACGAAGAACCATCCCTGGCATGTGTAGACATGGGACCACATACATTACTATGTATCAGTCCTAAGAGTTCGGTAACTCTTTCTCCGTGTCCCGTAAACGGAGTCTTGGTCATCTTGCCTTTGAGACATGACTGGCAAGTGTCATAAGATGAAAATTCGAAAGGTTTCAAATATCCATCTTTATGCAACTTAGCCAGTCGTGTCACATTGATGTGACCCAGTCTACAATGCCACAAGAAGGATTCGTTGAGTTCAGAACTCTTCCTCTTGTGTGTGTTTGTTATGCTCAGAACTGTTGATTGATTTAGAACATAAATGCCATTGCACAACGTGCCTGATCCAACCAACTTTTGGTCACGGAAAATGTTCATAACATTGTCCTGTAATACAAAATTATATCCCTCTTTACTTAATAAAGAAACCGATATAATGTTGCATATCAGGTTCGGCATGTAATAGCATTCGTTCAGAACCAATGTATTACCAGTTGGTAATACAAGGTGATATTCCCCGACAGTCTTAGCTGCAACAATTGCACCATTTCCAACTCTAATGTCTTTATCACCTTCTCCAAGTTCTCTACCTTTCCTTAGCCCATGTAACTGATTACATATATGGGATCTCGACCCGGTATCCAATACCCAGGACGTAGAGCAAATGGAGAAACAGTTCTCAGTAACGAACACACCCGAAGAAAATGCATCAACATGTACTTTCTTCATTCGGGTGGCATGGGAATCCCGGTATTCCCCTATATCCTGTTCATTCCTATAACTCTTATAAGAAAGAACGGAACCAACGTTCCCCAGCACAGTATAACATGCGGGTTCGGTCAATACATCCATATTATTATCTTTATTAAGGCATGAAATGGTCGCTACCTGGAGAGAGAGAGAAGAAAACACTTTAGCGTATGCTCGTGCAAGATCAGATTGGTTATTATCTTATCTAATCAGGATGGCTCCCACTGCTTTTTATCAAATCTTCCTCCAAACCCTAAAAGGAAAGACTAGCCGGGATTAATTACACACTACAAGTTCGCCAATCTTTCAGCCAGGCCAGTGTCGGTACTTTGAGGGAGGTCCCCCGTGCTTTCGCACGAACCTAATTAATGTAAACCTCGTTTTCCCAGAGGCGTAACCTCGTTAACACCTTTCTAGACACCTACTTGATCAGCTAATTGCAATGTGTAAAACTCTCCCAGGAGTAACTCTTACTCACAGTGGGTATCGGGATCCAACTATCTCATAGAAGGTATGCAATCTCATTGCAAATTTCAACACTTGAAATTCCCGATATGCTTTTGCCCCTAGCGTGCTATGACCTTGACGAAAGCCAACAAACCACAGCCCGCTAGTCAAGTTCAACCCGTACATTTCTTGACTGAATTAAACCCACCCGCACGACCCTTGACGAAAGCCAACAAAGCCGTACTACTACCCTAATCCAGTCGCATCATATGCAGCAGATAAACAGCACATAGCTACCGCACACTACACCTTGACGAAAGCCAACAAATGTAGCACGAATACTATATGTAATTTATCTGAAATGACGGAGGGCTACGCAGGTTTTTCATAAAAACCATGAGCGTAATGAACTTGATATCGTTGTAGAATCAAATAAAGTTTTGAAATGGAGTGATTTTGAGGCTTTTCTAGTTTTGCTAAAAGAGTCACTCCCGGTGAAGGGATCTCGGTCCTTTCCTCGTCGAATGAGGTGCGGGATATATCATATATATCGCTGTGCAAAGCAAAAACGCAAAAGCAGTCAAAAGCAAACCGAGTGTGTAGCATCTGCCAGTTATTGCTAAAGGAGTCACTCCCGGTGAAGGGATCTCGGTCCTTTCCTCGTCGAATGAGGTGCGGGGTATATCATATATACCGCTATGCAAAGCAAGAACTGTAGCTACCTGTTTTATTTAAAATCTGATTCTACAACATCTTAGGTTTCTTTCCTTTCATTAATCACATTAATGAAGTCCCATCATTTAAATACCTAAACATCACAGATAGATATGACGTACACTTATGCCATCCGCATTCGCCTCGATGTCCCCTCGTGCACCGTTAGGTTAGGTAACTAACGACAGAGCAGGGCAGGGCTAGCGCGGGTGTAAAACATAAGTAACGTCTATATAATATATCATATATACTATATACTATATCCATCACAGAATCACATCACAGATATCGCAGCAGAATAAACATATGAAATATTGGATATACTAGGACGTCCGTGTTTTCAATACGAGCCAGTATAAAACACGGATTCCACGGTCGTGATGAATAGCCAATCCCATACCCCTAGACCCCTACGAGAGCGGCAAGCAACCCTGCCAATTCTAGGGTTAGGAGACCCGGACTCGACTCCTCGAGTTGGTCTCCCACTGGACCCCAGAACCCGGTTACTTGTGCTCCCCTCCTTGGGTCTATCCTAATGCGGAAAAGTAAATAATATACAAAGGGTGACAACTTCCGCTACCTGGAAGCGCCCCAAATGAAAGAATATTACATACAAGTTTTTATACATGAATGAAAATGAAAAACACTCATCTCACATAAAAACCCCTGGCTATTCAAACACGACGATCCAATATAACATATCCAGCAACACATAACATCACATGTCATCAACGTAAGTAAGTATGCATACCCCAATTGTCGTTGACGTATAGCAACGAAACCGGCGATATGAACATACTACACTTACGGTCACAGAAAAGAAAGTGTAAAACTACAACAATTGGAATCCGCAACTTCTTTAGACATCGCATGCCTAACATATATAAATCCCGCATTTTAGTCTCATTATCGAAAACTCTTTTCAATATCATATGGGACTAAATTGCTAGATTTATAACATTCATTCAGTTATCTCATAACTACTTGTGAATTCCAATTATTGTATCACATTCCAGATAAACAGAAAATGTTAAACTTTCCGATCGAACAATCGAACACCCAAGTTTTCCAATACAGATCAACACATGAAATAAGTCTAACAACATTCAGTTCGTACCTCAGTACCAACGGTCCAGCCGTAGAAGGGTCAAGCCAACGCCTCACATGTGGCACGCCGTACTGCCCCAAACCCGAAGGTTCAAAGGGCAGTTCAAGACGGTCACATAATCGAGTTAAGGTTTGTTGTCTTCTAGAGGGACCATCGAGTTACTTGCACTACTTAGAACGTCGTTAAACTACGGAAAAATCCAACACTTGGAAATTTCCCGACAGGGGAAAAATTGGGTATTTATATCCGGTCGAACTTTTTAACATATTCTAAAATTTATCCGGAAAGCCACACAGAAAAAATTTGATAAACCCGATCGAATCATCAAAGCTCCAAAACATCCCAGATTATTCAACACTTGAATAAATTTTAAAAATAACCAGAGAAGTCAGCACAGAAAACAATGAATCACTGTGCAAAAATTGGATGATGACGTCACAATTTTGCCGCTTATCCGCCGCATTATCCTTCCTTATGCCGCGGATCCGCGCCAATGTGTACTGTTCATCAAAAAAATTTTGTGCCGAAATTCTTATATTTCTCTGCTGGTTTTTCTGCATATTTTTAATACTGAAAAATCACTGTTTTTAGAAAAAGTACAGAGAGCACATTTTGGAGTTGGTTTCGGGTTCGTTCCGGTTTCAAATTCCGTCTGGACTTCGCCTAAGGCTCTAGCTAGGCTCTGATACCACTGAAAGGTTCCTAGGCACCCTATAGAGGTCTCTCAAGGCATCAACCATGCCATTTTACAAAAATATGGTGCCGAGAAACCCTAGTTAACGGATCTTTGCTAGAATTCTAGGCGAAACTATAAACTAGTTAACAAATTAACTAGAGGTTAGATGCTACAACCTTTGTAGATCCGGTAATCCTCTTCCTTGGCTCCACGTAGGCATCCTCTCGCTGTCCTTCTCGAATCCTAGACTCGTTCATCGGCTTCATCAGGAAAACGAGCGGAATAGGTCGTCGGCTTCGTGTCAAAGACGATCTACTTCGAGGTTGCACAAACTCAAGCTCTGACTTCACAAAGTTGTGAAACTTGTGAAGAAAACACCCAAAACAACTTGGCAAGAGGTAGAGGGTGAAGAAATAGGAGGTGGGTTCACTTTAGAATTGGATTTATCTCACTTTAACTCAAGTTGCCATTGATGAACCTTGAGCTTGAAGAAGAAGAAGAAGATGAAGATGAAGAAAGAATGATAAGTCTTCATATTTTAAAATAAAACTAATATGAATACTTATCATATCTTGACCATGGTCAAGTGTAGAGATTAAACCAAGGTTAGTTAGAGTGGTTAGGGTTAAGGATGAGATAAGGATGGTGGACTTTGTCAAAGTTTCAAGAAGTTTCAACATAGCTCCAAAATAAGCCACCATTCTTAACTAAATCCTTTTCAAATAAATAAACAAATAAATAAATGAAAAACCAAAACCCTAATCATCACTTAACCATGGTTTAACCCTTTACACTTAACCACATTATCAAGTATCATCAAACATGATACAAAAAGTGCACAAAAGTATATCACATATACAATGTGCAATCTAAGTGAGAAAAATCCGTTTAAAGTGAACCAATACTAGTTAATGCAAAGTAATATATCAAATATATAATTATACATTAAATCATTAAATCAACATTTGATTCAATGATCCGGTCATGTCGCACATGACCGACTAGTATTCAATGTATCGGCTTATTGAATCGATCTTCGATTCGATAACTAGGTTATATCGAATATAACCATTCGATACATATATCGTGAGAATGGAATACGGTATCACATACACGCATTATTCTCGGTCCTGCACATATCTCATATGCGCTCCTATTTCGTTTCGCTTGAGCCAGGAAACCTCTGTGTAGGACTCTAAAGACTCGTCAATACGCCGGTAGCAGATGATGATCATATCAAGCATCCACAAGCGCAAGCGGTCTGCTAAACGTAACGGCCACCCGGGTATTGAGCGATCAGAAGATCGACGAGCTAGCCCGCTCACACTCCTGCGAATCCGACCAGTAACACTTACCGTACAGTCCGGTCTGTTCGTCTGATACGTCGCATATCAAGTCTAGGGGTGGTAAACGTCAGACCCCAATAACCCGATAAGTCGTGCCGATGTGAGGCTCATAACGGGTCGAGAAACTACTGGTAACACTTACCAGCAAATCTCTGATCATCCCTGGCCAGGGACTTCCCTGTTACGGCCAATCGAGCACAGCGCAACATCAACTCCCAATACCGGGAGAGACGAAACCCCTCCTATCGCTCATTGCCTCCATGTGACTCGGGACTGTACCCAAAGACCACCGTTTTGCACGCCCTCATGGACGAGGTAAGGTGGAGATCAAAGCACAGTGGGAATCACACAAGACTCTATGACGATCTCGGGTCTACAGACTAACCTGTACAAGTGTCACCTGAGAACTGCCATCTGACGTGAGGTATAATACCATCTGGGAGTACTCGGCGAGTCCATCCAGTGTACCCAGTCACCACTGAGCACCCGTACACCATCTCTGATGTCAAACACCAATGGATATGGGATCATCCATCGCCCATCTCATGGGTGGAGAAGCGTATACGCTAGTCTACTCTGGTATATCGATGCCCCGTCTCGATACACCCACGACTAGGGACCTTGAAGGATGTACTTATGGACTACCATGTCCCCACTAGTATGATCTGCATCATAGTCCAGGTAGTCAAGTACATATCCTAAGGGCTTTACCAACATGTAACTATAAGACAGTATAAAGAGACTAGTGTACATGTTAAGATAAAGAGTAACCAGATAGCATACTATCATATCGAGCAAGAAAGTCATCTCTATATATGTCCAAGCATCCAATATAATATACATAATCTGTACAATACTGGCCTCTAGGGCATACATACAACTAACAATATATATATATATATATATATATATATGGATGCGTTTGTGTGTGTGTGTGTATATATATATACGTATACATGGGTGATGAGGATAGTATATGATATTTGGAGGTGAGTCGATATGATCGGGTATGATGCCATGAGATCGGTTATTTGATTTAGGCCGTGTTATGATATATGACATGATATTATAGTGGATCGATGGGCAGTGTGTTTTTATTCACACGCGGATATATGTTTGATGGTATCAGACTGTACTAGACTTTAGAACGAAACCCCTAATTCAGGATATTTTGATGATGATACCATATGAATAATGAGGTATATGTGATTTTTGACCCGTACCCTAATTTTTGGGATGCCGTATGTGGATTTTACCGTACGAGATATAAATATGATGATTGATCCGCACTCTTGATTCGAGAATGTCGTATTATATATTTTACTGTACGTGACGCTATTGAGGCGGGATCGCCGACAACTTGATATATCGACTCGGAATTTAGGTGAATTTCTTACCCTTTCGACTAGTTCTTTAGTTTAGTCTTTTAGTTGATTAGGAAAAGGTTGGACCAGGCTCGAGTTATACTTATTTTCAAAAACTAGCGAATCGTGAGTATTTTCAAAAGATAACCTGAGGGATATTACGGATTTTTCAAAGGACGTACCTTTTCTGAAAAACACCGTAGCCCCTATTTTCTAAAAACCACGATTCGTACTATTTCAAATGACAAAACTGTATGACTCGTATATATAAATGTATATTCTTATATGTTGCGGTTACTACATCTTTTTCCTTATGTTCATGTTGTTCTTATCGCATTGCATGCTTATACTTGTGATTTCTTTTGTTATTATGAACCCATGTTGTCAGGACACCAGCACCATTACCGATGATGCGTATGTCTACGAACACTTGCTTACCGGCTCACACACATCATTATTGGTAATTGCCATGATACACACACTTTATAGAATATTACTTCATTGATATAACTTGCTAGCTGATAGTTCCAATATGTTATTACTATGCTAGTTTAGATATTGCATTCTTTACTTTGATACCCATGCATGTATATATTCATTTGTCATGCAATATTATGGGGCTTTATGCCGGTAATTCACTGTTTATTTACTCTCGAGTTTGGATTTCGGATTTTCCATGAGATATCTAGATTTGGAGAAACCGCAAGGATTTTATAAACTCATTATCATTTCTCAAGATAGAAATTTACGGTTTTCTCATGATATGATGTGGAAGGTGTCCACCATGAATTTTCTCAATTCTTAAGCGGTATCATACACCCGATTCGAGGAGGGGGATTCACCGTCTGTGGATACATTGTGGACCCGGTGCGGTACCTCAGGTCAAGAAGATCGCAGATGATGGCGTTGAGCCCGGCAGGGGAGCACTACCGACCGGTTATTTGTGACACGGCGGATATCCGAAGGATACCGATGTAGTCGTAGGATTTGATGATATAGGCTAGTCCGGATTAACGGAGCCCAAGATATTGAGATTTGATGATATGGGAAAGTCCGGATTGCCGGAGCCCGAGATATTGAGATATTGAGATATTGGGATATATGTTTTGTGTCAATGCTTGAGACGGATTCTCTATTGATTTCATTGATGATACTTCGGTTTTTATACAGAAATCTCACCGAGATAAGAAAATAGTTTTCTCATACAAGATGTATTTTACTTTCATTCTTAATACATTCGTACATCATATATGTGACATGTTGCTACCTGAGGCACTGACACGAGCACTTGGTATTTCACTTATGTTTAGATGGTTACCCTTGCCATTATTAGATGCTTCAGGTTATATTTTGTGAGGATATTATTGTATGACCTAGGAGAGAGTCATACATTCGATTTCTTCTCGGTGATGTTTTCTATTCACGAGTTGGCAACTCACCCCCGTTGTGCCACAGTTTCTTGCAGGTTTGGCCATACAGGTTTCGTTGCAGCTTGCTGGAGCACTGCTTCCTTCCGGGTGATTGCTTTGGTAGGTGGGTTCACTTGTATCGTGACCACCGTTGTATTTTTATTTATTTCAGTTGTATCTAGTAAACTCCATCAACCAGACTTGTATTATTTGATAGACTTAGAAAACCAGTTGTTTATTCTTTCGAACTTAGAGTCGCGCGCTTGTATTATTATTGGTCCTTCTCTGGTTTTCTTGAAGATGTTGGTTTTCTTCCTGAGTTTTGATCCTCGCCCTTCGGCGTTGTATATTATATTGCTTGCATGGTTGTTTCCGCCAATTGGCAAAGAGCTAGCTCCCGCTTGGGGATGCCTTTATGCATTACTCATATATATTCCTGTTTGTACCCGTTTGGGGCCAGTATTTACAAATGAAACTCTGCCGAAATTTTTGGGAAAGACTCGATACTTTTAAAAATTCTTACTACGACTTTCAAAGTGATTTTATATGTTAACTTTTAAATAAGTATTCCTTCACTCCTTCTTTTAAATGGTTTAGATTTCTGGGCTTTTGGCTTACTTGAATTAGGTGGGGTCCTATAGACTTTACATGAATCAAGTGCCAGTCACGTGCCATTTCGGGTCGTAACAAAGTTGGTATCAGAGCACTAGGTTTAACCTTGGTTCGAGTCTAGGTTTGACTATGCGGAGTCTAGGGTGTATATATATATATTCGGAAACTAGGCTTGACCTTACGGAACTTAGACTTGGTCGGGAGGGGGGAGGGTATTAGACCCGAACTTTCGTCGCGTAGGTTGACCTTGGTTGATGGAGTAGGTGACTTAAGGAGAGTGACGTACCGTGTGTATGTTCCGCGGCATACTTACGATACGCTACTCCGCTTAAAAAGCCTTAGGATGTATATTTCTTATGCATTGTATTTCTATTCATTCCTATGATCTATCCTCATCGATATCGGATTGATGTTTCTGTTACCACGGTTACACGAGCAGAGAGAGAGCTGCGGCTAGGGTTGCGGTCAGCACGAGCTCATCATGGACGAGGACTGACCAGGATGTATTCCAGTGACACGATTGCATAGATATGTCGTTTTATTGTGTTTTTCGTGACATGAGCGTTTGATGGATTATTTTATTAAGATTTCTCGAACGTTTAGATCAGCTCCCGAGGATTGGGCCACCGCTAGGGGCCAGCCAGAATTTGATGACCGTCAATGCACTGTTTATTCTTGAAGATTGAGGCATTGTCTATCGTGCGGAAGAAAGAACCAGTTGTTGCTGCGACTGAAAAGATATCGCCCCAGATGTTTGAAGCTATTGTAGCACGAGTTTGTACTTAAGGATATGATAAAAGATCTCTAGTCACCCATGGACGAATGACTAGGACATGTGGTTTGTTTGGATACCCCGATGCGAGATCGCTGGATTTGCTAGCTTTAGCTGGAAGAGGACCTCACACAGGCACGTTGTGAATCGATCAAGAGAGGACGAGCATAAGCGCATCACTTTGATAATTTGAACGAGTTCCCGAGAAGGTAATTGGAAAGATGCCTACTACAGGATATTTGAGCTGCCGAGTACGTAGCTTCGGAAAAGAGACCCTAGATATGAATGCAACCGTTTGTAGCGCAGTCCACACAGCTACGAAGAGATGATTCCGAATTGGTCCATGTTGAAGAAAAGTGGAGTAAAAGGTTCGTACGAGATTTTGACGAGATGACATTCCACTCCGTTGACATTAGAGATGTGATACGCATGCAGAGGCATTGAATATGGATGTATTTTCCAGATAGAAGACATGAAAAAAATTGCAGCTGCTCCGTAACAAGAAATGGATACACCGACACCCTTTGACATTGGGAAAGGAGCATATCGACGACAGTGTTTACGATTTGCGATTTGGTGATTCGAATATCACGTGTCTGTCATTTTGGATTTCGGTATTTTGGGTGATTTATTTGCATGATTGAGATTTTGTGTACCACAGTTGCACATGATTCGTATTTCTATGTATCAGTTGTACTGATTTTCGTTTTGTGCAGACCTATTGCACCTGATTTTGATTTCATACCCTCCGATATAGTCGATTTTTAATTCATGCATAGAGGTTGCACATGATTTTGACTTATGTATTTGGTGTAAATTACACGAGCTTTCCGTACCTTGATATGATTTTTGTTCATGCAGATGCACGCATTTATGAGTTTATATACCACGGTATACCTGATTTGGATTGAGGTATGTTGTATACAGTCGATTTCGCTTGTGATATTCGATATATATTTTCGTACACCTTGTGCACTTGATTTGGATTCTTGCGCATACTTAGCGCGCTTGATGCGATTTTGGTGCACACCAGATGCACTAAATTGGGATTCTTCGAGCATATAAGATGCACCTGAGATTGTTGTCAGGCACACCCGTTGCCCTTGACAGGTGTTTTCGTGCACACCCGTTGCACTTAGATTTTATTTCTGTGCACATGTATGGCACATTCATTGATTTCGATTTCTGTGCGCACCAGACGCATATAACATTATTACATATACTATTGAGTATGATTTCCTTTGAGCGGTACATTTTATGATATTTACTATTTGGTATAGTAGCTGAGCAGGACTGTTCTGAGAACAGTACCTCTGTGTTTTTGCATGCATCGATAGTTATCAAAGGGATTTCCAAAATTTAGCTACAGTCTCAATATTTTCCTATTGTGTCCGAGATGACACGAAACATTGTATAAAGGAAACTCTTCTAAAGTATTTTCAAAACGGCGGGAAAGGATATATATATATATATATATATTTCTTACAAGAAACGTCCACTATTTGTGCTGTGATATGCTCATCGCACAGCGATTTGAAAAAGGGTTGGCATACATTTCTTTTTAGATGTTTTGACAAGTTTACAACAATGCGTACTATGTGCATATTATAGTTTTGATGTATATCATGTTGGTTTTCATATTGGACCTTGACATTAGTATCATCACCATGACTCCGATGATTGCGTGATGCTTGACGGAGTTTTGATTTTGAGTTATATATTCGTTTTCATGCGCGTGCATTGCGCTAAGATGCGTTTTAAGTATTTATGATGTCGGAGCCCCGATGACTCGAGTGTTTTGCTGAAATGTTTTAGTATTTGGGGGAGTTTTAATTAAATTCGGGGACCAAATTTCTTTAAGGGGGAAGACTGTAATGTTTTGAAAAAAAATCGTTTAGGTGAAATTTCCGATAATCGGTAAAATAACTGATGTTTTCCGTAAAAACCAAGATATAATTATTTTTCTTCATAGACTTAAATATACCTATTCTAGCTATGTAATTGCTAGTATTTGGTATTTAATTGGTCACTTGTAAATTTCTAGTTTACTTAAATATTTCCTTAATTAATTATTTTTAATATTATTTTAAGCTTTCACTTATATATCTAATTAGCGATAATTACAAATGAGAATGGGTTAATTAGTCGAATGGGTTAATTAGTCAAATGTGAACCATGACAACTTTAAACCAAGTTTGTAACATTTTTTCTTTTCTCTTTTGGGTTCCAAGGTTCTAGTTCATTCTAGGGTAAAATAAATTAGAGATAAAATAAAATAAATAATAGAATTATGTTGTATGTTGTATTTATGAGCTAGGAGAGGTTTGTCTTGACTTGGGAACTCCTACCCATACCCACACAAACCCACACTCCCCTACTTCCCCTGATGGCTGAGCCTTGGGCTGCCCCCAATCCCCCAACTCCCTACTTCTTTCCTCATAAAAAGAAAAGAAAAAGATAATTTAAAAAGAAAACAATAAAGAAAAAGGAAGTATGGTGTTAGATATTTGAAGCATGGGATTTTCTTGACTTGCACACACACACACACACACACATCCTCTCTCTCCCCTCTCCTCTCCTTGGCCGAGAGTAGCAGCCTCCCTGTTCTTCCTCATTTTCTTATGCTAAAACTCCTCAAAAATTCACTCAAAAATCCATACAAAATCCCACAAACTCCAAATCCAATCATTACCCATTATTCCTTGGCCAATCTAGCATGGATCTTGGAGCAAATAAACTAATTTTGGAGGCTAAGTTTGCAAGTGGGATCTACAAATTGTTAGGTATAAAATCTTAACCCTATGGTCAAGTGTTGATTAATTACTCCAATTTATGTTATGTTGATGTTTAAATATGGTTTTAAATTCAAGTTTGAAATCTCAAGAGAGGGTTTTGAATTAAGTTAGGGTTTTATTAATTGATTATGATTACAATGTGTAATTTAACATCAAGGCATGTAAAACCTAATCTAGATTGTTAAGTTTACTAATTGTTGCTCCTAAATTGTCCAAATTGTGTAATCTTGCAAACTAGATTTTTAGGATCAATATAAATAAGTGAGATTAAAATCTAGTTAGTAGTTGTGTGGCCTAATTAAGATATTATGTGAGCATTGTGGCCACTAGATTTTTTAAAACATCTAGATTTGAACTAAAATGGTAATTGTTGCTTACTAGGTTCTTGGAATAAATCGATTTGATTTAAGTTTGAAGTTTTGGTGGTTTGCTACCTATTTCATATTATATTTAGTTTGTTGTGAGCACGCGAATAGTGCGATTGGGTTTTAGGTTTAGGGTTTGCCACGTATAGCGACCCTAGTTGTGGTTTGTGGTATTGTCGCGAGCGAGTTTTGTGCAACAAGTACGAGCGCGTGGTTGAGTTGTATTGGTTGTGTCTGTGACTAATGATATATTTATTCGCTTATTTACTTATGTACGTTTCTAGGATCGGGTGCAGAGGCGTTGGATGTGGTGCGGAAATGACAGAACTGGAATCGGATCAGATTAGCCAAGGCGTCCAGGTGAGTAGATGTATATCTACAGGGGAAGTCGGATGGATGGCGTATAGCACCCCTGCAGTTCGTAGTGTAGCATGTGAATATGTTATGTATATAAATATGTGTTTTGTGAGATGTCATTAATTAGAAAGAATGGCTTTAGGAGATCGTGGGTCAGTTTTAGCGTAATTAGAAGATAGCGCTTTTAGTTTAGTTACTTAGTTGCGAAACCCTAGAGTAAAGGCTCACACACACAAACGCACGTGATATGTTTGGGTGTATATGTTTATATGTATATATATATGTGGATGCGTTGGTACATATATATATATATACATATACGTATACACGGGTGATGAGGATAGTATATGATACTTGGAGGTGAGTCGATAAGATCGGGCATGATGCCGTGAGATCGGTTATGTGATTTGGGCAGTGTTATGATATACGACATGATATTATAGTGGATCGATAGGTATTGTGTTTTTATTCACACGAGGATATATGTTTGATGGTATCGTAATATACTGGACTTTAGAACGGAACCCCTAATTCAGGATATTATGATGATGATACCATATGAATAATGAGGTATATGTGATTTTTGACCCGTACCCCAATTTCCGGGACGCCGTACGATGGATTTTACCGTACGAGAAACAAATATGATGATTGATCCGCATTCTTGATTCGAGGATATCGTATTATATATTTGTCATGACCCGAAATGGCACGTGACTGGCCCTTGAATCATATGAAGTCTATAGGAACCCATCTAATTCAAGTAAGCCAAAATCCCAGAAATCTAAACTATTTTAAGGAAGAAGTGAAGAAAACTTGTTTTAAAGAAAGTGGTTTTAATAACATAAACCGAAGTATGCATTTTTAAAATCTCAAGTCTTTTCTGAAAATTTCGGCAGAGTCTCCTTTGTAAATACAGGCCCCAAAAGGGTACAACACATGAAATATATATAAAGGCATCCCCAAGCGGGAGCTAGCTCTTCGCCAATTGGCGGTCACAACCACGCAAGCAATATAATATACAACGCCGAAGGGCGTGGATCAAAACTCAAAAGGACACTCAAAATCATCAAGAAAATCATAATAATACAAGCGCGACTCTAAGGTCGAAATAATATACACTGGTCTTCTAGGTCTAACAAATAATATAAGTCTGATTGATGGAGTTTACTAGATACAACAATGTAAATAAAATACAAGGGTGGTCACGATGCTGTTAGTGTATATGCCCTAGGGGCCATTATTGTATCATACTAGTTTGTTTATTACTTAATGGAAGCTTGGGATATTCACAGTTGTATTGATAGTCTTGCTAAAAATGGGAGTATGCTACTTGGTTTGTGTCTACTTTAAT
Organism: Agapanthus africanus; assembly: GCA_030015575.1. Lineage (NCBI taxonomy): Eukaryota > Viridiplantae > Streptophyta > Magnoliopsida > Asparagales > Amaryllidaceae > Agapanthus > Agapanthus africanus. The sequence continues at coordinate 550,328,671 of JASDDO010000024.1, read as the reverse complement.
ATGTGCATATATTTCCCGTAATGTATCGATTATACATATTAGTAGAGCCCTTAGGATCTTTGCTTGATTACCAGCGTTGTGATGACAGTCACACTAGTGGGGGCTGGATAGTCTATTTGCAACATCCTATACAGGTCCCTAGTCGTAGGATTATCGAGACAGGGCATCGATACTCCGGAGTAGACTAGTGTATACGCTTCTCATCCCAGTTGTGGAGATGGTCTGTCCTACAGCCATCAGTACGTTGTACTGGAGATAGTATACAGGTGCACGTTGGGTTACGGGTACACCAGACAGGACTCGCGGGGAACTGTTGGTTGGTATTATACCCGTCGTCAGTTAACAGTTCCCAGGTGACATGAGTACAGCATAGTCCGCAGACTTGACATTGCTACTTCGCCTCGAGTGTGTCCCACTGTTCTTAGATTGCTACCCTACCACGGCTCAAAGGAGTCGTGCAAACAGGTAGCAGTTGGGTGCAGTCCCGAGCACTTGGAGGCAGTGGCGGTTAGACAGGATTCGTCTCTCCCGGTATTGGGGGTTGATATCGCGCTGTGTCAGAGAGCCATTACGCAAAGTCCCTGGCCAGGGCAAGCGAGATTTACTGGTAGGTTCCAGTAGTTTCTCAAGGTGTAATAGGCTACGCTCCGACACGACTTATACCGCTATTAGGGGACTGACGCTTGCCGCCCCCTAGGCCCGATATGCGATAGTCTTAGACGAACAGACCGAACTGTACGGTGATTGTCACATCAGGCTCAGTAGGAGTTCGGATGGGTTTCCTCATCGTCCTTCTTATCGACATCTACCTGGGGACCGTTACGTACAAATAGTGCCACTTGCGGTCTGTGGTTAAACCCACTGCCAGCGTAGTATCGAGTCTTTAGAGTCCCACCCAGAGAGTTTCTCTGCTTTGGGCGAAACGATATAGAGGTCGTATAGTTTTACGACAGGGTTCGGATGCATACGTGTTTTTGTGTCCGTACGATGTTCGGACGGTTTTAACTAGTCGGCTTTGGTTTAAGCCAGATTCTAGTATCGGATTATGGGATTTATACAGTCTAAAGTTTTTCCGTGTTTTCAGGGATAGGAGGGGCGTTCTCGTAATTTGTCGGGAAGCTTCTAGAAGGATGATGACTTAGAGGGTTAGGTGGCATTTGCATTTATTGGATTAATGAGTCATGAGAGTGAATCATCCATGGAGTTAATGTTGCATTAATGTTTTGAATGACTCATGAGATGAATCACTCTATGAATTAATGAAGCATGATGACACATATTTATTTGTTATTCATTTTAATTATTTCATATGCTTCATATATTCAAATGATATCATTTATCCAAAAGGATTCTCATTCTCACCTTCTCTCTCCTCAAGCTTTCTCTCTTCAAACCCTAACCCTAACCTCTCATGTGTTGAGATCAAGGGTTAGCTAGACTAATACATCCATAATCCAACTCTATATCATCTAGGTTGCTTAGATTAGCACTTTGAGAAACCTAGTTACCTCAAGTTAGAGGTCAAGCTTGGAGTAGGAGCTCTCGGATGGATCGTCTTTGACTCGAGGAGGCCGTTGATGTGCCGACGTTCCAAAGAGCCTATGAGGAGTGGAGGACAGCGATGAAGACCCGAAGGACAAGTAACGTGAGGTATAACTTCGAATCCGAGTAGTTAAACCTTTCGTAGTTTGCTAGTAATGGTTTAGTCACGATCCGTGTGCTCAAGTCTATGTTACGAAGCTTTGATAATCGTTTTTCATATATTCCGCCTCCCCGCAAGCTTGTGGGGTGCGTGACATGGACTTACAGTGGTATCAGAGCCAACTAAACCTTTACTAGCTTGTTAGCAACTAATTAGAACTTCGATCGTCAAAAAAACGCGAAAACTTAACCTGGACCCCTATCAGTTTCTGTTAATTTTAAACGTGTCGAAAAAATATTTGATATGCCTTAAAATTCACAGCAGGGGAATATAAGAATACTGGGAAAATAAGAGCACTCAACTCGGCAAGACGGCTGCTGATCCGCGGCCAAATGGTGCTTTTGGCCGCGGATCCGCCGCGGAGTCAACCCCGAGTTGACTCGGATTTGCTCTGTAATTCATAATTTTTGGTGTTTTGTTTTCTAGTATATTCTGTTTCTGCCCAGGTTACTTCTGTGCTGGCTTGCATTTGGGGTAGACAAGGAAAAAGATTGTCGATCGATATTCTAAGTTATTTGCTAATCGGGTTTTTATCTGTAATGTTTAATGTGTTCGTAAACCTCCCCTAACTGCTAGTATGTCGGTTGGCAGGGGGTTGCACATTTCTGTAATATTTTCTGTTTGTGTATATGAACTTGATTGGATTGTTGTGATGATTAGCCAGGGTTTGAGATGGGTTTTATATTCATTCATTTGATGTAAATTGTAATATGATGTAATATTCTTTTGCGGGGCACATCCAGGTTGCGGTTGTAGCCACCATTGTATTATTTCATTTACTATTTTTTGCTCCTAGGATAGACCCAAGATGGGGTACACAAACTACCGGGTACGTTGAAGTGTTTAGTGGCCTACTCACGTTGTTGAGGGAGACCGCTTCACTTCGGGTACTTGGCGGGTAGTTTGCCGTACCCGTAGGGGTCTAGGGTGGGGTAATGGCTATTCATCACAACTGTGTAATCCGTCTTTTGTTGCAGGCTCAAAACAAACACGGATTGCTTGTATATCCAATAATGTTCATCTTTGATCTGGAATATCTATTATTGCGTCTGACGAATGTACAATATCTATATATAATAGCTATTTAGACGTCACTTATGTTTTACACCCTTGCTAGCCCAGCCCCCGCTCTGTTGTTAGTTAAGTAACCTAACAGGTGATGACGGGACCCAGTGGCGAATGCGGATGGCATAAGAGGACGTTGTATTTTTATTGTTTTCTGCAATAATAGGTTAAATGATGGGACACATTATTTTAATGCAAAGAAAATAAACCAAAGTTGAATCGTTGGAAGAAATTTAAAAGAAACCACTCGGTTATTTTAAAAGAGCAGAATTTTTTAATTGCGGAGCTTTAACCACTCCTTTTAAAAAAAGCTATCAGGTTCCTTCGATTATATCAAGTTCACTACGTTCATGGTTTCGCCAAAACTAGTCGTAGCCCTCCGTCATTTCTTATGGATGGCCAGTAGTATTCAAGCTATATTTGTTGGCTTTCGTCAAGGCATAGTGTTTGGTAGCTGCTGAGGTATTCATTTGTTGCATAGATAGATGAGTGGGTTTGGGACAGTCGTAATACCTTGTTGGCCTTCGTTAAGGGTATGTACGGGTGGGTTCAAATTAACAAGATAATGATGGGCAGAACTTGACATGTGACTTATGATTTGTTGGCCTTCGTCAAGGTCATAAGAACATGGGGCAAAAATCCACATCGGGAGTTTCTAAAGAAACTGAAACTTGCTAGTGTTGCATACCATTTGGAGTTTGATGAATGTTGGTTGGATTCCTTCAACATTATCATACGATGATATTTGGATCCCGATCCTACTGTGAGTATATGCTACTTATCAGGAGATTCGTCACTTAAAGATCAATGCTATAAACCAAGTAGGTGTCGAGAAAGGTGTCAGCGGGCCTACGCCCACAGAGAAAAGAAGTTATTTAATTAAGGAACTTTGCGAAAGCGTTGGAAAACCTCCCTCGAAGTACCGACACTGGCCTGGCTGAACGGTTAAGCAAGTATTGTATAGTGAGAATAGTCCTGGCTAATTCTTCTTTTATGGTTTGAGGAAGGATTCGAGAAACAGTGGGAGCCATCCAGTTTAGATAAACTAAAAACCAATCTAAACTTGCAAGAGCATCATGCTAAAGTGTTTTCTTCTCTCTCTCTCATTGCAGCGACCTTGTGACCATGACTAGGTTACATCTAGATAACAATTTGACTGAATCTGACTTACATGAGTGGCAAAGGTCTGTCCAGATGTCCATTGCCTGTGACAAGCTGGACCACCCTATTACTACTCAAGATCCCGCCGTCCCAGGTCCAGTTTCCACCATTACGGATATGGATATCCATCAGACAAGGGAAAAGGATAAAGCGAAAGCCAAGTGCCTCATGTTGGCTTCAGTTGATGGTATATACCAGAAGCAGCACGAGAAGATGGACTCAGTTTCCATCTTTCTTCATAACAAAGATTTATATGGAGAGCAATCTCATGTCGCAAGATATGAGACCTCGAACGAATTAATTCAAGCGAGGTTGGCTGTCGGGTCATCAGTAGGGGACGACGTCCTTACGATGACTAGCTATATTGAGCTCAAGGACCTGGAGACCACGTTGGGAAACAGGTCACATGCTGACTTATTTCCACAGTCCCTACCCTATACTTACACCCTAAAAGAAACCAGGGAGACACAAGCTCTACTTAATAGGGGACTTTCTTCTTCTACATCCAGGGCGAAAGCAAAGGGTGAAAAGAAGAAGACCTCTATAAAGCCGATATACGGTGTCAGTAAAGTAGGAGGAAAGGGAAGAGCAAAAGTTTTGGGACTTGGTGTAGGTAAGGAGGGATGTTCCAATTGTTATGGGATTGGGCATTGGTAGAAGGATTGCAGGGCTTTGGAAGCCAGTAGCCAGGATACGAAGCATGTTGGGGCTTCGACCTCAAGTGTGTATGTTATTGAGAACTGTTTGTCAATTAACTCTACTTCCTGGGTAATAGATACCGAAGCAGAATCTCATATCTGTAATTCATTACATGTTTTGAGAAACCGTAGAGTTATAAAGGTAGGTGATTTATCTCTCAGAGTTGCAAACGGAATGAGCGTGGACGCTGAATCCGTGGGAGAATATCGCCTAGGTTTGACAAGTGGGCAGATATTGATTCTACGTAACTGTTTGTATGTACCTAGTTTGACTTGTAATATCTTATCAGTGTCCTCACTTTTGAGAGAGGGATATGATTTTACATTCGTAAGCGATGTAGTTCACATCCACCTAAATCAAGTTCTGATTGGGCCCGGTACATTAGATGACGGTATATATGTATTGAGTCAAGCTCAGGTTTTCAATGTCCAGAACACACTTAAAAGAAAGTCTCCAGAAATAAATCAGGCTTTCTTATGGCATTGTAGACTAGGTCACATCAATGAAACACGATTAACTAAGTTACATAGAGAAGGATATTTGAATCCGTTCGAATATCAATCTTATGCTACTTGTGAATCTTGTCTCATGAGAAAGATGACAAAGACTCCGTTTACTGGACACGGAGTAAGAGCGAGCGAGCTCTTAGGACTCTTACACAGTGACGTGTGCAGTCCAATGTCTATACATACGCGAGGTGGTTTTTCCTACTTCATTACTTTTACGGATGATTTCTCTAGGTATGGACATATCTTCTTAATGAAGCATAAATCCGAGGCCTTTGAGAAATTCCAGGAATACAAGAATAAAGTAGAAAACCAAACAGGCAAAAGTATCAAGACACTGAGATCTGATCGAGGTGTTGAATACTTAAGTGCCGAGTTCCTGGGTTACTTAAAAGAGAATGGAATTCTCTCTCAGTTTACTCCTCCATACACACCACAACACAATGGTGTATCGGAAAGAAGGAATCGAACCCTATTGGATATGGTTCGTTCCATGATGAATAAGGCCGAGTTACCGTGATCTTTTTGGGGTTATGCATTAGAATCAGCTGCATATCTTTTGAACAGGGTTCCAACCAAGATTGTCCCTACCACACCATATCAGATGTGGAGTGGGAAGAAACCCTATCTTCAGTACCTGAAGACATGGGGATGTCCAGTTTTTGTAAAAATGCAGTATCCGGACAAGCTCGAGGCACGCTCAGTACAGTGTAAGTTTGTGGGATATCCAAAGAACTCCAAAGGATATTGTTTCTATTACGCAGAGGAACAAAAGGTTTTTGTTTCTCGTCATGCCCACTTCTTAGAAGCTGAATTTTTAGAGAATCAGAAGAGTGGGAGCGCAGTAGAACTGGAAGAAATTCCAGAACCACAAGCTATTACTGAAAGTATAGTAGAACCAGATGTTTCAGAAGAAAGGGACATACCAGCACCTATCCGCAAAAGTAGTAGGCAGTCTCATCCGCCCGAGAGATACTATGGTTTTCTCATAGACGGGTATCGAGAAGATTGCATCATTGATAATGATGACCCTACTAGCTTGCAGCAAGCCATTCAGAGCGGCGACTCGGTAAAATGGCTGGATGCATTGCGGACCGAAATGGAGTCTATGTACAGTAACAAAGTATGGACTTTGGACATTGCTCCAGATGGGGTAAAACCCGTAGGATGCAAATGGATCTTCAGAAAGAAGATTGGTGTAGATGGACAGGTTGAAACCTATAAGGCTAGACTTGTTGCAAAGGGTTTCCGTCAAAGACGTGGTTTGGACTATGACGAAACCTTTTCTCCAGTGGCTATGCTCAAATCCATTCGGGTCCTTCTTGACATTGCTGCCTTCCATGATTATGAGATCTGGCAGATGGACGTAAAGACGGCCTTTCTAAATGGAAATTTGGAAGAGCGCGTCTATATGGATCAGCCAGAGGGATTCATTCAGAGTGGGAGCAGCGGTAAAGTGTTCAAGTTGCTTAAGTCCATTTATGGACTAAAGCAGGCATTGCGGAGTTGGAACATCTGTTTTGATGATACTGTCAAAGAATTCGACTTTATCAAGAATCCGGATGAACCATGCATATACAGTAAGATTGTAGGGAGAGTTGTAGTATTCCTTGTCTTGTACATGGATGACATTCTCCTAATAGGAAATGATATTCTTATGCAACAGTCAGTCAAAAGATTCTTGTCACAGAAGTTCTCCATGAAGGACTTGCGTGATGCCACCTACATTCTGGGGATCCAGATCTATCGTGATAGATCAAAAAGGATGTTGGGACTTTCGCAGTCCAGGTACATAGACACCATAATGAAAAGATTCAGTATGGAAGATTCTAAGTGCGGTAACCTACCGGCTTGTCACGGAATCACCCTCTGCAAAGAGATGTCTCCCAAGACTGATTTGGAAAGAGATCGCATGTCGATTATACCCTAAGCTTCTGTGGTAAGCTCTATAATGTATGCGATGTTATGTACCGGACCAGATGTAGCATATGCATTGAGCGTTGTAAACCGGTATCAGGCAAACCCAGGGGAGAAGCAGTGGATAGCAGTAAAGAACATTCTCAAGTACCTGAGGAGGACTAAGGAGATGTTCTTGGTGTATGGCGGAAAAGACCTCCAGATCGAGGCCTTTACCGACTCCAGCTTCCAAAGTGACAAGGATGACTCCAAGTCCATGTCGGGTTATGTCTTTACCCTCAATGGAGGGGCGGTCTGTTGGAAGAGTTCCAAGTAGGAGACCGTTGCTGACTCAACGATGGAAGCGGAGTACATAGCTGCTTGCGATGCCGCAAAAGAAGCTGTCTGGATGAAGAAGTTCCTCACAGAACTTCAGGTGGTTCCTACCAGTGTTGGTCCAATACCTCTGTATTGCGACAACAACGGCGCTAAAGCTTTAGCGAAGGAACTCAGGTCCCATCAGAAGTCCAGACACATCTTAAGGCGGTATCACCTGATCAGGGAGATCGTAGATCGCCGGGAGATCGAGGTAAAGAGAGTAAATACAGAGAATAACACTGCTGATCCATTCACAAAGGCCATTCCTCAGACGCAGTTCGAGAGGCTATTCGAGATGATAGGTTTGCGATATGCCAGTACATGGCCCTAGTGCAAGTGGGAGATTGTTAGTGTATATGCCCTAGGGGCCATTATTGTTTCATACTAGTTTGTATATTACTTAATGGAAGCTTGGGATATTCACAGTTGTATTGACAGTCTTGCTAAAAATGGTAGTATGCTACTTGGTTTGTGTCTACTTTAATATGTGCATATGTTTCTTGTAACGTATCGATTATACATATTAGTAGGGCCCTTAGGATCTTTGCTTGATTACTAGCGTTGTGATGGCAGTCACACTAGTGGGGGCTGGGTAGTCTATAAGCAACATCCTATACAGGTCCTTAGTCGTAGGATTATCGAGACAGGGCATCGATACTCCGGAGTAGACTAGTGTATACGCTTCTCATCCCAGTTGTGGAGATGGTCTGTCCCACAGCCATCAGTACGTCGTACTGGAGATAGTATACAGGTGCTCGTTGGGTTACGGGTACACCGGACAGGACTCGCGGGGAACTGTTGGTTGGTATTATACACGTCGTCAGTTAACAGTTCCCAGGTGACATGAGTATAGCATAGTCCGCAGACTTGACATTGCTACTTCGCCTCGAGTGTGTCCCACTGTTCTTAGATTGCTACCCTACCACGGCTCAAAGGAGTCGTGCAAACAGGTAGCAGTTGGGTGCAGTCCCGAGCACTTGGAGGCAGTGGAGGTTAGACAGGATTCGTGTCTCCCGGTATTGGGGGTTGATATCGCGCTGTGTCAGAGAGCCATTACGCAAAGTCCCTGGCCAGGGTAAGCGAGATTTACTGGTAGGTTCCAGTAGTTTCTCAAGGTGTAATGGGCTATGCTCCGACATGACTTATACCGCTATTAGGGGACTGATGCTTGCCGCCCCTCTAGGCCCGATATGCGATAGTCTTAGAAGAACAGACCGGACTATACGGAGATTGTCACATCAGGCTCAGTAGGAGTTCGGATGGGTTTCCTCATCGGCCTTCTTATCGACATCTACCTGGGGACCGTTACGTACAGCTAGTGCCACTTGCGGTCTGTGGTTAAACCCACTGCCAGCATAGTGTCAAGTCTTTAGAGTCTCACACAGAGAGTTTCCCTGCTTCGGGCGAAACGATATAGAGGTCGTATGGTTTTACGACAGGGTTCGGACGCATACGTGTTTTTATGCACGTACGATGTTCGGATAGATTTTACTAGTTGGCTTTGGTTTAAGCCAGATTCTAGTATCGGATTATGGGATTTATACAGTCTAAAGTTTTTCCGTGTTTTTACGGATAGGAGGGGCGTTCTCGTAATTTGTCGGGAAGCTTCTAAAAGAATGATGACTTGGAGGATAAGGTGGCATTTGCATTTATTGGATTAATGAGTCATGAGAGTGAATCATCCATGGAGTTAATGTTGCATTAATGTTTTGAATGACTCATGAGATGAATCACTCTATGAATTAATGAAGCATGATGACACATATTTATTTGTTATTCATTTTAATTATTTCATATGCTTCATATATTCAAATGATATCATTTATCCAAAAGGATTCTCATTCTCACCTTCTCTCTCCTCAAGCTCTCTCTCTTCAAACCCTAACCCTAACCTCTCATGAGTCGAGATCAAGGGTTAGTTAGACTAATACATCCATAATCCAACTCTATATCACCTAGGTTGCTTAGATTAGCACTTTGAGAAACCTAGTTACCTCAAGTTAGAGGTCAAGCTTGGAGTAGGAGCTCTCGGGTGGATCTTCTTTGACTCGAGGAGGCCGTTGAGGTTCCGACGTTCCAAAGAGCCTACGAGGAGTGGAGGACAGCGATGAAGACCCGAAGGACAAGTAACATGAGGTATAACTTCGAATCATAGTAGTTAAACCTTTCGTAGTTTGCTAGTATTGGTTTAGACACGATCCGTGTGCTCAAGTCCGTGTTACGAAGCTTTGATAATCGTTTTTCATATATTCCGCCTCCCCGCAAGCTCGTGGGGTGCGTGACATGGACTTACAGATGTGAGTGAACCCACCTACCAAAGCAATCACCCGAAAATAAGCAATATTCCAGCAAACCCGCCAAGAAAACCTCTACGGAAAAACCTGCAAGAAACTGTGGCACAACGGGGGTGAGTTGCCAACTCGTGAGTAGAAAACATCACCGAGCAGAAATCGTATGTATGACTCAATCCTAGGTCATACGATCAGTAATATCCTCAAATAATATGGCCTGAAGCCTGATAAAATGGCAAGGGTAAACATCTATAAATAAGTGTAATACCAAGTGCTCGTGTCAGTGTCTCAGATAGCAACATATCATAAATATGAGGTATGAATGCATGAAATAAAAACAGAATGCATCATGAATGAGAAAACTGTTTTCATATATAGTGAGATTTCTGTATGTATATAAATCGAGGTATCATCAATGAAATCAACATAGAATCAGTGTCAAGCATCGACACAAAACATATATCTCAATATCTCAGGCTCCAGCAATCCGGACCGGCCCGTATCCTCAAATCTCAATATCTAGGGCTCCGGCTATCCGAACTGGCCCATATCATCAAATCTCAAAACCTCAGGCTCCGGCAATCCGGACTGGCCTATACTCCTATCGGTATCCTCCGGATATCCGTCGAGTCACAATAAAATCACCGGTCGGTAGTGCTCCCCTGCCAGGCTCAACGCCATCATCTGCGACCATCTTGCCCAGGGGGACCGCACCGGGTCCACCATGCACCCACAAACAGTTCCTCCTCCTCCTCGAATCGGGTGTATGATATCGTTCAAGAGCCGAGAAAACTCATGGTGGACATATCTTAAATCATATCATGAGAAAACTGCAATTTTCTATCTTTTAAAAAGATAATAAGTTTATAAAATCTTTGCGGTTTCTCCAAATCCAGAAATCTCATGGAAATCCGAAATCCCAATCTCAAGGGTAAATAAATAATGAAATACGGGCATAAAGTTCTATAATATTGCATGACAAAAATTAAATGAATGCATCGGATATCAAGCAAGGAATGCAATAATTAAACTAGCAAATGAAAGCAATAACATATTGGAACTACCAGCTAATAAGCTATGTCAATGAAATAATATTCTCTAAGGTGTACGTGAGATGGCAATTACCGATGATGATGTGTGTGAGCCGGCAAGCAGGTGTATGTGGAGCATACGCATCATCGGTAATGGTGCTGGTGTCTTGACATCATGATTTTAATAATAACTACTGAAAACACAAATAAGCATGCAATGCGATGCGAACAGCAAGAATATGCGGAACATGAATAATAACGTAACATATATGAATATACATTTATATATGAGTCATACAGTTTTGACATTTGAAATAATATGAATCGTGGTGTTTAGAAAATAGGGCTACGGTGTTTTTAAAAAAAGGTACGTCCTTTGAAATGTCCGTAGAATCCCTTGGCCTGACTTTAAAATACTCACGATTTATTGGTTTTGGATATAGGTATGGCTCGAACCCAGTCTAACATCTACTAAGTAAACTACAGGACTAAACTAACAGACTAATCGAAAGGGGTAAGGAAAACCATATAAGTCTGAGTCGATATTTATATTTATATATATCTAGTAGTCGGTGATCCCGCCTCAATAGTTTCACGTACGATACAATATATATAATATGACATTCTCGAGTCAAGAGTGTGGATCTATCATCAATATATAGCTCGTACGGTAAATCCATCGTACGGCATCCCAAATCTGGGTACGGGTCGAATATCGCATTTATCTCATTATTTATCTGGTAGCATCATCATCATATTCGAAATAAGGGTACTGATCTAAAGTCTAGTACATGCAGATACCATCAACATATATCCGTGTGTGTATGAAAACACATCGCTAAATGATCCGCTAAAATATCAGGTCATATCTCATAATACGAACCAAGTCACATCACCGATCTTGTGGCATCATGCCCAATCACATCGACTCATCTCCAAGTACCATATTCTATCCCCATTATCCATGTATATGTATGCATATATATATATATATATGTGTATATATATATATGTGTGTGTATATATATATATATGTATATATATATACTCACATACATATATGTATATATATATATATCCCCATATACGAACAAGAAAATAAAATGTATGTGTGTGTATGCGCGCGCGCGTATCTTATTCCAGGGTTTCGTGACTAAAAACTAGTTAACGATACTATCATCCAATTACACTAAAATTTATCAAAGAACTCCTAATGTCTATCTAGATAATCATTTAGTCTTACAAAGTCCATTTATATAAATATATATACGTATTCGTATACTACACTACGAAACTGCGGGGTGGCTATACGCCATCCACCCGACTTCCCCCGTAGATATATATCTACTCACCTTGATCCTTACTTGTCGAAGTCGATGTCGCCATCCTCTTCTTCATCGTCCAAAGTCCACATGAGGGTACCTACATATATTCACACAAGCATCATAAACCGAAATCACGCACGAAAACCAAAATGGCACAAGTATCACACATAGGTTAAAACCTATGGTCAACTCATGCAACTTAACCAAATAACACCCAATATCGACGTACAAATGTCGAGTGACCGATACTAAACAAAAATATCACAAGTTCAAGTAGTTTAAAACCCACAATTCAAAACAGCAACTTAATAAAATGGTCCCAGAATTTGGTTCAGGTGAAATAGGGATGAACAAACAGTACTGGGGTGATGTATATAGAGTGTGTGAGCTACTGTATCAATTCCAGCACCAAAATCTACAAAATAGCCGGCCACATTGCCCTTAAATCCGGCCACCTCGGCCCAATGTGCTCTGTTTGGGTTCGTTTCGTCTGGGTGGCTTACTATTGGTCCCACTAGGTCTCTGGTATTGTTTGGTTTTCTAGTAACTGTCTCAGATCACTCCAGATTCCCTGTAGGCACTAAATTAACACAAAACCGACATTGAACATCTACTTCAAGTTTTGGGTTTAGGCTCTGTTTAATCTGGGTTTTTAGCACTATAGGAGTTTTGTAGTCACTACTAAACCTCAATTACACCCTCACAACTCAAGGATCACTAAACTTGATCTTGGAATTTTCATACATCACTAAACCGCACCAAATCACTTCTAAACTAAACTATAATCTAAAGTAAATGAAATACTACACTGTTTGTGAAAGAAATACCTCATTTGGCTACTCAAGAATTTTCTTGAGTTGCCCCAAGTGCTAAAAATCCAATTTTTCTTGATCTCTCATGCTTGTAGTGAGCTTGTGCTTGTTTTTAGTACGCGTCGGTGTAAACTCGTCAAAACATATGAAAGAAATGCATGCCAAACCTTTTCAAGTCGTTGTGCGATGCGCGTATCACGGCACAGTGGCGGACATTTTTTTTGTAAGAAAACCACTATATATATATATATACCCTTTGTTTAACATACACGTCCCGCCGTTTTTGAAAATCATTTAGAAGGGTTTCCTTTGTAAAATGTTTTATGTCATCTCGGACACATGGGTAAATACTGAGACTATAGCTCCTTTTTGGAAATCCCTTCGGTAACTATCAATGCATGCAAAATATATTCAGATACTGTCCTCGGACTAGTCCTGCTCATCTACTATACCATATAGTAAATATCATAAAAACGTACTGCTCCACAAGAAATCAACCCCAAAATGTGCATAAGAATGCCACGTGCGTCTGATGCGCATGGAAATCAAAATCCATGAATGTGCAATACATGTGCACAGAAACAAAAATCTATGTGCGACGGGTGTGCATGAAACACCGGTTATAGGCAACGCGTGTGCCTGACAGCAATATCAGGTGCATCTGATATGCATGAAGAATCTCGATTTAGTGCATCTGGTGTGCACCAAAATCGCATCAAGCACCCAAGTATACACAAGAATCCAAATCAAGTGCACAAGGTGCACGAAAACGAATATCGAATTTCACAATCGAAATCGACGGTATACAACATATCTCAATCCAAATCCAAATCAGGTATACCGTGGTATAAAATCTCACTACCATATGCATCAGTGTGCACAAATCGAATCAAAATACCAAGAGTCATGGAAACTACACCGAAAGCACAAGTCAAATCACATGCATACCATATGCATGAAATCAAAATCAACATCTCGAATGACATCAAATCGAAGTCAAGTGAAACTGTGGTGCACAAAATCTCAATCATGCAAATAAATCGCCCAAAATACCGAAATCAAGATGGCGGAAACAGTCCCGCTCTGGCACATCCTCCAAAGATCTCTGGCCACTATCATGGTCACTCATAACATGTCTTGTCGATGATGTCGAACTCTGGCCTACTGGGTGTGCGCAAAATGACCAATCCTGGGTCAAGTCATCTCGTATAGTATTCCAGAAAGGTTCTGTTGAGGTCTCTCCCAAATCTCGTTCTGCTGAACTGCCCGGAAGTTATCATCCTTTACTAAATCTGTTTCTTATTTCGGAACGGCTGCATACTCATCACGACTCCTTTTGGAAGATATATCCATATTCGACGTCTCTGCATGCGTATCACATCTCTGATGTCAGCGGAGTGGAACGTCATCTCATCAAGATCTCGTATGAACCTCTTACTCCACTTTTCTCTAATTTTGACTGATTCGGACTCATCTGTTCGTGGCTGCATGGACTGCGCTCCAACGACTATACTCATATCTGGAGTCTCCCAAGCAATGTATCCCATCACATGATATCCGAACGACGTCGAACTTTTCAATCGATTCGTCAAGGTTCCATAATCCCCCAAGAGCTCAATATCTTGAGTCCAATTTAATAATATCCAGTACATGCCACAGTACCTATGGACCAGCCGTAGAAGGGAAAACTCAAGCCTCATTAATGGCACCGTGGAACTGCTGCAAACCCTAAGGTTTCAAAGTATTCTCATGGTCATTATATCGAGTTAGGGTTTCATTCTTCTAGAGGGTCCACGTAATTACTTGCATATTTTTCCGAATACTTTAAACTTGGAAAATGGGTTTCTAACATTCGATCATTTTCCTTCGACTCCAAACGTACCTGCGTGAAGTCTTCTCAAGCTGGAATCAATCAATCTGATGACCTCGCATCGGGGTAGGCAATGAATCACATGCCTTAGTCATTCTTCCTTGGGTGACTAGCGATCTTCTATCATATCTCTAAGTACAACTCGTGCGGCGTTTGCTTAAAACATCTGGGGCGATATCTCGTCAGTCGCAGCAAAACTGAATCATTCGTCTACCTGCTGAACGGTACCTCAATCATCAAGAATAATCGGTGCATTGACGGTCATCACATTCTGGCTGGCTTCTAGCAGTGGCCCAATCCTCTGGTGCTGATCTGCACGTTCGAGAAATCTTTGTAAAAGCAATCTATCAAATGCTCATGGCGTGAAAAATACAATAAAACGATGCATCTATGCAATCGTATGTCCTTGGAATCACACCCTGGTCTGTCCTCGTCCGTGACGAGCTCGCGGTGACCGCAACTCTAGCCACAGCTCTCTCTGCCCGTGTAATCGTGGCAGCGAAACCCGTAAACCGATATCGATGAGGATAGATCATAGGAATGAATATAATGCTGTGCAAGGAAATGTACATCCTAAGACTTCTTAAGCGGAGTAGCGTATCGTAAGTATGCCGCGGAACATACACACGGTACGTCACTCTCCTTAAGTCACCTACTCCATCAACCAAGGTCAACCTATACGACGAAATTTCGGGTCTAATACCCCCTCGACCAAGTATAAGTTTTGTAAGGTCAAGCCAAGATTCTGAATATATATAAATGACCTAGACTCCGCATAGTCAAACATAGACTCAAACTAAGGTTAACCTAACGCTCTGATACCAACTTTGTCACGGCCCAAAATGGCACGTGACTGGCACTTGAATCATATGAAGTCTATAGGACCCCATCTATCTCAAGTAAACCAAAATCCCAGAAATCTAAACCATTTTAAGGAAGAAGTGAAGAAAACATGTTTTAAAGCAAGTAGTTTTAATAATATAAGCCAAAATATGCATTTTTAAAATCTCAAGTCTTTTCTGAAAATTTCGGCAGAGTTTCCGTTGTAAATACTGGCCCCAAAAGGGTACAACACATGAAATATATATAAAGGCATCCCCAAGCGGGAGCTACCTCTTCGCCAATTGGCGGTCATAACCACGCAAGCAATATAATATACAACGCCGTACGGCGAGGATCAAAACTCAAAAGGAAACTCAAAATCATCAAGAAAACCATAATAATACAAGCGCGACTCTAAGGTCGAAATAATATACACTGGTCTTTTAGGTCTAACAAATAATATAAGTCTGGTTGACGGAGTTTACTAGATACAACAATGTAAAGAAAATACAAGGGTGGTCACGATGCGAGTGAACCCACCTGCCAAAGAAATCACCCAAAAATAAGCAATGTGCCAGCAAAGCCGCCTAGGAAACTTGTACGGAAAAACCAGCAAGAAATTGTGGCACAACGGGGGTGAGTTGCCAACTCGTGAGTAGAAAATATCACCGAGCAGAAATCGTATGTATGACTCAATCCTAGGTCATACGATCAGTAATATCCTCAAATAATATATCTTGAAGCATGATAAAATAGCAAGGGTAAACATCTATACATAAGTGTAATACTAAGTGCTCCTGTCAGTGCCTCAGATAGCAACATATCATAAATATGAGGTATGAATGCATGAAATGAAAACAGAATGCATCATGAATGAGAAAACTGTTTTCTTTATATAGTGAGATTTTTGTATATATATAAATCGAGGTATCATCAATGAAATCAACATAGAATCAGTGTCAAGTATCGACACAAAACATATATCTCAATATCTCAGGCTCCGGCAATCCGGACCGGCCCATATCCTCAATTCTCAATATCTTGGGCTCCGGCTATCCGGACTGGCCCATATTATCAAATCTTAAAATCTCAGGCTCCGGTAATCCGATCTGGCCTATAGTCCGATCGGTATCTTCCGGATATCCGTCGAGTTACAATAAAATCACCGGTCGGTAGTGCTCCCCTGCCAGGCTCAACGCCATCATCTGCGACCATCTTGCCCCAGGGTACCGCACCGGGTCTACCATGCACCCACAGAAAGTTCCTCCTCCTCCTAGAATTGGGTGTATGATATCGCTCAAGAGCCGAGAAAACTCATGGTGGACATATCTCAAATCATATCATGAGAAAACCGAAATTTTCTATCTTTTAAAAAGATAATAAGTTTATAAAATCTTTGCAGTTTCTCCAAATGCAGAAATCTCATGGAAATCCGAAATCCCAATCTCAAGGGTAAATAAACAATAAAATACCGGCATAAAGTTCTATAATATTGCATGACAATAATTAAATGAATGTATCGGATATCAAGCAAGGAATGCAATAATTAAACTAGCAAATGAAAGCAATAACATATTGGAACTACTAGCTAACAAGCTATGTCAATGAAATAATATTCTCTAAGGTGTACGTGACATGGCAATTACCAATGATGATGTGTGTGAGCCGGCAAGCAGGTGTACGTGGAGCATACACATCATCGGTAATGGTGCTGGTGTCCTGACAGCATGATTTTAATAATAACTAATGAAAACACAAATAAGCATGCAATGCGATGCGAACAGCAAGAATATGCGGAACATGAATAATAATGTAACATATTTGAACATACATTTATATATGAGTCATATAGTTTTGACATTTGAAATAATACGAATCGTGGTATTTAGAAAATAGAGCTACGGTGTTTTTAAGAAAAAGTACGTCCTTTGAGATGTCCGTAGAATCCTTTAGCCTGTCTTTAAAATACTCACGATTCGTTAGTTTTGAAAATTGGTATGACTCAAGCCCATTCTAACATCTACTAAGTAATCTACAGGACTAAACTAACAGACTAATCGAAAGGGGTAAGGAAAACTATCTAAGTCCGAGTCGATATTTATATATATATATATAACTAGTAGTCGGTAATCCCGCTTCAATAGTATCACGCACGATACAATATATATAATATGACATTCTCGAGTCAAGAGTGCGGATCTATCATCAATAGATAGCTCGTACGGTAAATCCATCGTATGACATCCCAAATCTGGGTACGGGTCGAATATCACATTTATCTCATTATTTATCTGGTATCATCATCATCATATCCGAAATATGGGTACTGATATAAGTCTAGTACATACTGATACCATCAACATATATCTGTGTGTGTATGAAAACACATCGCTAAATGATCCGCTAAAATATCAGGCCGTATCTCATAATTCGAACCAAGTCACATCACCGATCTCGTGGTATCATGCCCAATCACATCGACTCATCTCCAAGTACCATATACTATCCTCATTATCCATGTATATATATATATATACACTCACATACATATATGTGTATATATATATATATATATATATCCCCATATACGAATAAGAAAATAAAATGTATGTGTGTGCGTGTGCGTGCATCTTATTCTAGGGTTTCGCGACTAAAAACTAGTTAACGTCACTATCATCCAATTACACTAAAATTTATCCACGGACTCCTAAGGTCTATCTAGATAATCATTTAGTCTTACAAAGTCCATTTATATAAATATATATACGTATTCGTATACTACACTACGAAACTGCGGGGTGGCTATACGCCATCCACCCGACTTTCCGCGTAGATATATATTTACTCACCTTGATCTTTGCTTGCCGAAATCGATGTCGCCATCCTCTTCTTCATCGTCCAAAAATCCATGTGAGGGTACCTACATATATACACACAAGCATCGTAAACCGAAATCACGCACGAAAACCAAAATGGCACAGGTATCACACATAGGTTAAAACCTATGGTCAACTGATGCAACTTAACCAAATAACACCCAATATCGACGTACAAATGTTGAGTGACCGATACTAAACACAAGTATCACAAGTTCAACTCGTTTAAAATCCACAATTCAAAACAACAACTCAATAAAATGGTCCCAGATTTTTGTTCAGGTGAAATAGGGATGAACAAACAGAACTGGGGTGATGTATATGGAGTGTGTGAGCTACTGTATCAATTCCAGCACCAAAATCTACAATGTGGCCGCCACATTGCCCCTAAATACGGCCACCTCGGCCCAATGTGCTCTGTTTGGGTTCGTTTCGTCAGGGTGGCTTACTATTGGTCCCACTAGCTCTTTGGAATTGTTTAGTTTTCTAGTAATAGTCTCAGGTCACTCCAGATTCCCTGTAGGCACTAAATTAACACAAAACCGACATTGAACATCTACTTCAAGTTTTGGGTTTAGGCTCTGTTTAATCAGGGTTTTTAGCACTATTGGGGTTTTGTAGTCATTACTAAACCTCAATTACACCCTCACAACTCAAGGATCCCTAAACTTGATCTTGGAATTTTCATACATCACTAAACCCCACCAAATCACTTCTAAATTAAACTAGAATCTAATGTAAATGAAATACTACACTATTTGTGAAAGAAATACCTCATTTGGCAACTCAAGAATTTTCTTGAGTTGCCCCAAGTGCTAAAAATCCAATTTTTCTTGATCTCCCATGCTTGTAGTGAGCTTGTGCATGTTTTTAGTGAAGGGAATGTGTGGTTTTGATGTGTTTTGATGGAGTTGTGAGGAGGTTGAAGGAGGTGGAGGGAGAAGGCAGCCATGAAGGAGGAAGGGGATGAAAAAGATGAAGGAAATAATGAAGGGGACATGAGCCATGCCAAGGTTGACCCCTCACCCCCCATCCATGCCAAGGTTGACCCCTCACCCCCCCCTCTCTCTTGCCCATACTTCTTTCTTTATTCTTTTTCCCTTTTCTTTTTTCTTTTCTTTTCTTCACTTTATCTTTTCTTTTCCTTAAAAACAAAGCCATGCATGAATAAAGAAAAGACTATGGTAGGAAAATGTAACAAATGAGTAATATGACATGGTGCATGTCATGTGGACAAAACCGGATTAATGCAAGATTAGCGAAATTTAATCGAATTTAGCAATAAACATGCATATAATTAATTATAAAAATTTATAATTTGCCTAAATCACATGAATTCTTCCAAAAAACGCCATTCAATTTAACTTCCCAATATTTCCCAAATTATCGGTATTTAATTATACCGCATTATTAAAATATTCATAATATTTATTATTTAATTTTATAAATTCCCAAAAATAATAATTTTTTTACTGAAATGTTACAATATTTTACCATACGTGATGCTATTGAGACGGGATAGCCGACAACTAGATATATCGACTCGGAATTTAGGTGAATTTCTTACCCCTTCGACTAGTTCTTTAGTTTAGTCTTTTAGTTGATTAGGAAAAGGTTGGACCAGGTTGCAGTCATACTTATTTTCATAAACTAACGAATCGTGAGTATTTTCAAAAGAAAACCCGAGGGATATTACGGATTTTTCAAGGGACGTACCTTTTCTTAAAAACACCGTAGTCCCTATTTTCTAAAAACCACAATTCGTGCTATTTCAAATGCCAAAACTGTATGACTCGTATATATAAATGTATATTCTTATATGTTGCGGTTACTACATCTTTTTCTTTATGTTCATGTTGTTCTTATCACATTGCATGCTTATACTTGTGATTTCTTTTGTTATTATGAACCCATGTTGTCAGAACACCAGCACCATTACCGATGATACGTATGTCTACGAACACTTGCTTGCCGGCTCACACACATCATCATCAGTAATTGCCATGACACGTACAGTTTAGAGAATATTACTTCATTGATATAACTTGTTAGCTGATAGTTCCAATATGTTATTACTATGCTAGTTTAGATATTGCATTCTTTACTTAGATACCCATGCATGTATATATTTATTGGTCATGCAATATTATGGGGCTTTATGCCGGTAATTCACTGTTTATTTACTCTCGAGTTTGGGATTTCGGATTTTCCATGAGATTTCTGAATTTGGAGAAACCGCAAGGATTTTATAAACTCATTATCATTTTTAAAGATTAGAAATTTACGATTTTCTCGTGATATGATGTGAGAGGTGTCGACCATGAGTTTTCTCGGTTCTTGAGCGGTATCATACACCCGATTCGAAGAGGGGGATGCACCGTCTGCGGGTACATAGTGGACCCGGTGCGGTACCTCGAGGCAAGAAGATCGAAGATGATGGTGTTGAGCCCGGCATGGGAGTACTACCGACTGGTTATTTTTGACGTGGCGGATATCCGGAGGATACTGACATAGTCGTGAGATTTGATGATATGGGCCAGTCCGGATTGCCGGAGCCCGAGATATTGAGATTTGATGATATGGGCCAGTCCAGATTGCCGGAGCCCGAGATATTGAGATATTGAGATATTGAGACATTGAGATATTGGGATATATGTTTTGTGTCAATGCTTGACATGGATTCTCTGTTGATTTCATTGATATTACTTCGGTTTTTATACAGAAATCTCACCGAGATAAGAAAATAGTTTTCTCATACAAGATGTATTTTACTTTCATTCTTAATACATTCGTACATCATATATGTGACATGTTGCTACCTGAGGCACTGACACGAGCACTTGGTATTTCACTTATGTTTAGATGATTACCCTTGCCATTATTAGATGCTTCAGGTTGTATTTTATGAGGATATTATTGTATGACCTTGGAGAGAGTCATACATGTGATTTCTTCTCGGTGATGTTTTCTACTCACGAGTTGGAAACTCACCCCCATTGTGCCACAGTTTCTTGCAGGTTTGGCCGTACAGGTTTCGTTGCGGCTTGCTGGCAAACTGCTTCCTTCCGGGTGATTTCCTTGGTAAGTGGGTTCACTTGTATCGTGACCACCGTTGTACTTTTATTTATTTCAGTTGTATCTAGGAAACTCCACCAACCGGACTTGTATTATTTGATAGACTTAGAAAACCATTTGTTTATTCTTTCGACCTCAGAGTCGTGCGCTTGTATTATTATTGGTCTTTCTCTGGTTTTCTTGAGGATGTTGGTTTTCTTCCTGAGTTTTGATCCTCGCCCTTTGGCGTTGTATATTATATTGCTTGCGTGGTTGTTTCCGCCAATTGGCGAAGAGCTAGCTCCTGTTTGGGGATGCCTTTATGCATTACTCATATATATTCTTGTTTGTACCCGTTTGGGGCCAGTATTTACAAAGGAAACTCTGCCGAAATTTTTGGGAAAGACTCGATGCTCTTAAAAATGCTTATTACGACTTTCAAAGTGAATTTATATGTTAACTTTTAAATAAGTATTCCTTCACTCCTTCTTTTAAATGGTTAAGATTTCTGGGATTTTGGCTTACTTGAATTATGTAGGGTCCTATAGACTTCACATAATTCAAGTGCCAGTCACGTGCCATTTCGGGTCGCGACAATAATAAATATACAACGCTGAAGGCGAGGATCAAAGCTCAAAAAGAAAATAAAGAAAACAAGCATCATTAAGAAAACCAAGAATAAAGAATAATACATAACCGCGGCTTTAAGGCCGAAAGAATATACAAATTGTGGTTTCTAAGTTTACTAAATATACATAATCTGGTTGGTGGAGTTTTAACTAGATACAACTGAAATAATATACAAATACAATGGTGGTCACGATGCAAGTGAACCCCACCTACCAAAGCAATCACCTAGAAGCAAATGGAGTGCTAGCGAAGCCGCGCTACGGAACCTGTGCGGCCAAACCTGCAAGAAAACTGTGGCACAACATGGGTGAGTTACCAACTCATGAGTAGAAGATATCACTGAGTAGAAACCGAACGTATGACTATCTCCTAGGTCATATAATAATAATAATAGTAACAAAAGACATCAAATGATACTAAGGTGTGTTAGTTATATGTATGCCCTAGAGGCCATTACTGTACATGTGATGCATATTGTAGTGGATGCTTGGACATATATAGGGAGGACTTTCTTGCTCGACAAGATAGTGCGCTATCTGGTTGCTCTTTATCTTAACATGTACACTTATTGTCTCTCTATTACATGTTGACAAAGCCCTTAAGATAAGTACTTGACTACCAGGATTATGATGCAGATCATACTAGTGGGGCAGAGGTAGTCAGCAAGTACATCCTTCAAATGTTCCTAGTCGTGGGAGTATCGAGACAGGGCATCGATATTCGAGAGTAGACTAGCGTATATGCTTCTCGACCCATGTGATGGGCGATGGATGATCCCATATCCATTGGTGTTTGACATCAGAGAAGGTATACGGGTGCTCAGTGGAGACTGGGTACACTGTATGGAGTCACCGAGAACTCCTAGATGATATTATACCTATCGTCAGATAGCAGTTCTCTGGTGACACTGGTACGGTTAGTCTGTCGACTCGAGATCATCATAAAGTCTTGTGTGATTCCCACTGTGCTTTGATTTCCACCATACCACGGTCAAGAGATCGTGCAAAAAGGTAGTTTTTGGGTACAGTCCCGAGTCACATGGAAGAAATGAGCGATAGGAGGGGATTCGTCTCTCCCGGTATTGGGAGTTGATGTTGCGCTATACTCGATTGGCCATAAAAGAAAATCCCTGGCCAGGGTTGCTGAGATCTACTTGTAAGTGTTATCGGTAGTTTCTCGAACCGTTATGGACCTTGCATCGGCATGACTTATCAGGCTTTTGGGGTCTGATGTTATACCACCCCCAGGCTGTGATATGCGACATATCTGACGAAGAGATCGGACTGTACGGTAGTGTTAATGATTGGATTCACAGAAGTATGAGCAGTCTTACTTATTGATCTTCTGATCGCTCAATACCCGGGTGGCCGTTACGTTTAGCAGGCCGCTTGCGGCTTGTGGGTGTTTGATATGATCATCACCTACTGCCGGCGTATTGACGAGTCTTTAGAGTCCTACACAGAGATTTCCTGGTTCATGCGAAATGGGGTAGGAGAAAATATGTGATATGTGCGCGACCAAGATTAATGCGTGTATGTGATACCGCATTCTATTCTCACGATATGTGATATCGGTCGGTTATATGAGATATAGCCGGGTTATCGGATCAAGTGTTGATTCGATAAGTTGATTCATATGATATTAGTCGGTTGTATGTGATATAGCCGGATTATTAAATCAAGTGTTGATTTGATAATTTAATGTATAATTATATATTTGATATATTAACTTACATTAACTAATATTAGCTCACTTAACCATTTCTTTTTCTCACTTGTGTATACATGATATATATATATATATGATATATATTAATGTATCATGCTAGGTTACATATGCAACTTGTGTGTATGAGACTTACACTATGCTTAGGGTTACTGTTATGGTTTTATTTATTGTTAAGTAATTCAAAATCATTTGGAATTAGTCATGGTTGAGCTTGGAAGAAGCATGTAGATCATTGACGTAGTCCACTTGTTTTTGTCTTGCTTAAGATATTTGTTAACCTAACCATTATTTACTTAGCTATGGTTTAGTCTCTACAAGGGTTAGTGTATGACACTAACTCACCATGGTTGCAATTATAAGCTCACTCTCTTTCTCATCTCTTTAGTTCATCACTTCATCTTCTTCTTCCTCTTGAAGCTCTCTTGCTTTTGACAAAGTGATGACACATTATGAGAAAAATAAATCTAAAGTGAGCCCACTTCCTAATTCATCATCCTCTACTATTAGACATTTAGTTTAGGGTGTTTGCTTCACTAATTTCACCATTAGTGAAGAGGTAGCATGATCTCGAGTCTCCTCGACGTAGATCATCTTCGGCCTCGAAGACATTGAGCAAGCTCGTTCATTTCTTCATGTGAACCCTCTCTAGAGTCCGAGGGTTCACTACTTGCAGCGAAGGGACTACTACACAGAGCTTTAGAAGTGAAGAACCGATCTACAAAGGTTGTATTCTGCATTCACTTAGTTGTAAAGTTGTTTACATATCGTTTCGTCTAAATTTCTAGTTAAGATTCTAGGTTTAGGTTTCTTTAGTACGACAAAAATTTGAAAACGGCATGGACGATGCCTCCCGAAACCTTGCTGTCGTGCTAGGTAATCCTATTGTGGTATCAGAGCCTAGCTAGAGAATTACACGATGTTTGTTAGATTACGAAACCGAAACGAAACCGAAACATGGAACCCTTTAACCTAGTTTCTGTCGAATTTGAAAAGTGCTCTAATTTTTTTTTGAACAACTGCAGAATGTTATATGTGATATAACATGAACACCACCAAAATTTGGAGCATATTTGACCTAAAATGGCCGGCCACATCATCATAATTTCCGAGCTCACCGGGTGAACTGTGGGATTTTGGCTTCAAATTTTGGTAGTGTTCTAGTCTCTGGGTTTTGGGGTTTCAGGTGTTGCTAGTTTTTACTAAAATCGCATGTGATGTTAATTTTCTGCATAGGAAACTCGTACTGTTTTGTATTCGTAATTCTAATCTTTGTTTCGGGTATATTAGACAGTGATAAAAAGTTCGAATGGATATCAACAACCCAATTTTTCCCTCGCTGGAAATTATCCAAGAGTTGGATTTTTCCAAGTTTAAAATATTCAGAAAATCATGCAGGTGATTCTGTGGACCCTCTAGAAGAATGAAACCCTAACTCGATTCTGTGACCGTCAGAACCGCCATCAAACCCTAGGGTTTATGGTAGTTCAGCGGTGCCACAGGTGAGTCATTGGTTGACCCTTCTACGGCTGGTTCATAGGTGCTGTGGCATGTTCTGGGTATCTTTTTTTTTAACTTCGCTCAAGTGTTGAGCTTATTAGGAAAGTTTGGGTGTTTGTTTATTCGATCGAAAAGTTTAACATTTTCGAGCTATCTGTTATTGTGATACAATATTTGGAATCCACAAATGTAGTTATGTGATAACTAGTTTGAATTTTATAAATCTAGCAGTTTAGTCTCATTTGATCGGTTGCCACGGAATTTCGATGTGGATCAAAAGTCCGTCATAATTACGTAGTGTATGCGGATACTCGCCGGGTAACCTTACTAGATATCCACGCCCCATAGCCCCGACCAAATGACTGTAGGAGAACCCCGTCACCAAAAGCATCCGTTCGGGTGCTCGCGGCCGCGGTGTTCCGCCTTAGTGCACTTCGTCGACGGCATCGGGAGTGCGGCCGTCTACTAAAGTTTCCGACGAGCATTCGATCAGGTTATCGAGAATCTTGTTGAATTACCCGACAGGTTATCGGAAAGTGTTTTCAATATCGAGACTAAAATGTGGGGTTTATAATTGTTAGGCATGTGATGTCTAAGGAATTCATTTGGTTTGGCATGAAATCCAAAATATGTGATGTATTAGGTTTATGATGTCTAAGGTCGTTGCGGATTCTAATTGTTGTAGTTTTTCACTTTCTTTTCTACGACCGTAAGTGTAATAAGTGGTGTATCACCGGTTTCGTTGTTATATGTTAACGACAATTGGGATACGCATATTTACTTACGTTGATGACATGTGATGTTATGTGTTGCTGTGATATGTTATATTGGATCGTCGTGTTTTGAATATTCGGGGTTTTTTATGTCAGATGAGAGTTTTTCATTTTCATTCATGTAAAAGCTTGTATGTAATATTATTTTATTGGGGCACTTCCTGGTTGAGGATGATGTCACCATTGATATATATTATTTACTTTTCCGCATTAGGATAGACCCAAGGCGGGGAGCACAAGTAGCTGGGTTCTAGGGTCCAGTGGGAGACCATCTCAAAGAGTTGAGACCGGGTCTCCTAACTCTAGAATTGGTAAGGTTGCTTGCCGCTCTCGTAGGGGTCTAGGGATATGGGTTTGGCTATTCATCACGACCGTAAAATTCGCGTTTTTACTGGCTTAAATAAAACACGGAATTCCTAGTATATCCAATATTTCATATGCATTCTTCTGCTGCTGATATTCTGTGATGTGATAACTTGATATGTTCTGAGACGAATGTCTTTATTATATATATGATATATAATAACTATTGTTGATTTTGTTTCTTATGTGATGCTTCGGAAGCATAATTGATGGAACTTCATTAATGAGATTAATGAAATAAAAGAAACCTAAAAGATGTTGTAGAAACTTGTTTAAAAACTGGTAGCTTTAGTTCTTGCTTTGCATAGCGGTATTCCTTGTAGAATATCCAGCACCTTATTCGATAAGGAAAGAGCCGAGATCTCTTCACCGGGAGTGACCTCTTTAGCGAAACCAGCAGATGCTACAACTCACTCGGTTTATCTTTTAATTGCTTATATAGTTTTTTCTTTGCATAGTGGTATTTATGAAATATCCTGCACCTTATTCGATAAAGAAAGAGACGAGATCCCTTCACCGGGAGTGACCTCTTTATCAAAACCAGTAAAAGCCTAAAAAACACTCCTTTTTCAAGATCACTCGATTCTACAACGATATCAAGTTCATTACGCAAAGGGTTTTCTTAAAAACCTTTCGTAGTCTTCCGTCATTTCAGATAAGTAATATTTAGTATTCGTGCTGTGTTTTTTGACCTCGTCAAGGCGTAGTGTGCGGTAGCTGATTGGTGCTAATCCCTAGCATATGATGCGATTGGATTAGGGTAGTCGTGCGGCCTTGTTGACCTTGTCAAGGGTTGTGCGGGTGGGTTTAATTCAATCAGGAAATGATGGGTTGAACTTGACTTGCGGTCTATGGTTTGTTGACCTTGTCAAGATCATAGATCGCTTGGGGCAAAATATTATCGGGAATTTCAAGTGTTGAAATTTGCAATGAGATTGCATATCTTCTATGAGATAGTTGGATCCCGCTACCCACTGCGAGTAAGAGTTACTCCTGGGAGAGTTTTACAAATTACAATTAGTCGATCAAGTAGGTGTCTAGAAAGGTGTTACAGGGTTACGTCCCTGGGAAAACGAGGTTTGTTTTAATTAGGTCCGTGCGAAAGCAAGGGTAACTTCCCTCAAAGTACCGACACTGGCCTGGCCCAAAGATTGGCGAACTTGTAGGGTGTAATTAATCCCGGTTAATCTTACCTTTTAGGGTTTGAAGGAAGATTTGATAAAAACAGTGGGAGCCATCCTGATTAGATAAAATAATAACCAATCTAATCTTACAAGAGCGCAAGCAGAGTGTTTTCTTCTCTCTCTCTGTTGGTAGCAACCATGTCACGCCTTAATCAAGATAATAATATGGATGCGTTGAACGAACCTGCTTATTATATTGAGCTGGGGAACGTTGGTTCCGCTCTATCTTATAATTGTCATAAGCCCGAGCAGGAAATAGGGGAAATCCGGGTTTCCACGCAACCCAATCGAGGAATGAACATGTCGATGCATATTCTTCGGGTGTGTTCATTACCGAGAACCGTTTCTCAGTATCCTCTATGTTCTAGGTATGAGATACCGAATAAGGATCCCACATATATAAGAGTTACATGGGCTAATGAAAGGTAGAGAACTGAGATTGGGTGATATGTCTCTAAGTATAGAGAAGGGTGCAATTGTTGCAGCTAAGTCAGCTGGCAAATATCTCCTTGTATTAATACATTGATTCTGAACGAATGCTATTACATACCGAACCTGATATACAATATTACATCGGTTTCTTTCATAAGTTAAAGAAGGATATAATTTTGTATTGCTGGATAATGTTATGAAGATTTTCCTGAATCAAGAGTTGATTGGATCAGGCACGTTATATAATAGCATATATGCTCCATATCAAAGCACAGTTCAAAGTATAAAGAACACACACAAGAGGAGTAGTTCAGAAATGAACGAATTCTTCTTATGGCATTGTAGACTAGGTCATATCAATGCGACTCGACCAGCTAAGTTATATAAGGATGGATATGAGAATCTGTTCGAATTTTCATCTTATGATACTTTCCAGTTTTGTCTCAAAGATAAAATGACCAATACTCTATTTACTGGAAACAGAGAAAGAGTTACTGAACTCTTGGGATGGATACATGATGATGTATACGGTCCTATGTCTACAAATGCCAGGGTTGGTTCTTTGTACTTTATTATATTCATCGACGATCTCTCAAGATTCGGACATGTGTTCCTGTTGAAACACGAGTCTGGAACTTTTGAGAAATTCAAGGAATATATGCTTGAAGTTGAGAACCAGACGGGTGGAAGTATTAAAGTCCTATGATATGATCGAGGAGGCCAATACTTGGGCATAGAGTTCCTGAATTTTCTAAACAGAGAATACGATTCTCTCTTAGCTTACTCCTTCGTATACACCACAGCACAATGGTGTATCGGGGCGGAGCTATCGCACTCTATGAGATATGGCACGCTCTATGATGAGTACTGCTGAGTTGCCTGTTTCCTTTTGGGGTTATGCACTTGAGAAGCTGCATACCTATTGAATGGGGTTCCATCCAAATCAGTGCCTGCCACTCCATATGAGATATGGAATGGGAAGAGACCATGTCTTAAACGAGTTAAGATATGGGGTTGTCCGGACTATGTTGAAAAGCAAAATCCGGACAAGCGCGAGATAAGGTCAGTTCTGTATAATGTTTGTTGGATATCCCAAACATTTGCGAGGGAATATCTTCTACCACTCTGAGGAGCAAAAAGTATTTTGTTTCTCAGCATGCCACCTTTTTAGAAAAGGAATTTCTTGTGAAGAAATTTATGATCATGAGGTAGAACTAGA
Organism: Agapanthus africanus; assembly: GCA_030015575.1. Lineage (NCBI taxonomy): Eukaryota > Viridiplantae > Streptophyta > Magnoliopsida > Asparagales > Amaryllidaceae > Agapanthus > Agapanthus africanus. The sequence continues at coordinate 550,299,357 of JASDDO010000024.1, read as the reverse complement.
AGGAGTTCCAGCTATAAAAACATACAGCTGATGATTTGGTAAAACCAAAGGATTCAATAGTCTCCAACGAACCTCAACCTCTCCGCGAATCTGATAGGGTTCCTCATCCACTTGAGAGATACTACGTTCTTCTCGGTGACAGTAGGAGCGAGGATTCCATCATGGTAGATGATGGCCCAACTAGGTTCAGGCAGGCTATCATGAGTGGGACTCTGTGTAAAGGCTGGATGCTATGCGAAAAAAGATGGAATCCATGTACACCAACAAAGTATGACTTTGCATGTTGCACCTGAAGGGGTAAAACCCATTGGGAGCAAATGGATTTTGAGAAGATTCTTGGTGTTGATGGAAAAGTTGAGACTTTCAAACCTATGCTTAAGTCCATCAGGATCAATGCGCGCATCGCGGAGTTGGAACATCTGTTTTGATGTGACAGTCAAAGAGTTTGACTTCATCAAAATGGTAGGTGAACTTTGCATATACAAGAAGGTTGTAGAGAGTGAGTTTGTCTTACATGTATTGTACGTAGATGATATTCTTGATAGGAAATGGTTTCCTATGCTACACTTGTAATTCCACGTTGCCCACCCCGGTGCTTCCAGGGAGGTGGAAACGGTATAAAAATCGGATTTTTATCACTCAAGGCAACATGGACTAACTAAAGGAGGAACTTTGCTAAACAAAAACTAACTACAAAGCTAACTAGTATTAGCTGCATGGAAGAATGGTTATACCTTGGGCTTTATGTCCTTCTCTCCTTGCTCCTTGGAGTGGAAGAAAGAGATCACCTTGTCGCCTTCTCTAGTCGAAGAAGGATCCACCCGAGAGCCTCAACCTTTGGCTTCAACTTCAAGCTAGAAGTAACTAAGATGCTAGAAGTGCTAATCATAGAACCTTAGAAGAGAGTAGAGATTATTTTAGAGAGGTTTATCTCAAGCTCATGTGTTTCTCAACTCAAGAGAGGGGAGAGCTTGAGAGAGAGGAAGAGGAGGAGAGATAATCAAAATGATAGAAAATGAGAGAATAATGAACCATTCTCACATATATGTGTGAATTATGTAAATTAGATAATTAGCTAGATAATTGTCATGGTTAATCAAGACTTGACCATTATCATTTCATATTTAATGCAAATTGCAAGGATCAAAGAGCATCTTTTATATGGAATGATGATGGTCAAAGTGTCAACCTAGGTCAACAAGTCAAGTATGGTCAAAAGGTCAACAACCCTAACCATGCACAATTATATTTAACTAATATCAATTATTCATAATTGTCACGTCCCGAAAGTACGGAACATGACCGGCACTTAAACTATGAAACGTCTCGAGGCGTACGTAATCCAAGTAAGCCGAAAACCCAGAAATGCAAACCAAGAAAAGTAGTAGAGTGAAGGAAAACCAATTTAAACAAGTAGTTTTAATAGCATAAGCCGAATTATGCGGTTTCAAAAAAAACATCAATATTTCCCGAAAATTTCGGCAGAGTCTCCTTTGTAAATACTAGCTCCCAAACGGGATACAACATGAATAGTATACCAAATCAATAAAAGGCATCCCCAAGCGGGAGCTAGCTCTTCGTCAATCGACGGTCACAACCACACAAGCAATATAATATACAATGCCAATGGCGAGGATCAAAAACTCAAAACCACAAGAAAACCACAGAAATAAAACGCGCGACTCTAAGGTCGAAAGAATAACATCACTGGTCTCTATCTCTGAAAAAAATACATGTTTGGTTGATGGAACTTCTAGATACAACTGAATAATAATATACAAGGTATAATGATGGGTACGATACAAATAAACCCACCTACTAGCAAGTCACCCGAACGAAACTGTACCCGCAAAGCCGTAAAGAAACCTGTACGGCGAAACCTGCGAGAAACTGGGGCACAACGGGGGTGAGTTGCCAACTCGTGAATAGAAAAACAACTACGAATAGAAATCGCATGTATGACGTAATCCTAGGTCATACGATCAATATATAATCCTCAAATAAAACCAGCAGTCTATAACAATGACTAGGGTAAATATCTAATCCAAGTGTAATTCCATGTTCCCGTGCCAGTGCCTCAGGTAGCAATGTATCATATGGATGATGTATGAATGCATGGAACAGAATGCATGTACTGACGAAAACTGCTTTCATAAATCAGTGAGATTTCTGTATTTTAAAAGTGAGGTACCATAAATGAAATCAGCATAAAACAGTGCCCTGCATCGACACAAAACAAGTGTCCAAATATCTCGATATCTCTGTATCACAATCTTTGTACCTCAATATCTCAAAATCTCAAAATCTCAATCACAATATCTAGGGCGCCGTCAATCCAGACCGGCCCCTACCATCTATCTCAAGACCACGACGGTATCCTCCGGATATCCGACGCGTCGGGTAATATCACCGGTCGGTAGTGCTCCCCTGCCAGGCTCAACGTCAACAACACGATCCTCTTGCCCCGGGGTACCGCACCGGGCCCACCATGTACCCGAAACGGTTCCTCCACTCTTCGAATCGGGTCTCGAAATCCATCAGCAAACTCATGGTGGACGACTCATACATCATGGGAAAACCGCACTTTTTATTTTAAAAGAGAGAAAAGGTTTATTTATGTTTTTGCGGTTTTCCTCCAAATCCAAAAAATCTCATGAAATCCGAATCCAAGTCATCAATAGCATGTAAACAGTGAATATAGGCATGAGAATCCATGAATGCGACACAACAGTGAATAATAACATGCATGAAGTAGTAGGAAATAACTACAATGTCTAACTAGCATATAAGGCAAGTACACTAATATCATGTCTAAACTATTAGCTAACAACCTATGTCAAATGAAATAGTATTTTCTAAAGTGTTCGTGACATGGCAATTACCGATGAAGATGTGTGTGAGCCGGCAAGTAAGTGTACGTGGTACATACGCATCATCGGTAATGGTGCTGGTGTCCTAACAGCATAATGTCAACAATGCAATATGAAATAACAATGTAAGTATGCGATGCGGAGCGAACCACAATAATGAGCGGGAGCTGAATACTAGACGCAACTATAACTAATCTGCATTAATCTAATATAAGTCCTATAAATGGTGCATTTTGAAATAACACGAATCATGGGGTTTTGAAAATAGGGGCTACGGTGTTTTTATGAAAAGATACGTCTTTTGAAATATCCGTAGAATCCCTTGGGCTGTCTTTTAAAATACCCACGATTCGTTAGTTTTTGAAATATGTAAGAATCGAATCTAATCTAACAACTAAACTAAACTAAAGGGCTAAGCTAACAAGCTGGACTACAGGTAAGGAAACCGCCTAACATCTGAGTCGATACATATACATACCTGTATATATATTAGTCGGTGATCCCGCCTCAATAATATCATATCCGATACCAAATCTATAATCAGACATCCCAAGTCAAGAGTGAGGATCAATCATCAAGAAATAGCTCGTACGTAAATCCGTCGTACGGCATCCCCCAAATCTGGGTACGGGTCAATATCATATTCCTCACACTATTCCTCTGGTATCCTCTTTATCCAAGATCATAGTCTAGGGTACTGACCTATGTCTAGTACAATACTAATATCCTCAATATACTCATGATCTGACTACTGATCGACAATCTCATACAAACCGATATCGTCAGCACATATCATCATCAAGGGGTATACATCGCCCGATACGGCCTAATATCAATATCCTAGCATATCATGCCTCATATCACGATCACATGTCGACCATTTTATTTATAACACTATTCACCCGTATCGCCGCCCTAAGGTCCGCTATAACACCAGGACGTACCTCAAGTACGAATCCTGCCATATCACCGATATCACAACCACAAAACAAATCTCATCGACTCAACTCTATCCCAAGTATCATCCTCAAATCCGTATGTGAACAAATAGTCCCATACCCATGTGAACACATAACTATAAAGAATCCCATGAGCACATATAAATAGGAATGTATGCAAGTATGTATGTGTGTATGTGTGTATCTGTAGTGCAACACTACCCTAGGGTTCGTAACACTAAAATAATCCAACACACTGATATCCATCCTAAACATCGTTATTAATCCCAAATAACATATAATAATTGTTGGTGTGTATACGCATCCGTATATACCACCACGGACTGCGGGGGTGCTATACGCCATCCACCCGACTTCTCCCCGTAGATATAAATCTACTCACCTGGTCCTCGCTCGCCGGTGCCGACGTCGCCACGCGCTTGCTTGTCGTCTCGAAGTTCACATGGGGGTACCTATATATCACAACGCATCATATCGCATTAAAATCCGACTCATGACCAAAACGACACACGAATCCCACATAGGTCAAAACCTATGGTTGCTTTCACAAATCGACCCAAAAACCCTTGACGTCGGCGTACAAACGCCAAACCATCGAGAAAGCTCCCAACACACTCATTTGTACAATTACAAGCACTAATTATAATGTAAAATAGCTTAAAATTCACAAAACCCCAATTTCTTAAAAAGTCATTTTTCCGAAAATCTAGCAAGCACAAATCACCGTTTTAATACAAAACTCGATGTATAAACAAATCTAGCGGCCACAATATTCACTAAATATCTTAAATAAGTCATAAAAACAATTCCCATAATTTAATCTCATTAAATTCCAAAAACCCTAAAATTCTAGTTTACAAAATACCTAAATTTTAACAATTTTATAGCATAAATGCACAAACTACAATCTGGCTTGGATTTTCATGAACTTTATTAAACTACACTTTAAAATGTTAATAATGCCATGAATACCCTAACTAGATTTTTGTCTCCATTATTTAATCAAATTCCAAAAACCTAGTTTGCTTAAAAAACTTGATTTGGACAAATTAAATGCAGCAATTTACATAATAGCAACAAGATTAGGTTTTCCAACCCTTAAGAGGTTCAACTACACAATTAAAGCATGAACCATTATTAAAACCCTTATCTTGATCCAAATCCAATTCCTTACAATTTCAACTTGAAGGGTAAACCAAGTTAACACCTAATTAAACACTTAATTAAGCTAACATAAGCAATAATCAACAATTTAACTATAAGGTTAAAATTATACCTCCATAATTTTATCGATCTCACATGAAATCTAGCCTCCCAAAATGCTCTCTTTTCACCAAGATCCAAGCTTGAATGGCAAAGGAATAATGGGTAGGGATTAGATTTTGAGTTTGTGGAATTTTTGAGGCATTTTTGATGATTTTTGATGGAATTTTGAAGAGAAAAGAGAAGAAGAAATAAGGTGGGGCTGAAGAAGAGGGGGGCTCGGTCAAGTGCAGGTGGGGGAAGTGTGGTGGGTGTGTGAGGTGGGAAAAAGTCAAGTGGGGAAGGTTCAAGTCAACACAAAAGTCAAAAGTCCATACTCATTTATCTATTTCTTTCATTTCCATTTCTTTTGTTTGCTTTATTGTGTGAAATGGGAGGCCGATGAATGTTGGGCTGATCAAGGGGGCTGGCCTAAACATGTTGGGGGAATGGGTGTGGGTTTTGTTTGGGTGAGAAAAAGAGATAAGTGTAGAAACCCACTTCCATTACACTAATTTCACCGAAAAAAGCTTTTTTCTTCGATATTTTCTAAACCGTTTTGGCAAACCATTTCATTTCAAAAACCATATGATAAAATTTTGTTTAATGTGTTATGATGCACAAAATTTATTTCAACCCATTCCAGTTTGTAATTTTCCCTAATTAAATGTATTAGTGACGGCTTAAAATAATAATAAAATAATTTTTTTTCAGAAAATTTAAAATTTCACCAGTGGCTCAATAAACACCAAATACTAGAAACTACATAGCTAGAATATGTATATTTAATTTTTATAATAAGATATTTGCATTTTGAATTTTTACAGAAAACCCGCTTATTTTACCGATTTTCCGAAATTTCACCGAAACGATTTTCAAAACGCTACAATCTTCCCCCCTTAAAAAAATTCGGTCCCCGAATTTAAAGTAAAACTCCCCCCAAATACTAAAACATCTAAACCCAAACCATCAAGTCGTCGGGCTCCGAAATTGTAAATACATAAAACAAATCGTAGCGCAGCGCATGCGCATGAAAAATGAGCATATAACTCAAATCAAAACTCCGTCAAGCATCCCCCAATCATCGGAGTCATGGGGAAGACATCAATGCCAAATTCAAAGCAAAACCAATATGATATAACTCGAAACTATACATATATACCTTTGTTTGAAATGTACGTTCCGCCGTTTTGGAAACAATTTAGAAGGGTCTCCTTGTTTTAAACATTTCGTGTCATATCAGACACGTAGGTAAATGCTGAGGCTATAGCTCGCTTTTTGGAAATCCCTTCAATAACTATCAATGCATGCAAAATATATTTAGGTACTGTCCTCTGACTAGTCCTGCTCAGTACGAAAACACATAGCAATATCATAAAAACGTATTGCTCTATAAGAAAAATCAATCCTAAAATATGCGTATGAATACTACGTGCGTCTGGTGCGCACGGAAATTAAAATCCAAATATGTGCCATACATATGCACAGAAACAACATCCAACTGCATCGGGTGTGCACGAAACATCTGTCGTAGGCAACATGTGTACCTGACTGCAAAATCAGGTGCATCTGACATGCACGAAAAATCTCGATTTAGTGCATCTGGTGTGCACCAAAATCACACTTCAAAACATGCACCCAACATGCGCGAAAATCCAAATCAGGTGCATCCATCGTGCACGAAATCATGAAATCCAATATCAAGTGCCGAATATACGCAAAATCCAATCAGGTGCACAAGGTGCACAAAACAAATATCGAACATCACCATCGAAATCGAAGTCCAGTGCATCTAAATGCACAACATACGCAACACTGCACTGCAAGCATATATGAACTATACCAAGTGCAAAAACCAAATCGTGTGCGTATATATGCACAAATCAACTCAACTGTATGAAATCCATATAATCACAAACATGAGAACCAAGGCACGAAAACGATATCAAGTGCAACAACCGTGCAAAAATCGTAAATACTCAGCAGGTGCAACCATGGTCCATGAAGACAAATATCATGAAACTCAATCATCAAAATCAATCATGCGAATAAATCGCCCAAAATACGCAAATCAAGTATGGCGGAATAGTCCCGCTCAAGCACATCCTCCAAGAATCTCTGGCCAACTGCCGTGGTCACTCATAGCATGTCTCGTCGACGATCCTGAACTCTGGCCTGCCGGTGTGCATAACATGACCACTACTGGGTCCAAGTCTTCTCGTAATTTATTCCAGAAAGGTCCTATCGAGATCTCACCCAAATCTCGTCTTTGCCGAACTGTCCGGAAGTCATCGTCCCTTACTAGATCTGCTCTCGTTCTGGAACGGCTGCATACTCAATGCGACTCCTTCTGGAAGGTATATCCAAGTATAATGCCTCGGCATACGTATCGCATCTCTGATGTCGGCGGAGTGGAACGTCGTTTCATCAAGATCTCGTATGAACCTCTTACTCCACTATTCTATTGTCGACTGCTCTGGACTCGTCTCGTCGTGGCTGCATGGACTGAGCTCCAACGACTATCCTCGTATCTGGAGTCTCCCAAGAATGCATCTCACCACCAAGCATCCGAATTAAGTCGAACCATTCGATCGATTCGTCAAAACCTCATAATCCCCCAAGAGCTCAACATCTTGGGCACAGTTTAATAGTATCGAACACATACCATAGCATCGGTGGTCCAGCCGTAGAAGGGCAAACCCAAGCCTCACTAATGGCGCCGCAGAACTGCCGCAAACCCGAAGGTTCCAAGGCTTTCACACGGTCATTAAGTCGAGTTAGGGTTTCATTCTTCTAGAGGGACCATAGAATTGCCTGCATGTCTTTCCGACTACTTTAAACTTGGAATAATAGGTTTCTGACATTCGATCGTCTCTGTCGACTCTCAACGTCTCCGCGTGAAGTCGTCTCTAGCTGGAATCAATCTATCTGATGACCTCGCATCGGGGTAGGCGAACGAACCACCTGTCCTAGTCATTCATCATCGGTGACTAGCGACCTTCTAGCATCTATGAGTACAACTCGTACCACAATAGCTCCAACATAAGGGGCGATATCTCGTCACTCGCAGCAGCAGCTGGCTCACTCGTCTGGACGCTGAACAGTGCCTCAATCATCATGAGTAAGCAATACACCAACGGTCATCAAAATCTGGATGGCCTCTGTCAGTGGCTCAATCCTCTAGTGTCGATCAGCACAATCGAGCAACCTCATAAAGGCAATCCGCCAAACGCTCGTGGCGCGGAAACACAGTAAAAAGACACATCTCCGCAATCGGTGTCGTCGGAATTTCGCCCTGGTCAGTCCTCGTTCGTGACGAGCTCGTGTTGACCACAACTCTAGCTGTAGCTCTCCCTGCCCGTATTCGTGGCAGCAAAACCATAACTGGTACTGATGAAGCTAGATCAGGAATGAATATAATACTGAACAAAGAAATGTACATCCTAAGGCTTCTTAAGTGGAGTAGCGTATCGTAAATATGCCGCGGAACATACCTACGGTACGTCACTCTACTTTAGTCACCTATTCCATCAACCAAGGGTCATCCTACGCTCCGAAGGTAAAACCTAACGCTCTGATACCAACTTTGTCACGTCCCGAAAGTACGGAACATGACCGGCACTTAAACTACGAAACGTCTCGAGGTGTACGTAATCCAAGTAAGCCAAAAACCCAGAAATGCAAACCAAGAAAAGTAGTAGAGTGAAGGAAAACCAATTTAAACAAGTAGTTTTAATAGCATAAGCCGAATTATGCGGTTTTAAAAAAACATCAATATTTCCCGAAAATTTCGGCAGAGTCTCCTTTGTAAATACTGGCTCCCAAACGGGATACAACATGAATAGTATACGAAATCAATAAAAGGCATCCCCAAGCGGGAGCTAGCTCTTCGTCCATCGACGGTCACAACCACACAAGCAATATAATATACAACGCAAACGGCGAGGATCAAAAACTCAAAACCACAAGAAAACCACAGAAATAAAACGCGCGACTCTAAGGTCGAAAGAATAACATCACTGGTCTCTATCTCTGAAAAAATACATGTTTGGTCGATGGAACTTCTAGATATAACTGAATAATAATATACATTGTATAATGATGGGTACGATACAAATAAACCCACCTACTAGCAAGTCACCCGAACGAAACTTTACCCGCAAAGCTGTAAAGAAACCTGTACGGCGAAACCTGCAAGAAACTGGGGCACAACGGGGGTGAGTTGCCAACTCGTGAATAGAAAAACATCTACAAATAGAAATCGCATGTATGACGCAATCCTAGGTCATACGATCAATATATAATCCTCAAATAAAACCAGCAGTCTATAACAATGACTAGGGTAAATATCTAATCCAAGTGTAATTCCATGTGCCCGTGCCAGTGCCTCAGGTAGCAATGTATCATATGGATGATGTATGAATGCATGGAACAGAATGCATGTACTGGCGAAAACTGCTTTCATAAATCAGTGAGATTTCTGTATTTTAAAAGTGAGGTACCATAAATGAAATCAGCATAAAACAGTGCCCAGCATCGATACAAAACAAGTGTCCAAATATCTCGATATCTCTGTATCACAATCTCTATACCTCAATATCTCAAAATCTCAAAATCTCAATCACAATATCTAGGGCGCCGTCAATCCAGACCGGCCCCTACCATCTATCTCAAGACCACGACGGTATCCTCCGGATATCCGACGCGTCGGGTAATATCACCGGTCGGTAGTGCGCCCCAGCCAGGCTCAACGTCAACAACACGATCCTCTTGCCCCGGGGTACCGCACCGGGCCCACCATGTACCCGAAACGGTTCCTCCACTCTTCGAATCGGGTCTCGAAATCCATCAGCAAACTCATGGTGGACGACTCATACATCATGGGAAAACCACACTTTTTATTTTAAAAGAGAGAAAAGGTTTATTTATGTTTTTGCGGTTTTCCTCCAAATCCAAGAAATCTCATGAAATCCGAATCCAAGTCATCAATAGCATGTAAACAGTGAATATAGGCATGAGAATCCATGAATGCGACACAACAGTGAATAATAACATGCATGAAGTAGTAGGAAATAACTACAATGTCTAACTAGCATATGAGGCAAGTACACTAATATCATGTCTAAACTATTAGCTAACAACCTATGTCAAATGAAATAGTATTTTCTAAAGTGTTCGTGACATGGCAATTACCGATGAAGATGTGTGTGAGCCGGCAAGTAAGTGTACGTGGTACATACGCATCATCGGTAATGGTGCTGGTGTCCTAACAGCATAATGTCAATAATGCAATATGAAATAACAATGTAAGTATGCGATGCGGAGCGAACCACAATAATGAGCTGGAGCTGAATACTAGACGCAACTATAACTAATCTGCATTAATCTAATATAAGTCCTACAAATGGTGCCTTTTGAAATAACACGAATCATGGGGTTTTGAAAATAGGGGCTACGGTGTTTTTATGAAAAGATACGTCTTTTGAAATATCCGTAGGATCCCTTGGGCTGTCTTTTAAAATACCCACGATTCGTTAGTTTTTGAAATAGATAAGAATCGAATCTAATCTAACAACTAAACTAAACTGAAGGGCTAAGCTAACAAGCTGGACTACAGGTAAGGAAACCGCCTAACATCTGAGTCGATACATATACATACCTGTATATATATTAGTCGGTGATCCCGCCTCAATAATATCATATCCGATACCATATCTATAATCAGACATCCCAAGTCAAGAGTGCGGATCAATCATCAAGATATAGCTCGTACGTAAATCCGTCGTACGGCATCCCCCAAATCTGGGTACGGGTCAATAACATATTCCTCACACTATTCCTCTGGTATCCTCTTTATCCAAGATCATAGTCTAGGGTACTGACCTATGTCTAGTACAATACTAATATCCTCAATATACTCATGATCTGACTACTGATCGACAATCTCGTACAAACCGATATCGTCAGCACATATCATCATCAAGGGGTATACATCGCTCGATACGGCCTAATATCAATATCTTAGCATATCATGCCTCATATCACGATCATATGTCGACCATTTTATTTATAACACTATTCACCCGTATCGCCGCCCCAAGATCCGCTATAACACCAGGACGTACCCCAAGTACGAATCCTGCCATATCACCGATATCACAACCACAAAACAAATCTCATCGACTAAGCTCAATCCCAAGTATTAACCTCAAATCCGTATGTGAACACATAGTCCCATACCCATGTGAACACATAACTATAAAGAATCCCATGAGCACATATAAATAGGAATGTATGCAAGTATGTATGTGTGTATGTGTAGTGCAACACTACCCTAGGGTTCGCAACACTAAAATAATCCAACACACCAATATCCATCCTAAACATCGTTTTTAATCCCAAATAACATATAATAATTGTTGGTGTGTATACGCATCCGTATACACCACCACGGACTGCGGGGGTGCTATACGCCATCCACCCGACATCTTCCCGTAAATATAAATCTACTCACCTGGTCCTCGCTCGCCGGTGCCGACATCGCCACGCGCTTGCTTGTCGTCTCGAAGTCCACATGCGGGTACCTACATATCACAACGCATCGTATCGCATTAAAATCCGACTCATAACCAAAACGACACACGAATCCCACATAGGTCAAAATCTATGGTTGCTTTCACAAATCGACCCAAAAACCCTCGACGTCGGCGTACAAACGCCAAACCATCGAGAAAGCTCCCAACACACTCATTTGTACAATTACAAGCACTAATTATAATGTAAAATAGCTTAAAATTCACAAAACCCCAATTTCACTTAAAAAGTCATTTTTCCGAAAATCTAGCGAGCACAAATCACCGTTTTAGTACAAAACTCGATGTATAAACGAATCTAGTGGCCACAATATTCACTAAATATCTTAAATAAGTCATAAAAACAATTCCCATAATTTAATCTCATTAAATTCCAAAAACCCTAAAATTCTAGTTTACAAAATACCTAAATTTTAACGATTTTATAGCAAAAATGTACAAACTACAATCTGGCTTGGATTTTCATGAACTAAAGTATTAAACTACACTTTAAAATGTTAATAATGCCATGAATACACTAATTAGATTTTTGTCTCCATTATTTAATCAAATTCCAAAAACCTAGTTTGCTTAAAAAACTTGATTTGGACAAATTAAATGTAACAATTTACATAATAGCAACAAGATTAGGTTTTCCAACCCTTAAGAGGTTCAACTACACAATTAAAGCAAGAACCATCATCAAAACCCTTATCTTGATCCAAACCCAATTCCTTACAATTTCAACTTGAAGGGTAAACCAAGTTAACACCTAATTAAACACTTAATTAAGCTAACATAAGCAATAATCAACAATTTAACTATAAGGTTAAAATTATACCTCCATAATTTTATTGATCTCACATGAAATCTAGCCTCCCAAAATGCTCTCTTTTCACCAAGATCCAAGCTTGAATGGCAAAGGAATAATGGGTAGGGATTAGATTTTGAGTTTGTGGAATTTTTGAGGCATTTTTGATGATTTTTGATGGAATTTTGAAGAGAAAAGAGAAGAAGAAATGAGGTGGGGCTGAAGAAAAGGGGGGGCTTGGTCAAGTGCAGGTGGGGAAAGTGTGGGGGGTGTGTGAGGTGGGGAAAAGTCAAGTGGGGAAGGTTCAAGTCAACACAAAAGTCAAAAGTCCATACTCATTTATCTATTTCTTTCATTTCCTTTTCTTTTGTTTGCTTTATTGTGTGAAATGGGAGGCCCATGAATGTTGGGCTGATCAAGGGGGCTGGCCTAAGCATGTTGGGGGAATGGGTATGGGTTTTGTTTGGGTGAGAAAAAGAGATAAGTGTAGAAACCCACTTCCATTACACTAATTTCACCGAAAAAAGCCTTTTTCTTTGATATTTTCTAAACCGTTTTGGCAAACCATTTCATTTCAAAAACCACATGATAAAATTTTGTTTAATGTGTTATGATGCACAAAATTTGTTTCAACCCATTCCAGTTTGTAATTTTCCCTAATTAAATGTATTAGTGACGGCTTAAAATAATAATAAAATAATTTTTTTTCAGAAAATTTGAAATTTCACCAGTGGCTCAATAAACACCAAATACTAGAAACTACATAGCTAGAATATGTATATTTAATTTTTATAATAAGATATTTGCATTTTGACTTTTTACAGAAAACACCCTTATTTTACCAATTTTCCGAAATTTCACCGAAACGATTTTCAAAACGCTATAATAATACACACATAAGTATTAGGGTTAAGAAAATGACAATGATCATTAACCCTAATCAAAGTCCTCTCCCTCTGTCTTAGTCAACTGTGCATACGCACCCGTATTCGTGATCCGAGGAACACGAATACAATGAGATAAAACCAATCCCAAATCATATACTAGGATCCGGTTTAAACCAAAGCCCGCTAGTATAAGCTGTCCGGATAGCAAATGTGCACAAGTGCGCTGATGTGAACGAACCCTGTCGCAAAACCATGCGACCTCTACTCATTTTGCCTAAAGGCGAATAGCTCTCTGTGTGGGACTCTAAAGACTTGACACTACGCTGGCAGTGGGTTTAACCACAGACCGCAAGCGGCACTAGCTGTACGTAACGGTCCCCAGGTAGATGCCGATAAGAAGACTGACAAGGTGAACCCATCTGAACTCCTACTGAGCCTGAATGTGACAGTCTCCGTACAGTCCGGTCTGTTCGTCTGATATATCACATGGCGGGCCTAGGGGGGCGGTAAACGTCAGTCCCCTAATAGCGGTACAAGTCGTGTCGGAGTGTAGCCCAGAATACCCTGAGATAACACTGGAAACCTACCAGTATATCTCGCTTGCCCTGGCCAGGGACTACTTGTGTAATGACTCTCCTGGACACAGCGCGATGTCAACCCCCAATACCGGGAGAGACGAATCCTGTCTAACCGTCACTGCCTCCAAGTGCTTCGGGACTGCACCCAACTACTACCTGTTTTCACGACTCCTTTGAGCCGTGGTAGGGTACTAATCAAAGTACAGTAGGAACACACTCGAGGCGAAGCGACAGTGTCAAGTCAGCGGACTATGCTGTACTCATGTCACCTGGGAACTGATAACTAACGATAGGTATAATACCAACCAACAGTTCCCGACGAGTCTTTTCCAGTGTACTCGTAACCTAACGAGCACCCGCATACTATCTCAAGTACGACGTACTGATGGGTATGGGACAGACCGTCTCCCACGCTGGGATGAGAAGCGCATACGCTAGTCTACTCCGGAGTATCGATGCCCTATCTCGATAGTCCTACGACTAGGGACCTGTATCAGGATGTGCTTATGGATTACCCAGCCCCCACGAGTGTGAGCGCCATCACAACGCTGGTAATCAAGCAAAGATCCTAAGGGCTCCACTAATGCGTATAGGTGATATAATAAAAGAAACACATGTACACATTAAAGCAGAGACAAACCAAGTAGCATACTACCATTTTGAGCAAGATTGTATATACAACTGTGAATATCCCAAGCTTCCATCAAGTAATATACATACTAGTATGATACAGTAATGGCCTCTAGGGCATATACACTAACAATCTCCTACTTGCACTAAGGCCATGTACTGTCGTATCGAAGACCTATCATCTCGATCAGCCGCTCGAACTGAGCTGGGGTAGGGCCTTCGTGAGTGGATCTGTAGTGTTATTCTCTGTATTTATTCTCTTCACCTCGATCTCCCTGATCAGGTGGAACCGCCTCAAAATGTGCCTAGACTTCTGATGGGACCTGGGTTCCTTCGCTAAAGCTATAGCGCCGTTGTTGTCGCAATACAGCGGTATTGGATCAACAATGGTAGGAACCACCTGAAGCTCCGTGAGGAACTTCTTCATCCAGACAGCTTCCTTTGCGCCATCGCAAGCAGCTATGTACTCTGCTTCCATAGTTGAGTCTGCAACGGTCTCCTGCTTAGAACTCTTCCAGCAAACCGCCCCTCCATTGAGGGTAAAGACATAACCCGACATGGACTTGGAGTCATCCTTATCACTCTGGAAGCTGGAGTCAGCAAAGGCCTCGAGCTGGAGGGCTTTTCCGCCATACACCAAGAACATCTCCTTAGTCCTTCTCAGGTACTTGAGAATGTTCTTTACCGCTATCCAGTGTTTCTCCCCTGGGTTTGACTGATACCGGCTTACAACGCTCAATGTGTATGCTACATCTTGTCTGGTACATAACATCACATACATTATAGAGCCTACCGCAGAAGCGTAGGGTACAATAGACATGCGATCCCTTTCCAAATCAGTCTTGGGAGACATCTCTTTGGAGAGGGTGATCCCGTGACAAGCCGGTAAATTACCACGCTTGGAATCTTCCATACTGAATCTTTTCAGTATGGTGTCGATGTACCTTGACTGTGAAAGTCCCAACATCCTCTTAGATCTATCACGATAGATCTGGATCCCCAGAATGTAGTTGGCATCGCCCAGGTCCTTCATGGAGAACCTCTGCGACAAGAATCCTTTGACTGACTGTAGCATAGGAATATCATTTCCTATTAGGAGAATGTCATCCACGTATAAGACGAGGAATACGACAGTTCTCCCTACAATCTTACTGTAAATGCATAGTTCATCTGGGTTTTTGATAAAGTCGAATTCTTTGACAGTATCATCAAAGCAGATGTTCCAACTCCGCGATGCCTGCTTAAGTCCATAGATGGACTTTAGCAACTTGCACACTTTACCGCTGCTCCCACTCTGAATGAATCCTTCTGGCTGATCCATATAGACGCACTCTTCTAAATTTCCATTTAGGAAAGCCGTCTTTACGTCCATCTGCCAGATTTCATAATCGTGGAAGGCAGCAATGGCAAGAAGGATCCGAATGGATTTCAGCATAGCCACTGGAGAAAAGGTTTCGTCATAGTCCAAACCAGGTCTTTGACGAAAACCCTTTGCAACAAGTCTAGCTTTATAGGTCTCAACCTGCCCATCTACACCAATCTTCTTTCTGAAGATCCATTTGCAGCCTACGGGTTTTACCCCTTCTGGAGTAAAGTCCAAAGTCCAAACTTTGTTGGTGTACATGGACTCCATCTCGGCCCGCATTGCATCCAGCCATTTTACCGAGTCGCCGCTCTGAATGGCTTGCTGGAAGCTAGTAGGCTCACCATAATCCATAGTGCAATCCTCTCTATCCCCGTCTATGAGAAAGCCGTAGTATCTCTCGGGCGGATGAGACTGCCTACTACTCCTGCGGAGTGGCGTAGGGATGTCCGGTTCTCTTGAAACTTCTGGTTCTTCCAAAATTTCAGTAATAGCTTGTGGTTCTGGAGTTTCCTCCAGTTCTACTATGCGCCTACTTGCTTCTTTTTCTAAAAACTGATGTTCCAGAAAGTGGGCATGACGGGAAACAAAAATCATTTGTTCCACTGCATAATAGAAAAAATACCCCCTGGAGTTCTTTGGGTATCCCACAAACTTACACAGTACTGAGCGTGCCTCGAGCTTGTCTGCATGCTGCTTTTTTACAAAAGCTGGACATCCCCATATCTTCAGATACTTAAGACAGGGTTTCTTCCCACACCATATCTGATATGGTGTGGTAGGCACAGTCTTGGAGGGAACCTTGTTCAAAAGATATGCAACTGATTCTAGTGCATAACCCCAGAAGGATTGCGGCAACTCAGCCTTACTCATCATGGATCGAACCATATCCAATAGGGTTCGATTCCTCCTTTCCGATACACCGTTGTGTTGTGGTGTGTATGGAGGAGTAAGCTGAGAGAGAATTCCATTCTCTTTTAAGTAGCCCAGAAACTCGACACTTAAGTATTCACCACCTCGATCAGATCTCAGTGTCTTTATACTTTTTCCTGTTTGTTTTTCAACTTCATTCTTGTATTCCCGAAATTTCTCAAAGGCCTCGGATTTGTGATTCATTTAGAAGACATGCCCATACCTAGAGAAATCATCTGTGAAAGTAATGAAGTATGAATAACCACTTCGCGCATGTGTAGACATTGGACCACACACGTCACTGTGTATGAGTCCCAAGTGCTCGCTCGCTCTTTCTCCGTGTCCAGTGAACGGAGTCTTTATCTTCTTTCCCATGAGACAAGATTCACAAGTGGCATAAGACTGGTACTCGAACGGATCCAAATATCCTTCTTTATGTAACTTTGTTAACCGTGTCTCATTGATGTGACCCAGTCTACAATGCCATAAGAAAGCCTGATTTAATTCCGGAGACTTTCTTTTAAGTGTGTTCTGGACACTGATTACCTAGGCTTGATTCAAAACGTATATACCGTTTTTCAATGTACCTGACCCAATCAGTACTTGATTTAGGTGGATGTTTACTACATTGCTTACAAAAGTAAAATCATATCCTTCCTTAGATAGTAAGGATACAGATATGATGTTACAAGTCGCACCTGGTACATAAAAACAGTCACGCAGAATCAATATCCACCCAGTTGTCAGTCCTAGATGATATTCCCCTACGGATTCAGCATACATGCACATTCCGTTAGCAACCCTGAGAGTCATATCACCTTTCTTGATAACCCTATGGTTTCTCAGAGCCTGTAACGAATTACAAATATGAGATCCTGATCCGGTATCCAATACCCAGGAAGTAGGGTTAACTGACATACAGTTCTCTATTACAAACACACCCAAAGCCGAAGCCACAACATGCTTCGAATTCTGGCTACTGGCTTTACAAGCCCTGCAATCCTTCTGCCCATGTTCATTCCCGTAACAATAGGAACATCCCTCTTTTTCTATATCTATTCCCGAAACTTCTGCCCTTCCCTTTCTTTCTACTTTCCTGGTTTCCTTCAGGGTAGTAGGCAGAGACTGTTGAACTAAGTCAGTATCTGACTCGTTCTTTAACGTGGTCTTCAGGTCCGAGAGCTCAGAAGAGCTGGCCTCTGTAAGGACGTTGCCCCCTACAGATGACCCGATAGCCAACCTCGCTGGAAGCAATTCGTTCGAGGTCTCATATCTTGCGATACGAGATTGCTCTCCATATAAATCATTGTTATGAAGGAAGATAGAAACTAAGTCCGTCTTCTCGTGTTGCCTCTGGCTTACACCATCAACTGAGGGTAACACGAGGCACTTGGCTTTCACACAGTTTTCTTCCGATGTCCTACGGATATCAATATCCGTAACAGGGGAAACTGGACCTGAGACGGTACGGGTTGGATCAGTCAAGAGGTGTCTCAGCTTGTCATGGGCAATGGACATCTGGACAGACCTTTGCCAGTCATAACAGTCAGATTCAGTCATTTTATTATCTAGATGTAACCTAGGTGGGTCATTGGGTCGCTGCAATTAAGAGAGAGAGAAGAAAACACTTAGCATGATACTCGTGCAAGTTTAGATTGGTTTTTAATTTATCTAAACAGGATGGCTCCCACTGTCTTGTAAGTCCATGCTACCTCTCCCGGTACTTTCGGGCATGCGGAATTTGGTGAAAAACAATTTTCTAGAGGTGGTAACATGGACTTAAAACCCGGATCTTTGTTAAACATCTAACTAACAACCTAACTAGGAGTTGTTAACTACTCGGTTAGGGGGTTTATACCTTTCTTATCTCGAACTCCTTCGTCTTCAAGCCTCGATGGTTGTCCGAATCGGCTTCTCCCCGTCGTCTCCTTGCGCCGAAGATAGATCCACCTGAAAGCTTCTACCTTTGGCTCCTTCTTCGAACTTTGAAGAAACTAGTTCACTCGGTTTGCCAAACCTTGTGAACTAGAGTGACTAGAGAAGAGTTTGTTTGGGATTTTATCTATGGTTCTTGGTTCTCAACTCATGAGACAAGTGAACCATAGACTCAAGAGAGGGAGAGCAAGAGGAGGAAGATGAGAGCTCAAGAACAAGAGAGAGAATGAGCATGAAAGAATGAGAGAAAACTTTTCTCATTTGGCTCTCATAATCCAAAACCATCATAACACATCATAGTAATCAAGTATTATGTGATGGTTTAAGCAACAATAGCCATATCATTTCATGCACTCATTTTGCACAAGAGGGCAAGCAAGCAAAAGTCTTTGCCATGAAATGATAGCTATTGTTATCATGATGGTCAACTAGTCAAGCCTAGTCAACCGGTCAACAAAGTCAACAAGTCAACAAAGTCAACAAGTCAACAAAGTCAATCTCTCAACAACCATGTCACCATAATACTTAATTAATATGATTGTTAATCACATATCACATTCTCATTAGGGTTGAGCAAAAAGTCAATATTCAACGGTCAACGGTCAACAACCCTAATGAGAATCCTCTGCCTCTGTCTCTCCGTCAACTGTGCATACACACCCGCATCCGCGTTCCGAGGAACACGGATGCATACTGGATAAAACCAATCCCAAAAGGTACACTAGGATCTGGCTTAAACCAAAGCCCGCTAGTGTTAACTGTCCGGACACTGTACGTGCATAAGTGCACGGATGTGACCGAACCCTGTCGCAAAACCATGCGACCTGTCGCAAAACCATGCGACCTCTACTCTTTTGCCTAAAGGCGAATACCTTTCTGTGTGGGACTCTAAAGACTCGACACTACGCAGGCAGTGGGTTTAACCACAGACCGCAAGCGGCACTAGCTGTGCGTAACGGTCCCCAGGTAGGTGCCGACAAGAAGACTGACGAGGTGAAACCCATCTGAACTCCTACTGAGCCTGAATGTGACAATCTCCGTACAGTCCGGTCTGTTCGTCTGATACATCACATGGCGGGCCTAGGGGGGCGGTAAACGTCAGTCCCCTAATAGCGGTACAAGTCATGTCGGAGTGAAGCCCAATACACCCTGAGATAATACTGGAAACCTATCAGTATATCCCGCTTGCCCTGGCCAGGGACTACTCGTGTAATGGCTCTCCTAGACACAGCGCGATGTCAACCCCCAATACCGGGAGAGACGAATCCTGTCTAACCGTCACTGCCTCCAAGTGCTTCGGGAATGCACCCAACTACTACCTGTTTGCACGACTCCTTTGAGTCTTGGTAGGGTAGTAATCAAAGTACAGTGGGAACACACTCGAGGCGAAGTGACAGTGTCAAGTCAGCGGACTAAGCTGTACTCATGTCACCTGGGAACTGATAACTGACGATAGGTATAATACCAACCGGTCAGTTCCCGACGAGTCCTGTCCAGTGTACTCATAACCCAACGAGCACCCGCATACTATCTCCAGTACGACGTACTGACGGCTGTGGGACAGACCGTCTCCCATACTGGGATGAGAAGCGCATGCGCTAGTCTACTCCGGAGTATCGATGCCCTGTCTCGATAGTCCTGCGACTAGGGACCTGCATAAGGATGTGCTTATAGATTACCCAGCGCCCCTAGTGTAACTGCCATCACAACGCTGGTAATCAAGCAAAGATCTTAAGGGCTCCACTAATGCGTATAGGTGATATAATAAAATAAACACATGTACACATTGAAGTAGAAACAAACCAAGTAGCATACTACTATTTTGAGCAAGATTGTATATACAAGGTGAATATCCCAACCTTCCATTAAGTAATATACAAACTAGTATGATACAGTAATGGCCTCTTGGGCATATACACTAACAATCTCCCACTTGCACTAAGGCCATGTACTGGCGTATCGAAGACCTATCAACTCGATCAGCCGCTCGAACTGAGTCTGGGGCAAGGCCTTGGTGAATGGATCTGCAGTGTTATCTTCTGAAGCAACCCTCCGAACCTCGATCTCCTGGCGATCCACGATCTCCCTGATCAGGTGATACCGCCTCAAGATGTGTCTGGATCTCTGATGGGACCTGGGTTCCTTCACTAAAGCTATAGCCCCGTTGTTGTCGCAATACAGAGGTATTGGATCAACAATGGACAGAACCACCTGAAGTTCTTTCAAGAACTTCCTCATCTAGACAGCTTCTTTTACGGCATCATATGCAGCGATGTATTCCGCTTCCATCGTCGAGTCTGCAACGGTTTCCTGTTTGGAACTCTTCCAACACACCGCCCCTCCATTAAGGGTAAAGACAAAACCCGACATGGACTTGGAATCATCCTTGTCACTCTGGAAGCTGGAGTCAGCAAAGGCCTCGATCTGGAGGTCTTTTTCGCCATACACCAAGAACATCTCCTTAGTCCTTCTCAGGTACTTGAGAATGTTCTTTTACCGCTATCCAGTGTTTCTCCTCAGGGTTTGACTGATACCGGCTTACCACACTCAGTGCATAAGCTACATCCAGTCTGGTACACAACACCGCATACATTATAGAGCCTACCGCAGAAGCGTAGGGTATAATAGACATGCAATCCCTCTCCAAATCAGTCTTGGGAGACATCTCTTTAGAGAGGGTGATCCCGTGACAAGCCGGTAGGTTACCGCGCATGGAATCTTCCATACTAAATCTCTTCAGTATGGTGTCGATGTACCTGGACTGTGAAAGTCCTAATATCCTCTTGGATCTATCACGATGGATCCGGATCCCCAGGATGTATGAGGCATCACCCAGGTCTTTCATGGAGAACCTGTGTGACAAGAACCCCTTGACAGATTGTAGCATAGGACTGTCATTTCCTATTAAGAGAATGTCATCCACGTATAAAACGAGGAATACTACAGTTCTCTCTACAAATCTACTATAGATGCATGGTTCATCTAGATTTTTGATAAAGTCAAATTCCTTGACCGTTTCATCAAAACAGATGTTCCAACTCCGCGATGCCTGCTTTAGTCCATAGATGGACTTAAGCAACTTGCACACCTTTCCGCTGCTCCCACTCTGAATGAAACCCTCTGGTTGGTCCATATAGACACACTCCTCTAAATTTCCATTTATAAAAGCGGTCTTTACGTCCATCTGCCAGATCTCATAATCGTGGAAGGCAGCAATGGCAAGAAGGATCCGAATGGATTTCAGCATAGCCACTGGAGAAAAGGTTTCGTCATAGTCCAAGCCAGGTCTTTGACGAAAACCCTTTGCAACCAGTCTAGCTTTATAGGTCTCAACCTGTCCATCTACACCAATCTTCCTTTTGAAGATCCACTTGCATCCTACGGGTTTTACCCTGTCTGGAGCAATGTCCAACGTCCATACCTTGTTGGTGTACATGGACTCCATTTCGGTCCACATTGCATCCAACCATTTTACTGAGTCAACGCTCTGAACGGCCTGCTGGAAGCTAGTAGGCTCATCATAATCTATGATGCAATCCTCTCTATCCCCGTCTATGAGAAAACCGTAGCATCTCTCGGGCGGATGAGACTGCCTACTACTCCTGCGGAGCGGCGTAGGAATGTCCTGTTCTTTTGAACCCTCTGGTTCCACTAAGCTTTCAGTAATAGCTCATGGTTCTGGAATTTCTTCCAGTTCTACTGTGCTCCCACTTATCTGGTTTTCCAAAAACTCAGTTTCCAAGAAGTAAGCATGACGAGAAACAAAAACCTTTTGTTCCTCTTCGCAGTAGAAGAAATATCCCTTGGAGTTCTTTGGATATCCCACGAACTTGCACTGTACTGAGCGTGCCTTGAGCTTGTCCGCATGCTGCTTTTTGACAAAAGCTGGACTTCCCTATGTCTTAATGTGATTAAGATAAGGTCTCTTCCCACACCACATTTCATATGGTGTAGTAGGCACAGTCTTAGTGGGAACTCGGTTCAAAAGGTATGCAGCTGATTCTAGCGCATACCCCCAGAATGATCGCGGTAACTCAGCGTTACTCATCATGGACCGTACCATATCCAATAGGGTTTGGTTCCGTCTCTCCGATACACCGTTATGTTGCGGAGTGTATGGAGGAGTAAGCTGAGAGAGAATTCCGTTCTCTTTTAAATAGTCCAGGAATTCGGCACTCAAGTATTCACCACCTCGATCCGATCTTAGGATCTTGATACTTTTGCCGGTTTGTTTTTCTACTTCATTCTTATATTCCTGGAATTTTCCAAAGACTTCGGACTTATGTTTCATTAAGAAGACATAACCGTACCTTGAAAAGTCATCCGTAAAAGTAATGAAGTAAGAATAACCACTTCGCGTATGTGTAGACATTGGACCGCACACGTCGCTGTGTACGAGTCCCAAGAGCTCGCTCGCCCTTACACCGTGTCCAGTAAACGGAGTCTTTGTCATCTTTCCTTTGAGACAGGATTGACAAGTGGCATACGATTGATATTCGAACGGATTCAAATATCCTTCTGTATGTAACTTCGTCAACCTTCTCTTATTGATGTGACCCAGTCTACGATGCCATAAGAAAGTCATATTGATTTCCGGAGACTTTCTTTTGTGTGTATTCTGGACATTGAAAATCTGTGGTTGGTTTAATACGTATATACCATTGCTCAATGTACCTGACCCAATCAGAACTTGATTAAGGTGAATGTTTACAACATTGCTTACAAACGCAAATTCATAACCTTCTTTAGAAACTAAAGATACAGAAATGATATTACAAGTTGCGTTGGGTACAAAAAAGCAATTACGCAAAACCAAAACATGTCCACCTGACATTCCCAGGTGATAGTCCCCCACGGCCTTAGCATCCATGCTAGCTCCGTTTGCAACTTTGAGGGTCATGTCACCTGCCTTCAAAACCCTACGGTTTCTCAACGCCTGTAAAGAATTACAGATATGAGATCCTGATCCGGTATCCAATACCCAGGAAGTAGAGTTTATTGAAAGACAGTTTTCAATAACATACACACCTGAAGCTGAAGCTGCAACCTGCTTCAATTCCTGTGTCCTGGCTTTCCAAGCCCTACAATCATTCTTCCAATGTCCTTTCTTATGACAATAGAAGCATTCTTCCTTATCCACAAGCTTTCCCACTTTCTTTGTTGCTTTTGCCTTTCCCTTCGTATCCACTTTACTAACACCGCCCCTTGGTTTGGCGGGGGCTTTCTTCTTCTTTCCCTTGGCTTTCGCCTTGGACCTAGAAGAAGAAGATCCTCCTACAAACAAAGTGGATGTTTCCCTACCTTTCTGTAGGGTGCCCTCTGCGCTCCTCAGCATGTTGAGGAGTTCTGAAAGTTCAACTTCCTTTTCTTGTAAGTTGAAGTTCAGTATAAACTGGGCGTAAGTGGAAGGAACGGACTGGAGAATCAAGTCCGTATAGAGCTCATTCTCCAACGTGGTCCCAAGGTCCGCGAGCTCCTCAATGTAGCCAATCATCTTAAGCACGTGTTCCGCTACCGATGATCCGACGGCCAATCTTGCCGAAAATAACTTCTTCGACACTTCGTATCTTGCGATATGAGATTGCTCTCCATACAGTTCTTTTGTATGAAGAAATATGGATTCCAGGTCCATATTCTCGTGCGTCCTCTGATGTTCATTGTCCATAGAGGCAAGCACGAGGCACTTGGCCTTCGCGCAGTCTAGTTCCCAGGTCTTACGGATTTCCTTATCCGCGACGCTGGTTTTGGGACTTAGGAAAGGGGGAGCTTTGGTGGTAAGAAGATACCCCAGCTTGTCGTAAGTGATTGCCATCTTGACATTCCTGAGCCAATCTTTGTAGTTTGGCCGTGTCAGTATGTTTTTATCTAGGAGTAACTTAAGTCCAGTCATGTCGATTGGTCGCTGCAATTAGGAGAGAGAAGAAACACTCAGCATGATGCTCTTGCAAGTTTAGAATGGTTTTTAATTTGTCTAAACAGGATGGCTCCCACCGTTTCTCGAATCCCTCCTCAAACCAAAAAGGAAGAATTAGTCAGGATCAATCTCACCGTACAATACTTGCTTAACCGTTCAGCCAGGCCAGTGTTGGTACTTCGAGGGAGGCTTTCCAACGCTTTCGCGAAGTTCCTTAATTAAATAACCTCTTTTCCCTGGGGGCGTAGCCCCGCTAACATCTTTCTAGACACCTACTTGGTTTATAGCATTGATCGTTAAGTGAGAAATTTCCCGAGGAGTAGCTTATACTCACAGTAGGATCGGGTTCCAAATATTATCGCTTGACGAAACTGAAGGAATCCTTCCAGAATCATCACACTCCAAATGGTATGCAACACTAGCAAAGTTCAGTTCTTTTGAAACTCCCGATGTGGATTTTTGCCCTATGCTCTTATGACCTTGACTTTGGCCAACAAATCATAAGTCACATGTCAAGTTCTACCCGTCGTTCTCCAGGTTAATTTGAATCCACCCGCACCTACCCTTGACTTTGGCCAACAAGGCAGTACGACTGTTCCAAACTAACGCATCTATCTATGCTGCACATGAATACCCAATAGCTACCAATCACTATGCCTTGACTTTGGCCAACAAACATAGCTTGAATACTATTTTCCATCCATGTGAAACGACGGAGGGCTACGAATGGTTTTGGCGAAACCGTGAACGTAGTGAACTTGATATAATCGATGGAACGAGATAGCTTTTAAAAGGAGTGGCTCAAGCTCCGCATTTAAAAGTTAGTTTTGAAAAGTACCGAGTGGTTTTTCGAAAGTGTTCCAACGACTTTTACTTAGTTTATCTTCTTGCATTAGTTCTTTTAATGCGTGATATTCTTGCATTAGTTCTTTTAATGCGTCCCATCATTTAATCCTACCATTGCAGAAAACAACCAAAATATGACGTACGCTTATGCCATTCGCATTCACCACGGGGCCCCGTCATTACCCGTTAGGTTACTTAACTAACGACAGAGCGGGGGCTGGGCTAGCGCGGCTGTAAAACATAAGCAACGCCTAAATAATATCATATATAGATATATTGCAATGATAGCCATTTCAGATCACAGATGAACACATTGGATATACTAGGAACCTGCAATTCGTACGAGCCTGTAACGAAAAGCAGATTACATGGTCGCGGTGAATGGCCAATACCCCACCCAAGACCCCTACGGGTGCGGCAAACTACCCGCCAAGTACCCGAAGCGAAGCAACCTCCCTTAACTCCGTGAGTAGGCCAATCGGCACTTCGGCATACTCGGTAGTTTGTGCACCCCCTCCATGGGTCTATCCTAGGAGCAAAAACAGTAAAAAGAACTTATACAATGACGGCTACAACCCCGACCCGGTTGTGCGGCCATACAAATAATTATTACATCAATTTACAAATTTACATGAATTGAAAGAAAAGAAAACTCTCATCTCACAACCCCCGGCTATTCACCCGCGACAATCCAATGAATTCATATACACATTCCAATAACATTACAGATCACAGATTTGTATAACCCCCACTAATCGACATATAGTGATTAGCAGACGTTCAATACAAATATCACATCACAGAAAAACCCGTCAGCTTAAGTCTTTTAGAAATTCGATCAAAAATACGGATTTTCAGGCCCCAAACACAAAATTTTCGTTCTGGAAAATCTGGGCAGAAAATATATATTCCAAAAATCTCAAAATACCCCTATAAGCATACTGTAGCAAAGAAGACCCAGAGAGGAGCCAAGACGGCCGCAGAACCGCGGCAATAGCAAGCTATTGCCGCGTTTCCGCGGCTCTTTGATGAGATCAGGGGACCGTCTTTCTACAGTATACTCTAAAAACCCTGAGTCGATTTTTGGTGTATCTCAAATAATTTTTCCAGCCCTTTGAAAATCGACAGAAAGTTTGAAAACGGGTGTATTTCGCGACTTTTTCTCCGATCGAATTTCTAGTTACTATGCTAACATATTAGGTAGAGTTTAACTAGGCTCTGATACCACTGTAAGTCCATGCTACCTCTCCCGGTACTTTCGGGCATGCGGAATTTGGTGAAAAACAATTTTCTAGAGGTGGTAACATGGACTTAAAACCCGGATCTTTGTTAAACATCTAACTAACAACTTAACTAAGAGTTGTTAACTACTCGGTTAGGGGGTTTATACCTTTCTTATCTCGAACTCCTTCGTCTTCAAGCCTCGATGGTTGTCCGAATCGGCTTCTCCCCGTCGTCTCCTTGCGCCGAAGATAGATCCACCTGAAAGCTTCTACCTTTGGCTCCTTCTTCGAACTTTGAAGAAACTAGTTCACTCGGTTTGCCAAACCTTGTAAACTAGAGTGAGTAGAGAAGAGTTTGTTTGGGATTTTATCTATGGTTCTTGGTTCTCAACTCATGAGACAAGTGAACCACAGACTCAAGAGAGGGAGAGCAAGAGGAGGAAGATGAGAGCTCAAGAACAAGAGAGAGAATGAGCATGAAAGAATGAGAGAAAACTTTTCTCATTTGGCTCTCATAATCCAAAACCATCATAACACATCATAGCAATCAAGTATTATATGATGGTTTAAGCAACAATAGCCATATCATTTCATGCACTCATTTTGCACCAGAGGGCAAGCAAGCAAAAGTCTTTGCCATGAAATGATAGCTATTGTTATCATGATGGTCAACTAGTCAAGCCTAGTCAACCGGTCAACAAAGTCAACAAGTCAACAAAGTCAACAAGTCAACAAAGTCAATCCCTCAACAACCATGTCACCATAATACTTAATTAATATGATTGTTAATCACATATCATATTCTTATTAGGGTTGAGCAAAAAGTCAATAGTCAACGGTCAACGGTCAACAACCCTAATGAGAATCCTCTGCCTCTATCTCTCCGTCAACTGTGCATACACACCCGCATCCGCGTTCCGAGGAACACGGATGCATACTGGATAAAACCAATCCCAAAAGGTACACTAGGATCTGACTTAAACCAAAGCCCGCTAGTGTTAACTGTCCGGACACTGTACGTGCATATGTGCACGGATGTGACCGAACCCTGTCGCAAAACCATGCGACCTGTCGCAAAACCATGCGACCTCTACTCTTTTGCCTAAAGGCGAATAGCTTTCTGTTGGGACTCTAAAGACTCGACACTACGCTGGCAGTGGGTTTAACCACAGACCACAAGCGGCACTAGCTGTGCGTAACGGTCCCCAGGTAGGTGCCGACAAGAAGACTGACGAGGTGAAACCCATCTGAACTCCTACTGAGCCTGAATGTGACAATCTCCGTACAGTCCGGTCTGTTCGTCTGATACATCGCATGGCGGGCCTAGGGGGCGGTAAATGTCAGTCCTCTAATAGAGGTACAAGTCGTGTCGGAGTGAAGCCCAATACACCCTGAGATAATACTGGAAACCTACCAGTATATCCCGCTTGCCCTGGCCAGGGACTACTCGTGTAATGGCTCTCCTAGACACAGAGCGATGTCAACCCCCAATACCGGGAGAGACGAATCCTGTCTAACCGTCACTGCCTCCAAGTGCTTCGGGACTGCACCCAACTACTACCTGTTTGCACGACTCCTTTGAGCCGTGGTAGGGTAGTAATCAAAGTACAGTGGGAACACACTCGAGGCGAAGTGACAGTGTCAAGTCAGCGGACTAAGCTGTACTCATGTCACCTGGGAACTGATAACTGACGATAGGTATAATACCACCCGGTCAGTTCCCGACGAGTCCTGTCCAGTGTACTCATAACCCAACGAGCACCCGCATACTATGTCCAGTACGACGTACTGACGGCTGTGGGACAGACCGTCTCCCACACTGGGATGAGAAGCGCATGCGCTAGTCTACTCCGGAGTATCGATGCCCTGTCTCGATAGTCCTGCGACTAGGGACCTGCATAAGGATGTGCTTATAGATTACCCAGCCCCACTAGTGTGACTGCCATCACAACGCTGGTAATCAAGCAAAGATCCTAAGGGCTCCACTAATGCGTATAGGTGATATAATAAAATAAACACATGTACACATTGAAGTAGAAACAAACCAAGTAGCATACTACTATTTTGAGCAAGATTGTATATACAAGGTGAATATCCTAAGCTTCCATTAAGTAATATACAAACTAGTATGATACAGTAATGGCCTCTAGGGCATATACACTAACATGTCTCTCGAATCCCTCCTCAAACCATAAAGGAAGAATTAGTCAGGATCAATCTCACAGTACAATACTTGCTTAACCGTTCAGCTAGGCCAGTGTCGCTACTTCGAGGGAGGTTTTCCAACGCTTTCGCGAAGTTCCTTAATTAAGTAACCTCTTTTCCCTGTGGGCGTAGCCCCGCTAACACCTTTCTATACACCTACTAGGTTTATAGCATTGATCGTTAAGTGAGAGATTTCCCGAGGAGTAGCATATACTCATAGTAGGATCGGGATCCAAATATCATCACGTGATAAAACTGAAGGAATCCTACCAGAATCATCACACTCCAAATGGTATGCAGCGCTAGCAAGTTTCAGTACTTTTGAAACTCCCAATGTGGATTTTTGCCCCATGCTCTTATGACCTTGACGAAGGCCAACATATCATAAGTCACATGTCAAGTTCTACCTGTCATTGTCCAGGTTAATTTGAACCCACCCGTACATACCCTTGACGAAAGCCAAAATAGTAGTACGACTGTCCCAAACCAACGCATCTATCTATGCTACAGATAAATATTCAGCCGCTACCAATCACTATGCCTTGGCGAAGGTCAAAATACATAGCTTGAATACTACTGAATATTTAACCGAAATGACGGAGGGCTACGAATGGTTTTGGAGAAACCGTGAACGTAGTGAACTTGATATAATCGATAGAACGAGATACCTTTTAAAAGGAGTGGTTCAAGCTCCGCATTTAAAAGTTTGGTTTTGAAAAGAACCGAGTGGTTTTCAAAGTGTTCCAATCGACTTTTACTTGGTTTATTTTCTTGCATTAGTTCTTTTAACGCGTCCCATCATTTAATCCTACCATTGCAGAAAACAACCAAAATATGACGTACGCTTATGCCATTCGCATTCGCCACGGGGCCCCGCCATCACCCGTTAGGTTACTTAACTAACGACAGAGCGGGGGCTGGGCTAGCGCGGCTGTAAAACATACGCAACGCCTAAATAGTTATCGTATATAGATATATAGCAATGATAGACATTACAGATCACAGATGAATACATTGGATATACTAGGAATCCGCATTCCGTTCGAGCCTGCAACGAAAAGCGGATTACACGGTCGCGGTAAATAGCCAATACCCCACCTAAGACCCCTACGGGTGTGGCAAACTACCCGCCAAGTATCCGAAGCGAAGCAACCTCCCTCAACACCGTGAGTAGGCCACTCGGCACTTCCAGATACCCGGTAGTTTGTGCACCCCCTCCATGGGTCAATCCTAGGAGCAAAAACAGTAAAAAGAATTATACAATGACGGCTACAACCCCGACCTGGTTGTGCGGCCATACAAATAATATTATATCAATTTACATGTTACATGAATTGAAAGAAAAGAAAACTCTCGTCTCACAAAACCCCCGGCTATTCACCCGTGACAATCCAACGCATTCATATACACATACCATCAACAAACACAGATTACAGATATGTATAACCCCCATTAATCGACGTATAGTGATTAGCAGACGTTCAATACATATAAACATCACAGATATAACCCATTAGTCAAAGTGTAGTGAAGTTCGATCAAAAATACGGATTTATAGGCACCCAAATACAAATTTCTATTCTGGAAAATCTGGGCAGAAATAAAATATCTTAAAAATCCCAAAACCATTACAGAAGAACACTGCACCAAACTCGGTCCAGAACCGAGTCAAATCGGCCGCGGTTCAGTGGCAATAGAATGCTGTTGCCGCGGAACCGCGGCGCTTTGAACGATTCACTGGATCATTTTTGGTGTGCTTCGTAACAAAACCCTGAGCCGATTTTTGAAGTATGATTTATTATTTTTAGAGCAGAAAAAATCAACAGAAACTTAGGGTTTTGAAATTTTGGTTCTGCGATTTTTACCGATCGAACTTCTATACACTTTACTAACTAGCTAGTTTATGTTTAGTTAGGCTCTGATACCACTGTAAGTCCACGTTGCCTACCCCGGTGCTTGCGGGGAGGCGGAAACGGTATAAAAATCGGATTTTTATCACTCAAGGCAACATGGACTAACTAAAGGAGGAACTTTGCTAAACAAAAACTAACTACAAAGCTAACTAGTATTAGCTGTATGGAAGAATGGTTATACCTTGGGCTTTATGTCCTTCTCTCCTTGCTGCTTGGAGTGGAAGAAAGAGATCACCTTGTCGCCTTCTCTAGTCGAAGAAGGATCCACCCGAGAGCCTCAACCTTTGGCTTCAACTTCAAGCTAGAAGTAACTAAGATGCTAGAAGTGCTAATCCTAGAACCTTAGAAGAGAGTAGAGATTATTTTAGAGAGGTTTATCTCAAGCTCATGTGTTTCTCAACTCATGAGAGGGGAGAGCTTGAGAGAGAGGAAGGGGATGAGAGAGAATCAAAATGATAGAAAATGAGAGAATAATGAACCATTCTTACATATATGTGTGAATTATGTAAATTAGATAATTAGCTAGATAATTGTCATGGTTAATCAAGACTTGACCATTATCATTTCATATTTAATGCAAATTGCAAGGATCAAAGAGCATCTTTTATATGGAATGATGATGGTCAAAGTGTCAACCTAGGTCAACAAGTCAAGTATAGTCAAAAGGTCAACAACCCTAACCATGCACAATTATATTTAACTAATATCAATAATTCATAATACACACATAAGCATTAGGGTTAAGAAAATGACAATGGTCATTAACCCTAATCAAAGTCCTCCCTCTCTGTCTCAGTCAACTGTGCATACGCACCCGTATTCGTGATCCGTGGAACACGAATACAATGAGATAAAACCAATCCCAAATCATATACTAGGATCCGGCTTAAACCAAAGCCCGCTAGTATAAGCTGTCCGGACAGCAAACGTGCATAAGTGCGCGGATGTGAACGAACCCTGTCGCAAAACCATGCGACCTCTACTCATTTTGCCTAAAGGAGAATAACTCTCTGTGTGGGACTCTAAAGACTCGACACTACGCTGGCAGTGGGCTTAACCACAGACCGCAAGCGGCACTAGCTGTACGTAACGGTCCCCAGGTAGATGCCGATAAGAAGACTGACGGGGTGAACCCATCTGAACTCCTACTGAGCCTGAATGTGACAGTCACCGTACAGTCCGGTCTGTTCGTCTGATATCGCATGGCGGGCCTAACAGGGCGGTAAACGTCAGTCCCCTAATAGCGGTACAAGTCGTGTCGGAGTGTAGCCCAGAACACCCTGAGATAACACTGGAAACCTACCAGTATATCTCGCTTGCCCTGGCCAGGGACTACTTGTGTAATGGCTCTCCTGGACACAGCGCGATGTCAACCCCCAATACCGGGAGAGACGAATCCAGTCTAACCGTCACTGCCTCTAAGTGCTTCGGGACTGCACCCAACTACTACCTGTTTGCATGACTCCTTTGAGCCGTGGTAGGGTAGTAATCAAAGTACAGTGGGAACACACTCGAGGCGAAGTGACAATGTCAAGTCAGCGGACTAAGCTGTACTCATGTCACCTGGGAACTGATAACTGACGATAGGTATAATACCAACCAACAGTTCCCGACGAGTCCTGTCTATTGTACTCGTAACCTAACGAGCACCCGCATACTATCTCAAGTACAACGTACTGATGGGTGTGGGACAGACCGTCTCCCATGCTGGGATGAGAAGCGCATACGCTAGTCTACTCCGGAGTATCGATGCCCTATCTCGATAGTCCTACGACTAGGGACCTGTATCAGGATGTGCTTATGGATTACCCAGCCCCCATGAGTGTGAGCGCCATCACAACGTTGGTAATCAAGCAAAGATCCTAAGGGCTCCACTAATGCGTATATGTGATATAATAAAAGAAACACATGTACACATTAAAGCAGAGACAAACCAAGTAGCATATTACCATTTCGAGCAAGATTCTATATACAACTGTGAATATCCCAAGCTTCCATCAAGTAATATACATACTAGTATGATACAGTAATGGCCTCTAGGGCATATACACGAACAACACTCGGTCAAGCTCCTCTTATCACGAGGATTCTCTATGGAAGATCTGGATGATACCTACTATATCTTATGGATTATGATCTATGATGATAGATCTAAGTGGATGTTGGGAGTGTCCCAAATCTAGGTACATTAACACCATACTAAAGGGGTTTAGTATGGAAGATTCTAAACGTGATGGTTCGTCCACTTACTCAAGGATCACTCTCTCCAAAAAGATATCTCTCAAGACTGATTTAGAGAGAGCTCACGTGCAAGGGATAACCTATGCTTCGGCAGTAGGCTCTATCAGAGTATACGATGTTATGTACCAGACCAGATGTAGATGACTCACTGGGTGTAGTGATCAGGATCAATTGGATCTTGGGAGAATCAATGGACAGCTGTGGAGGACATTCTAAAGTACTTGAGAAGCACTAAAAGAAAGTTCTTGGTTTCAGCTTTCAGAGTGATAAGTTCGACTGTAAGACAGTCACATGCATTGTTTTTACCCTCAGTGGAGGGACGGTAGGTTGGAAGAGTTCCAAACTAGATACCGTGGCATACTAGACGATAAAGGCTGAATACATTGCTACCAACGATGCTGCCAAAGTGGCTGTCTGGGCATTTCCTGTTCATGAGATGAACATGGTTCCTACCATTGAGCGTCCAATAACTGTTATTGTGACAATAATGGAGTTGTGGATTTGGCCTAGGAACGCATGTCCCATCAGCTATTCGAACATATTCTGAGGCAAGTATCACCTGATCAGGGAGATGGTTGATCTCTAAGGGATCAAGGTAAGGAGAGTAGATTTTAGGGTTAACACGGCGGATCCACTCACCAAGGCCTACTTTCCTAAATACTATTTGAGAGATTTTGGGATGGTTGAGTATGGGATACTACAACCATTGCTAAATTGTTGGGTATTGGATACTACAGCAGATAGCCTTAGTGCAAGTAGGAGATCGTTAGTTATATGTATGCCCTAGAAGCCATTACTGTACACGTGATGTATATTGTAGTAGATGCTTGGACATATATAGGGAGGACTTTCTTGCTCGACATGATAGTGCGCTATTTGGTTGCTCTTTATCTTAACATGTACACTTATTGTCTCTCTATTACATGTTGATAAAGCGCTTAGGATGAGTACTTGACTACCAGGATTATGATGCGGATCATACTAGTGGGGCAGAGGTAGTCAGCAAGTACATCCTTCAAATGTTCCTAGTCGTGGGAGTATCGAGACAGGGCATCGATATTCGAGAGTAGACTAGCGTATACGCTTCTCGACCCATGTGATGGGCGATAGATGATCCCATATCCATTGGTGTTTGACATCAGAGAAGGTATACGGGTGCTCAGTGGAGACTGGGAACACTGAACGGACTCGCCGAGAACTCCTAGATGGTATTATACCTATCGTCAGATTGCAGTTCTCTGGTGACACTGGTAGTACAGGTTAGTTTGTCGACCCGGGATCGGCATAGAGTCTTGTGTGATTCCCACTGTCTTTGATCTCCACCATACAACGGTCAAGAGATCGTGCAAAAAGGTGGTTTTTGGGTACAGTCCCAAGTCACATGGAGGCAATGAGCGATAGGAGGGTATTCATCTCTCCCAGTATTAGGAGTTGGTGTTGCGCTATGCTCGATTTGCCATAACAGGAAATCCCTGGCCAGGGTTGCTGAGATCTACTGGTAAGTGTTATCAGTAGTTTCTCGAACCGTTATGGACCTTACATCGGCATGACTTATCAGAATATTGGGGTCTGACGTTATACTACCCCGGGCTGCGATATGCGACATATCTGATGAAAAGTCCAGACTGTAAGGTAGTGTTATTAATTGGATTCGCAGGAGTATGAGCAGGCTTGCTTGTTGATCTTATGATCGCTCAATACCCGGGTGGCCATTACGTTTAGCAGACCGCTTGCGTCTTGTGTGTGTTTGATATGATCATCAACTACTGCCGGCGTATTGACGAGTCTTCAGAGTCCTACACAGAGGTTTCCTGGTTCATGCGAAATAGAGTAGGAGCACATATGTGATATGTGCGGGACCGAGATTAATGCGTATATGTGATACCACATTCTATTCTCGCGATATGTGATATCGGTCGGTTATATGAGATATAGCCAGATTATCAAATCACGTGTTGATTCAATAAGTTGATTCATATGATATTAGTCGGTGTTCTCGCCAAAAATTTCTGCACAAAAGAGCCCAAGGCATCAAATGGCAGCGATACGCTTAAGAAAATGTGAACCTGTATTTTCCGGGCTGTATTTTGACAAACTCCCGAATGAGAAATAGCTAAATTCTTATAGAAGTGAAAGAATCTCTAAAAAACCTTCGATTTGATATATTATGGGCCTCATAATTTATCCGGGATCAAAAGTTATGAGCAAATGTCTATGCACATGTGATCTAAGGAAGAAGATGCGAACCAGTATTTTCCGAGCTTTATTTTGACAAACTCTGGAATGAGAAATAGATAAATTCTGATGATATTGAAAGCATCTCGAAAAATCCTTCAATTTGATATATTATGGGCCTCATAATTCATCCGAGATCAAAAGTTATGAGCAAATGTCTATGCACATGTGATCTAAGGAAGAAGATGCGAACCAATATTTTCCGAGCTATATTTTGACAAACTCCGGAATGAGAAACAGCTAAATTTTAATGGTGTCAAAAGTGTCTCGAAAAATCCTTCGATTTGATATATTATGGGCCTCATAATTCATCCGAGATCAAAAGTTATGAGCAAATGTGCTATGCACGTGTAATATAAAATAATGCTTTACTACATGGGGAATGCTTTTTTTAGTCCCACATCGGGAAAAGGAGAGATGGCTTCTCTACCACTCCTATATAAATAAAAGGGGTTAGCTCTTAGAAAGGATAGAGTACAATCCTCAAAGGATTCAATACTCAAAGGAGCTTAGTTCTCCATAAGAGTTTAGTTCTCCATAGGAGCTTAGTTCTCTATATATTGAAGCCCTGCTTCTCCTCATAATGCGCATGTGCGCTACGTGCAACGCACATGCGCACCACATGAGAACATTTAATAATATTAAAAGGAGTTTAGTTCTCCATATATAGAAGCCCTGCTTCTCCTCATAATACGCATGTGCGCTACGTGCAACGCACGTGTGCCCGCCACGCGCGCACCATGTGCAACGCACGTGCACACCACATGAGAATATTCAATAATATTAACAGGAGACTCGTTCTCCATAGGAGCTTGCTCTACCATAATGCGCATATGCGTAAGCTCCATGTGCGCTACGTGCAAATATGAGCGCCCAACACGTGCGACGCACGTGCGCGAACTCAAAGAAGCCTTTTTCAGCAGCGAGAAGCTTAAGCTCCATCCTGTTCTTCCCCCTTAATGAGTGAGACATGGTTCAAAGGGTACATCCCTCCACACCTTCGATATATGGCACTGTAATCTCTCAGTGTCTTCGGAGAGGTGGTGGGTCCCAACGACCAATGATCCTTCTTTCTAAAATAAAAAAAAAAGAATAGATATACAGAGATACAGAAGAGAGAGAACCCTCTAAAGCCTTTGAGAAAAACTCAAAGAGAAGAAAAGGCAAGCCTTTGAAGAAAGAAGATCATCTTCTTCATCTTTAAAGGTAAAGAATTTGATTCTTGAAGAGCAGAGATGAAAACACCTCACAAAAAGAAGAATCTCGTCTAAAAAGATCAAAGATCTAAGAACAAGATCAAGATCTTCAATAAAAAGAAAAAGATCAGAAAGATCTAATAACAAAAAATTAAAAGAAGTAATTTACTTCATTCCTAGATCTTTTGATCTATATAAAGGCACAGCCTTTTGATTAACCATTGGTTCTTGAATCTTGAGGCAGAACCTTTTTTGAGAAGGCAAAGAAACTGTTTCTTTGATCTTAATTGGATCAAGATGCGCTCTGCGTTTTCGTACAGTGTCTTGCACTTTTGAACTGCGCACTGCGCTCTTGGATTGGCGCATAGCACCAGGGCGCGCCACGTGTCAGCAGCGCACTGCGCTAACAGACTTGCGCTTAGCGCAGAGCGTGACACGTGTCACCTCCACATGCGCTAGCGCCTTGCGCTCTTTAATTGGCGCAAAGCGTCTGATAAGCCACGTGGCGCACTGTCAGACCATTAAAATGCTATGCATTATTAAAAAAGGGCAGAGCCCAAGTAAAAGCCTAACAGGCCAAACATAAATGCTATGCATTTAATTACAGAGCCCAATGCTATGCATTGTAAAAGGGCAGAGCCCAAGAAAAAGCCTAATAGGAAGAACATGAATAAAATGTTGAATATTTTCAAATGGACTTAGCCCAATTCTGGCTATAAGTCCTCAATTTAAATTGAACCGAGTACAACCACTCTCCCAATCAATTTACACCCGGTTCGAGGGTACATCTCTGAACTTCTCTGATATTTGCCGTTGTAATCCTTTAACATCTTCAGAGAGGTGATGGGTCCCGACAACCATACATTCCATGGACTACAATGGACCACCATGTCCTTAAACTGGTAATCGACCACAATGTCTCTAAACTAAACAATAGAGCCCAAATGCTCTTTTGTTGGATCTAAATGATCCTGTTAAGTTGATCTTAGTCTGGAAATTAGACTAACGTGTCCTTAAAAAACGTTTAAGTTGATCTTAGTCCAAAAATGAGACTAACGTATCCTTAAACCAAAACCCCAAACCCAAATCTAAGAAAATACGGATTTGGACTAATCCACGTTCTACGGGCGACAACACAAATTACTCTCCGTATACAATCTATGGGCAATCGAACACAAAACAAACACCCACGACACGAAGTGACCAGCCGGAGAAGGAGAAAGTTGTTACCGCGATGCGGTAGCGTAATTAACTGTAGGGGCTTGCGCCTGCAGGGAAGAGCGTCCCCACAATCAAAAACCCCTCAAACGAGGGTGAATCTGACGATGTCTGCTACATCGGACGCATCCGTTTAAACCTTCGATACACGGTGCCATAAATCAACTTGGCATCTTCGGAGAGGTGGACGGATAGCACCAACTAGCATCTTCCCCGAATCTCAGGCAAGACGTTCTGTCTTACGTGTCTTTCGGAGGGGAACAGATTCTGGCACGCCCGGTGGGACCTTTTCCTCTTTCCACTCCACACTTCGTGTGTCGTGTTTTTCCCGCGATCAAATAATCACGGTGTGTATGTTTTTGGTTGCCCTTAGGTGAGTGGATATTGAAGCCGTCATTTCGTCTCTATGAAGAATGGCATTTGCTCCCACCCTAGCAACTCAGGCTCTGTCATATTTGGCGGAGTCAAGTATGGGTCACTTACAGCCTCAAATCCTTGCAATCCGGCTCTTCAAGAAATCAACGGGCTTCATTTTGGGTCAATGCTCCCACCTCCTACCCTCGGTGCCTCAACGCCGATGGAGGAAGCCCAGAGGATGTCTGTCGTCCACAGGCAGGCTCCCCAAGCAGCAGCCTTGCCGACGGAATCGGTCCTCAAACAACTGGCACATGCCAAAGACCAAGGTCGACGCAGGGGGCAGAATATTCAAGCCCTTCAAGAAATCAATGGCTTCAAACTGCACTACCTGCAACTGCAACTCTCACTCCGTCCCTGCTAGAGGAATGACTTACGGGCCCCGAGCAGCCTCCCTTTTCAAGATGCCAGTGGAGCAGGTAACTCAAGCCACCACTGGACTATTCTTCGGGACCATGCTCCCACCGATGAGCTTCAATGCCCCAATGACGTTGCAAGAAGCTCCAAAGAAGTCGGTCTTTGATCGGCTTACAACTACTGCGGCCCCTCTCAACGGGTCGCCCAACTCCACTGTTTCGGTTTTTAACAGACTAGGCCAGAGCTCCAATGGGCCCATGAAGAAGCCAGCAATACCAGAAGGCGTTATCCCGAAGCGGATAGCCATCCAGCTCCCGTTCCAGGAGAAATCACCAAGGTTGCTTCCCTTACTCGGAAGTCTGCTTTTGATAGGTTGGCCGTCCCTATTCAACGAACGTCGGTCTTTAAAAGGCTGATACCAGCAAATTTTGACCAACACAGGGGGCATGAGGAGGTCACCCCTACGGCTAAACCAGTTCCAATCGTGCGACATGCTCGCCGTCGTCACTGGTGCCGGGTAAGGAAGGCTGGGGGCAACTCCCCCTCTGGGCTAACTCCGCCAGCTCCGATGGTGGAAATCAATGCTGCTGTTCCGACTGGGAATAGCTTTGAACCGCTAAGAAGGGTGCGCAAAAACTCGCCAACTGCCGTATTGAAAAGGTCTCCTCCACCTGTGGATAATGCCCCAAAGGTGAAGCTGGAGCAGCCCCCTCAACGGCTGTCCTCTAAAATTTACAAGGTCTGGCGTCAAGTCCAAGACTCCGTGATGGATCAAGACTATCTTCACCGACAGAAAAAGATGAAGGTTCGGCAGGAGAAGGACTACTCTGTCAAGCCACAAAAAGCGACAGCTACTTTGGTTCCCACTACAACGGCCCCCTCAACTTCGACCGCACACAAAAGAAGGAGGTCAGAGAAGATCCCTGCGTCTTTCGAAAATCGCAAAGACACTGAATCTAAACGCCCCAAGTCTGGGGGCATGGTGGTGCACACTGTCTATATGGCATCCGGGAAAGAGGATAGCCGCGTTTCAACGAGTCACCGACCGCTCACCCGATCCGAAACAAAAGCCCAGGAGCAGCAACAGAAGCTTCAAGAAATGCTGACGCAAATGGCCACACTCACCGGGCCAAAAGAAAGCCCAGAGGCGTCATCAGAGCAGCGCCGTGAGCAGGAAACTGATGCCGAGTTTCTTTGGAGAATCCTCGAAAAGAAGGATAGAGAAGCAGTAGAACAAGCTGCCCACATAAAACAAATGGCGCTTCTCTTCCAAGACATGGTAGGAATGATGTTACAGCCGGACCCTCCAGCTGAAGACCCTCCGATCATTATGGAAGACGATAGAGGGGAGACATCTAATTCTCATCCGGCTCATTCAGCAGCCAAGGAGGAAACCATTTCCAAGGCTGCACTAGAAGACTATATAGCTCAGTAGATACGAATTCACCAAGCTAACGAAACGGCCGGCCAAGTTGTTAAAACTGGGCGACCATATCCGGGTTGGTATGACCAAATAAGTTACCCGTCGGGATATACGATCCCCAAATTCTATGTGTACAAGGGGACAGGCAATCCCCATCAATATTTCGCTCGGTTCAGGACTCTGTGCGGCAACACCGGAGGTGACGATAAGCTACTGCTTCGCCAATTCGTTGGCAGTTTGGCGGAGACGGCCTTCGAATGGTACTCAGAGCTTCCCGACGACTCTGTCAAAATGTTTATAGAAATGGAGTTGCTATTCACTCAGCGGTTCACAAGCGCCAGCGAACGCACCCCGATCACGGCATTGATCAACGCCAGGGTAAGGCCAGGCGAAACATGGGTTCAATACGCAATAAGATGGAGGAATCTGTGGTCGAAATGCGAACAACGCATCGAAGAAGTGCCTGCGGTAGGCATGTTTGTAGGTACCCTCGACCCTCAAGCGACCATCTCGCAATTCATGATGTTCTTCAAGCCGACTACTTTCCAGGCCTTGATTGACAAGCTGGCCCAAATGGACCAGATGAGCTATAGGCCTTCCTCTTCAAAGACAGAGCCTTGGAATGAAAAGGGCAAAGGGAAAGCAACCTTTGTTGCCAATACTCAATAACGGCCGAGCAACTTAAAGCCGGTTGTTCACCAAAACAACGTGCGTCCACGCCCATCCCTTGAGGAGAGACTGGGACGTCCTTACTCGTTTCTCCAGGATAAAACGAGCAAACTGTTCGAGCTGGCAATGCGCAACAAACTCATCAATCTGCCGGATCCAAAACGTCCGTTGCAGCCAGGCGATGTCAACAATCCTAATTACTGCCCTTATCACCAAGCAGTAAGCCATCCAATCGAAGATTGTTTCGTCTTCAAAGGCTGGATGGAGGACCAATACCAACAAGGCAAGTTCGCATTGTCCGAAAATTGGAAGGTGAACCCACCACAACCTCACGCCCCTAAAAAGGTGGACATGTCGGGGGCATCGTGCTCATTCATAAGGGAAACCCCATGGGAGGTCGCTCTTTCAGCCAAAACTAACAGAATTCTGAAGGATCTCCAAACGTGCCCGGCAATCAGGTGGAAAAATCCACAGGAACCCGAGATCATCGAAGGAATGCTGAAACCGCGCCCAACTCCAAAAACGGGTGGTGATGGTCAGAGCGCTCACACCCAGCCGTCAAAGTCTTCGAAGAAGAAGAAGAAGACCAAAAAGCCTGTGCAGCCTGGTGACAAGCGCACGGACCTGCAAAAACAGATTGACGCGTTGGAAGAATATAATCAGAAAGCGCGGACCCCAGTCACACTCTAAGAATTTCTCAGCCACGTCCTTGAGGACGGAGATGATGACAATGGAGAAAACTCGTCGGATGAATCTGAAGATTATGTGGCAAGCTACCATGTGATCTCTCACTCGTCAAAAAATGACGAAGAAGCTCCTTACACAGAGAAGCTGGGGGCAGATCCTGAGCCAGAACTTCCAGGATTATCAGACGAAATGATTGATGAATTCCTGAACGAAGCCCGTCTTGAAAGCAAAGCTGATCGAGAGCGCGAGATGGCCATATTCGAGAAAGCAAAACGCCGGCGACTAGATGAAAGGGTCGAAACACTACCACCGGATCAATGTACATCCAACGCAAATGAAAGCAGGATAAAAACAAGGAAACGATTCGCCAAAGCCATATCGATGGGGATGAAGCTGCCCTCTTTCAGAGAAAATTCTCCTAGCGGTATACATCTTGATGAAGCGGACATGCATCTTAATTTCTGCTTATATCATCAGAAGATCGCACATCCTACTGAGGACTACAACTCCTTTAAGTGTTGGTGGCAAGGGTATGTCGCTCACAGGTAACACTTCAACAGGACAAAGCATGAAGCTCGTAGACAGCAGAAAAATGCGATAGATGAGCGTAAAAGAATTGCCTGCAATTGTCATAGGGTTGATCCCGGGGGACCGCGGGTTCTCACATTCGGGAGCGACTCCGACGAAAAAGTAGCCCTCGGCCCTCTCTTCAAGGAATCCATCTCTAAAACGAAAGAATTGAGGAGTTGCGAGAATATTCAGCCGTGCAATCGCATGCTACCCGGAAAGAATCTCGGACCCGCAAATAAGGGATCGAACAAAAAGGATAAAGCGAAGGAAAAAATGGCCTTCGTCGCCAACGCTCAACAACAATCGAGTAGCCCTAGACCGGTTGTTCGCCAAAGCAACAAGCGGCAACCCCTCTATGAAAAGTTGAAACGACCTTACTCATTTCCCCGGGATGAAACAAGGAGGCTGTTCGAACTAGCAGTGCGCAACAGGCTTATCACTCTACCGGAGCCGAAACACCAGCTACAACTGAATGATGTCAACAATTCGAATTATTTCCCTTACCACCAAGTATTGGGCTATCTGATTGAAAACTTCTATGTCTTCAA
Organism: Agapanthus africanus; assembly: GCA_030015575.1. Taxonomy (NCBI): domain Eukaryota; kingdom Viridiplantae; phylum Streptophyta; class Magnoliopsida; order Asparagales; family Amaryllidaceae; genus Agapanthus; species Agapanthus africanus. The sequence goes on along the minus strand of JASDDO010000024.1, from coordinate 550,256,939 downwards.
AAACTGGGTTGAAGACCAACACCAACAGGGCAAGTTCGCGATGTCCGAAAACTGGAAGGTGAGCCCGCCACAACCACACACTCCGAGAAAGATGGATATGCCGGGGGCATCATGCTCATTCATAGGGAAAGCCCCATGGACCGAAAAGTCCGTAAACTAGAAATTCGCCTCAAATATGGCAACGGCGGACCGCAATGTCCTAAAACTTGCAAATGACCGAAATGTCGTTAAACTACTCCCAACCCGCGGCATTTTCAGGCTGACGTAAAAAAAAACGGTATGTCCATAAGTAAAATGGGCATGGATGAAAACCAGAAAGGGCGCCGTGAGTAAAAATAGCAGGACTACCGGTGAGTTTTGTGAAAACCCGAAAAGGCGCAATCTCGTTAAAAGACACTTGCAAGGTCCTCTCGACCCTGTAAGGAGAAACCAGATCCTTACGACTCACAAAGGAGGGATACACTTAGGAATCCTCACGATTCCTAAGGAGAAATTACGCTTACGAGATCCTCACGACTCGTAAGGAGAACCCTCTTATGAGACCCTCACGGCTCATAAGATTCAAAAGTCTTAAGCTACAGGGATTTGAACCTGTTCTTAAGCAGTCATACCCCCCGATTCTTCCCTACAAGCGGCTCAATACTGACCCTTGTATACAATCCACGGGCGCGAATAAACATTTCCCTAACAAAGTCACATCCGTGACTAGGGATATGTTCGCACGGTGAACAACCCTTGTAAGTCCTCTCACTCATAAGGAGAAAACACTCTTGTAAGATCCTTACGACTTATAAGAGAACATGCACTTAGGAATCCTCATGATTCCTAAGAAGAAAACACACCTACGAGATCCTGACGACTTGTAGGGAGAAATACCTTTGTGAGACCCTTACGGCTCATGGAGTCAAAAGCCTTAGTTGACATGATCCTAACCCTGTTTACTAAGCCACCTTTGTTCAACATCGACAGAGGCAAATGATGATTCGCTCCTGGCAACATCCCAGTTGTAGCGGTGCTGATGCCGAAATCGGTGTCTAATCCCAAGCTTGCGGAGAAAAGACAGCAAGCCACACATGCATGCAAAATAGCCGAAATGATGGGGCGACTCGCAACAAAATCAGCAAGTAAAAATGTATTCATATAAAACAGCCGAAATGATTGTGCAACTCGCAATAAAAAAAACAGTGAGTAAAGATAAAATAAACAGCCGAAATGATTGGGCAACTCGCAATAAAAAGCAGCGAGTAAAAATAAAATAAATAGCCGAAATGATTGGGCAACTCGCAAAAAAAAGCAGCGAGTAAAAATAAAATAAATAGCCGAAATGATTGGGCACCGCGAAAAATAGCCGAAATGATTGGGCAATCGCGATTTTCGCGATATAAAAAGCTGAAATGATAGAGCATCGCGGAAAGAATAAAAAAATGATGAAAGAATGAAACTTTTTGCCCTACAGGTGAGATCACATCGATCCCTATATACAATCCAGGAGCACAAAAAAAAGGGGAACCATACATTCCCACCAGGCTCCACCAGAAAGCAAAGCCAAATCTCGACGGTTCATAGACAACCTCGACATTTGTCGCAATATTGCAGACACGATGTCAACAAACGAAGCAAAAGAAGATCCCTAGCTTCAGGGTCTCGACGCCGATATCGACAACTTAGAGATCACCAACGGCGTTTCTCCTCACTCCAACCAGATGCAGACATGACGTCAACGAAAGACCCCATGGTTGAAACAAAGCGGAATGATGGTAAAATCCCAACTCCACCTCAGCATTCGTCTCGTTACAGCAGACGTAATGTCAACAACGGCATTCATTCGCAGTCAAGCAGGATGCGGATGCAACATCAACGAAAGACCCCATGGTTGAAACAAAGCGGAGTGACGGCAAAATCCCAGCTCCACCTCAGCATTCGTCTCGTTACAGCAGATGCAATGTCAACAACGGCGTTCCTTCGCAGTCAGCAAGATACGGATATAACGCCGACAAAAGACCTCACGGTCAAAACAAAGCAGAGTGGCGGTAAAATCCCGGGTTCACCTCAGCATTCGTCTCGATACAGCAGACGCGATGCCAGCAAATGAAGCAAAGGCCAAATTCCTAGCTTCAGGGTCTTAACGGCAAGTCATATAAAGCCTGAAAGACAATCGGAGATCATCTTGCACCAGTGCGGAGTGGTCACCACCTCGACGTTCGTCTAGATACAGCAGACGAGATGTCACCCCAACGTTCTTCCTCCAACAGGACTCGGACGTGACAAAGCAAACGAAGCGAAGGCCAAATTCTTAGCTTCAAGGTCTTAACGGCAAGTCATATAAAGCCTGAAAGACAACCGGAGATCATTTCACACTAGTGCGGAATGGTCACAACCTCGACGTTCATTTCGACACAACAGATGCAACATCATCAAACAGTGGAGCCACGACAAAGTCCCTAGTTCCAAACCTCGACGGTTCACCAACAACCTAGAGACAATCGCGACATTCGTCTCGATACAGCAGACGCGGTGCCAGCAAATGAAAGCGAAGGCCAAATTCCTAGCTTCAAGGTCTTAACGGCAAGTCATATAAAGCCTGAAAGATAATCGGAGATCATCTTGCACCAGTGCGGAGTGGTCACCACCTCGACGTTCGTCTCGATACAGCAGACGAGATGTCACCCCAGCGTTCTTCCTCCAACAGGACTCGGACGTGACAAAGCAAACGAACCGAAGGCCAAATTCCTAGCTTCAAGGTCTTAACGGCAAGTCATATAAAGCCTGAAAGACAGCTGGAGACCATCTCACACCAGTGCAGAGTGGCCACCACCTCGACGTTCGTCTCGACACAGCAGACGCAACATCATCAAACAGCGGAGCCATGGCAAAGTCCCTAGTTCCAAACCTCGATGGTTCACCAACAACCTAGAGACAACCGCGACATTCATCTCGATATAGAGGACGCAATGCCAGAAAACGAAGCAAAGGCCAAATTCCTAGCTTCAGGGTCTTGACGGCAAGTCATATAAAGCCTGAAAGACTATCGGAGATCATCCCACACCAGCGCGAAGTGGTTATGACTCATCGGGGCTCTCCAAAATGAGCCTAACCTTAAGTAAAAAGCGACATGGAATATCCCTACGCTTGCCCTTTCGATGGTAATATTACCTGGAAGATTACTTGAAGACGTCTTGTCCAGCCCCCGAAGGGATCAGAGACACGACAATCGTAAGGCTACTCGAACAGCAAGATTGCATATCGAGGAATATATCAGCCAACGCGACGGTACGACGACCAAAACCCTAAGTACCACGGATCCTAACGGACTTCTGTCGTAAAGAGCAGAGGTTAACTATGACGTTAGGACATCCTTGCGAGAAATGCTCGATTCATTTCAACTCGTGAGGCAAAGCCTTAGGCAGCGGGGATTAAAAAAAACTTGTTTCCTAAGCACTGGGGCTCTGCAAGTTGGTCCAAAATGGACTCTTGCATACTATTCACGGGTCACACTCTCCAAACTCGAATCTCGACAAGGAGGGAAACAACCGCTTATGGGCCTTCTCGACTCGTAAGAGGGGAAAATTCTCTTATAGGATCCTCACGACTTATAAGAGAAAACACACTTAGGAATCCTGACGATTCCTAAGGAGAAAATACACCTACGAGATCCTCTCGATCCGTAAGGAGAAAAGTCTCTATGAGACCTTCACGGCTCATAGAGTTGAAAAGTCTTAGGCAACATATTTGAATCTGCGGCCTAAGCCATCGCTACCTCTTGAAGAAACCAAGACAGGATGCTCGTTCTACCATCTATCGACCATGTTTACTAAGGCAGCATACTGATAATAAAAGAAAGAAGAAAGCTACAGAAAGAACATCCGATTTGCATTTGATCAAGCGTTCGAGACACACTCATTCATGTATGGGCAAAAGACTCAGAACGAGAAATATGACAAGATGGAATAAAAATTTTCCATTCATATTGCCAAAAATTCTTACAATCATGAAAGCAATAAACGGAGAACTTCATCAAATGATTACAACGGTATAACCTCAGATCCAGGGCACGGATTAAGGAATTCAAAAGTAAGGCCATCTAGAGTTCTTCTGGCCTTTCTGATTATTCTCGTGCACAGCCTCTCGCGCTCACGTGTGTCAAGATCTTCGGCAAGGCCCCACATCCTTCGATAAGCAGCGATTATCGTCGTCTGCTGGAAAATTTGATGCAAAATGTCGATGAGGCTATCCCGCCGTTTCTTCGAGATCAGCCCCGACAGGTACACTGAATGCATATTGTCTTCGGCATCATCCAGCGCGTTGAGCGGCATGGCCTCGTGGAACCCCGGGAGTGCTCTCCAAATTGCTCCCAGCACGATTTTCAAGAGAGCAGAACGGCAAGGGAGCAGCCAACCAACGCGTGCGTTCAAGCGACCCATAACCTCCGCACACTGGGCATCTGTAAACTCCTGGTTTTGATGACGGCCCTGTATGCGGATATCCTCGTGGGTGATGAAGTCATGCAGGCTGTATAGATGAACAGCCATAATGCCTGAAGGAAACATCAATGGAAGATTAGCGATAAAAAAAAAGAGGGACACAGGAAGCTAAACTCCTCGAGAGCAATGCTCTGCAGACAGGAGTGACACCTATCAAAAATCAGTTATGAGGAGAATTTGAAGAAAATCCCTGAAGAACATTGAGAGCCTTGCTCTGAAAAGATGATATAACAATATTAATAATAATATAAAATGCCATCTTTAACTTCCAAGATCCATGAAGAACTCTTAAGAGTTGTTCTATATGATTTGGAAGGAGCAAAGCTCCATTAATGAATTAAGAAAATACAAGGAGATTCTTTTAGAGAGCAGAGCTCTATTAATGGAACCCTAATAGGGTTCCCTTTAGTTCTCTTTAGATCCTTTTAGACCAATAGAGCAAAGCTCTGCTAACTGAAATCCTAAATGGGTTTTCTTTAGATCAGGGATCTATTGAGAGCAAGGCTCTGTCAATGAAAATTAATTTAATTTAAATTAAAAATTTTACCTAAAAAGTTTTAAGATTTTAACTCTTGGAGTTCTAGAAAGTAAGGAGCAGGGCTCTGAGATTCTGAAAGTAAAAATTTTAAAAATGATAATCATCTGTTGAGAGACCAAAGGTCCCATTTATAGGCAACAAGAGCCGTTTCAACTTCCCAACGGTTGGGATTCTGCCACCGTTGTGCTCACGTTCAGGGGCCACGTAAGCGCAACGGTGGGGGGCATTTGTTTACCCCAATCAGAGCAAAGCTCTGTTCAAATTCCAAGGCGGGAAATGAAGCAACGCTTCTGACTCCCCCAATCAGAGCAAAGCTCTAGTTTGAAAATTTAAATTTTATTAAAAGAAGCAACGATTCAGCTGACTTGTGCTCTGCGCTGTGCGACACGTGTCAGCGCAGTTGCGCTGCGCTCAGCGCTGCGCGACACGTGTCAGCGCAGTTGCGCTGCGCGACACGTGTCAGCGCAGTTGCGCTGCGCGACACGTGTCAGCGCAGTTGCGCTAGCGCAGTTGCGCTGCGCTCTGCGCTGCGCGACACGTGTCTAGCGCTAGTACGTTTACGCCAAACAGAATTAAAATTCCAGTAAGATCTTTCTGTTCTTGCTAAAACAAGAAAATTGTCTTCTGTAAAACAGAAGCCCTTGGATCAAAGATCCAACGATGGGGAAAATCCCCAAATCTCTCAGAGAATGATCTCTTCAACAAATTTAACAAATTAATGGGCACTATATAAAGGCCCCTAAACCCCAATTCAAAAGACAACACAGACAGAGACAGAAACACAGAAAACAGAGAGAAAATTAAGAGAACTCCTCTAAAGAATTTTGAGAAGAACTCAGAAAGAGAAAAAGGTAAAAACCCTTTGAATAAAAGAAGAGTTTCTTCTAAAAAGATCATTGATCTAAGAACAAGATTAAAGATCTTCAATAAAAAAGATAATGATAAAGGCATTGCCTTTTTTATCAACCATTGGTTCTGGAATCTTAAAAGATTCTTTTCTTGAATCCAAAATTGGATCAAGATATTAAAACGGTGTCTTGCGCTTGTAAATCTGCACTGTTGCGCTCTCGGGTTGGCGCAAGCCACCAGAGAGCGCCACGTGTCAGCTCCAGAACCACTTGCGCTATGCGCTTTTAAAATAGAGCATTGCTCTCTGAAATTGGCGCAACTCACCAAAGCGCGCCACGTGTCATCTCCAGAACCATTTGTGCTATGCGCTTTTAAAATAGAGCATTGCTCTCTGAAATTGGCGCAACTCACCAGAGCGTGACACGTGTCACCTCCATATGCGCTTACGCTTATTAATTGGCGCAGAGCACCTGACAGGCCACATGGCACTCTGTCAGTGTGATAAATGCTCTGCATTATTTAAAGAAGGGCTGAGCCCAATTAAAAAAGGCCTAACAGGCCTAATAAAATGCAATTCATTATTTTAAAAAAGGGCAGAGCCCAAACAAAGATCTGTCAAACCAAAACAGATGCTCTGCATCATAAAAATAAAGGGACAGAGCCCAAATCAAATAGGCCTTACAGGCCAAAATAAAATGCAGTGTATTATTAAACAGGGAAAAAGCCCTAGCATAGGCCTAATAGGCTGAAGACAAATGAAAATGTTGAACATCTTCAACTGGACTTAGCCCAATCATGGCCGTAAGTCCTCAAATTAAATTGACCAAGCATGACTGCTCCCTTAAATCAATTTGCATCCGGTTTAAGGGTATATCTCCAAACTCCTCTGACACCTATCGTTGTAATCCTTCAACGACGTCAGAGAGGTGACGGGTCCCGACAACCACTCATAACTCATGGACTCAAGCGTCCTTAAACCCCCGGACCCAAGCGTCCTTAAACTCCCGGACTCAAGCGTCCTTAAACTCACGGACTTAAGCGTCCTTAAACCGATGGACCACCACGTCCTTAAACTGGCAATGGACCACCATGTCCCTAAACTGGCGGTGGACCATTATGTCCCTAAACTGGAACAATAGAGCCCCGAAATGCTCTTTTGTCCGATCTAAACGATCCCGTTTAAGTTGATCTTAGCCTCAAATACGGCTAACGTATCCTTAAACCTTCAAACAGACTTTAGTCCCAAATTGGACTATAGATCCCCCAATCAACTTTGGTTCAAACGTACATCTCTGAACTCCTCTGACATCTGTCATTGTAATCCTTCAACGTCGTCAGAGAGGTGATGGGTCCCGACGGCCATACATGAAACGGACCACTGTGTCCCTAAACTGGAATAACAGAGCCTCCAAATTCTCTTTTGTCGGATCTAAACGATCCTGTTAAGTTGATCTTAGTCTCAAATTGGACTAACGTATCCTTAACGAACGTTTAAGTTGATCTTAGCCTCAAACACGGCTAACGTATCTTTAAACTAAAACGCCAAACCCAAATCTAAGCAAATACGGATTTGGACTAATCCACGTCTTACGGGCGACGACGTAAATTAGTCTCCGTATACAATCCACGGGCAACCACAAACAAAACAAACACCCACGACATGAAGTCAAATTCTGGAGAAGGAGAAAGTTGTTACCGTGATACGGTAACGTAATTAACTACAAGGGCTTGCGCCTGCAGGGAAGAGCGTCCCCACAATAAAAACCCCCTCAAGTGAGGGGGAATCTGACAAAGTCTGCTACATCGGCCGCATCCGTCTAAACCTTCGATATACGGTGCCATACATCAACTTGGCATCTTCGGAGAGGTAGACGGATAAAAATATATAGCATCTGCCCCGAATCTCAGGCAAGACGAACCTACGCGGTCGCGTCTCTGTATTCGGAGGGGAACAGATTCTGGCATGCCCGGTGGGACCTTTTCCTCTTTCCACTCCACACTTCGTGTGTCGTGTTTTTCCCGCGATCAAATAATCGCGGTGTGCATGTTTTTGGTTGCCCTTAGGGGAGTGGATATTGAAGCCGGCATTTCGTCTCTATGAAGAATGGCATTTGCTCCTACCCTAGCAACTCAGGCTCTGTCATATTCGGCGGAGTCAAGTATGGGTCACTTACAGCCTCAAATCTCTGCAATCCGGCTATTCAAGAAATCAACGGACATCTTTTTGGGTCGATGCTCCCACCTCCCACCCTCGTTGCCTCAACGCCGATGGAGGAAGTACAGAGGATGTCTGTCGTCCACAGGCAGGCTCCACAAGGCTCCTCAACGCCAATGGAGGCTCCTTCACCGCGTAGGTTCGTCTCCAAATAAAGAGGAAAATGTCCCACCGGGCGTGCCAGAATCTGTTCCCCTCCGAATACAGAGACGCGACCACACATTGACACGGACTAATGCGTCCTTAAACTCGCGGACTAATGCGTCCATAAACTCGCGGACTATTGCGTCCTTAAACTCACGGACTAATGCGTCCTTAAACTCACGGACTAATGCGTCCTTAAACTAGTATTCATCCCCAAAATGGGAATGATGGACCACTATGTCGTTAAACTGGAACAATGGAGCCTAAATGCTCTTTTGTCGGATCTAAACGATCCCGTTAAGTTGATCTTAGTCTTAAATTAGACTAACAAATCCTTAACTAACGTTTAAGTTGATCTTAGCCTCAAATAGGGCTAACGCATTTTTAAACCTTCAAACAGACTTTAGTCCCAAATTGGACTATAGACCCCCTAACCAACTTTGGTTCAAGGGTACATCTCTGAACTCCTCTGATATCTGTCATTGTAATCCTTCAACGTCGTCAGAGAGGTGGCGGGTCCCGACGGCCATACATTCAATGGACCGCTATGTCCCTAAACTGGAACAATAGAGCCTCCAAATGCTCTTTTGTCGGATCTAAACGATCCTGTTAAATTGATCTTAGTCTCAAATTAGACTAACGAATCCTTAACTAACGTTTAAGTTGATCATAGCCTCAAATATGGCTAACGTATCCTTAAACCAAAACCCCAAACCCAAATCTAAGAAAATACAGATTTGGACTAATCCACGTCCTACGGGAGACGACATAAATTAGTCTCCGTATACAATCCACGGGCAACCACAAACAAAACAAACACCCACGACAGGAAGTGAAATTCTGGAGAAGGAGAAAGTTGTTACCGCAATGCGGTAGCGTAATTAACTGCAGGGGCTTGCGCCTGCAGGGAAGAGCGTCCCCACAATCAAAAACCCCTCGAACGAGGGGGAATCTGACGAAGTCTGCTACATCGGCCGCATCCGTCTAAACCTCCGATACATGGTGCCATAAATCAACTTGACATCTTCGGAGAGGTGGAAGAATGAAACCAAATAGCATCTGCCCCGAATCCCAGGCAAGACCTCCATGTCTTGGCCTCCGTTCGGAGGGGAACAGATTCTGGCACGCCCGGTGGAACATTTTCCTCTTTCCACTCCACACTTCGTGTGTCGTGTTCGCGAACAAATCGCGGTTTGCTGTGCTTGCCTGTGGATTCAAGGTACTTAGATTTGGTGTCTTGCTCTGTGCAGAAAACAGAAGATCAATGGCTTCAAACTGCACTACCTGCAACTGCAACTCTCGCTCCGTCCCTGCTGGAGGAGTGACTTACGGGCCCCAGGCAGCCTCCCTTTTCAAGATGGTAGTGGAGCAGGTGACTCAAGCCACCACTAGACTATTCTTCAGGACCATGCGCCCACCAATGAGCTTCAATGTCCTGATGATGTTGCAAGAAGCCCCAAAGAAGTCGGTCTTTGATCGACTTACCACTGCCGCGGCCCCTCTCAACGGGTCGCCCAATTCCACTACCTCAGTTTTCAACAGACTGGGCCAGAACGTCTACAAGCCTGCGATACCTGAATGCGTTATCCCGAAGCGGATAGCCATCCCTGCTCCCGTTCCAAGCAAAATCACCAAGGTTGCTTCCCCTACTCGGAAGTCTGCTTTTGACAGGTTGGCCATCCCCATTCAACGGGCGTCGGTCTTTAAAAGGCTGGTACCAGCGAATTCTGACCAACACAGGGCGCATGAGGAGGTCAACCCTACGGCTAAACCAACTCTATCCGCACGACACGCTCGACGTCGCCACTGGCACCGAGTGAGGAAGGCTGGGGGCAACCCCCCCTCTGGATTTACTCCACCAGCTCCGATGATGGGGATCGAGGCTGCTGTTCTAACCGAGAACAGCTTTGAACTGCTCAATAAAGTGCACAGAAACTCTCCTACTACATTGATGAAGAGAACTCCTTCACCTGTAGAGAATGATACAGAAAATAAGCCGGAGCAACCTCCTCAACGGCTATCCTCTGAAATTTACAAAGTTTGGCGACGTGTCCAAGAGTCAGTGGTCGATCAAGACTATCTCCGCCGACAGAAAAAGATGAAGGTTCAGCAGGAGAGGGACTACTCAAAGTCACAAAAAGTGACAGCCGGATGGGTGCCTGCTGCAACGGCCCCCTCAACGTCGATCACTCAAAAGAAAAGGAGGCCGCAAAAAGCCCCTGTGAGCATGGTGAACCGTAAAAGCGCTGAGCACAAACACCCCAAGTCTGGGGGCATGGTGGTGCACACTGTTTATATGGCTTCCGGAAAGGAGGAAGGCCGTGCTTCGATGGGTCACCGATCGCTTACCGGATTCGTGGCAAAAGCCCAGGAGCAGCAACAGAAGCTTTAGGAAATAATGACAGCAATGGCTGCACTCACAGGGCCAAAAGAAAGCCCGGAGGCATCATCAGAGCAGCGTCACGAACAAGAGACTGATGCTGACTTCTTACTAAAAGTCCTCGATAAGAAGGACAAAGAAGCCGCAAAGCAAGCGGCTAACATAAAACAAATGGCGCACCTCTTCCAAGATATGGTAGGGATGATGTTACAGCCGGACCCTCCGATCGTTGTTGGAGATGACGGAGGGGAGACATCTAATCCTCCTCCGGCTCTTTCAGCAGCCAAGGAAGAAACCATTTCCAAGGCCGCACTGGATGACTATATAGCTCAGCAAATACGGGCTCATCAGGCGAATGAAGCGGCTGCGCAAATTGTTAGAACCGGACGACCTTATCCAAGCTGGTATGACCAAATCAGTTACCCTCCGGGATATACGATCCCTAAGTTCCACGTATATAAAGGGACAGGGAATCCACATCAGCATGTCGCTCAATTCAGGGCCTTATGTGGCAACACGGGAGGCGACGACAAACTGTTGCTTCGCCAGTTCGTCGGCAGCTTAGCAGAAACAACCTTTGAATGGTATTCGGAGCTACCTAACGACTCTGTTAAAACATTTGCGGAGATGGAGCTACTGTTTACACAGAGATTCGTGAGTGCTAATAGACGCACCCTGATAACAACACTGATTAATGCCAGGATAAGGCCAGGCGAAACGTGGGTCCAATACACAACACGATTGCGGAACCTATGGTCAAAATGCGAACAACGCATAGAAGAGGCTCCTGCAGTAGGCATGTTCGTAGGCGCGCTTGATCCGCAAGAGACCATCTCGCAATTCATGATGTTCTTCTGGCCGACCGCCTTCCATGCCTTGATCGACAAATTAGCCCAAATGGATTAGATGGGCCATGGACCGTCTCCTCCAAAACCGGATTATCGAAATGAGAAGGGGAAAGGGAAGGCGATCGTCGTCGCCAATGCTCGGCAACAGCCGAGCAACTTGAAGCCGGTTGTCCGTAAAAATAATATGCGTCCACGCGTATCCCTCCAGGAGAAACTAGGACGTCCTTACTCGTTTCCTCAAAATAAAACGAGAAGACTGTTCGAGCGGGCACTGCGCAACAGGCTCATCAATCTGCCAGATCCAAGACGCCCATTGCAGCCAAACGACGTCAACGATCCCAATTACTGCACTTACTTCCAAGTATTGGGCCACCCGATCGAAAAATGCTATGTCTTCAAAAACTGGATTGGAGACCAATACCAACAGGGCAAGTTCGCGTTGTCCGAAAACTGGAAGGTGAGCCCGCCACAACCACATGCCCCTAAAAAGATGGACATGCCGGGGGCATCGTGCTCATTCATAAGGAAACCCCATCGACCGAAAAGTCAGTAAACTAGAGATTCGCCTTAAATACGGCGACATTGGACCACTATGTCCTAAAACTGGCGGAAGACCGAAACGTCGTTAAACTAACGATGGACCACTATGTCCTAAAACTGGCTGACGGACCGAAACGTCCTTAAACTAATGACGGACCACTACGTCCTAAAACTAGCTGCTAACCGAGATGTGGATAAAATATGGTGGATCGCGACATCCCAAAGCCGATACAAAGAAAAAGGAATAAAAAAAATAAAAAAAATTAATAAAGACGGTATGTCCATAAGCGAAATGGGCACGGATGAAAACCCGAAAGGGCTCCGTGAGTAAAAACAGTAGGGCTACCGGCGAGTGTTCGTGAAAACCCGAAAAGGCGCGACCTCGTTAGAAAAAAGAATAAAAAGAATAAGATAAAAAGACTAAAGACGGTATGTCCATAAGCAAAATGGGCACGGATGAAAACCCGAAAGGGCTCCATGAGTAAAAACAGCAGGGCTACCGGTGAGTGTTTATGAAAACCCGAAAGGGCGCAACCTCATTAAAAGACACCTACAGGGTCCTCTCGGCCTTGTAAGGAGAAACCACCCGTGTGAGATCCTTACGACTTACAAGGGAGCAACACACTTAGGGATCCTCACGATTCCTAAGGAGAAATTACACTTGCGAGATCCTCACGATTCGTAAGGAGAACTCTCTTATGGGACCCTCACGGCTCATAAGATTTGAAAGTCTTAAGTTAAAGAGACCAGAACCTGTTCTTAAGCAACCCCCACAACCTTCGATATTGCCCTACAAGTGGCTCAATACTGACCCTTGTATACAATCCATGGGCGCGAATAAACATCTCCCTAACCAAGTCCCACCCGTGAATAGGGATATGTTCGCACGGTGAACAACCCTCGTGAGTCCTCTCGACTTATAAGGGGAAAACCCTCTTGTAAGATCTTTACGACTTACAAGAGATCATGCGCTTGGGAATCCTCATGACTCCTAAGGAGAAAACACACCTACGAGATCCTCACGACTCGAAGGAAGAAATACCTTTATGAGACCCTTATGGCTGATAAAGTCAAAAGCCTTAGTCGACATGACCCTAACCCTGTTTACTAAGCTACCTTTGTTCGATATCGACAGAGGAAAATGATGATTCGCTCCTGGCAATATTCCAGTTGTAGCGGTGCTGATACTGAAATCGGTGTCTAATCTCGAGCTTGCAGCGAAAAGCCAGCAAGTCGCACATGCATATGAAATAGCCGAAATGATGGGGCAACTTGCAACAAAATCAGCAAGTAAAAATATACGCATGCAAAGTAGCCGAAATGATTGGGCGACTCGCAATAAAAAGCAGCGAGTAAGAACAAAACAAATAGCTGAAATGATTGGGCACCGCGAAAAATAGCCGAAATGATTGGGCAATCGCGACCTTCGCGATACAAAAGCTGAAATGATAGAGCATCGCGGAAAGAAATAAAGAAAAATGAAATTTATGCCCTACAGGTGTGATCACATCGATCCCTGTATACCATCCAGGGGCGCAAACAAAGAAGGAATCACGCCTTCCCTCCTCAGGCTCCATCAGAAAGAGAGCCAAGTATCGACGGTCACATCTGCATCCCAAAAAGCCAACAACAGCGTTCCTCCTTATGCCAGCAAGGCACGGAAGCGACACAACGAAACGGAGCCACGACATAGTCCTTAGTTCCAAATCTCGACGGTTCACAGACAATCTAGAGACCATCTCAGCATTCGTCTCATTACAGCATATGCAATGTCAACGACGACATTCCCTCGCAATCCAGCACGATGCAGATGCAACGTCAGCGAAAGACCTCATGGTCGAAACAAAGCGGAGTGACGGCAAAATCCCAGCTCCACCTCAGCATTCGTCTCGTTACAGCGGACACGATGTCAACAACGACGTTCCTTCGCGGTCCATCAGGACGCAGATGCAACGTCAACAAAAGACCTCATGGTCGAAACAAAGCAGAGCGACGACAAAATTCCAGCTCCACCTCGGCATTCGTCTTATTACAGCAGACGAGATGTCACTACGGCGTTCTTCCTCCAACAGAATCCGGACACGCCAAAGAAAATGAAGCAAATGCCAAATTCCTAGCTTTAGAGTCTTGACGGTAACTCATATAAAACTTAAAAGACTAGTGGAGATCATCCCACATCAGCGCGGAATGGTCACCACCTCGGCGTTCGTCTCGATACAGCAGACAAAATGTCACTACAGAGTCTTTCCTCCAATAGGATTCGGACACGTCAAAGCAAACGAAGCGAAGGCCAAATTCCTAGCTTCAGGGTCTTGATGGCAACTCATATAAAACCTGAAAGACTATCGAAGATCATCCCACGCCAGCACGGAGTGGTCACCATCTCGACGTTCGTCTCGATACAGCAGACGAGATGTCACCACAAGCGTTCTTCCTCCAGCAGGACTCAGACGCCACATCACCAAGCGGAGCCACGGCAAAATCCCTAGTTCCGAACATCGACGGTTCACCAACAACCTAATGACAACTGCGACATTCGTCTCGATACAGCAGACGTAATGCCAAGAAACGAAGCGAAGGCCAAATTCCTAGTTTCAGGGTCTTGACGGCAACTCACATAAAACCTAAAAGACTATTGGAGATCATCCCATGCTAGCGCGGAGTGGTTATGACTCATCGGGGCTCTCTAAAATGAGCATAACCTCAAGTAAAAAGCGGCATGGCAAAATTCCTAACGCTTGCTCTTCCGACGGTCAAACTGCCTAGGAGAATTGCTTGAAGACGTCTTGTCCAGCCCCCGAAGGGATCAGAGACACGACAGTCGCAAGGCTACTCGAACAGCAAGATTGCCTATCGAGGAATACATCAGCCAACGCGACAGTAAGACGGAAAAAATCCTAGTACCACAGACCCTAACGGACCTTTGTCGTAAAGAGCAGAGGTTAACTGTGATGTTAGGATATCCTTGCGAGAAATGCTCGATTCATCTCGACTCGTAAGAAAAAGCCTTAGGCAATCGGGATAAGAACCGGTTTCCTAAGCACTGGGGCCCTGCAAGCCGATCCAAAATGAACACTTGCCTACTATTCATAAACCACACTCTCCAAAGTCGAACCTCGACAAGGAGGGAAACAATCACTTATGAGTCCTCTCGACTTGTAAGGGAGAAAATTCTCTTGTGAGATCCTTACGACTCTCAAGAGAAAACGCACTTAGGAGTCCTCACGACCCCTAAGGAGAAAATTACACCTACGAGAACCTCTCGACTCGTAGGGAGATTAGTCTTTATGAGACCCTCACGTCTCATAAAGTTGAAAAGTCTTAGTTGACAGATCCTACCCCTGTCTCCTAAGCCATCACTATCTTATAAAGAGTTCAAGATTAACTGTTATCTACCATCTATGGGTCACACTTGCCGAAGCAACACGCCACTGAAATGGAGAAGTTACTCATGAGCATATAAACTACTGCACGCCAGAGTAAAACATAAAGGAATAGAAGGGTACGGCTCATGGAGCTGAGGGTTTGGGACTATACCCCTTAAGAGTCGAGATTTGAATCAATGATAAATGACGACGCTTGTGTCCGCTCGTTATCTTCTCAGATCAAGATTCTGAAAATTATATACCAGCCCGAAACTGGCCATACACTATGAATTACTCTGCACTACTTCACCCACGTATATACTTACGTGGGCAAACCAGTGGGGGGCATTTGCTCCCGCCAAAAATTTCTGCACAAAAGAGCCCAAGGCATCAAATGGCAGCGTACGCTTAAGAAAATGTGAACCTGTATTTTCCGGGCTGTATTTTGACAAACTCTTGAATGAGAAATAGCTAAATTCTGATGGTATTGAAAGCATCTCAAAAAAACCTTCGATTTGATATATTATGGGCCTCATAATTCATTCAGGATCAAAAGTTATGAGCAAATGTCTATGCACATGTGATCTAAGGAAGAAGATGCGAACCAGTATTTTCCGAGTTGTATTTTGACAAACTCCGGAATGAGAAACGGCTAAATTCTGATGGAATTGAAAGCAACTCGAAAAAACCTTCTATTTGAAATATTATGGGCCTCATAATTCATCCGAGATCAAAAGTTATGAGCAAATGTCTATGCACATGTGATCTAAGGAAGAAGATGCGAACCAGTATTTTCCGAGCTATATTTTGACAAACTCCGGAATGAGAAACAGCTAAATTTTGATGTTGTCAAAAGTGTCTCAAAAAATCCTTCGATTTGATATATTATGGGCCTCATAATTCATCCGAGATCAAAAGTTATGAGCAAATGTGCTATGCACGTGTAATCTAAAATAATGCTCTACTACATGGGGAATGCTTTTTTTAGTCCCACATCGGGAAAAGGAGAGATGGCTTCTCTACCACTCCCATATAAATAATAGGGGATACCTCTTAGAAAGGACAGAGTTCAATCCTCAAAGGATTCAATACTCAAAGGAGCTTAGTTCTCCATAGGAGCATAGTTCTCTATATATAGAAGCCCTGCTTCTCCTCATAATGCGCATGTGCGCTACGTGCAACGCATGTGTGCCTGCCACACGCGCACCACGTGAAACGCACGTGCGCACCACATGAGAACATGTAATAATATTAAAAGGAGTTTAGTTCTCCATATATAGAAGCCCTGCTTCACCTCATAATGCGCATGTGCGCTACATGCAACGCAAGTGTGCCCGTCACGCGCGCACCACGTGCAACGCACGTGCACACCACATGAGAATATTCAATAATATTAAAAGGAGAGTCGTTCTCCATAGGAGATTGCTCCCCCATAATGCGCATATGCGCAAGCTCCATGTGCGCTACGTGCAAATATTACCGCCTAACACGTGCGACGGACGTGCGCCCAACACGTGCGACGCACGTGCGCGAACGCAAAGAAGCCTTTCTCAGCAGCGAGAAGCTTAAGCTCCAGCCTGTTCTTCCCCCCTAATAAGTGAGACATGGTTCAAAGGGTACATCCCTCTACACCTTCGATATATGGCACTGTAATCTCTCAGTGTCGTCGGAGATATGGTGGGTCCCAACGACCAATGATCCTTCTTTCTAAAATAAAAAAAAGAATAGATATACAGAGATACAGAAGAGAGAGAACCCTCTAAAAACTTTGAGAAAAACACAAAGAGAAGAAAAGGCAAGCCTTTGAAGAAAGAAGATCATCTTCTTCATCTTTAAAGGTAAAGAATTTGATTCTTGAAGAGCAGAGATGAAAACACCTCACAAAAAGAAGAATCTCTTCTAAAAAGATCAAAGATCTAAGAACAAGATCAAGATCTTCAATAAAAAGAAAAAGATCAGAAAGTTCTAATCACAAAAAATTAAAAGTAGTAATTTACTTCATTCTTAGATCTTTTGATCTATATAAAGGCACAACCTTTTGATGAACCATTGGTTCTTGAATCTTGAGGTAGAACCTTTTTTGAGAAGACAAATAAACTGTTTCTTTGATCTTAATTGGATCAAGATGCGCTCTGCGCTTTTGTACAGTGCCTTGCGCTTTTGAACTGCGCACTGCGCTCTTGGATTGGCGCATAGCACCAAGGCACGCCACGTGTCAGCAGCGCACTGGCGCGCGCACTGCGCTAACAGACTTGCGCTTAGCGTAGAGCGTGACACGTGTCACCTCCACATGCGCTAGCGCCTTGCGCTCTTTAATTGGCGCAAAGCGCCAGATAAGACACGTGGCGCACTGTCAGACCATTAAAATGATATGCATTATTAAAAAAGGGCAGAGCCCAAGTGTTCACACCATAATATTGCATTATTATATTCCCCATTCTTATTCTTTTTGTAAATAAACAGGTGCTTTTGACGCATGTCTGCTACATGTTACAGGTTGCAGGCTTTGGACAGAAAACAGTGAAGACGATGTAAAGACGATGAAAAGTGAGACTTTAACCAACAAATAGGAGGATCTTAATCAAGCCTACATTAAGATCAGTTCATAAAACAAGGTCTAAGATCGCGAAGCGAACGGTTAAAGTCCACTACAATGTTCACTGGAAATCTGGAAGAAAACCAGAAGCCCAAATGGAAAAAGATATATAGAACTAAGTAGCCCAAGATGACAAGAACCCAGCCCAGAAGTTGCAGAGCCCAATTCTTTCTTTTGGCCGCGGAACCGCGGCCAAACCAGGCCTTGGGCCGCGGTTCCGCGGTGGTCTAGGGGGATTAGGAAATAAAAATTCTACCATATTTCTTGTGCGGCGCTGACTAGTCAACCTAGGGCTATTTTTGTAATTGTAGACATGCGGATCAAATTGTAACCTAGGGTTTCTATTTCCTATAAATAGAACTCTAAAGCTTGTAATTTCTTATGCCTCCCTTCATTAATAAATTTCAGCATTCTTTTGGAGAGCATCATTTTTTTGTAAATTCTTTATTTTCTGCCCTAGGTTAATTTTCTATTCTTGCCCTAGATAAATTTAATTCCTTGCCCTAGTTAATCTTTTATTCTCCGCCCTAGATAAATGTATTTTAATTCCCTAATGAGTGAGTAGTCTCCTCGCTTGTTAGGGTTAGATCTGGGGAAGGTTTGAGAGACGAAGATCTCTCATCCCCTTTCTTGCCCATCATATATTTTCATAGGACTATGCATACATACACATACCGCTCCCTACGGCACCCTATCACTCGAGGTAGCGGTGATACCGTAGTATAAAAGCCCGGTTGTGATGTTTTCCATGGAGCTTAGGGTAAGGATTGATAAAGGAAGTACAAGAAACTAGAGGAAGAAAACATCTTCCCGATGATTCTAATCCCTCTTATTAATAATTACCATAACACCTAATTAGATCTTTATATGGGTATAGAAAGCGGTGAGATTTATAGACTTTCCAAACTTAACCTAGACCTAACCTTAGCAAGACTTAGATATAGATTAATTTAGTTTTTAGATTTAATAATCAATCCGACACCCATCGGAATTAACTCGTAAGAGCGACTAGAAAATTCACAAAATCCCTGTGGACCGACCCGTACTCACCGGCTAGCTGCAAAGCGACGCCGTTCTTGATTGCGGTTTAGAAATAGTTTTTGACATACGAATCAAATGGCGCCGTTGCCGGGGATGGCGTAGAACTTTCCTTTTTGCGATTTCGGGTTAATCTTAAAATTAAAAAATCATAAAAATCTGAAAAAACACAAAAATTATAAAAATATATCTATTGTTATTCTTGGAAAGGGATACTTTGTTGTTTGAATTTTTGCAGGATATACAAAATCAGATCTGGAAATTTCCAGAAAGTAAAACAGAAAACGAGATATCGGAACAGAAGGGATTTTAAACAAAAGAAAGGCAGAAAAATTTTGGAACCTTAAAACCCCTACCCCGCCGCGTTTCCGCGTCCAAAACCTGCCTTAGGCCGCGGAAACGCGGCCGTCTTGTCGAGTTGATGCACAGAAAAAATTTTGGGGATCTGCACCGCTTAGACCGCCGCCCTTCCGCCGCGGTAGACCCCCTTTGACCGCGGAAACTCGCCCTTTTGGTGACATCATCCTCTGCAATTTGACCTGTAAGCTCCTCTGCAAATTTTAAAATATTTTCTGAAAAATGCCTGCAGGATTTCGTGCGCTATAAAAATATATCCGCTTCCAAATAACAATCTTGTGCAGGACTTTTGGGCCCCGCTTGAAATAAAATTGATTGCAAGTAATATTTTGTTGTTGCAAATCTTTTCTCTAAAATCTTTTCGCAACAAAATTTTTCCAAAAAAAGAGAAAAAGAATAAAAATAAAAAGGACAAATTTTATTAGAAACTTGCAAAATTTTTGGCCGCAATTAGATCCTTGCACCAACCAACTTTCCTTCTTTCCCCCTTTCTTCTAACATGGGTACCCCACATAATAAATCACTTGCCGAACTTTGGTATCCCGAACCTAATTTTGCGTCGTACGTCAATTTGTTCGGACAATTTAAAGACGATCCTTCCTTGCCTAAAATATCTTTGAAAGATCAAATAGAGGCGTCTAGGAGAAACAGTTTGACTTTTCAACCCACTTTGTGTCAACCAAGTCAACCTTTACCACCTACATATGTTGATACCACTTCTTCAAGTCCTTCTGTCACTCCTAAGCCGATGTCCATTGCTGAGCATATTGCTCAATCTCGCAGTCGATCTTTCATCCCTCTCCACTCATCTAGTTCTAGGGATCCACACGACTTTTCACCTTTTTATCCACATGTGGACCCTACCCCTGTCCAACCACCCACTTCCTACCAGTCTTACCCGACCATTCCACCCTCACTAGACACTGTTTCTACACAGCCATTAGGGAGTTTCACATATCCAACCAATTTTGAATCTTTTACCGAAACCCCCTCACAACCTAAGTCTAGTTTGGAAGAGTCATTGGATGCGTACATTGCAGTAACAAATAAAATGACTAGGAATGTGGAAGTGTCCGTGGCCGCCCTTATGCAACCTGCTGAACCGTAGCTAGTTTCCCGCTAGCTCAAAATTTTTCAATGTATGAGGCGGCAGTTGAACAGAATGAGAATGAGAGAGGATTTTAAAATCAAACCTACCCTTACCCAATTGAAGCCCACAACTCCAGTTTTTCATCGAATGTCCTAAATGATTTATTAGTTCAAAATAAAAATGAGTTGTGTGATTTTGTAGTGTCTGATTTGCCAAATTATGAAGAACCCCTTTCGAGTGAAACTGCACCTAATCCGTTTGACCTTTACACCTCCACTCTAGAACCTAAATCGATAAATATCCATACTTTTGATGAGGTGTCTAAAGAAATTGATTTTCACTTGATTGAGGATATAGACGTCGGGAATATTTCGGATGATGAACCTGTCGATTTAATTGAAATTTTATGTTCAAATCATCCTCCTGAGTTATTAAATGTTTCTCTCGAATCCCATATGCGTCTAGATTTTGATGATAATGGCATGGATGAGTTAAATATTGAGGATAGTATTGAGGAGAGTTTTGAGAATAATATTGAGGTTGAATCATTTTTGTTTGATGTGTATGATTTTCCAATTCATCTTCCTGAACCTTTGACTGTTATATCACCCTCCCTCCTTCCCATCGTTCCGACCCCGCTTGAAGACTGTGAGCTTGAAACCTTTTCCTTTGAATCTGACACAGTTCTCACAGATGATAACACCTACGAATGTTTCACTTTTTCGGACGATGTTGATGACTCACCGTCCGATTTTGAGTCCTTTATATTTTTAGATGGGTTAGTTGAACCATCAGACTCGGTTGCTTACAGTAGTTTCGAACCATTAATGGAATCTTTCAAGTTCGAGACAGATTACTACGGTGAGAATGAGACTATCCCTAATTCGCTCCCTTTCTTCCTTCATATCGTTCCGACCGTACAAGAGACCGTTACGCTGTCATCTCCAATACCAAGTTCGGCGTACCCATGCCTTCTTGCGAAGCTTGAGGGATTTGACCCCATTTCTTGACGGGTTGATAGGTTAGCGCAATCGCTTATAACACATCGGTCATTACATATTGCGCTAATTTATTCACTCGATTTATACCCTCAAGATCGCGCGACCCTTCTTTCTCCTTTCCAGCCTTCTTCTCCCCCACCGAGACCATATTTTACCATTCTTCTTTCCACACGGTCTCGCGTGTTTCTCATTTTCTTGCACCAACTATACCAATACCACGATAAGATTTTTGAATGGTTGGTGCTAACCTTTGGCTTGTGTAAGGCCAAGCTTAAGTTTGGGGAGAACCTTGTTGTATATATGTATATATTTTTTGTTTTCTTTTTCTATAAAAAATAAAAAAATTTCAAAACATTAAAAAAATATTTAAAAAATTATAAATAAATAAACAGGGGAGTATTGGCATTTTGACCCTCTTGGTTTAGCATAACAGTGAGGACACTGTCAAGTTTAAGTTTGGGGGTATGCTCGGTACGTCTTCTTTGTTCGCATTCATTTGTACATATTTTTGCACTTGCATACTTATTTGAAAACCCATAAAAATTGAAAATTTCAAAAATTATAAAAATTAATGTATTCAATTTTGGCTAATTAACTTGAGTTTGACAAATAGGTTAACTGGCTAGGAACAACTAGATCTTAGACTTAGTAAGTTAAAAACCCTAAAAATAACATTCCTTAAAGTTTAACGGTAGAAAGTATATGCCTTGTAGTTTATTTAGAAATAGGCAAATTTTGGGTTCACTTCTTGGGCCAAGTCGAAACAAGGGAAGAGCATTGATGTTCTTATTAGAGTATAAGTTTAAAAAATAGCTCCTAGCTTAAGTCTAGATTCTGAAAATGTATACCCTACAATTTGCACAATCAAGCACCTTGAAACTTGGAATAGTAGAAGAGACCTTGAAATGCTCTTGTCTAAAGTCCTTAGTACGAAGAAAATAAAAGAAAAGAAAAAGTGAATAAAGAAAAGAAAAAAATGAACACTGGTTTTTGTGATTACTTAAGGTTGTAAAAAATAGAAAAATATTTAGCGAGGGTGCTTCATAACCTAGTGCCTTAGACCAACTGGTTTGGGAGTCACTGCTAAAGCCTTGGGTGTTATAAGACTAGGATTTACGCTTTAAAGTGCAAACACATCTTGTAATCGGTTGTTGGTACCTCAAGAAGTATTAACGATCGCATGAAGGATGTGTAAGCAAAAATTCAATTAAAAATTCACCAACTAAGAAGTGCTTTGGACAACGGACGAGAGTATGATTGCTTAATTTGAATTTCCAAGTGTAAGGGTGATCTATACACATACGTAGGGGTATGTGATTGGAATTTAGATAAGAGAGAGGAATGAAGAATAAAACTTGTATCTTTAGTAGAGTTGATAGAAATTCCTAAGTGGAGATGGAACTCTAGAAGGAAAACTTAAGAAATGCCGAAAGCTAAGTAAATCTATAGAACATATATAATCTTAAGTTAAATGATGAGGAAGCATGAAGAATATGGGTGGATAATTTACAAGTAGAAGATAATAGAATTCCTTGTTAGAAAACCTAATTGGAGAACAAAAGTCGAAAGGCCGAATTGATAGGATTTTGTGGGTGTAATCCGCTGAAAACCCTCAGGAGACAACACTCCTCCTACTAGGGACACCTAGAGGTTTAACGGCTTGTTGCACGTGCTCAGTGCAATCGCGTTTCCCTGCGAAAGTGTGGTTAGGATTTTAGTGAATAAAAATAAGTTTGCTCGAGGACGAGCAAAAGATAAGTTTGGGGGTATTTGTTCTCACCATAATATTGCATTATTATATTCCCCATTCTTATTCTTTTTATAAATAAATAGGTGCTTTTGACGCATGTCTGCTACATATTACAGGTTACAGGCTTTTGGACAGAAAACAGTGAAGACGATGAAAAGTGAGATGTTAACCAACAAATAGGAGGATCTTAATCAAGCCTACATGAAGATCAGTTCACAAAGCAAGGTCTAAGATCGCGAAGCGAATGGTTAAAGTCCACTACAATGTTCACTGGAAATCTGGAAGAGAACCAGAAGCCCAAATGGAAAAAGATATATAGAACTAAGTAGCCCAAGATAACAAGAACCCAGCCCAGAAGTTGCAGAGCCCAATTCTTTCTTTTGGCCGCGGAACCGCGGCCAAACCAGGCCTTAGGCCGCGGTTCCGCGGTGGTATAGGGGGATTAGGAAATAAAAATTCTACCATATTTCTTGTGCGGCGCTGACTAGTTAACCTAGGGCTATTTTTGTAACTGTAGATATGCGGATCAAATTGTAACCTAGGGTTTCTATTTCCTATAAATAGAACTCTAAAGCTTGTAATTTTTTATGCCTCCCTTCATTAATAAATTTCAGCATTCTTTTGGAGAGCTTCATTTTTTTGTAAGTTCTTTATTTTCTGCCCTAGGTTAATTTTCTATTCTTGCCCTAGATAAATTTAATTCCTTGCCCTAGTTAATTTTTTATTCTCTGCCCTAGATAAATGTATTTTAATTCCCTAATGAGTGAGTAGTCTCCTCGCCTGTTAGGGTTAGATCTGGGGAAGGTTTGAGAGACGAAGATCTCTCATCCCCTTTCTTGCCCATCATATATTTTCATTGGACTCTATGCATACATGCACATACCGCTCCCTACGGCACCCTATCCCTCGAGGTAGCGGTGATACCGTAGTATAAAGGCCCGGTTGTGATGTTTTCATGAAGGTTAGGGTAAGAATTGATAAAGGAAGGACAAGAAACTAGAGGAAGAAAACATCTTCCCGATGATTCTAATCCCTTTTATTAATAATTACCATAACACCTAATTAGATCTTCATATGGGTATAGAAAGCGGTGAGATTTATAGACTTTCTAAACTTAACCTAGACCTAACCCTAGCAAGACTTAGATATAAATTAATTTAGTTTTTAGATTTAATAATCAATCCGATACCCATCGGAATTAACTCGTAAGAGCGACTAGAAAATTCACAAAATCCCTGTAGACCGACCCGTACTCACCGGCTAGCTGCAAAGCGACGCCGTTCTTGATTGCGGTTTAGAAATAGTTTTTGACATACGAATCACCAAGTAAAAGCCTAACAGGCCAAACATAAATGCTATGCATTTAATTACAGAGCCTAATGCTATGCATTGTAAAAGGGCAGAGCCCAAGGAAAAGCCTAATAGGCAGAACATGAATAAAATGTTGAACATTTTCAAATGGACTTAGCTCAATTCTGGTCATAAGTCCTCAATTTAAATTGAACTGAGCACAACCGCTCTTCCAATCAATTTACACCCGGTTCGAGGGAACATCTCCGAACTCCTCTGATATTTGTCGTTGTAATCCTTCAACATTTTCAGAGAGGTGATGGGTCCTGACAGCCATACATTCCACAGACTACAATGGACCACCATGTCCTTAAACTGGTAATCGACCGCAATGTCTTTAAACTAAATATTAGAGCCCAAATGCTCTTTTGTTGGATATAAATGATCCTGTTAAGTTGATCTTAGTCTGGAAATTAGACTAACGTGTTCTTAACAAACGTTTAAGTTGATCTTAGTCCAAAAATGAGACTAACGTATCCTTAAACCAAAACCCCAAACCCAAATCTAAGAAAATACGGATTTGGACTAATCCACGTCCTACGGGCGACAACACAAATTAGTCTCCGTATACAATCCACGGGCAACCGAACACAAAACAAACACCCACGACACGAAATGACCAGCCGGAGAAGGAGAAACTTGTTACTGCGGTGTGGTAGCGTAATTAACTGCAGGGGCTTGCGCCTGCAGGGAAGAACGTCCCCACAATCAAAAACCCCTCGAACGAGGGGGAATCTGACGAAGTCTGCTACATCGGACGCATCCGTTTAAACCTTCGATACATGGTGTCATAAATCAACTTGGCATGTTCGGAGAGGTGGACGGATAGCACCAATTAGCATCTGCCCCAAATCTCAGGCAAGACGTTCTGTCTTACGCGTCTTTCGGAGGGGAACAGTCGGTTGTATGTGATATAGACGGATTATTAAATCAAGTGTTGATTTCATAATTTAATATATAATTATTTATTTGATATATTAACTTACATTAACTAATATTAGCTCACTTAACCATTTCTTTTTCTCACTTGTGCATACATGATATATATGTGATATATATTAATGTATCATGCTAGGTTACATATGCAACTTGTGTGTATGAGACTTACACCATGCTTAGGGTTAATGTTAAGGTTTTATTTATTGTTAAGTAATTCAAAATCATTTGGAATTAGTCATGGTTGAGCTTGGAAGAAGCTTGTAAATCATTGACTTAGTCCACTTGTTTTTGTCTTGCTTAAGATATTTGTTAACCTAACCATTATTAACTTAGCTATGGTTTTGTAACGTTTTAGAAATCGTTATGTGAATTTTTCCGTTTTTGGGTAAAATTGTCGGTATTTTCTGTTTTAAACCGACTGTGATCAAACGACCATATAGACTTGCCAGCACCTAGTGTAGCTAAAATAAAGCTAGTGCGCATGTTTTGGGGTTATATGGGACGTTTTGGTTCAATTTGAATTTTTCCCAATTTTAATATTATTTAATGCGGTATTCACATTTTGGGAAATCTCTCTTTTGTGATCTTTTCTTTCTCTTATGCTTGAGTTAACCAAAACCCACATAATATCTAGATATTTGTATGGGTTTTTGATTTAAACTTAAAAGGAAAAGGAAAAGAAAAAGGAAAAGAAATAGAAGAGATGCATGAATGTGGTGTGAATGCATTTATGAGCATTTATCATAGGAAATTGCTAGGAAACTCTCCCCACTTCCTCCTTGGCCGAGCCCTCCCTCTCTCTTCTGCCCTTAGCCATTTCTTCTCCTTTTTGCAACAATTCAAAGCTCTTTGAATCTTTAAAATTCCAAAATAAATCACAAAAATCACATCTTTGATTACTTTAGCATCTTGGAGCTAGGAAAGCTTGGATCTTTGTGTTCTTGAGGCTAGGTAATGATCTCTATCTCTTCTTTTTATAGTTTTTGTGCTTTGCAGCTAGTTAGTTTCAGTTTAGATAGTGTATTGTTTAGTTTGGTGCAATATATCGTATTTTAGTGTCGGGTTGCGATATCTGTGACTTGCTGTGACCCGGAATTTTTACTAGAAAACTAAACAACTTAGTTGTGATGTACCAGTGAACCTAAGACCTCACCCGAGACATAAGACCCACCCCACCGGCCGGGGCCGGCGACCTTCTAGACGAATTCCGGTAAGATCGGCAAGGGTTTGGAGTTGGGGTGTGGGTTTTTCTGGGTAGGTGTCTACTGTGGTTTGGGTGTATTTGGTCTTGTTTGTTTGTTTAGTTTTCACTGTATGCAAAATCTGGGATCACTTAGGTAGGTTGTAGTGTTTTTTGTTCGTGCGATTCGTTATACGACACGGATCGTGCACTTTGTGTGGTTTTGCTCTTAAGTTGTTTTCGTCGTGTCGCTATGCACGTTAGCCACAATACGAACACTTAAGAGGATGTTTTGTGTTGTTGTGTCGGTTAAAAGTAGTGTGTGCGTGTTTTGAGTCTATTATTAATATATGCTTGCTTTATTGTTTTGATGTGGTAGGTTCACAGGCGGGCACTACGTACACTGCTGCAAAGGGAAAACAGGTGGTTGGCTACACTTAGCTAGGAGTGTTGGTGAGTAGATTTAACATCTACAGGGGAATCGCCCGCATGGCGTTATGCGTCTGGGCTAGAAATGTTACTTTTGTCGCACATTCTATGTCAGATTTAGAATTGCGCATTTACCCTACTGCTTAGTAAATTGTTGTGCTTGGACTAGTATCTTTAGGACACTGCACTATTATTGACGGCTCATATTGCACGAGCACTGATTGTATGTCACACACACCGTCAATAATTGCCATGTCACGCACAACCCACATATAGAAATGATATTGTCTGGTTAGGGACATTGAGACATTGATTCATATTTCTTATCATATATGACATATAGCATACCTGTATACCTATATGCTTACACATATGTTTTGACATGCTAGTTACCTGTATACCTATAGGGTATCGTACCATTAGCGATAGGTACATACACACCTAAGGACATAGCTACAGGTGTACTTTTCATTTCATACTTCAGTTATACCTGGAGGGTATATCAGATCATTACTAATAGGTAGATACTTACATTTTCTGCTATACCTTCTTGTGTTCACAAATATCTGGCTATAGCTACGTATTTACTCTTATTATTGTATTATTACGAATTGGAGATATTAGGAACCGCAAGATATTTATATTAACTGGTTGTTGTTAATTAGCGGCTTTTCCTTTATACGCTTACATTACAGTTTTATGTTGCGTATACTTTATTCATGGATTTTCGCATTGAGATATGTATTTTTCATGATATTTTCTGGATTTGGGGATCGTGGGAGTTCAAGAAATTATGCATTATTTGAAAAACCTGGTTTCCCTTGATATGATATTTCAGCAGCCAGCATGAGATTTATCGGTTCGGATATATATATCCCACGTGAGGCAAGGAGGGATCCGTGTGCGGGTACATGGTGGGGCTCGGAGGTACCCCGGGGCAAGAATCTCAGTGAGGAGATGAGTTAGTGGGGGAACCATACTTTCCGGTGACATTACCAATGACTCGGCGGTTATCATGGGGATACCGACGGGAGTCATGTGCGTATGGATACGTCGAGAGGCGAGGGTCAGAGCTAGGCACTCGAGTTTTCGGGATAGCGTATGATACGTATCTATCACGGGGCTAGTCATGGAGACAACACTTGATAGATCAGCATTTCTGTGTCAATGCTTGACACATTGGTTTCATGATATTTCTTCTTATTTCTTTGTATATATAACAGAGGATTAGGCCGCTGTTATATATGCCCTTACACCAATATTAGTGGAATGGGACGCTAATATATGTGTATTGACATTAATTATATAGATCATCAAATTTATTCATGAAAATATACCTAGAATGTAAAGGACTCATTGACATTGGATTTAGGACATTTGAGAATTCACTTGATATTGTACACACGAGATATGTGAGATCTACTTGATGTTGTACATTCGAGATATGTGAGATATACTTGATATTGTACATACGGAATATGTGAGATCTACTTGATGTTGTATATTCGGGATATACGAGATGTGCTTGATATTGTACATACGGGATATGTGAGATGTACTTGATATTGTACATTAAGGATATATGAGATTTACATGATATGAGAGCCAATTTGGGGGCTAATTTGTGGAAATTGGGAATTTGACTGTCTTGTTGGATTTTGGTCCTACCACGAGGTTAGGATTTTCATGGAAATGACATGTTACATTCCATACTCTACTTTTACTGTTTATGCACTGCTTCATGCATTAGTGTACCTGTTAGAGTACCTTCCATGACTGTTGCATTTACATACCTTTATTCATATCATTTCTTCATGTATTAGTAGTACCGTTATAGTACCTTACATGATGCTGCATTCAGATTGTCATATTATTACCGCTTCATGTGTAGTTGTACCTTTCATGATTATTGTATTACATTTGACTATTCATTGATACTAAATGCTTATGTTAGATTCACGCTGTACGTGCATACTCGCGATTACCTGCATATGTTATTTACTATTCACGAGT
Organism: Agapanthus africanus; assembly: GCA_030015575.1. Classification (NCBI taxonomy): domain Eukaryota; kingdom Viridiplantae; phylum Streptophyta; class Magnoliopsida; order Asparagales; family Amaryllidaceae; genus Agapanthus; species Agapanthus africanus. Next base: position 550,227,836 of record JASDDO010000024.1, on the reverse strand, counting down.
TGGCAACTCACCCCCGTTGTGCCACAGTGTTTGCAGGTGTTCCTCAGGATAGTCAGAAGCAAGCTATTTTCATCCATCGCTTCATCTTTTGCTGCGGATACCACTTCGCCTGACAGTGTGCAGATTTGCCCAGGTGGGTTTTGTGGTTATCCGATGTTGTATTGTAAATTTGTTGTATCCATGTACTCTCCATCTACCAGTATTATGTATGACTTAGTGACTTGGTGTGAGGACGATATTGTATATTATTTTGTGACTTGGAGGTTTTTATGCAGTTTTATTTATATTGTCTCTTTCTTCGCTACGGCATCGTATATCTGTTGTGGTGATTGTCTTCCACCGTTGGGCGTGGATTTTGCTCCCATTTGGGATGCTTTACTTTACATTTATGTTGTACCCATTTTGGGGGCTTGTTTTACAAAGGAAGTGCTGCCAAAATTTTAAGGAATAAAAGTGAGACTTTAAAGAATTTTGGGTTATGATTTCAAAGGTTTTGAAAATACTATTATCACTTTCTTATTACTTTTGATGGTTTAGATTGCTAGGTTTTGGCTTTCTTTTACTACGTTAGGCCTGTAGACGTTGCGTAGTATTAGAGCCATCACGTGTCAATTTCGCGTCGTGACAAAGTTGGTATTAGAGCGCTAGGTTTTACCTTACGGAGTGTAGGATGACCTTGGTATGATGGAGTATGTATCTTAAGCAGAGTAATGTAGTGTGTGTATGTCTGCAGCATACTCACGATGCAGTACTCCGCCTAAAGTGCCTAAGTACAAATTTCTTGAAATTCCTTCCTTGATGATACATATTCTTGTGATTCGATTTCCGTGTTCTTATCGAATCTTATATTCTATTTATAGCCTTTGCCGCCGACGACTATGGGGACTCAGAGAGGTGCAGCGAGGGCCGAGGTCAGAGTGGACTCGGGTGAGACGAGGACTGACCAGGATGGCATGCTCGTTGCACAGGAGCTGACGGTTTCGCCTTCGACAGATTATCTCGCTAGGCTTATGGCAGAGATGCAAGACTTGCGCCAGATGATGAGTTCATTGGTTGAGGCCATTCGAGCGCAGCGATAGGAGGTTGTCACCCCTGTTACCCAGTTGTTCCTTACGGTCAGCACACAGTATTCCGTCACCTACACCGCACCAGTGGATGCAGCCCTAGTTGACGAGACACGTCTTCCGGAGACTTTAGGAGTTTCGGATCTGAGGAGGGCTCATGCAGGTGTGCCAGCCCATAGACAGAGGTTCAGTCGTCGTGACAGGTTTCGTGCACGTCATGGGAGTACAAGAGGCTTGAGGCGAGGACAGTCGTCTAGCTCTTATCCCCATGATGCTCAGCAGTTTTCTTCCGGATGTTATTGGTACGGGAGTTTGGATCATCGGGTTCGAGTTTGTACTGAGCCATGTATTCATGAGGCAGCTATACCGCAGAGAGGAGGATTTCAGCCTGTATCGGGTAAAAGACAGACTCAGGAGTTTGCTTCTACTCATCGGGACGCGCGGGCGTCCAATGCTGAGTTTGCAGGTACTCTAAATTCACATGTTCCTTGATGTACTGGTTTGTTTTACACATTTTGTGCCGTAGATGGGACGAGGATCGTATTAGCTAGATCAGGCACTTGTTGTGTTCTTTTCTGTCAGCGATTCTTCTGTTATGTATTATGTATTTCAGTCGTATGCCAATCAGTTAGCAGATAGAGATTCGTTCGTCACTTGATCCCTCTAGAGAAGTTGGATTTGACGTTCTTCTGGGCACGGGCTGGTTAGTTACGTTCTAGGCGTCTGTGGACTGTCGTGAGAAAGCAGTCAGGTGTTGTTTTCCCTGGCGAGTCAGTTCTTGTTGTGCAGGTGGATAGTGGTGCCGCCTCTCACAGCTTGAATTCAGCCTTTTTCGCTAGTTGGCTTTTGAGGAGAAGATGTCGTGTATTCTTGGCGTTCATTCGAGATACCGTAGCCATGGTGGATTTGTTGGACCGGTTTCCTTTCGTGCGAGAGTTTTCAGACATTGTTCCAGATGAGCCGGCGAAGCTTAGGGGTTTAAGGATCTGCTGCAGAGTTGTTTGTTGGGGGGCTAGTACGTCTGAGTGTTTCGCATTGGGGAGCTCCTATTTCTGCTCGTCAAGGAGAAAGACGGCAGTTTGAGGTTGTGTATTGATTGATCGTAAATTGAACCGGCTTACAGTGCGGATAGGTATCCTTACCTCGCATTGACGATTTCTTCGATCAGCTCCAGAGTGCGAGACATTTTCTAAGTTTGTTTGGGGATCAGGGTCATCATTGTTGCGGGTTCGGAGTGATGGCATTCCAAAGTCTGCCTTGTGCGTGCTACGGCTTTGTGTGTTTTGGTGGTGTCGTTGGACTCACCAATGCCCTAGCAGCATTCGTAGATATGATGAACCAGATTTCTTCAGGCTGTTCCTCGACCAGTTATTGTTGTGTTAGTGACGACATTCTGGTCTTTTCCTTGTGTCGTGAGGAACACGAGCAGCACTTGAGGATTTGTTTTGCAGACGATGGGAGAGTGCCAGCTGTTTGCTAGATTCTCGGAGTGTTCCTTCAGGCTTGTTTGTGTTGACTCCTAGGTCTTGTAGTTACGGAAGACAGTTTCGTATGGTTCCGAGGGAGATTGAGACCTTACAGCTTTGGCCCATACTTGTGTACAGACGGAGATCCGTTGATTTTTGGGCTTAGCAGGTTTTTACCGCCGTTTCATGCAGGATTGCTAGTGTAGTGCTGCACCGTTGACTGGACTGAACTGAAAGGAGGTTCTTTTCTTTGGACTGAGGCATGTGTGCGGTGTTTTCTGCAGTTGGAGATTCGGTTGACAACTGCATCAGTTCTTTTTTTGTTTCTGGTTCGGCGACTTTGTTGTTTAACTGTAATGTTTCACAAGTGGGGCTTGATTGTGTACTGATGTGACACTATAGAATTATCGCTTTTGCTTCCCGACAGTTGGAGGAAGTAATAGCTGGATATCCCCCTTATGATCTGGAGATGGCCGAGGTGGTCGTGCGTTGAAGATCTGATGACACTACTTATGTGGAAAGTCGTGTCAGATTTTCACGGACCACCAGAGCTTAATGTACAACTTCCTGCGGCGGGTTTTGATTGTTGAGACAGTCTTCTGCAGATTTACAGTTCTTGTGTGATCGTGGAGTACAGCTTAGGTTCGCCTCTTCTGAGGGGACAACTTGCTCATGTCCGCGTCCGATCACTCTTCTTTAATCGCTTTTGCGAGGCACAGCCGCCGACGCTTGTTCGTTAGAGATACTTGAGCATCCTCGGCTGGTTAATGATTCTGAGTCCTTGATTTGTGACCAGGGTATGCTACATTTGAGGACACGTTGTGTACCTGTTGCTGATGGGCACAGACGCGAAATCCTAGAACAGGTACATCAGTCAGCTTTCGGTGTTCATTCTAGTTCCACCATTATGTGACGCGACTTGTGAGATAGTTACTGGTGGACCGGGATGAAGAGTGAAGTTTTGGATTTCATTTCAAGGTGTCTGTCTAGTTGTGGGTTTTGGTTGAGCCTCTGAGACCGGCTGGAGAGTTGCAACCTTTAACCGTTCCGAAGTGGGAATGGAAGCAGATCTCCACGAATTTCGTTATGGTGTCTACCCAGGTTTAGTAAGAGTGTGACTTCATTTGGGTGTTTGTTGTCCGGTTATACTCAGCTTGCTCAGTTGTTCTTTGTTAAGTTTGTGCGTTGCACAGAGTTCCTTCATGGGTCGTATCCAATTAAGGCACCCTGTTTGCTTGTCGTCTTGGGCAGGAACTTCAGGATGCCTTGGGTACTAGTTGAGATTTAGCTCCATCTTTCCATCCGCTGGATTATGATTTTGTGAGAGCGGGCTATACCGACTTTAGAGGTTATGCTTGTGCGTACGTACTTTTTGTTGTGGGCTGTTGGGAATCGTCACTCGCCATTGTTAGGGTTCTTCTTCGATAGCTGTTATTAGGAGATACTCCAATTGGCAACCTTTTGGTTTTGTTTGTTAGGTGGTGTAGTTATCCAGTCTGTTTTTTTGACTCTGCGAAGTAGGATTTTTGGACCCCAGCTAGTCTAGAGATTTCGGAGATGATCCAGTTGGTTCAGGATAGGATGATGACAGCTGATCAGTCGAAAATAATGTATTTTTAACACGGCAATTTCCCCATCTTTTGCATACATTTAGAAGTGTTCGGTATTCATATTTCACATATTAGCAAATCAGTCGTAAAATACTAGATTGCATGTATTAGACTTTTAAACCGACACTTTAAGGGAAATTAACCGCATTTCATGGCATCGCATCATTTCTGTATTTGCGCAACACTTGTCTTGAGTCTGTGCAGGAAAATCCGGAGCAAAATCAAAAGAAGCTAATCAAATATACGCCAACTAAATCATTTCAAATCTGGTAGCAATTCAGATGGAGAAATACAAATAAATACATCAAAAGAAGGCCCATGAGACATCCCAAGACTGTACCAGAAATATCAAAGCCCAAGGCCCACAAGTAGCCGCGGATCCGCGGCAGGAGGTTGCTTGAGCCGCGGATCCGCCACATTATTGCCACGTCAGCGCTTTATTTTTAGTGCAAAATTCCCAGCTCTGGTCCCACATTCCTTTATGATATGTCAAATTCCAGAAGGACCTCGAAGCTACTGCCAGATCAGCAAAGAAGATTAAGCAAGGCTAATCCTAATTAAGCTCTTAATTAATCCTCTTCTAGAAGCTCCCTCCTAACTAATCACATCTAGAAGCTTCTCCCCTAACTAACTTTTGGAGGGAAATTTGAATTTCTTCAACAAACTTTAGGAGGGAAACTTAGAATTTGAAATCCTAGATCTAGGGTTTGGTTATCTATAAATAGGAACCTAGACCTAGGGTTAAAGGCTAATCATCATTAGTTGTAAATCTTCATTAGTTCAATAATCTTAGATATTTCCTCTTTCATCTTCTTCTTCCACAAGTCTAGTGACAAGGCTTGTGCGAAACCCTAACCCTAATTCCACTCCAAATTCAAGATCTTGAGTACCAATCAAGCAAGAAGCTTTCAACCTTTTAGGAGCCGAGCCGATCTTCAATCGGGCAAGTGATCCAAGCCGATCCGCGACCCACGGAGACGAGCGAAGCCAAATCGACGATCAAATTCTTCCTCTTGTAGTTCTTGAGCGAATGTAATAAAATTGTTGATATAAATAAAAGGTGAAATTCTTTAATCTTGCTTTCTTTTAATTCTTGCATCATGATTAGATCTCAATTTGTAATTGTTGCTCTTGTTGTGATGTTTGAGTAAAACTCCGCTCGTAAAGGAGTCGAGACGATTGTAGAATGATGAAGTAACAAATCTTAATACGATTTTTAAGTCCTACGAGTTTTGTAAACCCTAGCAAGTTCAAGAATCGATGACTTAGTTTCGTAGCGATGCTTTCTTGATTGTGATCGCTCAAAATTAGGGATCTACAATCGTTTCTTGAAATTACTAGAGGCTAGAATGTGAATGATATCGACGAAAGAATAAGGGATAAGATGAAACCCTAGTTTCATAAGAAATTCCTAATTCTCGATCGATCATCATCGATCTAGTATCAATTCATCGAAGGATAAGAATACGTCATTGTAAGATTACATCACATCTATAGATCCGATCGATTCCTACGAGCCTCATTTCGATTCTTGATATTTGGTTTGGAAAAATCATCAAACGATCAATTCTTGATTCTATCTTTTACTTTTCTTAGATCTAGATATTTTCTTTTTTCTTGAAATACAAAATTTAGATCATGAATTGTTTTGTTTTCTTTTCTTAAAGTTTCGACTCATCTAATTCAAAAGACGAACGATTACACTTTCCCTGTGGACGATCCGCACTCACTAACAATCTACGTCCGACACCGTAGTTGATTGCGGTCAAATAATTTTTGGTTGTGATTTCTATTCTATTTTCGCAAATATACACAACGAGAAATTCTTTTCAATCAAATAGCGCCGTTGCCGGGGATAGTGCGCTAATAGCTCGTATTTTGAAATTTTAGTTGAAAATTTTATTCCATCATAATTTTTAAATCTAAACTCGTACAAACCCTAATACGTGTTTTGTGATTTGTTGCGAGAAAATCTGGAATCATTGGAGCTGGAGGAAATTTTTTCTGAATTTTCCAGAGAGCTGAAGAGTTCAAGTTGAACAGTGTCAAGAATTTTGGTGCAGTGAACAGTCATTTTGACCGCCCATCCGCGGCATTAGAGCCTCATCCGCGGCGGTTCCGCGCCTCTGTGGAATCTTCTCTACACCAATTTTGCTCTGTAAATCTCTATCTTTCTTATCTTCTTCTCTGTCTACTCCAATTAACAGTTTGCTGCAGGTTTCTTTGCAAATAAATCGCAGCGCCGCAAAAGCAAAATAAAATTTGTGCGTGTTTTTGATTTTTGGTTGTTTGCATATTAATACGGAATTTAAGGGGCACGACCAAATCCAAATTAGGTGGGGAGTTCATTACCCTTCCTAGGCCCCGAAAATCGCAAAACTTGCATCCGCATTTACCCTCATTAATTAAAAGAAATCTAGAGATGACTCTAAGGACCGTCGCGCTCAATTAGGAAAAGAGAAGGCCGTGGGTAATTCATTGCTTATCCGCGTTTTCTTGTGGTGTCTAAGGCGAGTGTGTCTAAGGCTAGTGGTTTTTAATTAGGCCCACTACTTACGTAGTGGAGTACCTTTCCACTTACCTGGCACTCATCCGGCCACAGGGGGACAAAGAGGCAGTGGAGAATTTTATCCTGCGACTTGTCTTTTGGCAGTTAGGAGCGGTCTAGAGCCGGACCTAGGTGACCCCTAGATTTTAGGGTTTTGTGTGTTGCATTTGTTGTGTTGCATCATTTTTTCAAAAGTCTGTATCATTTTTCAAAGCAAACACCAGCATTCATTCATTCCCCTAATTATAAATTCACGCTGCCACTTGTACTAACCCTTTTTAGTGCAAGATAGGATGGACACGGGTTTCTAGTGCCCGTTTAGTCCGCGTACCTTTTATCGACCCAAAAGTCGGTATTTCTACATTTACCTTTCTTTTACCCACCACCACACCCACATCGATGGATCCACCTCCATCGAACTTCTTTTCCACTACTCTGCCGCCGTCCGTTGGTGCGCAGAATCCACCTCGCATCTCTCTCCAAGAGAGATGCTATCCAACTCGAAGTCCACTTTCCACCTGTCTTTCCATACCACCAGCCAACGGGGAAAATTTTCAAATAAAACCCCAATTCATCAACCTTCTACCAAAATTTCACGGTCTCGAGTCTGAAGACGCATACGTGTTTATCACGAAATTTGAAAATGTATGCGCAATGATGGGTACTTCACAGCTTTCTGTGGATGCTTTCCGTCTTCGTCTTCTCCCATTCACTTTGTGCGATTTAGCCGAGAAGTGGCTTTATAACACTACCGCACATTCCATTTCAAATTGGGACGAATTCGTCAAAGCATTCCTTAAGAAATTCTACCCAAATCAAAAGACAGCTCGAGTCCGTAGCGAAATCTATCAATTCACCCAGCTTCCAAATGAAACATTTTCAAAATGTCTTGAACGTTTCAAGGATCTGTTAGTCCTATGTCCACATCACGGCATCCCGAGATGGGAACTGTGCCGAATCATTTATGAGGGCATTACTCCTTACACAAGACAGACCCTTGAATCAATGTGTCAAGGGAACTTCATGACTAAAGATGATGGGGAAGCCTGGAATTTTCTAGAAGATTTCGCTGAAAAATCTTTACAGTGGGAGGGTGTGAGTCAATCGTCTAGGGATGGCAATGATATTTCCGTAGGAGTTAGAGCTGACATTTCGCTATGCAAAAGAAACTTGAGACTATGGAAAACAAATTTTTAGCCGCCCTAAATCAAATATCACTCTCCAAAACTGTATGTGGATGCTGTTCTGATCCGTCTCACTTGACGGAAGAATGTCCATTTCAAGGTCATGAGCATACCAATGCCGCATTTCAAAGACCTAGAAACGATCCATCTTCCTGCACATATGATCAGGGTTGGAGGAATCACCCTAACTTTGCTTGGAACCAATCACAATCTCAAAACACGGTTCCAACCCAACACAATTTTCAAAGGGTCCCTCCACCACAACAGCAGCCACCACTTCAATTGAGTCAGCACCCCTTTCAAGCATAAAATTTTCAAAATCCGGTCAACACACCCGCACCATCTAGTCCTTTGCAGTTGACCGGGACTGATGAAACCTATTCATTTGCACAATGCATGAATTTGGTCTTAACAAATATCATGCAAGTTTCGGCTGAAATGAAGTCTTCTATCGATAAAATTGAGAAAAACTCAGCGTCCCAAGCTGAGAGTATCAAATCGATGGAAGCAGAAATTTCACGATTAAGAGCCGAAATGAGTGCAAGAGAGAAAGGGAAACTTCCAGCTCAACCTTTACCTAATCCTAGCTATTCACATCATGTGGATGAGATCACGTTGAGATCTGGAAGAGTGCTTGATAATCACGTTGGAGAAGAGTTTGATGATACTGATAAATCAATCAATAACACCCCGGCTGAGACCTTTCCTCACACACACACTTCTAATTCTAACCCCAGTTCTTCTACCCTACCACCTTCTTCCGAGCCTATTCTTCGTTTCCCAAAAGGCTCGCCATTTCAGCCCACCTCTTTTACCCCTCCACGGACGATACCCACTTCTATTCTGGGATCGGTTCCACACACACTTCCTTCTCCTATGATGGACCCAGCGCTTATTGCTAAAGCACCTTATCCTAATCGGTTAAGGGCTAACACACCGAGTCCACATATGGAGAAGATTATGAACATTTTTAAGCAAGTAAACACCAACATCCCTCTCCTAGATGCCATCCAACAAGTTCCGTCTTATGCGAAAACTCTTAAGAACTTGTGCACTAGAAAGAGGAAGACTCAAGCGCCCAAAAAGATATTCTTGGAAAAAACAATAGACACGGCTTTCCCCCAACAATTACCGAGGAAACGTAAGGATCCAGGATATCCTACTATTTCCGTTTCTATTGGGGAAAAACACATCAACCGTGCTCTACTAGACCTTGGCGCTAGTGTTAACTTGCTTCCATATTCTGTTTATGAGCAACTAGGTATTGGAGAGTTGAAGCCAACCAATTGCACTCTCCAGATGGCTGACCGATCAATCACCAAACCTAGGGGTGAACTGGAGGATGTGTTAATAAAAATCGGGGAATTCATATTCCCTGTGGACTTTATTGTAATTGATACACAGCCTGTAGCGAACCCACGGAATCAAATTCCGGTGATTTTAGGTCGCCCCTTTTTGGCCACTTCCAATGCTATTATCAACTGTCGTAACGGTTCTATGACCCTATCTTTCGGGAATAGGTCAATAGAACTAAACATGTACAAGTTGGGAAGTGTACCCTCCGAACCTACTGCTCAGGTCTGTTCTGTCGATTTAATGGATATCGACAGCAGCGAATTTGATGATCCTCCTGATACCGATCTTGACTCTTTTCATACGTTATTGTTTGACCCAACTATGTATCATACACATACGGACTCTTCCACCGAGATGTCCGGGTCAACAATTAACACGGATTATGAACTGTTCTTAGAGTCTGAAGATCACCCCGCACTTTGTGATGACATTATTCATCGGGGTATTGATGGAGCTTTTGAGGAGATCTTCGCTGATGAACTCGCATTTCTGAATGACACGGGTGTTGAGATGAATCATGTTCCACTCAATGAAATTGAACCTCCACCCCTTCTTCTGAACTGTAAAAAGAATGCGAGTAATCCATCACATTCACTGCATCGTCTCTCCAAAATGAGACGCACACACATTCTATTCCACCACTTAACTTTTCCCCACTTCTTCTTCCACCAACCAGAGCACTGCATTGATAAAAATTTTGAATGGTTGGTGTTAACCTTCGGTCTTTGCAAAGCTTGGCATCGACCAATGATTTTTGACCCCCTCATATGATTTTCAAAGATTAACATTGCATAACTCAAGTTTGGGGGGTACATTTTTTTGGGCTCTTGAAAATAAAAGTTTTACAAAATTTTGAGCCAAAATTAAGTTTGGGGGAGGTTCTTCACTTATATATTTTGCCCCCATTAATAAATTTCCTCCCAAGCTTATAGGTTTTTCGAGATTTAGCAGATGGCAACAGTGAGGACACTGTTGAAAACAAGTTTGGGGGAGGTTTGTGCATATTTTCCCATCATTTGCATATCGTTTGCATAAGCACAAAACTTTTTTTTTCAAAATCTATAAAAATTTAAAAATTTTCAAAATTTTCAAAATATTTTTTATACATAAATAAGATAATAAAAGATTAGACAGTGAAAAATTACATCCATGAGATTAGAAAAATTTAAGAAAACTAAGAAAATTAGAAGTTTTCTTATACGAACTAGTAATAAGTAGTTATGAGCCGTTGTCCCAAGGGTTAGTAAGATGAAAGACGTCATTAATCTGAGGATAAAAATAAGTCTGAAAAATAGTTTCTATTCTGGAAGCCAAACATTTTGAACGTTGCTACCCTGCTATTCGCACTTACACGTCTTAAAGCCTGGGATAGTAGAGGATACCTTGAAATGCTCTTGTCTTAAAGCCAAAAGTATGAAGGAAATAAAAAGAAAAGTGAATAAAAAAATATAATGTGGTGAGAAAAATGGACACTGGTTTTGTTATCACCAAAGGCAATAAAAAATGTATAGCGAGGGTGCTTCTTCACCTAGTGCCCTAAGGCCAACTGGTCTGGGAGTCACTGCTATGCCTGAGGTGGTGCAAGACGAGGAAAATACACCAAGTAAGCAAGCACAGGAGTAATCGGTCGGTTAGTACCTCAAGAAGTATTAACGGTCGCATGAAAGTGTGTGAGCAATCTCATCTAAATATTCATTAATTAAAAAGTACTGAGGCTGATGGGCAAGAGTATGATAGCTTGAATTGAATTCTCCGGGTATAGGGATGTTCTTTACACACACGCAGGGTTATATGATCGATGTTTGGAAGAAAGATAGGAATGAAGAATAAGACGATGTTTTATTGAGGGAGGACGTGATTTCTAACATCTTTTCATGACCATTAACATAGGGCTCATGACAACCGAAAAGCTAGCTTAGTTGGAAACCCTAATTTTCAAAGCTTTTCTTTTACAATTCTTTTCTTTAAATGTAATATTCATGATCTTTCTTTTATTATTGGATTTTGTGGGTGCAATCCGCTGAAAACCCTCAGGAGACAACACTCCTCCTACTAGGGACACCTAGAGGTTTAAAGGCTTGTTGCACGTGCTCAGTGCAATCGTGTTGCCTACGAAAGTGTGCTAGTTATTTTTTTTCTTTCTTTATTTTCTCCTTCTCGCTTTTTAATAAAACATTCGCTCGAGACGATCGAAATTAAGTTTGGGGGTATTTGATCAGTCGAAAATAATGTATTTTTAACACGGCAATTTCCCCATCTTTTGTATACATTTAGAAGTGTTCGGTATTCATATTTCACATATTAGCAAATCAGTCGTAAAATACTAGATTGCATGTATTAGACTTTTAAACCGACACTTTAAGGGAAATTAACCGCATTTCATGGCATCGCATCATTTCTGTATTTACGCAACACTTGTCTTGAGTCTGTGCAGGAAAATCCGGAGCAAAACCAAAATAAGCTAATCAAATATACGCCAACTAAATCATTTCAGATCTGGTAGCAATTCAGATGGAGAAATACAAATAAATACATCAAAAGAAGGCCCATGAGACATCCCAAGACTGTACCAGAAATATCAAAGCCCAAGGCCCACAAGTAGCCGCGGATCCGCGGCAGGAGGTTGCTTGAGCCGCGGATCCGCTGCATTATTGCCACGTCAGCGCTTTATTTTTAGTGCAAAATTCCCAGCTCTGGTCCCACATTCCTTTATGATATGTCAAATTCCAGAAGGACCTCGAAGCTACTGCCAGATCAGCAAAGAAGATTAAGCAAGGCTAATCCTAATTAAGCTCTTAATTAATCCTCTTCTAGAAGCTCCCTCCTAACTAATCACATCTAGAAGCTTCTCCCCTAACTAACTTTTGGAGGGAAATTTGAATTTCTTCAACAAACTTTAGGAGGGAAACTTAGAATTTGAAATCCTAGATCTAGGGTTTGGTTATCTATAAATAGGAACCTAGACCTAGGGTTAAAGGCTAATCATCATTAGTTGTAATTCTTCATTAGTTCAATAATCTTAGATATTCCCTCTTTCATCTTCTTCTTCCACAAGTCTAGTGACAAGGCTTGTGCGAAACCCTAACCCTAATTCCACTCCAAATTCAAGATCTTGAGTACCAATCAAGTAAGAAGCTTTCAACCTTTTAGGAGCCGAGCCGATCTTCAATCGGACAAGTGATCCAAGCCGATCCGCGACCCACAGAGTCGAGCAAAGCCAAATCGACGATCGAATTCTTCCGCTTGTAGTTCTTGAGCGAATGTAATGAAATTGTTGATATAAATAAAAGAAGAAATTCTTTAATCTTGCTTTCTTTTAATTCTTGCATCATGATTAGATCTCAATTTGTAATTGTTGCTCTTGTTGTGATGTTTGAGTAAAACTCCGCTCGTAAAGAAGTCGAGACGATTGTAGAATGATGAAGTAACAAATCTTAATACGATTTTTAAGTCCTACGAGTTTTGTAAACCCTAGCAAGTTCAAGAATCGATGACCTAGTTTCGTAGCGATGCTTTCTTGATTGTGATCGCTCGAAATTAGGGATCTACAATCGTTTCTTGAAATTACTAGAGGCTAGAATGTGAATGATATCGATGAAAGAATAAGGGATAAGATGAAACCCTAGTTTCATAAGAAATTCCTAATTCTCGATCGATCATCATCGATCTAGTATCAATTCATCGAAGGATAAGAATACGTCATTGTAAGATTACATCACATCTATAGATCTGATCGATTCCTACGAGCCTCATTTCGATTCTTGATATTTGGTTTGGAATAATCATCAAACGATCAATTCTTGATTCTATCTTTTACTTTTCTTAGATCTAGATATTTTCTTTTTTCTTGAAATACAAAATTTAAATCATGAATTGTTTTGTTTTCTTTTCTTAAAGTTTCGACTCATCTAATTCAAAAGACGAACGATTACACTTTCCCTGTGGACGATCCGCACTCACTGACAATCTACATCCGACACCGTAGTTGATTGCGGTCAAATAATTTTTGGTTGTGATTTCTATTCTATTTTCGCAAATATACACAACGAGAAATTCTTTTCAATCAACAGCCAGTGCAGACAAAGGTCTTATGCCGACCATGGTGGTCGCAGATTTGGTTTCGCAGTGGGAGATCATGCATTCCTACGGACTTTCCGATGAATGACGTGTTGAGTTTTGGGAAGCTTATCCAAGGATCATAGGTCCTTTTTAGATCCTTAAAGAGAGTTGGTTCTGTTGCCTTTAACTTGGCACTTCCGCCCAGATTATTGACTATTCACCCCGTTTTCTTTGTGTTAATACTTTGAAATTACCTTCACGACTTTCCCACATGATTCAGCACCAGACCATTTAGCTTTGACGCGATCTTTTCGTTCACCCGCAGCCAATTGTGTTAGTGGCTCGGCAGGTGGAGAAACTTCGGTCAAAAGTCTTGCCGTCTGTGGAGAGTTTTCTTGGACGTAGCCATATAGTGAGGTGGTCACTTGGGAGGCTGCAACCAAGATATGAGACTCTGTAATCTTTTCTTTGAAAGTACGCTTAGTGAGAATTTTAAATTCGGGGACGAATTTTTATAAGGGGGAGATTACGTTATAGAAATCGTTATGTGAATTTTTCCGTTTTTGGGTAAAATTGTCGGTATTTTCTGTTTTAAACCGATTGTGATCAAACGACCATACAAACTTGCCAGCACCTAGTGTAGCTAAAATAAAGCTAGTGTGCAAGCTTTGGAGTTATATGGGACGTTTTGGTTCAATTTGAATTTTTCCCAATTTTAATATTATTTAATGCGGTATTCACATTTTGGGAAATCTCTCTTTTGTGATCTTTTCTTTCTCTTATGCTTGAATTAACCAAAACCTACATAATATCTAGATATTTGTATGGGTTTTTGATTTAAACTTAAGAGGAAAAGGAAAAGAAATAGAAGAGATGCATGAATGTGGTGTGAATGCATTTATGAGCATTTATTATAGGAAATTGCTAGGAAACTCTCCCCACTTCCTCCTTGGCCGAGCCCTCCCTCCCTCTTCTGCCCTTAGCCATTTCTTCTCCTTTTTGCAACAATTCAAAGCTCTTTGAATCTCTAAAATTCCAAAATAAATCACAAAAATCACATCTTTGATTACTTTAGCATCTTGGAGCTAGGAAAGCTTGGATCTTTGTGTTCCTGAGGCTAGGTAATGATCTCTATCTCTTCTTTTTATAGTTTTTGTGCTTTGTAGCTAGTTAGTTTCAGTTTAGATAGTGTATAATTTAGTTTGGTGCAATATATCGTAATTTAGTGTCGGGTTGCGATATCTGTGATCTGCTGTGACCCGGAATTTTTACTAGAAAACCAAACAACTTAGTTGTGATGTACCAATGAACCTAAGACCTCACCTGAGACATGAGACCCACCCCACCGGCCGGGGGCGGCAACCTCCTTGACGAATTCCGGTGAGATCGGCTAGGGTTTGGAGTTGGGGTGTGGGTTTTTCTGGGTAGGTGTCTACTGTGGTTTGAGTGTATTTGGTCTTGTTTGTTTGTTTAGTTTTCACTGTATGAAAAATCTGGAATCACTTAGGTAGGTTGTAGTGTTTTGTGTTCGCGCGATACGTTATACGACACAGATCGTGCACTTTATGTGGTTTTGCTCTTAAGTTGTTTTCATCGTGTCGCTAGGCACGTTAGACACAATACGAACACTTAAGAGGATGTTTTGTGTTGTTGTGTCGGTTAAAAGTAGTGTGTGCGTGTTTTGAGTCTATTATTATTGTATGCATGCTTTATTGATTTGATGTGGTAGGTTCGCAAGCGGGGACTACGTACACTGCTGCAAAGGGAAAACAGGTGGTTGGCAACACTTAGCCAGGAGTGTTGGTGAGTAGATTTAACATCTACAGGGGAATCGCCCACATGGCGTTATGCGTCTGGGCTAGAAATGTTACTTTTGTCGCACATTCTATGTCAGATTTAGAATTTCGCATTTACCCTACAGCTTAGTAAATTGTTGTGCTTGGACTAGTATCCTTAGGACACTGCACTATTATTGACGGCTCATATTGCACGAGCACAGATTGTATGTCACACACACCGTCAATAATTGCCATGTCACGCACAATCCACATATAGAAATGATATTGTCTGGTTAGGGACATTGAGACATTGATTCATATTTCTTGTCGCATATGACATATAGCGTACCTGTATACCTATATGCTTACACATATGTTTTGACATGCTAGTTACCTGTATACCTATAGGGTATCGTACCATTAGCGATAAGTACATACACACCTAAGGACATAGCTACAGGTGTACTTTTCATTTCATACTTCAGTTATACCTGGAGGGTATATCACATCATTACTAATAGGTAGATACTTACATTTTCTGCTATACCTTCATGTGTTCACATATATCTGGCTATAGCTACGTATTTACCCTTATTGATGTATTATTAAGAATTGGAGATATTAGGAACCGCATGATATTTATATTAACTGGTTGCATTTAATTAGCAGCTTTTCCTATATACGCTTACATTACAGTTTTATGCTGCGTATATTTTATTCATGGATTTTCGCATTGAGATATGGAGTTTTCATGATGTTTTTTGGATTTCGGGACCCTGGGAGTTCAAGAAATTATGCATTATTTGAAAAACCCGGTTTCCCTTGATATGATATTTCAGCAGCTACCATGAGATTTATCGGTTCGGATATATATATACCCCACGCGAGGAAAGGAGGGATCCGTGTGCGGGTACATGGTGGGGCCCGGAGTTACCCCGGGGTAAGAATCTCAGTGAGGAGATGAGTTAGTGGGGGAACCATACTTTCCGGTGACATTACCAATGACTCGGCGGTTATCATGGGAATACCGACGGGAGTCATGTGCGTATGGATACGTCGAGAGGTGAGGGTCAGAGCTAGGCACTCGAGCTTTCGGGATAGCGTATGATACGTACCTATCATAGGGCCAGTCATGGAGACAGCACCTGATAGATGAGCATTTCTGTGTCGATGCTTGACACATTGGTTTCATGATATTTCTTCTTACTTCTTTGTATATATAACAGGGGATTAGGCCGCTGTTATATATGCCCTTACACCAATATTAGTGGAATGGGACGCTAATATATGTGTATTGACATTAATTATATAAATCATCATATTTATTCATGCAAATATACCTAGATGTAAAGGACTCATTGACATTGGATTTAGGACATTTGAGAATTCACTTGATATTGTACACACGAGATATGTGAGATCTACTTGATGTTGTACATTCGAGATATGTGAGATATACTTGATATTGTACATACGGGATATGTGAGATCTACTTGATGTTGTACATTCGGGATATACGATATGTACTTGATATTGTACATACGGGATATGTGAGATGTACTTGATATTGTACATTCAGGATATATGAGATTTACATGATATGAGAGTCAATTTAGGGGCTAATTTGTGGAAATTGGGAATTTGACTGTCTTGTTGGATTTTGGTCCTACCACGAGGTTAGGATTTCCGTGGAAATGTCATGTTTCATTCTATACTCTACTTTTACTGTTTATGCACCGCTTCATGCATTAGTGTACCTGTTAGAGTACCTTCCATGACTGTTGCATTTACATACCTTTAAGCATATCATTTCTTCATATATTATTAGTACCGTTATAGTACCTTACATGATGCTGCCTTCAGATTGTCATATTATTACCGCTTCATGTGTAGTTATACCTGTTAGTGTACCTTTCATGATTATTGTATTACATATGACTATTCATTGATATTAAAAGCTTATGTTAGATTCGCGCTATACGTGCATACTCGCGATTACCTGCATATGTTATTTACTATTCACGAGTTGGCAACTCACCCCCGTTGTGCCACAGTGTTTGCAGGTGTTCCCCAGGATAGTCAGAGGCAGGCTATTTTCATCCATCGAATCATCTTTTACTGCGGATACCACTTCGCCTGACAGTGTGCAGTTTTGCCCAGGTGGGTTTTGTGGTTATCCGATGTTGTATTGTAAATTCGTTGTATCCATGTACTCTCCATCTACCAGTATTATGTATGACTTAGTGACTTGGTGTGAGGACGATATTGTATAATATTTTGTGACTTGGAGGTTTTTATGTAGTTTTATTTATATCGTCTCTTTCTTCGCTACGGCGTCGTATATCTGTTGTGGTGATTGTTTTCCGCCGTTGGGCATGGATTTTGCTCCCGTTTGGGATGCTTTACTGTACATTTATGTTGTACCCATTTTGGGAGCTTGTTTTACAATGGAGGTGCTGCCAAAATTTTAAGGAATAAAAGTGAGACTTTAAAGAATTTTGGGTTGTGATATCAAAGGTTTTGAAAATACTATTATCACTTTCTTATTAGTTTTGATGGTTTAGATTGCTGGGTTTTGGCTTTCTTTTACTACGTTACGCCTGTAGACGTTGCGTAGTATTAGGTCCATCACGTGCCAATTTCGGGTCGTGACAAAGTTGGTATCAGAGCGCTGGGTTTTACCTTACGGAGTGTAGGATGACCTTGGTATGATGGAGTAGGTAGCTTAAGCAGAGTAACGTAGTGTGTGTATGTCTGCAGCATACTCATGATGCAGTACTCCGCCTAAAGTGCCTAAGTACAAATTTCTTGAAATTCCTTCCTTGATGATACATATTCTTGTGATTCGATTTCCGTGTTCTTGTAGAATCTTATATTCTATTTTTAGCTTTTGCCGCCGACGACTATGGGGACTCAGAGAGGTACAGCGAAGGCCGAGGTCAGAGTGGACTTGGGTGAGACGAGGACTGACCAGGATGGCACGCTGTTGCACAGGAGCTGACGGTTTCGCCTTCGACAGATTATCTCGCTAGGCTTGTGGCAGAGATGCAGGACTTGCGCCAGACGATGAGTTCATTAGTTGAGGCCATTCGAGCGCAGCGACAGGAGGTTGTCACCCCTGTTACCCAGTTGTTCCTTACGGTCAGCACACAGTATTCCGTCATCTGCACCGCACCAGTGGATGCAGCCGCAGTTGACGAGACACGTCTTCCGGAGACTTTAGGAGTTTCGGATCTGAGGAGGGCTCATGCAGGTGTGCCAGCCCATAGACAGAGGTTCAGTCGTCGTGACTGGTTTCATGCACGTTATGGGAGTACAAGAAGCTTGAGGTGAGGACAGTCGTCTAGCTCTTATCCCCAGGATGGTTAGCAGTTTTCTTCCGGATGTTATCGGTGCGGGAGTTTGGATCATCGGGTTCGAGTTTGTACTGAGCCACGTAGTCATGAGGCAGCTATACCGCAGAGAGGAGGATTTCAGCCTGTATCGGGTAAAAGACAGACTCGGGAGTTTGCTTCTACTCATCGAGACGCGCGGGCATCCAATGCTGAGTTTGCAGGTACTCTAAATTCACATGTTCCTTGATGTACTGGTTTGTTTTACACATTTTGTGCCGTAGATGGGACGAGGATCATATTAGCTAGATCAGCCGCTTATTGTGTTAATTTCTGTCAGCTATTCTTCTGTTACGTATTACGTATTTCAGTCGTGTGCCAATTAGTTAGGAGATAGAGATTCGTTCGTCACTTGATCCCTCTAGAGAAGTTGGATTTGACGTTCTCCTGGGCATGGGCTGGTTAGTTACTTTCTAGGCGTCTGTGGACTGTCGCGAGAAAACAGTCAGGTGTTGTTTTCCCCTGCGAGTCAGTTCTTGTTGTGCAGGTGGATAGTGGTGTCGCCTCTCACAGCTTGAATTCATTCTTTTTCGCTAGTCGTCTTTTAAGGAGAAGATGTCATGGATTCTTGCCGTTCATTCGAGATACCATAGCCACAGTGGATTTGTTGGACCGGTTTCCTTTCGTGCGAGAGTTTTCAGACGTTGTTCCAGAAGAGCCGGCAAAGCTTAGGGGTTTAAGGATCTGCTGCAGAGTTGTTTGTTGGGGGGCTACTACGTCTGAGTGTTTCGCATTGGGGAGCTCCTTTTTCTGCTCGTCAAGGAGAGAGACGGCAGTTTGAGGTTGTGTTTCGATTGATCGTAAATTGAACAGGTTTACGTTGCGGATAGGTATCCTTTACCTCCCATTGACGATTTCTTTGATCAGCTCCAGAGTGCGAGACATTTTCTAAGTTTGTTTGGGGATCAGGGTCATCATAGTTGCGGGTTCGGAGTGATGGCATTTCGAAGTCTGCCTTGTGCGTGCTATGGCTTTGTGTGTTTTGGTGGTGTCGTTGGACTCACCAATGCCCTAGCAGCATTCGTAGATATGATGAACCAGATTTCTTCAGGCCGTTCCTCGACCAGTTATTGTTGTGTTAGTGATGACATTCTGCTCTTTTCCTTGTGTCGTGAGGAACAGGAGCAGCACTTGAGGATTTGTTTTGCAGACGTTGGGAGAGTGCCAGCTGTTTGCTAGATTCTCGGAGTGTTCCTTCAGGCTTGTTTGTGTTGTCTCCTAGGTCTTGTAGTTACGGGAGACGGTTTCGTATGGTTCCGAAGGAGATCGAAACCGTACAGCTTTGGCCTAGACTTGTGTACAGACGGAGGTCCGTTGATTTTTGGGCTTAGCAGGTTTTTACCGCCGTTTCGTGCAGAATTGCTAGTGTAGTGCTGCACCGTTGACTGGACTGACCTGAAAGGAGGTTCTTTTCTTTGGACTGAGGCATGTGTGCGGTGTTTTCTGCAGTTAGAGATTCGGTTGACAACTGTATCAGTTCTTTCTTTGTTTCTGGTTGGGCGACTTTGTTGTTTAACTGTAATGTTTCATGAGTGGGGCTCGATTGTGTACTGATATGACACTATAGAGTTATCATTTTTGCTTCCCGACAGTTGGAGGAAGTACTAGCAGGATATCCCACTCATGATCTAGAGATGGCCAAGGTGGTCGTGCGTTGAAGATCCGAGGACACTACTTGTGTGGAAAGTCGTGTCAGATTTTCACGGACCACCAGAGCTTAATGTACATCTTCCTGCAGCACGTTTTTATTGTTGAGACAGTCTTCTGCAGATTTACAGTTCTTGTGTGATCATGGAGTACAGCGTAGGTTCGCCTCTTCTGAAGGGACAGCTTGCTCATGTCCGCGTCCGATCACTCTTCTTTAATCGCTTTCGCGAGGCACAGCCGCCGACGCTTGTTCGTTAGAGATACTTGAGCATCCTCGGTTGGTTAATGCTTCAGAGTCCTTGATTTGTGACCAGGGTGTGCTACGTTTGAGGACACGTTGTGTACCTGTTGCTGATGGGCAGAGACGCGAAATCCTAGAACAGGCACTTCAGTCAGCTTTCGGTGTTCATTCGAGTTCCACCATTATGTGGCGCGACTTGTGAGATAGTTACTGGTGGACCGGGATGAAGAGTGAAGTTTTGGATTTCGTTTCAAGGTGTCTGTCATGTTGTGAGTTTGGGTTGAGCCTCTGAGACCGGCTGGAGAGTTGCAACCTTTAACCGTTCCGAAGTGGGATTGGGCGCAGATCTCCATGAATTTCGTTATGGTGTCTGCCCAGGTTTAGTAAGGGTGTGACTTCATTCGGGTGTTTGTTGTCCGGTTATACTCAGCTTGCTCAGTTTTTCATTGTTATGTTTGTGCGTTGCACAGAGTTCCTTTATGGGTCGTATCTAATTAAGGCACCCTGTTTGCTTGCCGTCTTGGGCAAGAACATCAGGAAGCCTTGGGTACTGGTTGAGCTTTAGCTCCATCTTTCCATCCGCTGGATTATGGTTTTGTGAGAGCGGGCTATACCGACTCTAGAGGTTATGCTTGTGCGTACGTACTTTTTATTGTGGGCAGTTGGGAATCGTTACTCGCCATTGTTAGGGTTCTTCTTCGATAGCTGTTATTAGGAGATACTCCAATTGGCAACCTTTTGGTTTTGTTTGTTAGGTGGTGTAGTTATCCAGTCTGTTTTTTTGACTCTGCGTAGTAGGATTTTTAGACCCCAGCTAGTCTAATGATTTCGGAGATGATCCAGTTGGTTAAGGTTAGGATGATGACAGCCAGTGCAGACAAAGGTCTTATGCCGACCATGGTGGTCGCAGACTTGGTTTCACAGTGGGAGATCATGTATTCCTACGGACTTTCCGATGAATGGCGAGTTGAGTTTTGGAAAGCTTATCCCAGGATCATAAGTCCTTTTTATATCCTTAAAGCGAGTTGGTTCGGTTTCCTTTAACATGGCACATCCGCCCAGATTACTTTTCTTTGTGTTAATACTTTGCAATTACCTTCATGACTTTCCCACATGATTTAGCACCATACCATTTAGCTTTGACGCGATCTTTTCGTTCACCTGCAGCCAATTGTGTTAGTGGCTCGGCAGGTGGAGAAACTTCGGTCAAGAGTCTTGCCGTCTGTGGAGTGTTTTCTTGGACGTAGCCATATAGTGAAGTGGTCACTTGGGAGGCTGCGACCAAGATATGAGACTTTGTAATCTTTTCTTTGAAAGTACGCTTAGTGAGAATTTTAAATTCGGGGATGAATTTTTATAAGGGGGGAGATCGTAACGTTTTAGAAATCGTTATGTGAAATTTTCCGTTTTTGGGTAAAATTGTCGGTACTTTCAGTTTTAAACCGACTGTGATCAAATGACCATATAAACTTGCCAGCACCTAGTGTAGCTAAAATAAAGCTAGTGCGCAAGCTTTGGGGTTATATGGGACGTTTTGGTTCAATTTGAATTTTTCCCAATTTTAATATTATTTAATGCGGTATTCACATTTTGGGAAATCTCTCTTTTGTGATCTTTTCTTTCTCTTATGCTTGAGTTAACCAAAACCCACATAATATCTAGATATTTGTATGAGTTTTTGATTTAAACTTAAAAGGAAAAGGAAAAGAAATAGAAGAGATGCATGAATGTGGTGTGAATGCATTTATGAGCATTTATCATAGGAAATTGCTAGGAAACTCTCCCCACTTCCTCCTTGGCCGAGCCCTCCCTCTCTCTTCTGCCCTTAGCCATTTCTTCTCCTTTTTGCAACAATTCAAAGCTCTTTGAATCTCTAAAATTCCAAAATAAATCACAAAAATCACATCTTTGATTACTTTAGCATCTTGGAGCTAGGAAAGCTTGGATCTTTGTGTTCTTGAGGCTAGGTAATGATCTCTATCTCTTCTTTTTATAGTTTTTGTGCTTTGTAGCTAGTTAGTTTCAGTTTAGATAGTGTATAGTTTAGTTTGGTGCAATATATCGTATTTTAGTGTCGAGTTGCGATATTTGTGACCTGCTGTGACCCGGAATTTTTACTAGAAAACCAAACAACCTAGTTGTGATGTACCAGTGAACCTAAGACCTCACCTGAGACATGAGACCCACCCCACCGGCCGGGGCCGGCGACCTCCTTGACGAATTCCGGCGAGATCGGCTAGGGTTTGGAGTTGGGGTGTGGGTTTCTCTGGGTATGTGTCTACTGTGGTTTGGGTGTATTTGGTCTTGTTTGTTTGTTTAGGTTTCACTATATGCAAAATCTGGGATCACTTAGGTAGGTTGTAGTGTTTTTTGTTCGCGCGGTACGTTATACGACACGGATCGTGCACTTTGTGTGGTTTTGCTCTTAAGTTGTTTTCGTCGTGTCGCTACGCACGTTAGCCACAATATGAACACTTAAGAGGATGTTTTGTGTTGTTGTGTCGGTTAAAAGTAGTGTGTGCGTGTTTTGAGTCTATTATTAATGTATGCTTGCTTTATTGATTTGATGTGGTAGGTTCGCAGGCGGGGACTACATACACTGCTGTAAAAGGAAAACAGGTGGTTGGCTACACTTAACCAGGAGTGTTGGTGAGTAGATTTAACATCTACAAAAGAATCTCCCACATGGCGTTATGCATCTGGGCTAGAAATGTTACTTTTGTCGCACATTCAATGTCAGATTTAGAATTGCGCATTTACCCTACTGCTTAGTAAATTGTTGTGCTTAGACTAGTATCCTTAGGACACTGCACTATTATTGACGGCTCATGTTGCACGAGCACTGATTGTATGTCACACACACCGTCAATAATTGCCATGTCACGCACCACCCACATATAGAAATGATATTGTCAGGTCAGGGACATTGAGACATTGATTCATATTTCTTATCGCATATGACATATAGCATACCTGTATACCTACATGCTTACACATATATTTTGACATGCTAGTTACCTGTATACCTATAGGGTATCGTACCATTAGCGATAGGTACATACACACCTAAGGACATAGCTACAGGTGTACTTTTCATTTCATACTTCAGTTATACCTGGAGGGTATATCACATCATTACTAATAGGTAGATACTTACATTTTCTGCTATACCTCATGTGTTCATATATATCTGGCTATAGCTACGTATTTACCTTATTGATGTATTATTAAGAATTGGAGATATTAGGAACCGCATGATATTTATATTAACTGGTTGCAGTTAATTAGCGGCTTTTCCTATATACGCTTACATTACAGTTTTATGTTGCGTATACTTTTATTCATGGATTTTCGCATTGAGATATGGAGTTTTCAAGATGTTTTCTGGATTTGGGGACCGTGGGAGATCAAGAAATTATGCATTATTTGAAAAACCCGGTTTATCTTGATATGATATTTCAGCAGCCACCATGAGATTTATTGGTTCGGATATATATATACCCCACGCGAGGAAAGGAGGGATCCCTGTGCGGGTACATGGTGGGGCCCGGAGGTACCCCGGGACAAGAATCTCAGTGAGGAGATGAGTTAGTGGGGGAACCATACTTTCCGGTGACATTACCAATAACTCGACGGTTATCATGGGGATACCGACGGGAGTCATGTGCGTATGGATACGTCGAGAGGCGATGGTCAGAGCTAGGCACTCGAGCTTTCGGGATAGCGTATGATACGTACCTATCAGAGGGCCAGTCATTGAGAAAGCACCTGATAGATGAGCATTTCTGTGTCGATACTTAACACATTGGTTTCATGATATTTCTTCTTACTTCTTTGTATATATAACAGGGGATTAGGCCGTTGTTATATATGCCCTTACACCAATATTAGTGGAATGGGACGGTAATATATGTGTATTGACATTAATTATATAGATCATCATATTTATTCATGCAAATATACCTAGATGTAAAAGACTCATTGTCATTGGATTTAGGACATTTGAGAATTCACTTGATATTGTACCCACGAGATATGTGAGATCTACTTGATGTTGTACATTCGAGATATGTGAGTATACTTGATATTGTACATACGGGATATGTGAGATCTACTTGATGTTGTACATTCGGGATATACGAGATGTACTTGATATTGTACATACGGGATATGTGAGATGTACTTGATATTGTACATTCAGGATATATGAGATTTACATGATATGAGAGCCAATTTGGGGGCTGATTTGTGGAAATTGGGAATTTGACTGTCTTTTTGGATTTTGGTCCTACCACGAGGTTAGGATTTCCGTGGAAATGACATATTTCATTCCATACTCTACTTTTACTGTTTATGCACCGCTTCATGCATTAGTGTACCTGTTAGAATACCTTCCATGACTGTTGCATTTACATACCTTTATTCATATCATTTCTTCAGGTATTAGTAGTACCATTATAGTACCTTACATGATGCTGTATTAAGATTGTCATATTATTACCGCTTCATGTGTAGTTGTACCTGTTAGTGTACCTTTCATGATTATTGTATTACATATGACTATTCATTGATATTAATTGCTTATGTTAGATTCGCACTGTACGTGCATACTCGCAATTACCTGCATATGTTATTTACTGTTCACGAGTTGGCAACTCACCCCCGTTGTGCCACAGTGTTTGCAGGTATTCCTCAGGATAGTCAGAGGCAGGCTATTTTCATCCATCGCATCATCTTTTGCTGCGGATACCAGTTCGCCTAACAGTGTCTGTTTTGCCCAGGTGGGTTTTGTAGTTATCCGGTGTTGTATTGTAAATTCGTTGTATCCATGTACTCTCAATCTACCAGTATTATATATGACTTAGTGACTTGGTGTGAGGACGATATTGTATATTATTTTGTGACTTGGAGGTTTTTATGCAGTTTTATTTATATCGTCTCTTTCTTCGCTACGGCGTTGTATATCTGTTGTGCTGATTGTTTTCCGCCGTTGGGCGTGGATTTTGCTCCCGTTTGGGATGCTTTACTTTACATTTATGTTGTACCCATTTTGGGGCCTTGTTTTATAAAGGAGGTGCTGCCAAAATTTTAAGGAATAAAAGTGAGACTTTAAAGAATTTTGGGTTGTGATATCAACAGTTTTGAAAATACTATTATCACTTTCTTATTACTTTTGATGGTTTAGATTGCTGGGTTTTGGCTTTCTTTTACTACGTTACGCCTGTAGACGTTGCGTAGTATTAGGGCCGTTGCGTGCCAATTTCGGGTCGTGACAGGTTTAGTCTCTACATGGGTTAGTGTATGACACTAACTCACCATGGTTGCAATTCTAACCTCACTCTCGAGCTTATTTCTTTAGTTCATCACTTCATCTTCTTTTTCCTCTTGAAGTTCTCTTGCTTTTGACAAAGTGATGAAAAATTATGAGAAAAATAAATCTAAAGTGGCCCCCACTTCCTACTTCATCATCCTCTACTATTAGCCATTTAGTTTAGGGTGTTTTCTTCACTAATTTCACCATTAGTGAAGAGGTAGCATGAGCTTGAGTCTCCTTGACGTAGAACATCTTCGGCCTCGAAGACATTGAGCAAGCTCGTTCATTTCTTTATGTGAACCCTCTCTAGAGTCTGATAGTTCACTACTTGCAGCGAAGGAACTACTACACGGAGCTTTAGAAGTGAAGGACCGGTTTACAAATGTTGTATTCCACATTCACTTAGTTGTAAAGTTGTTTACATATCGTTTCGTCTAAATTTCTAGTTAAGATTCTAGGGTTAGGGTTCTTTAGTACTGCAAAAATTTGAAAACGGCATGGATGATGCCTCCCAAAACCTTGCTGTCGTGCTAGGTAACCCTACAAGGTGACAGTATAAGCATAAGTGTGAAACCCATATACTCGTGTCTGTATCATAAGAGAATAACATGCCATATATATTGAAAGGTTCCTAGGCACCCTATAGAGGTCTCTCAAGGCATCAACCATGCCATTTTACAAAAATATGGTGCCGAGAAACCCTAGTTAACGGATCTTTGCTAGAATTCTAGGCGAAACTATAAACTAGTTAACAAATTAACTAGAGGTTAGATGCTACAACCTTTGTAGATCCGGTAATCCTCTTCCTTGGCTCCACGTAGGCATCCTCTCGCTGTCCTTCTCGAATCCTAGACTCGTTCATCGGCTTCATCAGGAAAACGAGCGGAATAGGTCGTCGGCTTCGTGTCAAAGACGATCTACTTCGAGGTTGCACAAACTCAAGCTCCGACTTCACAAAGTTGTGAAACTTGTGAAGAAAATACCCAAAACAACTTGGCAAGAGGTAGAGGGTGAAGATATAGGAGGTGGGTTCACTTTAGAATTGGATTTATCTCACTTTAACTCAAGTTGCCATTGATGGACCTTGAGCTTGAAGAAGAAGAAGAAGATGAAGATGAAGAAAGAATGATAAGTCTTCTTATTTTAAAATAAAACTAATATGAATACTTATCATATCTTGACCATGGTCAAGTGTAGAGATTAAACCAAGGTTAGTTAGAGTGGTTAGGGTTAAGGATGAGATAAGGATGGTGGACTTTGTCAAAGTTTCAAGAAGTTTCAACATAGCTCCAAAATAAGCCACCATTCTTAACTAAATCCTTTACAAATAAATAAACAAATAAATAAACGAAAAACCAAAACTCTAATCATCACTTAACCATGGTTTAACCCTTTACACTTAACCACATTATCAAGTATCATCAAACATGATACAAAAAGTGCACAAAAGTATATAACATATACAATGTGCAATCTAAGTGAGAAAAATCCGTTTAAAGTGAACCAATACTAGTTAATGCAAAGTAATATATCAAATATATAATTATACATTAAATCATTAAATCAACATTTGATTCAATGATCCGGTCATTTCGCACATGACCGACTAGTATTCAATGTATCGGCTTATCGAATCGATCTTCGATTCGATAACTATGTTATATCGAATATAACCATTCGATACATATATCGCGAGAATGGAATACGGTATCACATACACGCATTATTCTCGGTCCTGCACATATCTCATATGCGCTCCTATTTCGTTTCGCTTGAGCCAGGAAACCTCTGTGTAGGACTCTAAAGACTCGTCAATACGCCGGTAGCAGATGATGATCATATCAAGCATCCACAAGCCGCAAGCGGTCTGATAAACGTAACGGCCACCCGGGTATTGAGCGATCAGAAGATCGACGAGCTAGCCCGCTCACACTCCTGCGAATCCGACCAGTAACACTTACCGTACAGTCCGGTCTGTTCGTCTGATACGTCGCATATCAAGTCTAGGGGTGGTAAACGTCAGACTCCAATAACCCGATAAGTCGTGCCGATGTGAGGCTCATAACGGGTCGAGAAACTACTGGTAACACTTACCAGCAAATCTCTGATCAGCCCTGGCCAGGGACTTCCCAGTTACGGCCAATCGAGCACAGCGCAACATCAACTCCCAATACCGGGAAAGACGAAACCCCTCCTATCGCTCATTGCCTCCATGTGACTCGGGACTGTACCCAAAGACCACCGTTTTGCACGCCCTCATGGACGTGGTAAGGTGGAGATCAAAGCACAGTGGGAATCACACAAGACTCTATGACGATCTCGGGTCTACAGACTAACCTGTACAAGTGTCACCTGAGAACTGCCATCTGACGTGAGGTATAATACCATCTGGGAGTTCTCGACGAGTCCGTCCAGTGTACTCAGTCTCCACTGAGCACCCGTATACCATCTCTGATGTCAAACACCAATGGATATGGGATCATCCATCGCCCATCACATGGGTCGAGAAGCGTATACGCTAGTCTACTCTGGTATATCGATGCCCCGTCTCGATACACCCACGACTAGGGACCTTGAAGGATGTACTTATGGACTACCATGTCCCCACTAGTATGATCTGCATCATAGTCCAGGTAGTCAAGTACAAATCCTAAGGGCTTTACCAACATGTAACTATAAGACAGTATAAAGAGACTAGTGTACATGTTAAGATAAATAGCAACCAGATAGTATACTATCATGTCGAGCAAGAAAGTCATCTCTATATATGTCCAAGCATCCAATATAATATACATAATCTGTACAATACTGGCCTCTAGGGCATACATACAACTAACAATCTCCCACTTGCACTAGGGCCAGCTGCTGTAGTATCTCATACCGAGCATCCCGAAGAGTCTCTCAAACTGTATCTGGGGAATGGCCTTCGTGAGTGGATCCGCCGTGTTGTTCTTCGTGTCAACCCTCCTGACCTCGATCTCCCGGCGATCAACTATCTCCCGGATCAGGTGATACCGCCTCAGAATATGTCTGGACCGCTGATGGGACCTGGGTTCCTTGGCCAAAGCCACCGCTCCATTGTTATCGCAATACAAAGGTATTGGACGCTCAATGGATGGAACCACTCCAAGTTCAGAAATGAACTTCTTGATCCAGACAGCTTCTTTAGCAGCATCGTTGGCAGCGATGTATTCAGCCTCCATCGTCGAGTCTGCCACGGTTTCCTGCTTGGAACTCTTCTAGCTAACCGCCCCTCCGTAAAGGGTAAAGACAAAGCCCGACTGCGACTTAGAGTCGTCCTTATCACTCTGGAAGCTCGAATCGGTAAAGGACTCCACTTGGAGTTCTCCGTTACCATACACCAAGAACATATCTCTAGTCCTACGCAAGTACTTGAGAATGCTCTTCACAGCTATCCAGTGACTCTCTCCAGGATCAGCTTGATACCTGCTCACTACACTTAGTGAGTATGTCACATCGGGTCTGGTACATAGCATCGCATACATGATAGAGCCTACTGCCGAAGCATAGGGTATCCCTTGCATGCGAGCTCTCTCCAAATCAGTCTTGGGAGATATCTCTTTGGAGAGAGTGACTCCAGAGATCGTGGGCATGTTCCCACGCTTGGACTCTTCCATACTAAACCACTTTAGTATGGTGTCAATGTACCTGGATTGGGACAATCCCAAAATCCGTTTGGATCTATCTCTATAGATCCTGATTCCCAATATGCAGGAGGCATCACCAAGATCTTTCATTGAGAATCTTTGTGATAAGAAGAGCTTGACCGATTGCAGCATAGGAATATCATTTCCTATCAAGAGTATGTCGTCCACGTACAATACGAGGAAGATAACCTTACTCTCTGCCACCTTCTTGTAGATACAAGGTTCATCTGGATTTTTGACGAGATCAAACTCTTTGATAACGACGTCAAAGCAGATGTTCCAACTCCGCGATGCTTGCTTTAATCCATAAATGGATTTAAGCAGCTTGCACACCTTCCCGCTGCTCCCACTGTCTACGAAGCCCTCTGGCTGAGTCATGTACACGCACTCTTCTAAATCACCATTTAGAAAGGCGGTCTTAACATCCATTTGCCAGATTTCGTAGTCATGAAAGGCAGCAATGGCAAGCATGATTCGGATGGATTTAAGCATAGCCACTGGAGAAAAGGTCTCGTCATAGTCCACACCTGGTCTTTGACGAAAACCCTTTGCTACAAGTCTAGCTTTGAAAGTCTCCACTTTCCCATCTACACCAAGTTTCTTCTTGAAGATCCACTTGCTCCCAATGGGTTTTACCCCTTCAGGAGCAACTTCCAAAGTCCATACTTTGTTGGTGTACATGGATTCCATCTCGGACCGCATAGCATCCAGCCATTTCACTGAGTCCCTACTCGTGATGGCCTGCTCGAAGCTAGTTGGGTCATCATCCTCCATGATGCAATCCTCGCTCCCACCGTCCATGAGAAAACCGTAGTATCTCTCAGGTTGGCGAGGAACCCTACTAGATCGGCGGAGAGGCTGAGGTTCATTGGGAGCTACTGAATCTTCTGGTTCCACTAAATCTTCAGTTACTGTTTGTGTATCTGGAACCTCTTCCAGCTCTACCACTTTGCCACTAATTTCTTTTTCAAGAAATTCCTTTTCTAAAAAGGTGGCATATTGAGAAACAAACACTTTTTGTTCTTCAGCATGGTAGAATAAATATCCTTGGGAATTCTTAGGATATCCCACAAACTTGCAAAGAACTAACCGTGCCTCGAGTTTGTCTGGATTTTGTCTTTTGACATAGGCCGGACAACCCCATATTTTAACTCGTTTAAAATATGGTCTCTTCCCACTCCATATCTCATATGGTGTGGTAGGTACAGATTTAGATGGAACTTGATTCAATAGGTATGCTGCTGTCTCCAGCGCATATCCCCAGAAGGAAATAGGTAACTCAGCTGTGCTCATCATAGAGCGCACCATATCTAATAGGGTGCGGTTCCTCCGTTCAGATACACCGTTGTGCTGTGGTGTATATGGAGGAGTCAGCTGAGAGAGAATCCCATTCTCTTTTAGGAAGTCCAGGAATTCATTGCTCAAGTATTCACCTCCTCGATCAGATCGAAGGATTTTAATACTTTTTCCGGTTTGGTTCTCGACTTCTTGTTTATATTCTCTAAATTTCTCAAAAGCTTCTGATTTGTGTTTCATTAGGAACACATATCCGAATCTAGAGAGATCGTCAGTGAATGTAATGAAGTATGAAGAACCATCCCTGGCATGTGTAGACATGGGACCACATACATCACTATGTATCAGTCCTAAGAGTTCGGTAACTCTTTCTCCGTGTCCCGTAAACGGAGTCTTGGTCATCTTACCTTTGAGACATGACTGGCAAGTGTCATAAGATGAAAATTCAAACGGATTTAAATATCCATCTTTATGCAACTTAGCTAGTCGTGTCGCATTGATGTGACCCAGTCTACAATGCCACAAGAAGGATTCATTGAGTTCAGAACTCTTCCTCTTGTGTGTGTTTGTTATGTTTAGAACTGTTGATTGATTTAGAACATAAATGCCATTGCATAACGTGCCTGATCCAACCAACTTTTGGTTATGGAAAATGTTCATAACATTGTCCTGTAATACAAAATTATATCCTTCTTTACTTAGCAAAGAAACCGATATAATGTTGCATATCAGGTTCGGCATGTAATAGCATTCGTTCAGAACCAATGTATTACCAGTTGGTAATACAAGGTGATATTCCCCGACAGTCTTAGCTGCAACAATTGCACCATTTCCAACCCTAATGTCTTTATCACCTTCTCCAAGTTCTCTACCTCTCCTTAGCCCATGTAACTGATTACATATATGGGATCCCGACCCGGTATCCAATACCCAGGACGTAGAGCAAATGGAGAAACAGTTCTCAGTAACGAACACACCCGAAGAAAATGCATCATCATGTACTTTCTTCATTCGGGTGGCATGGGAATCCTGGTATTCCCCTATATCCTGTTCATTCCTATAACTCTTATAAGAATGAACGGAACCAACGTTCCCCAGCACAGTATAACATGCGGGTTCGGTCAATACATCCATATTATTATCTTTATTAAGGCATGAAATGGTCGCTACCTGGAGAGAGAGAGAAGAAAACACTTTAGCGTATGCTCGTGCAAGATCAGATTGGTTATTATCTTATCTAATCAGGATGGCTCCCACTGCTTTTTATCAAATCTTCCTCCAAAACCTAAAAGGAAAGACTAGCCGGGATTAATTACACACTACAAGTTCGCCAATCTTTCAGCCAGGCCAGTGTCGGTACTTTGAGGGAGGTCCCCCGTGCTTTCGCACGAACCTAATTACTGTAAACCTCGTTTTCCCAGAGGCGTAACCTCGTTAACACCTTTCTAGACACCTACTTGATCGGCTAATTGTAATGTATAAAACTCTCCCAGGAGTAACTCTTACTCGCAGTGGGTATCGGGATCCAACTATCTCATAGAAGGTATGCAATCTCATTGCAAATTTCAACACTTGAAATTCCCGATAATCTTTTGCCCCTAGCAGCTATATGACCTTAACATAGTCAACAAATCATAAGTGCTAGTCAAGTTCAACCCGTCATTTCCCGATTGAATTAAACCCACCCGCACGACCCTTAACATAGTCAACAAAGTCGCACGACTACCCTAATCCAATCGCATCATATGCTTATACAGATAAGC
Source organism: Agapanthus africanus (assembly GCA_030015575.1). Lineage (NCBI taxonomy): Eukaryota > Viridiplantae > Streptophyta > Magnoliopsida > Asparagales > Amaryllidaceae > Agapanthus > Agapanthus africanus. Next base: position 550,195,450 of record JASDDO010000024.1, on the reverse strand, counting down.
ACTAATTAGCTACCGCACACTACGCCTTAACATAGTCAACAAACGTAGCACGAATACTAACTAGTACTTATCTGAAATGACGGAGGGCTACGACAGGTTTTTCTGAAAACCTATTGCGTAATGAACTTGATATCGTTGTAGAATCAAATGAAGTTTTAAAATGGAGTGATTTTGAGGCTTTTCTGGTTTTGCTAAAGGAGTCACTCCCGGTGAAGGGATCTCGGTCCTTTCCTCGTCGAATGAGGTGCGGGATATATCATATATATCGCTGTGCAAAGCAAAAACCCAAAAGCAGTCAAAAGCAAACCGAGTCTGTAGCATCTGCCAGTTATTGCTAAAGGAGTCACTCCCGGTGAAGGGATCTCGGTCCTTTCCTCATCGAATAAGGTGCAGGGTATATCATATATACCGCTATGCAAAGCAAGAACTATAGCTACCTGTTATATTTTAAAATCTGATTCTACAACATCTTAGGTTTCTTATCTTTCATTAATCACATTAATGAAGTCCCATCATTTAAATACCTAAACATCACAGATAGATATGACGTACACTTATGCCATCCGCATTCGCCTCGATGTCCCCTCGTGCACCGTTAGGTTAGGTAACTAACGACAGAGCAGGGCAGGGCTAGCGCGGGTGTAAAACATAAGTAACGTCTATATAATATATCATATATACTATATACTATATCCATCACAGAGTCACAACACAGATATCGCAGCAGAATAAACATATGAAATATTGGATATACTAGGACGTCCGTGTTTTCAATACGAGCCAGTATAAAACACGGATTCCACGGTCGTGATGAATAGCCAATCCCACACCCCTAGACCCCTACGAGAGCGGCAAGCAACCCTGCCAATTCTAGGGTTAGGAGACCCGGACTCGACTCCTCGAGTTGGTCTCCCGCTGGACCCCAGAACCCGGTTACTTGTGCTCCCCTCCTTGGGTCTATCCTAATGCGGAAAAGTAAATAATATACAACGGGTGACAACTTCCGCTACCTGGAAGCGCCCCAAATACAAGAATATTACATACAAGTTTTTACATGAATGAAAATGAAAAACACTCATCTCACATAAAAAACCCCTGCTATTCGAACACGACGATCCTATATAACATATCCAGCAACACATAACATCACATGTCATCAACGTAAGTAAGTATGCATACCCCAATTGTCGTTGATGTATAGCAACGAAACCGGCGATATGAACATACTACACTTACGATCACAGAAAAGAAAGTGTAAAACTACAACTGTTGGAATCCGCAACTACTTTAGACATCGCATGCCTAACAGATATAAATCCCGCATTTTAGTCTCATTATCGAAAACTCTTTTCAATATCATATGGGACTAAATTGCTAGATTTATAACATTCATTCAGTTATCACATAACTGTTTGTGAATTCCAATTATTGTATCACATTCCAGATAAACAGAAAATGTTAAACTTTCCGATCGAACAGTCGAATACCCAAGTTTTCCCGATACAGCTCAACACATGAAATAAGTCTAACAACATTCAGTTCGTGCCTCAGTACCGACGGTCCAGCCGTAGAAGGGTCAAGCCAACGCCTCACATGTGGCACGCCGTACTGCCCCAAACCCGAAGGTTCAAAGGGCAGTTCAAGACGGTCACATAATCGAGTTAAGGTTTGTTGTCTTCTAGAGGGTCCATCGCGTTACTTGCACTACTTAGAACGTCGTTAAACTACGGAAAAATCCAACACTTGGAAATTTCCCGACAGGGGAAAAGTTGGGTATTTATATCCGGTCGAACTTTTTAACATATTCTAAAATTTATCCGGAAAGCCACACAGACAAAATTTGATAAACCCGATCGAATCATCAAAGCTCCAAAACATCCCAGATTATTCAACACTTGAATAAATTTTAAAAATAACCAGAGAAGTCAGCACAGAAAACAATGAATTACTGTGCAAAAATTGGATGATGACGTCACAATTTTGCCGCTTATCCGCCGCATTATCCTTCCTTATGCCGCGGATCCGCGCCAATGTGTACTGTTCATCAAAAAAATTTTGTGCCGAAATTCTTATTTTTCTCTGCTGGTTTTTCTGCATATTTTTAATACTGAAAATCACTGTTTTTAGAAAAAGTACAGAGAGCACATTTTGGAGTTGGTTTCGGGTTCGTTCCGGTTTCAAATTCCGTCTGGACTTCGTCTAAGGCTCTAGCTAGGCTCTGATACCACTGAAAGGTTCCTAGGCACCCTATAGAGGTCTCTCAAGGCATCAACCATGCCATTTTACAAAAATATGGTGCCGAGAAACCCTAGTTAACGGATCTTTGCTAGAATTCTAGGCGAAACTATAAACTAGTTAACAAATTAACTAGAGGTTAGATGCTACAACCTTTGTAGATCCGGTAATCCTCTTCCTTGGCTCCACGTAGGCATCCTCTCGCTGTCCTTCTCGAATCCTAGACTCGTTCATCGGCTTCATCAGGAAAACGAGCGGAATAGGTCGTCGGCTTCGTGTCAAAGACGATCTACTTCGAGGTTGCACAAACTCAAGCTCCGACTTCACAAAGTTGTGAAACTTGTGAAGAAAACACCCAAAACAACTTGGCAAGAGGTAGAGGGTGAAGAAATAGGAGGTGGGTTCACTTTAGAATTGGATTTATCTCACTTTAACTCAAGTTGCCATTGATGGACCTTGAGCTTGAAGAAGAAGAAGAAGATGAAGATGAAGAAAGAATGATAAGTCTTCTTATTTTAAAATAAAACTAATATGAATACTTATCATATCTTGACCATGGTCAAGTGTAGAGATTAAACCAAGGTTAGTTAGAGTGGTTAGGGTTAAGGATGAGATAAGGATGGTGGACTTTGTCAAAGTTTCAAGAAGTTTCAACATAGCTCCAAAATAAGCCACCATTCTTAACTAAATCCTTTACAAATAAATAAACAAATAAATAAATGAAAAACCAATACCCTAATCATCACTTAACCATGGTTTAACCCTTTACACTTAACCACATTATCAAGTATCATCAAACATGATACAAAAAGTGCACAAACGTATATCATATATACAATGTGCAATCTAAGTGAGAAAAATCCGTTTAAAGTGAACCAATACTAGTTAATGCAAAGTAATATATCAAATATATAATTATACATTAAATCATTAAATCAACATTTGATTCAATGATCCGGTCATGTCGCACATGACCGACTAGTATTCAATGTATCGGCTTATCGAATCGATCTTCGATTCGATAACTAGGTTATATCGAATATAACCATTCGATACATATATCGCGAGAATGGAATACGGTATCACATACACGCATTATTCTCGGTCCTGCACATATCTCATATGCGCTCCTATTTCGTTTCGCTTGAGCCAGGAAACCTCTGTGTAGGACTCTAAAGACTCGTCAATACGCCGGTAGCAGATGATGATCATATCAAGCATCCACAAGCCGCAAGCGGTCTGCTAAACGTAACGGCCACCCGGGTATTGAGCGATCAGAAGATCGACGAGCTAGCCCGCTCACACTCCTGCGAATCCGACCAGTAACACTTACCGTACAGTCCGGTCTGTTCGTCTGATAGGTCGCATATCAAGTCTAGGGGTGGTAAACGTCAGACCCCAATAACCCGATAAGTCGTGCCGATGTGAGGCTCATAACGGGTCGAGAAACTACTGGTAACACTTACCAGCAAATCTCTGATCAGCCCTGGCCAGGGACTTCCCTGTTACGGCCAATCGAGCACAGCGCAACATCAACTCCCAATACCGGGAGAGACGAAACCCCTCCTATCGCTCATTGCCTCCATGTGACTCGGGACTGTACCCAAAGACCACCATTTTGCACGCCCTCATGGACGTGGTAAGGTGGAGATCAAAGCACAGTGGGAATCACACAAGACTCTATGACGATCTCGGGTCTACAGACTAACCTGTACAAGTGTCACCTGAGAACTGCCATCTGACGTGAGGTATAATACCATCTGGGAGTTCTCGGCGAGTCCGTCCAGTGTACTCAGTCTCCACTGAGCACCCGTATACCATCTCTGATGTCAAACACCAATGGATATGGGATCATCCATCGCCCATCACATGGGTCGAGAAGCGTATACGCTAGTCTACTCTGGTATATCGATGCCCCGTCTCGATACACCCACGACTAGGGACCTTGAAGGATGTACTTATGGACTACCATGTCCCCACTAGTATGATCTGCATCATAGTCCAGGTAGTCAAGTACAAATCCTAAGGGCTTTACCAACATGTAACTATAAGACAGTATAAAGAGACTAGTGTACATGTTAAGATAAATAGCAACCAGATAGCATACTATCATGTCGAGCAAGAAAGTCATCTCTATATATGTCCAAGCATCCAATATAATATACATAATCTGTACAATACTGGCCTCTAGGGCATACATACAACTAACATATATAATGTATGAATGCATCACTCAACGTGTGTCCAACAACGACACACAAAATCATGATAAAACCTGAGTGCCAAGCATCGACACTCGATAGCATCATGAAAGCCATGTCCATCAGCGACACATAATTCTCATCTCTTTGGCTTCGTTTGTCCGTATCGGCCTTATATCATCTGATCTCACGACTGCGGTCGGTATCCACCGGATGTTCGCCGAGTCAAATATCACTGGTTGGTAGTGCTCCCTTGCCGGGCTCAATGTGTTAGTTATATGTATGCCCTAGTGGCCATTACTGTACATGCGATGTATATTGTAGTGGATGCTTGGACATATATAGGAAGGAATTTCTTGCTCGACATGATAGTATGCTACCTGGTTGCACTTTATCTTAATATGTAAACAAATACCGTTTTGTGATCACATGTTGATAAAGCTTTTAGGATGAGTACTTGACTGCCATGACTATGATGTAGATCATACTAGTAGGGACTGGGTAGTCGATAAGTATAACCTTCAAATGTTCCTAGTCGTGAGAGTATCGAGACAGGGCATCGGTACTCCAGAGTAGACTAGCGTATGCGCTTCTTGACCCATATGATGGACGATGGATGATCCCATATCCATTAGTGTTTGACATCAGAGAAGGTATACGGGTGCTCAGTGGAGACTGGGTACACTGGACGGACTCGCTGAGAACTCCTAGATGGTATTATACCTATCGTCGGATAGCAGTTCTCTATTGATACTGGTACAGGTTAGTCTGTAGACCCGAGATCGTCATAGAGTCTTGTGTGATTCCCACTGTGCTTTGATTTCCACCATACCACGGTCAAGAGATCGTGCAAAACGGTGGCTTTTGGGTACAGTCCCGAATCATATGGAGGCAATGAGCGATAGGAGGGGTTTCGTCACTCCCGGTATTGGGGGTTGATGTTGCGCTGTGCTCGATTGGCCATAACAGGAAATCCCTGGCCAGGGTTTCTGAGATTTATTGGTAAGTGTGACCAGTAGTTTCTTGAACCGTTATGGGCCTTGCATCGGCATGACTTATCGGGCTATTGGGGTCTAACGTTAAACCACCCCCAGGCTGTGATATGCGACATATCAGACGAAGTGACCAGACTGTACGGTAGTGTTACTGATTGGATTCGCAGGAGTTATAGCAGACTTGCTTGTTGATCTTCTGATCGCTCAATACCCGGGTGGCAGTTACGTTTAGCAGACCGCTTGCGGCTTGTGGGTGTTTGATATGATCATCACCTACTGCCGGCGTATTGACGAGTCTTTAGAGTCCTACATTGAGGTTTCCTTGTTCATGCGAAACGGAATAGGAGCACATAATATGTGCGAGACCGAGATTAATATGAGTATGTGATACCGTACTCTATTCTCGCGACTTTTGATATTAGTCGGTTATATGTATTATAGCCGGATTATTAAATCAAGAGTTGATTTAATAGTTTAATGTATAATTATATATTTGATATATTAAATTACATTAACTAATATTATCTCACTTAAGATTTATTTCTCACTTTTTGATACATTGATATATATGTGATATATATTAATTGTATTCTTTTTGCACAATATATATATATATATATTGTTGTGTCATGCTAGGTTATACATGCAACATGTATGTATGAGACTTACACTATGCTAGGGTTTATGTTAGGGTTTCATTTATCATTAAGTAATTACAATAGTGGATTAAATCATTGCTAGAAGCTTGTAGAAGCTTGTGGATAAGCATTGACTAAGTCCAGTCCTTTGTTATCCTTAAAATATTTTGTGACCTAACCTTTAACGCCTTACTATGGTTAACTCTCTACAAGGGTTAGATATATGATATACTCACCCAAGGTTGCATTTATAACCTCATGAGTTCATTCTTCTTTTTCTTCATCATCAAGTGAGAAAAAGCTTGCTAGTTTTTTTTTCCAAAGTGATGAAACCATGTGAGAAAAATAAAACTAAAATGAACCCACTTCCTACTTCATCATCCTATATTATTAGCCATTTAGTTTAGGGTGTTTGCTTCACTAATCTACAAAATTAGTGAAGAGATAGCATTAGCTAGTGTCTCCTCGACGTAGATCATCTTCGGCCTCGAAGACTTCGAAGCAAGCTTGTTCGTTTCTTCATGGGAGTCTCTCTAGAGTCTGGAAGTTTGTGATCGCAGCCAAGGGACTACTACACGGAGCTATTGAAGTGATGGACCGGTCAACAAAGGTTGTATTCCTTGTTCACTTTGATGTAAAGTGTTTACATTTCATGTTTTACCCTAAGTCTTTAGTTAAGATCTTGGTTAGGGTTTGTTTAGCACCCCAAAAATTTTAAAATAGCATGATTGATGCTTGCCAAAACCTTCACAAGGTGCTAAGCTAACCCTACAGTGGTATCAGACGCAAGATAGAGCATTAGGCGTCGTGTTGGCAAACTTTAAAGTCCGATCGAACTCCGAAACCCCGAAAAATCCCACTTTCTGGAAAAATTTTCAAAAGTTGAAATTTTTCATATTAAAAATACTCAGAAAATCATGCAGGGAATTCTAAGGATTACTGTGAAGTACGAAGCCATAACTCACTCAAGGGACCGCGGAACCACGGCCAAACCATGCGTTTGGCAGCAGTTCCGCGGCCAACTTTGGGAGTTAGTGGCTAATACTTCAGGGTTTATTCTTGGGTACTTTTTCATGCTTCTGGGAATTTTTAATTCTACTCAAGTGTTTAGTTTTCTGGGAAATATTGAGAACTCGTTGATTCGATCGGAAAGTTTAACTTCGTTTAAGTTTTTCCAGGTAATTTAGAACGTGTTAAAAAGTTCGAACGGATATCAATAACTCACTTTTTCCCCTGTCGGAAAACTTTCAAGTGTTGGATTTTTCCTGCGTTTAAAACTTTCAGAAAATCATGCAAGCGAATTTGTGGACCCTCTAGAAGAACATAACCTTAACTCGATTATGTGACCGTCAAAATCGCCACTGAACCATATGGTTTGTGGTAGTTTAGCGTTGCCACATGTGAGGCGTTGGTTTGACCCTTCTACGGTTGGTTCATAGCGGCTGTGACATGTTCTGGGTTTTTGTTTGAACTCCGCTTAAGTGTTGAGCTATTTGGGAAATCTTAGGAGTTTGTTTATTCGATCGGAAAATTTAACATTATCTATTTATCTGGAATGTGTTACAATATGTGGAATTCATATAGTTAGGCATGAAATGCGAAGTACGTGATATTTCGGATTTAAGATGACAAAAGTGATTGTGGATTCCAAATGTTGTAGTTTTTCACTTTCTTTTCTATGACCGTAAGTGTAATATGTGGTGTATCGCCGGTTTCGGTGCTATATGTCAACAACAACTGGGATACGCATATTTACTTACGTTGATGATATGTGATGTTATGTGTTGCTGTGATATGTTATATTGGATCGTCGTGTTTTGAATAGCTGGGGGTTTTATGTGAGATGAGAGTTTTCTTTTTCATTCATGTAAAATTCATTTGTATGTAATATTCTTTTATTGGGGCACTTACGGGTTGAGGATGATGTCACCATTGTATATTATTTACTTTTCCGCATTAGCATAGACCCAAGGCGGGGAGCACAAGTAACCGGGTTCTAGGGTACAGTGGGAGACCATCTCGAGGAGTCGAGACCGGGTCTCCTAACTCTAGAATTGGTAGGGTTGCTTGCCGCTCTCGTAGGGGTCTAGGGATGTGGGTTTGGCTATTCATCACGACCGTGGAATCCGTGTTTTATATTGGCTTAACTTAAAACACGGAATTCCTAGAATATCCAATATTTCATATGTGTTTCTTCTGCTGCAATATTCTGTGATGAGATCATATTACTGCCTGAGACGAATGTTTATATTATATATATGAGATATATGTTATATTGCTAATTTTGTTTCAAATGTGATGCTTGTGAAGCATAATAAAATAGGACTTCATTAATGAGATTAATGAAATAAAAGAAACCTAAAGATGCTGTAGAAACTTGTTTAAAAACTGGTAGCTCTAGTTCTTGCTTTGCATAGCGGTATTCCTTGCAGAATATTCAGCACCTTATTCGATAAGGAAAGAGCCGAGATCCCTTCACCGGGAGTGACCTCTTTAGCGAAACTAGTAGATGCTACAAACACGGTTTGTCTTTTGATTGCTTCTATAGTTTTTGCTTTGCATAGTGGTATTTGTGAAATATCCTGCACCTTATTCGATAAGGAAAGAGCCGAGATCCTTTCGCCGGGAGTGACCTCTTTAGCAAAACTAGTAAAAGCCTAAAAAACACTCCTTTTCAAAATCACTCGTTTCTACAACGATATCAAGTTCTTTACGCTCATGGTTTTCTTAATAACCTGCGTAGCCCTTCGTCATTTCAGATAAGTACTACTTAGTATTCGCGCTGCGGTAGTTTGGCATGCGTCAAGGCGTAGTGTACGGTAGCTAACTAGTGCTTATCTGCTAGCATACGATGTGATTGGATTAGGGTATTCGTACGGCATTATTTGGCATGCGTCATGGGTCGTACGGGTGGGTTTAATTCAATCTGGAAATGCACGGGTTGAACTTGACTAGCGGACTATGGGTTGTTTGGCATGCATCAAGGTCATAGCATGCTAGGGGTAAAAGTATTATCAGGAATTTCAAGTGTTGAAATTTGCAATGAGATTGCATACCTTCTATAAGATAGTTGGATCCCGATACCCACTGCGAGTAAGAGTTACTCCTGAGAAAGTTTTACACATTACAATTAACCGATCAAGTAGGTGTCTAGAAAGGTGTCAACGGGGTTACTGTTAGTGTATGTGCCCTAGGGGCCATTATTGTATCATACTAGTTTGTATATTACTTAATGGAAGCTTGGGATATTCACATGTATATAACAGTCTTGCTAAACATGGTAGTATGCTACTTGGTTTTTCCATCTTAATATGTGAGTATACGTATTGATAGAGCTCTTAGGATCTTGCTTGACTACCAGCGTTGTGATGGCAGTCACACTAGTGGGGGCTGGGTAGTCTACAAGCACATCCTTATTCAGGTCCCTAGTCGTTGGATTATCGAGACAGGGCATCGATACTCCGGAGTAGACTAGTGTGTACGCTTCTCATCCCAGTTGGGGAGATGGTCTGTCCCACAGCCGTCAGTACGTTGTACTGGAGATAGTATGCAGGTGCTCGTTAGGTTACGGGTACACCGGACAGGACTCACAGGGAACTGTTGGTTGGTTTTATACCAGTGTCAGTGAACAGTTCCCAGGTGACATGAGTACAGCATAGTCCGCAGACTTGACACTGCTACTTCGCCTCGAGTGTGTCCCACTGTTCTTAGATTGCTACCCTACCACGGCTTAAAGGAGTCGTGCAAACAGGTAGCAGTTGGGTGCAGTCCCGAGCACTTGGAGGCAGTGGCGGTTAGACAGGATTCGTCTCTCCCGGTATTGGGGGTTGATATCGCGCTGTGTCAGAGAGCCATTACGCAAAGTCCCTGGCCAGGGCAAGCGAGATTTGCTGGTAGGATCCAGCAGTTTCTCAAGGTGTAATGGGCTTCGCTCCGACACGACTTATACAGCTATTAGGGGACTGACGCTTACCGCCCCCTAGGCCCGATATGCGATAGTCTTAGACGAACGTAACGGACTGTACGGAGATTGTCACATCAGATTCAGTAGGAGTTCGAATAGGTTTCCTCATCGGCCTTCTTATCGACATCTACCTGGGAACCGTTACGTACAGCTAGTGCCGCTTGCGGTCTGTGGTTAAACCCACTGCCAGCGTAGTAGTCGAGTCTCTAGAGTCCCATGCAGAGAGTTTCCCTACTCCAGGCGAAACGATATAGAGGTCGTATGGTTTTACGACAAGGGTTCGGACGCATACGTATGTTTACGCGCTTACGACTTTCGGACAGTTTTTACTAGTCGGCTTTGGTTTAAGCCAGTTACTAGTATCCGGTTTTTGGATTTATACAGTCTAAAGTTTTTCCGTGTTTTCATGGATAGAAGGGGCGTTCTCATAATTGCGCGAGAAGCTTCTAGAAGATGGTGACTAAGGAGGTTTAGGTGGCATATACATTGAATGAGATTAGTGAGTCATATGGATGATTCATCCATGTCATTAATGCTTCATAATTGCTTAATGACTCATGGAGATGAATCACCACAAGATATTTATCAAGCATGGTTGTAAATCATTTTCTTTTCTTTTCTTGATAAATAAAAATGCTTGATATATATTATGATAACTCATTTTCTCTTCTCATTATTATGTTCATCTTCTCTCTCCTCAAGCTCTCTCTCTTCAAACCCTAATCCTCCTCTCTCATGTGTTGAGTACAAGGATTAGTTAGACTACTTAATCCATAACCATACTCTATTTCATCTAGGTACTTTGATTAGCACTTAAAGATACCTAGTTGCCTCAAGTTTAGAAGCAAAGCTTGGAGGTTAGCTCTCGTGGTGGATCGTCTACTACTTGGAGAAGGCCGAGGAGGAGGTGGAGTTCGTAAAGACGAAGGACACGGTTCTTTAGGTATAATCCTTTTACATAGTAGTTGTTAACTTCTATGTTTGATATTAGTTATCGTTTAGCTTCGATTCATGCGGTTAGTCGATGTTTAAGCAAAGAACAAGATCGTTTTTCATATTTCCGCCTCCCCGCAAGTCGTAGGGTGTTGTACATCGACTTACAGTGGTATCAGAGCCTCGCTAAACAATAATTAACTCACTTGCAAAATTGTATGAATTTCGAACGGAAAATACCAAAACCGGAAAAACCCCGATATCATGGTTTCTGTCGATTTTTAAATGAAGTCCAAAAATTTTTCATGGAGGTTCAGAAAGCCTTAAATGATAGTATAAGAACACCCAAGAAAAATGGGATCATGAATCGTCTAAACCGCCGCGGAACCGCGGCGGATCCCACCGATCCGCCGCGATTCCGCCGCCGAGTTGCCGATTCATCATCTCAATTTTCTTGTGTTGGTTCTCTGTGATATTTGGTATTTTCTGGAAGTTTTTAATTTTTGCTCAGGTTTCAGATTTACAGAGAAGTATTGTAGCAAAATTAAATGTGTTTAATCGATCGAAATTATACGCTATTTGCTTGTTGGATTATATCTGTGTTTGTATAATGTATTCGTAAACCTCCCCTAACTGCTAGTATGTCGGTTGGCAGGGGGTTGCACATTTCTGTAATGGATTTTATCTGTTTGTGTATATGAACTGTGTTAGACTATTGTGATGTATAGCCGGGGTTATGTGATGGGTTATTATTTAATTCATTTGATGTAAATGTAATTTGTTGTAATATTATTTTGCGGGGCACATCCAGGTTGCGGTTGTAGCCACCGTTGTATTATTTCATTTTACTGTTTATGCTCCTAGGACAGACCCAAGGTGGGGTGTACAAACTGCTGGGTGGGTAGTTTGCCGTACCCGTTGGGGTCTTAGGTGGGGTAATGGCTATTCATCACAACTGTGTAATCCGTCTTTTGTTGCAGGCTCAAAACAAACACGGATTGCTTGCAAATCCAATAAAGTTCATCTGTGATCTGGAATGCCTATTATTGCGTCTGACGAATGTATAATATCTATATATGATAGCTATTTAGAAGTCACTTATGTTTTACACCCGCGCTAGCCCAGCCCCCGCTCTGTCGTTAGTTAAGTAACCTAACGGGTGATGACGGGACCCCGTGGCGAATGAGGATGGCATAAGAGGACGTTGTATTTTCGTTGTTTTCTGCAATGATAGGTTAATGATGGGACGCATTATTTATAATGCAAAGAAAATAAACCAAAAGTTTAATCGTTGGAACAATTTAAAAGAAACCACTCGGTTAATTTTAAAAACAGATATTTTTAAATGCGGAGCTTTAACCACTCCTTTTAAAAGCTATCAAGTTCCTTCGGTTATATCAAGTTCACTACGTTCACGGTTTCGCCAAAACCATTCGTAGCCCTCCGTCATTTCATCTGGGTATTCAGTAGTATTCAAGCTACGTATTTTGACCTAACGCCAAGGCATAGTGTTTGGTAGCTACTGGATATTCATTTGTTGCATAGATAGATGAGTTAGTTTGGGACAGTCGTATTATCATTTTGGCCGAACGTCAAGGATATATACAGATGGGTTCAAATTGACAAAATAATGATGGGAAGAACTTGACATGTGACTTATGACATTTTGACCGAACGCCAAGGTCATAAAAGCATGGGGCAAAAATATATATCGGGAATTTCTAAAGAAACTGAAATTTGCAAAGAGTTGCATACCATTTGGAGTTTGATGAATATTGGTAGGATTCCTTCAACATTATCATACAATGATATTTGGATCCCGATCCTACTGTGAGTATATGCTACTTATCAGGAGATTCGTCACTTAACGATCAATGCTATAAACCAAGTAGGTGTCAAGAAAGGTGTCAGCGGGGTTACGCCCCCAGAGAAAAGAGGTTATTTAATTAAGGAACTTCGCGAAAGCGTTGGAAAACCTCCCTCGAAGTATCGACACTAGCCTGGCTGAATGGTTAAGCAAGTATTGTACAGTGAGAATAGTCCTGGCTAATTCTTCTTTTATGGTTTGAGGAAGGATTCGAGAAACAGTGGGAGCCATCCAGTTTAGATAAACTAAAAACCACTCTAAACTTGCAAGAGCATCATGCTATAGAGTTTTCTTCTCTCTCTCCTTATTGCAGCGACCCTGAAAATGACTGGACTTAAGTTACTTTTAGAGAAAAATATACTGACAGGGCCAAACTATAAAGATTGGCTGCGGAATGTCAAAATGGCTTTTACCTATGATAAATTGGGGTACGTCCTCACCGCTACGGCACCTGCTGTCCCTGGTCCCAAATCTAGTAATGCAGATAAGGAAATCCGCAAAACCTGGGATTTCGATTGTGCGAAAGCCAAGTGCATTGTGCTTGCCTCGATGAACAATGAACATCAGAGGAGGCACGAGGATATAGACCTAGATGGCATATTTCTCCATACAAAGGAACTTTATGGAGAGCAATCTCGTATAGCAAGATACGAGACCTCTAAGAACTTGTTTCGAGCGAGGTTGGCTGTCGGGTCATCGGTAGGAGAACATGTCCTAAAGATGATCGGCTATATAGAAGAGCTCGCAGACCTTGGGACGACTTTGGATAATGAGCTCTATACAGACCTTATTCTCCAGTCCCTTCCTTCCACCTACGCCCAGTTTATTCTAAACTTCAACATTCAAAGAAAAGAAGTTGAACTTCCGAAACTCCTGAACATGTTAAGGAGTGCAGAGGGCAACTTGCAGAAAACAAGGGAAACACCCGCTATGTTTGTTAGCGATGCATCTTCTTCCGGGTCTAAGGCTAGGGCCAAAGGAAGGAAGAAGAAGGCCGCCACCAAACCTAGAGGAGGTGTTAGTAAGGTGGGAGGGAAAGGAAAGAAAAAGTTTGCGGTACCGGTAGTGGGCCAGGATGAGTGCTTCCATTGTCATAGGAAAGGGCACTGGAAGAAAGATTGCAAGGCGTGGAACGCCAAGAACCAGGAACCGAAGCAAGCTGTGGCATCGACTTCAGGTGTGTTTGTAATTGAGAATTGTTTGTCAATTAACTCTACTTCCTGGGTATTGGATACCGGATCAGGATCTCATATTTGCAATTCATTGCAGGCACTGAGAAACCGTAGAGTGCTGAAGGAAGGTGATATGACCCTAAAGGTTGCTAACGGAACTAGCGTGGGAGCTGCGTCCGTCGGGGATTATCACCTAGGATTGACGAGTGGACACATTTTGGATTTACATAACTGTTTTTTTGTACCAAGCTTAACGTGTAATATCATATCAGTTTCCTTGTTATCAAATAAAGGTTATGATTTCACGTTTGTAAGAGATGTTGTTAACATCCACCTTAATCATGGTTTGATTGGGTCCGGTACACTAAATAACGGTATATATGTTTTAAACCAACTCCAAATTTTCAATGTCCAGAACACACTAAAAAGAAAGTCTCCAGATTTAAATAAAGCTTTCTTATGGTATTGTAGACTAGGTCACATCAATGAGAGAATGTTGACTAAGTTGCATAGAGAAGGATATTTGGACTCGTTCGAATATCAAACTTATAACACTTGTCAATCTTGTCTCAAAGGAAAGATGACAAAGACTCCATTTACTGGACATGGAGTAAGAGCGAGCGAGCTCTTAGGACTCATACACAGCGATGTATGTGGTCCAATGTCTACGCATGCAAGAGGTGGTTTTTCCTATTTCATTACTTTCACGGATGATTGCTCAAGATACGGATTCATTTATCTGATGAAACATAAATCCGAGGCTTTTGAGAAATTCCAAGAGTATAAGAATGAAGTAGAAAACCAAACCGGCAAAAGTATCAAGACACTTAGATCTGATCGAGGTGATGAATACTTGAGTGCCGAGTTCCTAGGTTACCTAAAAGAGAAAGGAATTCTCTCTCAGCTTACTCCTCCATACACTCCACAGCATAATGGTGTATCGGAGAGACGGAATCGAACCCTATTGGATATGGTACGATCCATGATGAGTAATGCTGAGTTACCGCGATCTTTCTGGGTTATGCGCTAGAATCAGCGGCATATCTTTTGAACATGGTTCCTACCAAGACTGTGCCTACCACTCCATATCAGATGTGGAGCGGGAAGAAACCCCATCTACAGTATATAAAGATTTGGGGATGTCCAGCTTTTGTTAAAAAGCAGCATGTTGACAAGCTCGAGGCACGATCAGTAAAGTGTAAGTTTGTAGGATATCCAAAGAACTCCAGGGGGTATCTATTCTATTACGCAGAGGAACAAAAGGTATTTGTTTCTCGTAATGCCCATTTTCTAAAACATCAGTTTTTAGAAAAGGAATCAAGTGGGTGCGAAATAGAACTGGAAGAAATTCCAGAACCACAAGCTAATATTGAAAGTTTGGTAGAACCGGTAGTTCAAGAAGAACAGGACATTCCCGCACCCTTCCGCAGGAGTAGTAGGCCGTCTCATCCGCCTGAGAGATACTACGGTTTTCTCATAGATGGGGATAGAGAGGATTGCATCATAGATGATGATGAACCTACTGACTTCCAGCAGGCCATCCAGAGCGGCGACTCGGTACGATGGCTAGATGCAATGCGAACCGAAATGGAGTTCATGTTGTAGGGTTCCTAGGCACCCTAGTGAGGTCTCACAAGTGTTCAAACATGCAAATTTCTAAAAATTACGGTGCCGAGAAAACCTAGAACGGATCGTTAACTAGATATTTAGGCAAAGCAAGCAAGTAATCGAATTAAATGCTAGGGGAAAGTGACTACAACCTTTGTAGATCCGGTCCACCACTTCGTGAGTTCCACGATGATCTCCCTCCGCTGTCCAAATCGAACTCACGACTCTAGCATTGGCATCATCGAAGAATGGGCGGGCTTGATCGTCGGTTCGATGCCGAAGATGATCTACGTCGAGGCATCACAAGAACAAGCTCCAACTTCACCAAGCTTTGAAAACTTGTGAAGTAAACACCCTATACAACTTGGCAAGAGGTAGAGGATGAAGAAATAGGAAGTGGGTAAACTTTAGATTTGGATTTCTCACACTTTTCCATCAATCACCATTGATGGTCAAGCTTTCTCTTTCTTGCTCAAGATGAAGAAGAAGAAGAAAAGATATGATAAGTTAAATCAAAATAGAAAAGAAAATACAATACTTATCATATCTTCAACCATGGTTTAGTGTAGAGACTTAACTTAGGTTAGATGAGTGGTTAGGGTTAGGCATGAGACAAGAATGGTGACTAAGTCAATGCTTCATGAATCTTCAACTAAAAACATATATAGCCACCATTCGTTTCTCTTTTTCTTTTCAAATGAAATAAATAAAAAGATAAATGAATAAGCAAATGAAATGATACCCTAACCACTAACTAACCATGGTTCAATACTTTACACAAAACCAAGAAAGAATGTATCATCAAACATGATACAATCATGTGCACAAAAATATATCACATATACAATGTGCAATACAAGTGAGTAAATCCATTTAAAGTGAACCAATACTAGTTAATGCAAAGTAATATATCAAATATATAATTATACATTAAATCATTAAATCAACACTTGATTCAATGATCCGGTCATGTCGCATATAACCGGCCAGTATCCAACGTATCGGCTTATCGAATCAATCCTTGATTCGATAACTAGGTTATATCGCATATAACTAATCGATACATTCATCGCGAGAATAGAATACGGTATCACATACACGCATTATTCTCGGTCCCGCACATATCTCATATGCGATCCTATTTCGTTTCACTTGAGCCAGGAAACCTCTGTGTAGGACTCTAAAGACTCGTCAATACGCCGGCAGCAGATGTTGATCATATCAAACACCCACAAGCCGCAAGCGGTATGCTAAACGTAACGGCCACCCGGGTATTGAGCGATCAGAAGATCAACGAGCAAGCCCGCTCACACTCCTGTGAATCCAACCAGCAGCACTTACCGTACAGTCCGGTCTGTTCGTCTGATATGTCGCATATCTCGCCTAGGGGTGGTAAACGTCAGACCCCAATAGTTCGATAAGTCATGCCGATGTAGGGTCCATAACATTCGTTAAACTACTGATAACTCTTACCAGTATATCACTGCAACCCTGGCCAGGGATTTCCTGTTATGGCCAGTCGAGCATAGCACAACATCAACCCCCAATACCGGGAGAGACGAATCCCCTCCTATCGCTCATTGCCTCCATGTGAATCGGGACTGTACCCAAAAACCACCTGTTTGCACAACTCAGTAGAGCCATGGTAGTGTGGAAATCAAAGCACAGCGGGAGACACACAAGACTCTATGACGATCTCGGGTCAACAGACTAAGCTGTACCAGTGTCACCAGAGAACTGCCATCTGACGTGAGGTATAATACCATCTGGGAGTTCTCGGCGAGTCCGTTCAGTGTACCCAGTCTCCACTGAGCACCCGCATACCATCTCCGATGTCAAACACCAATGGATATGGGATCATCCATCGCCCATCGCATGGGTCGAGAAGATATACGCTAGTCTACTCTGGAATATCGATGCCCCGTCTCGATATTCCCTCGACTAGGAACAATTCAAAGATGTACTCATGGACTATCCAGGCCCCGCTAGTATGAACTGCATCATAGTCCTGGAAGGGCACTCGAGTACACATCCTAAGGGCTTTATCAACATGTAATCAGAGAGACAGAAAGTATACATGTTAAGATAAAGAGCAACCAGATAGCGTACTATCATGTCGAGCAAGAAAGTCCTACCTATATATGTCCCAGCATCCACTTGTAGGGTTCCTAGGCACTCTAGTGAGGTCTCACAAGGCATCGAACAAGCCAATTTAAAAAAAATGGTGCCGAGAAACCCTAGACTACGGATCGTTGCTAGAAATCTAGGCGAAAAGTAAACTAGTTAACACTTAACTACAAGGATATGGAAATTACAACCTTTGTAGATCCGGATATCCACCTCCACGGCTCCGCAACGAAGTCTCCTCGCTGTCCTTGTCGAACCCCGGGCTCTAGCGTCGGCTTCATCGGAGAATGAACGGGCTTGGTCATCGACGACGATGCCGAAGATGGTCTACGTCGAGGCATCGCTCGATCAAGCTCTCTACTTCACAAAGTGATGAAACTTGTGAAGGAAACACACTCTACTACTTGGCAAGAGGTAGAGGATGAAGAAATAGGAGGTGGGTTCTCTTTAGAATTGGATTTCTCACTCTCAAGCTCAAGTTGCCATTGATGGCCTCAAGGTTTCAAACTTGAAGATGAAGAAGAAGATGAGCTAGAAATATGATAAGTCTTCTTAAAATAAAAAGAAAAAGGAATACTTATCATAATTCTTACTAGGGTTAAGTGTAGAGAATAGACCATGGTTAATGGATGGGTTAGGGTTAAGCATGAGTCAAAGCTTCATGAAGCTTCAACTAAAAGACAAAGAAAGCCACCATTCTTTTTTAAATCATTTCCAAATAAATAAATGAACAAATAAATAAATGAATATGCAAAACCCTAATCAACACCTAACCATGGTTTTAATTCTTTATACTTAACTAAATAATCAAGTATCATCAAACATGATACAAGTATGTGCACGAAAATATATCACATATACAACTTGCACATCAAGTGAGAAAATCCATACAAAGTGAACCAATACTAGTTAATGCAAAGTAATATATCAAATATATAATTATACATTAAATCATTAAATCAACATTTGATTCAATGATCCGGTCATGTCGCACATAACCGACTAGTATTCAATGTATCGATTTATCGAATGAATGATTCGATAACTAGGTCATATCGAATATAACCAATCGAAACATTTATCGCGAGAATGAAATGCGGTATCACATACACGCATTATTCTCGGTCCTGCACATATCTCATATGCGCTCCTATTTCGTTTCGCTTGAGCCAGGAAACCTCTGTGTAGGACTCTAAAGACTCGTCAATACGCCGGTAGCAGATGATGATCATATCAAGCATCCACAAGCCGCAAGCGGTCTGCTAAACGTAACGGCCACCCGGGTATTGAGCGATCAGAAGATCGACGAGCTAGCCCGCTCACACTCCTGCGAATCCGACCAGTAACACTTACCGTACAGTCCGGTCTCTTCGTCTGATATGTCGCATATCAAGTCTAGGGGTGGTAAACGTCAGACCCCAATAACCCGATAAGTCATGCCGATGTGAGGCTCGTAACGGGTCGAGAAACTACTGGTAACACTTACCAGCAAATCTCTGATCAGCCCTGGCCAGGGACTTCCCTGCTACGGCCAATCGAGCACTGCGCAACATCAACCCCCAATACCGGGAGAGACGAAACCCCTCCTATCGCTCATTGCCTCCATGTGACTGGGGACTGTGCCCAAAGACCACCATTTTGCACGCCCTCATGGACGTGGTAAGGTGGAGATCAAAGCACAGTGGGAATCACACAAGACTCTATGACGATCTCGGGTCTACAGACTAACCTGTACAAGTGTCACCTGAGAACTGCCATCTGACGTGAGGTATAATACCATCTGGGAGTTCTCGGCGAGTCCGTTCAGTGTACCCAGTCTCTACTGAGCACCCGTATACCATCTCTGATGTCAAACACCAATGGATATGGGATCATCCATCGCCCATCACATGGGTCGAGAAGCGTATACGCTAGTCTACATTGGTATATCGATGCCCCGTCTCGATACACCCACGACTAGGGACCTTGAAGGATGTACTTATGGACTACCATGTCCCCACTAGTATGATCTGCATCATAGTCCAGGTAGTCAAGTACAAATCCTAAGGGCTTTACCAACATGTAACTATAAGACAGTATAAAGAGACTAGTGTACATGTTAAGATAAAGAGCAACCAGATAGCATACTATCATGTCGAGCAAGAAAGTCATCTCTATATATGTCCAAGCATCCAATATAATATACATCATCTGTACAATACTGGCCTCTAGGGCATACATACAACTAACAATCTCCCACTTGCACTAGGGCCAGCTGCTGTAGTATCGCATACCGAGCATCCCGAAGAGTCTCTCAAACTGTATCTGGGGAATGGCCTTCGTGAGTGGATCCGCAGTGTTGTCCTTCGTGTCAACCCTCCTGACCTCGATCTCCCGGCGATCAACTATCTCCCAGATCAGGTGATACCGCCTCAGAATATGCCTGGATCGCTGATGGGACCTGGGTTCCTTGGCCAAAGCTACTGCTCCATTGTTATCGCAATACAAAGGTATTGGATGCTCAATGGATGGAACCACACCAAGTTCAGTAATGAACTTCTTGATCCAGACAGCTTTTTTAGCAGCATCGTTGGCAGCGATGTATTCAGCCTCCATCGTCGAGTCTGCCACGGTTTCCTGCTTGGAACTCTTCCAGCTAACCGCCCCTCCGTAAAGGGTAAAGACAAAACCCGACCGCGACTTAGAGTCGTCCTTATCACTCTGGAAGCTCGAATCGGTAAAGGACTCCACTTGGACCTCTCCGTTACCATACACCAAGAACATATCTCTAGTCCTTCGCAAGTACTTGAGAATGCTCTTCACAGCTGTCCAGTGACTCTCTCCAGGATCAGCTTGATACCTGCTCACTACACTTAGTGAGTATGCTACATCGGGTCTGGTACATAGCATCGCATACATGATAGAGCCTACTGCCGAAGCATAGGGTATCCCTTGCATGCGAGCTCTCTCCAAATCAGTCTTGGGAGACATCTCTTTGGAGAGAGTGACTCCAGAGATCGTGGGCAAGTTCCCATGCTTGGACTCTTCCATACTAAACCTCTTTAGTATGGTGTCAATGTACCTGGATTGGGACAATTCCAAAATCCGTTTGGATCTATCTCTATAGATCCTAATTCCCAATATGCAGGAGGCATCACCAAGATCTTTCATTGAGAATCTTTGTGATAAGAAGAGCTTGACCGCTTGCAGCATAGGAATATCATTTCCTATCAAGAGTATGTCGTCCACGTACAATACGAGGAAGACAACCTTACTCTCTGCCACCTTCTTGTAGATACAAGGTTCATCTGGATTTTTGACGAAATCAAACTCTTTGATAACGACGTCAAAGCAGATGTTCCAACTCCGCGATGCTTGCTTTAATCCGTAAATGGATTTAAGCAGCTTGCACACCTTCCCGCTGCTCCCACTGTCTACGAAGCCCTCTGGCTGAGTCATGTACACGCACTCTTCTAAATCACCATTTAGAAAGGCGGTCTTAACATCCATTTGCCAGATTTCGTAGTCATGATATGCAGAGATGGCAAGCATGATTCGGATGGATTTAAGCATAGCCACTGGAGAAAAGGTTTCGTCATAGTCCACACCTGGTCTTTGACGAAAACCCTTTGCTACAAGTCTAGCTTTGAAAGTCTCCACTTTCCCATCTACACCAAGTTTCTTCTTGAAGATCCACTTGCTCCCAATGGGTTTTACCCCTTCAGGAGCAACTTCCAAAGTCCATACTTTGTTGGTGTACATGGATTCCATCTCGGACCGCATAGCATCCAGCCATTTCACTGAGTCCCCACTCGTGATGGCCTGCTCGAAGCTAGTTGGGTCATCATCCTCCATGATGCAATCCTCGCTTCCACCATCAATGAGAAAACCGTAGTATCTCTCAGGTGGACGAGAAACCCTACCAGATCGGCGGAGAGGCTGAGGTTCGTCGGGTACTACCGAATCTTCTGGTTCCACTAAATCTTCAGTTATAGTTTGTGTTTCTGGAACTTCTTTCAGTTCTATCTCAGAGCCACTAATCTCTTTTGCAAGAAATTCCTTTTCTAAAAAGGTGGCATGTTGAGCAATAAACACTTTTTGTTGTTCACTGTGGTAGAAGAGATATCCATTTGAATGTTTAGGATATCCCACAAACTTACATAGAACTGACCGTGCCTCGAGTTTATCTGGATTTTGCCTTTTGACATAGGCCAGACAACCCCATATCTTAACTCGTTTAAGACATGGTCTCTTCCCACTCCATATCTCATATGGTGTGGTAGGTACAGATTTAGTTGGAACTTGATTCAATAGGTATGTCGCTGTTTCAAGTGCATACCCCCAGAAGGAAATAGGTAACTCAGCTGTACTCATCATAGAGCGCACCATATCTAATAGGGTACGATTCCTCCGCTCCGATACACCGTTGTGCTGTGGTGTATAAGGGGGAGTAAGCTGAGAGAGAATCCCATTCTCTTTTAGGAAGTCCAGGAATTCATTGCTCAAGTATTCACCTCCTCGATCAGATCGAAGGATTTTAATACTTTTTCCGGTTTGTTTCTCGACTTCTTGTTTATATTCTCTAAATTTCTCAAAAGCTTCAGACTTGTGTCTTATCAAGTACACATGTCCGTATCTTGAGAGATCGTTAGTGAATGTAATGAAGTACGAAGAACCATCCCTGGCATGTGTAGACATGGGACCGCATACATCACTATGTATTAGTCCCAAGAGTTCGGTAACTCTTTCTCCGTGTCCCGTAAACAGAGTTTTGGTCATCTTGCCTTTGAGACGTGACTGGCAAGTGTCATAAGATGAAAATTCGAATGGTTTCAAATACCCATCCTTATGCAACTTAGCCAGTCGTGTCGCATTGATGTGACCCAGTCTACAATGCCACAAGAAGGATTCATTGAGTTCAGAACTCTTCCTCTTGTGTGTGTTTGTTATGCTCAGAACTGTTGATTGATTTAGAACATAAATGCCATTGCATAACGTGCCTGATCCAACCAACTTTTGGTTATGGAAAATGTTCATAACATTGTCCTGTAATACAAAATTATATCCCTCTTTACTTAATAAAGAAACTGATATAATGTTGCATATCAGTTTCGGCATGTAATAGCATTCGTTCAGAACCAATGTATTACCAGTTGGTAATACAAGGTGATATTCCCCGACAGTCTTAGCTGCAACAATTGCACCATTTCCAACTCTTATGTCTTTATCACCTTCTCCAAGTTCTCTACCTTTTCTAAGCCCATGTAACTGATTAAATATATGGGATCCTGACCCGGTATCTAATACCCAGGACGTAGAGCAAATGGAGAAACAGTTCTCAGTAACGAACACACCCGAAGAAAATGCATCAACATGTACTTTCTTCATTCGGGTGGCATGAGAATCCTGGTATTCCCCTATATCCTGTTCATTCCTATAACTCTTATAAGAATGAACGGAACCAACGTTCCCCAGCACAGTATAACATGCGGGTTCGGTCAATACATCCATATTATTATCTTGATTAAGGCATGAAATGGTCGCTACCTGGAGAGAGAGAGAAGAAAACACTTTAGCGTAAGCTCGTGCAAGATCAGATTGGTTATTATCTTATCTAATCAGGATGGCTCCCACTGCTTTTTATCAAATCTTCCTTCAAACCCTAAAAGGAAAGACTAGCCGTGATTAATTACACACTACAAGTTCGCCAATCTTTCAGCCAGGCCAGTGTCGGTACTTTGAGGGAGGTCCCCCGTGCTTTCGCACGAAACTAATTAATGTAAACCTCGTTTTCCCAGAGGCGTAACCTCGTTGACACCTTTCTAGACACCTACTTGATCGGCTAATTGCAATGTGCAAAACTCTCCCAGGAGTAACTCTTACTCGCAGTGGGTATCGGGATCCAACTATCTCATAGAAGGTATGCAATCTCATTGCAAATTTCAACACTTGAAATTCCCGATAACATTTTGTTAGTGTATATGCCCTAGAGGCCATTACTGTATCATACTAGTTTGTATATTACTTAATGGAAGCTTGGGATATTCACAGTTGTATATACAATCTTGCTCGAAATGGTAGTATGCTACTTGGTTTGTCTCTGCTTTAATATGTGCATGTGTTTCTTTTAACATATTGCTGGTATACATATTAGTAGAGCCCTTAGGATCTTTGCTTGATTACCAGCGTTGTGATGGCGCTCGCACTCGTGGGAGCTGGGTAATCTATAAGCACATCCTTATACAGGTCCCTGGTCGTTGGACTATCGAGACAGGGCATCGATACTCCGGAGTAGACTAGCGTATGCGCTTCTCATCCCAGTGTGGGAGACGGTCTGTCCCACAGCCGTTAGTACGTCGTACTTGGGATAGTATGCGGGTGCTCGTTAGGTTACGAGTACACTGGACAGGACTCGTCGGGAACTGTTGGTTGGTAATATACCTATCGTCAGTTATCAGTTCCCAGGTGACATGAGTACAGCTTAGTCCGCTGACTTGACACTGTCACTTCGCCTCGAGTGTGTTCCCACTGCACTTTGATTACTACCCTACCACGGCTCAAAGGAGCTGTGCAAACAGGTAGTTTTTGGGTGCAGTCCCGAAGCACTTGGAGGCAGTGACGGTTAGACAGGATTCGTCTCTCCCGGTATTGGGGGTTGACATCGCGCTGTGTCTAGGAGAGCCATTACACGAGTAGTCCCTGGCCAGGGCAAGCGAGATAAACTGGTAGGCTTCCAGTGTTATCTCAGGGTGTTTTGGGCTACACTCCGACACGACTTGTACCGCTATTAGGGGACTGACGTTCACCGCCCCCCTAGGCCCGCCATGCGATGTATCAGACGAACAGACCGGACTGTACGGAGACTGTCACATACAGGCTCAGTAGGAGTGCAGATGGGGTTCACCTCGTCAGTCTTCTTATCGACATCTACCTGGGGACCGTTACGTACAGCTAGTGCCGCTTGCGGTCTGTGGTTAAACCCACTGCCAGCGTAGTGTCGAGTCTTTAGAGTCCCACACAGAGAGCTATTCGCCTTTAGGCAAAATGAGTAGAGGTCGCATGGTTTTGCGACAGGGTTCGTTCACATTCGCGCACTTGTGCACGTTTGCTGTCCGGACAGTTTATACTAGCGGGCTTTGGTTTAAGCCGGATCCTAGTATATGATTTGAGATTGGTTTTTCTCATTGTGTTCGTGTTCCTCGGATCACGAATGCGGGTGCGTATGCACAGTTGCTTGAGATTGAGGGAGAGGACCTTGATTAGGGTTAATGGCTATTGTCATTTTATTAACCCTAATATTTATGTGTGTGTTATTGTTAATTAGTAATTAGTTTAATAATTATCCATGGTTGTGGTTGTTGACCATTTGACTTCTTTGACTTGTTGACCTAGGTTGACACTTTGACCATCATAATTTCTTTTGGAAGATGCTTTTTGATCTTTGCAATTTGAAATGATAATGGTCATGTCATGATTTACCATGATAATTATCTAGCTAATTATTCAATTAAATTAATTCACACATATTAGTGAGAAGAGCTCTATTATTTTCTCATTCTCTCATATCATTTCTCTCTCTTGTTCATCCTCTCCCTCAAGCTCTCTCCCTCTCATGTGTTGAGAAACAAAAAGCTTGAGAAAAACCTTCACTTGATCCTCTCTACTCTCTTCTAGGGTTCAAGTCTTAGCATTTCTTGCACTCTAGTTACTCTTAGCTTGGAGTTGAAGCTAAAGGTGGTGGCTTTCAAGTGGATCTTTCTTTGACGGAAGAAGACAAGCAAGGTGAGGCCTTTCTACCATTCCAACGAGCAAGGAGAGAAGGGCTAAAGACCAAAGGTATAACCTTTCTACAACTTAGTTAGTTGTTAGTTTACTTTAGCTAGTTTTCGTTTAGCAAAGATCCTCACAAGCAAAGTCCATGTTGCCTAAGTCATTAAAAATCCGTTTTTTATTATGTTTTCCGCCTCCCGTAAGCACCGGGATGGGCAACACGGACTTACAGTGGTATCAGAGCCTAACTAAACTCAAACTAGCTAGGTAGTTAAGTGTAACGAAGTTTCGAAACCGGAAAATCGAAAAACCAAACTTGCAAAACCCTAGTTTCTGTTAAAAATTTTTCTGCTCAAAATGAAAATATTTATACTTGTAAAATCGTCTCAGGGTTTTCTGAATACACCCAAGAAAAACGATACCCTAATTCCATCAAGCCGCCGCCCTTCCGCCGCACGAGGTAGGCATATGCGGCGGAAGCGCCGCGGTTTGTCGTTATCGGCGCATCGTTTTTCGTGCAGTGTGTGTTGTTGTTGGTTTTGGGATTTTTAGGATATATTATATGTGCCCAGATTTTCCAGAACTAAAATTTACTTTTGGGGGCCTATAAATCCGTATTTTTCGGAACTTCACTACACTTTAACTACATCGGTTATATCTGTAATGCTTGCATGTATTGAACGTCGGCTAATCGCTATAAGACGATTAGTCGGGGTTATACATGATCTGTGATTGTTATTGGTTTGTGGATATGAATGGATTGGATTGTCGCGGGTGAATGGCCGGGGTGGATGTGAGATGAGCGTTGTTTTTCTTTCATTCATTTGTAACATGTAAATTGATGTAATAATATTCTTTGTATGGCCGCACAACCGGGTCGGGGTTGTAGCCGTCATTGTATAATTCTTTTTACTGTTTTTTGCTCCTAGGATAGACCCATGGAGGGGGTGCACAAACTACCGGGTATCTCGAAGTGCCGAGTGGCCTACTCACGGTGGTGAGGGAGGTTGCTTCGCTTCGGGTGCTTGGCGGGTAGTTTGCCGCACCCGTAGGGGTCTTGGGTGGGGTATTGGCTATTCACCGCGACCGTGTAATCCGCTTTGCGTTGCAGGCTCGAACGCATTGCGGATTCCTAGTATATCCAATGTATTCATCTGTGATCTGTAATGTCTATCATTGCTATGTAAGTGCACGGCGGCGCCCCGGCCGTCAATCCGACGGCCAAACGCGGAAACGGTGGTAAACTAAAATTTTTGCGGACTTGGCAAAACTGCACCACCGCGCACTAAACCCCGGATCGTTAACCATTAACAAGTCTAAGCTACAAAGAGGATGGGTTAGAGATATACCGACGATCCAAGTCCTCCGGTCTTCATCTCCACTCCGATCTCCTCGCGGGATCTCCGTCCATCTCCTCCTCGTCGGAAAGGGCACCACGAAGCCGGGTACTTTTACGGGCTCCCACCTCAATACCGAGGCAACTCGCGCATGAAGCCGGCAACTCGACATGCTCAAGATATGCTGTAGGAAGATAGTGTAGAGTGTATGTCTCACTTTGGGGTTGGTTGCCATTTGTGGATGATGGAGGAAACAAGGTAAGAAAAATGGTGCTTGCATTTTTCTAGCATCAAAAATGAGATCAAGAATGCTACTCTCTCAAAAATGAAGCTCTCATTTTCTTCTCTTTTCTTCTTCTCTCTTTCTTTCTACTCTCTTTCTTTCTACTCTCTTTCTTTCTACCATTTTTCATCAAGTCATAAGAATAAGGTGGAGGAATGAATATGAAGCATAACCATAGAAGGAAGGTGAGTGTAGGAAAAGTAGAAAGGTGACTATATCCTAAACATCATCATAACAATCTTTCTTATCAACCTCAAACCTCTTTTCATTTCTAATCTCATAAAGCAAAGAAAAGAAAGAAAAAGGATCTCATCATGAAAAGCCATCATGATGCCACCAATATGCAAGATACCCCCTCCACAAATGTTATTTGCACAATTGCAAATAACACCCTCCATCTGAAAAGTCCGGCCGGGAAAGAACAAAGGAAAACCGGCCGGAACGGAATGCAAACTGGCAACTCCAGAAAACTGGTCCCGTAATAAATCACAGGAAAACCCCGATACTGTGCATACACACCCGCATTTGTATTCCGACCGAAATACAAATGCAAAGAGACAAAATCTACACTGTACTAAGCTAGGACCGGCTTAAGCCAAAGCCGGCTAGTAATATCCGTTCGATCCTGATCCGTGCAATACCGCACGTATCTGATCGAACCCTGCCATATATAACTATACGGCCACTAGTACAAACTGTCCGATCCTGACCCGTGCAATTACCGCACGTATCTGATCGGACCCTGCCATATCTCCATACGGCCTCTACAGCGTTTCGCCCGAAAACTTGAGTAACTGTAAGTGTGGTGGACTCTAAAGACTCGTCAATACTATGGCTGTGGATTTAACCACTAGCACGTCAGAGGTATAAGCCAATACGTGACGGGCCACCAGCTATTGAACAAAAGGGACGTCGATGAGCGAACTCATCCTGACACCCTACTGAGCCTGTCAGTGACAATATCCATGCAGTCCGGTCCGTTCGTCTATGAGTATCGCATGGCGGGCCTAGGGGGTTGGTAAAAGTCAGACCCCCAAAAGCGGTACAAGTCGTGTCGGAGTGTAGCCCAGAACACCCTGAGATACTACTGGAATACCTACCAGTAAATCTCCTTGCCTTGGCCAAGGACTTTGTGTAATGGCTCTCCTAGACACAGCACGACCTCACCCCCAATACCGGGAGAGACGAACCCCTGAAGATACGCTCACTGCCTCTATGTGGCTCGGGACTGTACCCAACTAAAACCTGTTTGCACGACTCCTTTGAGCCGTGGTAGGGTAGTAATCAAAGTACAGTGGGAACTCACACGAGACAAATGACGATCCCCAGGTCGAAGAACTAACCTGCACACATGTCACCAGGGAACTGCCATCTGACGTCTGGTATATGACCAACTAGCATGTTCCCGGCGAGTCCTGTCCGGTGTACTCATAACCCAACGAGCACCTGTATACATCTTAGGTGATCCAACTGACACCAGTGGCTTGTGAGACCGGCCACCGCCCCTCGTCGGGGTCTCGACTGTATACACTAGTCTACTAATGGAGTATCGATGCCCAGTCTCGAAACTCCCACGACTAGGGACCTTTTAAGGATAAGCTTATAGACCGCCAGCTCCCACTTATATGATCGCCCTCATACTGCTGGTGGTCAAGCAAGAATCCTAGGGGCTCTATCAACGTGTAATAGCGACGTGTCAGGTCACCTAAAACAGTACACGATGATAAAGGTAAACCAGATAGCATACTATCATCTCGAGTAAGACTGTCCTACCGGGATAGGTCCCCCCTCAATCATTACAATCACGTACCTGTGACCTAATAATTGACTCTGAGGGCACTATCTCCAACAATCTCCCACTTGCACTCAAGGCTAATTATTGCGATGTCGCATACTCACAGCCCGTGTGATACCGAACACCCAACTCCTCTACTAGTCAGTCTCACAAAGCTCGTTTGCGGAACTATTGCGTTCGAGGAATAGCCTCAGTGAGTGGATCCGCTTAGTAGTTTCATTCTATGTCTCTCTATATCTCAAGTTCGCGGAGAAACCCATCTCCCGAAAAGAGTAATACCTGTCTCAGAATATGTCTGGATGTCTGATGGGACCTAGCTCATAAATGAACTCCAAATCCAAACTTCTTAGACTGTATCGTCAACTGAACTTAATCAGTATCCTGCGCGCCATGCCTCCCTCAGTATTGCCTTGGACCACCTGTCCAAAATACTGCCCCTCATGAGAAGGAAAACTATAACTCTGACAACCTCCCTGTCGTCCATGTCACCTTGGAAGCCTGGAATGATAACTGTCTCCTGAATGAGGCTGTCGTTATCATATCCCTAGAACATCCACTTATGTTCTAAAACTGCTTCCGACTGTTTCTCCAGGATTGGATTAATGTCAACTTATTGCATCTAGTGCAAGAACAACATCTGGTGTGGTACTTGACATCTCACGATTGACTCAATTGCCTGAGCAAGTGATCTGCCAATCATGCACGTCCCTCTCCCCTTTAGTCTGTAAGACACCTTTGGAGAGGGTGACTCCATCTTCTGCAGGTACACTACCGTGCATGGAGTCGTCCATTCTAAATACTCTTAGAATGCTGTCAAGTACCCTGATTGGGAAACCACCCAAATCTAGATCTAAAAACATAGATCCAGTAACCTGTATGTCTGATATAAAATCCATTTCCTTTGTGGAGAAACCACTGTGTGACGACCAAAGTATAACCGATCGTAGTATAGGAATATCACTTCCTACTACCTTCTCAACAGATCCATCCCCTATTCTGATGACGTCAAACCTATGACTGTCACATCAGAAATAGATGATCTATCTCCGCTACATCTGCTTTAGTCTATAAATAGACATAAACAACCTGTCCACCAATGCTTCCGCTGCTCCCACTGACTACGACAACCCTCTGGCAGAGTCATATATACGTACACTTCTAAAACTGGTTTAGAACGACGCTATACTCATCCTCCCGCCGGGTCTCATAACCTGGAACAACAGCAATGGTAATTGTGGGTAAACAAGAACTTCCCTGTCACCGTCCTTGAGGCTACCGTAGTGCCTCTCGGGTGCCTGAAGTTACCCACCTTATCTGCGGAGTGGCCAATGGAATGTCAATCCAGATTGAATCTTTAGGTTCCTTATCAAATCTTCAGTAATCGTTTGTGGTTCTGGAATCACTTCCAGTTCTACCATACTCCCACTACTGTTTTCTGAAAAAGTCCATTTTTAATAAAACTGTGGCGAGTCTAGAACAATATCGCTATTGTTCATCCAGATGGTAGAAAATCAACTCTCGTCATAGCCTGGGTCAACCCACAAACAGCCATTACAGAAACGTGCCTTGAGTTGTCCAGTGTCTGGTTTTAATCATAAACCGGACAACTCCCCGTACCTTAACATCGTTAAGATATGAACTGTTCTATATCCAATATAGAAACAGAGGC
Organism: Agapanthus africanus; assembly: GCA_030015575.1. NCBI lineage: Eukaryota > Viridiplantae > Streptophyta > Magnoliopsida > Asparagales > Amaryllidaceae > Agapanthus > Agapanthus africanus. The sequence continues at coordinate 550,164,877 of JASDDO010000024.1, read as the reverse complement.
ACTGATTTAATTGAACCAGATTCAAATCATGCAGCTGTCCCCAGCGCATGTCAACTAAATGGAAAGAGGCCGATCAGCGTTACTCAACTTAGGAATACTTCCAATTATGAGTAACCTGAAAGAGAAGCAAGATCTCTTTATCATTACTATCAACTGAATACCATACATAAGTATCTACATCTTCGATCACTTTGAAGAATCCCGATACTTGCTACACCTGGTTCTCTACTCTATTCAAATACCTATAACTCCTCAAAACTTAGACCCTGTGTTTCAACGAAACACATGTCTAAGAACTAGAGAAGTTAAAAGTAAACAGAATATAGTACGAGGACCAACCCCTCTGTCCTGATGGACCCTGGACAACATACAATACTCTGTATAAGTCCCTTGAGTCTGATAACTCACTCACTGTGTGTCGTAGGTTGAAAACTGTACTTATGGTTAAGAAGAATTACACCGCTGTTTAATGCTCCTTACCTAACCATCCACTGATATAGGTAAATGTCGTAGACATAATTTCAGAAAGGTATATCTCACTCTATGAAAATAGACGTACAGATATATCAATTTGAAATTGGTGCATAATAGCGGATATTCAAAACCAAATATTTGCCGACCGGCAAACAACCCAGGTGACTTCCTCAAATATCACTGATTACAACGAATCCCGATATAATGAGGATGATCACCCAATTCCCAATAACTTACTCCCACTCATCATCTGTAAAACCATACAGATGTGAGAATCATACCTGGTAAATACATACCCTGGAGTAAGTATCTAATCGGGAAATCAGTTTTCTTTTAACAGTACACAGTGATACCGAAACATTGAAATGTTCCGATGGGGTATCCTGGTATTCCTAGTAATGCCTCTTCCAGATTCACGACTGTAACCGTATAATTCTTTGCCACCTCTCCAAATCCCTTCATATGTCTTTAGTCATTACCTTCTGTACACCCCTTTAGGCCAAATGGTTTTCTTCCTTCCCTACCGTTCGGCACCAGCCTATGGTTTGGAAGAAGACTATCCAAAAAGCATAAAGGGTGTACTGTCCTAATCCTAGGAGCACTCGCAATGCGAGAGAAGGTGAAGATAAAAGACACCTGAATGTACTTTATTCCTATTTCTCCTGAACCAGGATCCATCCCCGAACTGGAACAAGTTTCTTTCGAGTTCGTATATAACCATACGATGGACTATCCAATAAAATGGGATCTTCGTAGTGATACGGAGTGTCCTGGAGAAATACAAAGGTGATTTAGGATTGGCGAAGAAATACTTGGTTTGGTCGTGAATAGCAGTCGCAATTTACTTTGCCCTCTTACTAATCCCTTGCTTTGTCTGAACTTAATACCTTCTGTACACCGTTTAGGCTAACTGGTTTTCTTCATTCCCTACCGGTCGGCACCAGCCTATGGTTTGGAAGAAGACTATCCAATTTGCATAATAGGTGTACTACTCCTAAACTAAGGAGTACTCGCAACCTGAGAGAGGGTGAAAAGAAAAGACAACTGAATAATCCTATCCGTTTTCTCCAGAACCGGAAACCATCCTCGAATCCCTTCGAGTTCGTATCTAACCATACGATGGTTTTGTCCAATGGAAGTGGACGTTCGTAGTAATACGGGGTGTCCTGGAGAAAAGGGTAAAAGTAGGAGTGGCAATGAGGTCTGCAACTCTGACAATCCAAAAGCCAGTGTTAAGAAGGTTCGGTCAACTTGGTCTCTGAGTCAAAGTCTAGGGTCGGGTCAATGGTCGCTGCCAGAGAGAGAGAGAAAAGAAACACTCAGCGTGCACTCTAACCTAGATCAGAATGGTTACCAATTTATCTAATCTGGAAACCTCCCACTGTACCTCAAATTCTCCTCCAAACCTGAAAGAAGAATTAGTCGGGGTCACCCGACGAGTAAACCAACTCATCAGTGGGAATCGGGATCCAACTATCATCGCATGATAACGTGACGGAATCCGCTCACGTCAACACACTCCAGAAGGTATGCGCATATCTGGCAAGTTTCAGTTCTTTTGAAACTCCCGATGTGATATCTACCCCATGCTCTTATGACCTTGACTTTGGCCAACATATCATAAGTCACATGTCAAGTTCAACCCGTCATTCTCCAGGTTAATTTGAGTCCACCCGTACATACCCTTGACTTTGGCCAAAATGGCAGTACGGCTGTCCCAAACCAACGCATCTATCTATGCTGCATATGAATACCCAATAGCTACCAATCACTGTGCCTTGACTTTGGCCAACATACACAGCTTGAATACTATTGACTACCCATATGAAACGACGGAGGGCTACGAATGGTTTCTGGCGAAAACCTTTAACGTAATGAACTTGATATCGTTGAAGGAACGGATAGCTTTTTAGAAAATATAGTGACGAAAACCTTTACTAAAGAGGTCACTCCCGGTGAAGGGATCTCGGCTCTTTCCCCGTAGAATGGGGTGCTGGATATTCATAACCGAATATCACTGTGCAAAGCAAAAGTAATCGGCTATAGTGAAGTTAGTGCCCTGACGCAAACTTTTGTCCAAGGGGTCACTCCCGGTGAAGGGATCTCGGCCCTTGCCTCGTCGACTGAGGAGCAGGATATTCCAATGAATACCACGATGCAAAACAAAAGTAAACGTACTTGCAATAACAGCTTTTTGAAAAGTGTTCCAACAACATCAGATTAGGTTTGTTTTTAACTTTGCATTGATCCGAATCAATGCAGTCCCATCAATTGATCACACCACAAAGAACGAAAATATATTGATGTACGTATATGCCATCCGCATTCGCCACTGGGTCCCGTCATTACCCGTTAGGTTAGCTTACTAACGACAGAGCGGGGACTGGACTAGCGCGGATGCAAAACATATACAACATCTACTAATATATATACCAATATATTATATTTCGCTCAAGGCGTGAAAGAAATGCAACATCACAGAGAATGAACAGCATCACAGAAACAATACAGATATCTGGGATCCCCGGGTTTCACAGAGCCGCTGAAACCCGACGTTCCCCTGGTCGTGTGGATAGCCTGTGCAATGAAAACCTAGACCCCTACGGGCGCGGCAAGTCACCCGCCAAAACCTGAAGCGAGGCAGCCCCCTTCAGCGCCGTGAATGGACCACCCAGCACTTCACGGAATCCGGTAACTTGGGCACCCCTCCTGGGTCAACCTGTACCCCCTACGAGTGCGGCGAATAGCCCGCCAATCCTAGAGTGAAGCCCCCTCCGTCTCAATGCCATGAGATGCGGGCTTGTTGCCCTCCAGAACCCGGCTATCCGTGCACCCCTCCGCGGGGCAATCCTAGTACAGAAAGTAAAATATACATACAACGGGTACATCGACCGCAACCAGGTCGTGCCCCAAAAGAATAATACAAACGGGCAGTGACGGCAGTCCACATGTCGGACGCTCGCCCCGCAATATCAAATGTACATAATACAACAAAACTGTACTAGCATTGCATCCAGGCTATCCCCCACGACCGATCCGCAACATCACAGCAAATACATAGAACATCAACGTGAAAGTCACGTTCGCAAATCCGTCTAACCGGGCTATAGCAGTTAGACCGGATTTACCGATCGAGTGACATTCACGGTCGCAGATATAATGTAAATACTGTGAAAAATGTGTTTAAAAAATTTCCGATTGATCAAACAATTAACAAGTGGGCCCCAAAGAAAACTGTAGCACTCACAGAAACAATTGGCCCAACTTTAATATTCCAAAGCCCATATTTTAAGCCCAGAAGGCCTCTGTAAAAAAATGGTGAAGTGATGTGAATAGTGCGCGGCGGAAGGGCCGCACAAAGGGGGTTTTCGCGGCGGTTCCGCGCTCCAACTGTGGAGTTATTTCGTCAAATTTTTACAGAACTCTTAGATTTTCCAGTACATCAATATTTTATAACCTGAAAAAATTTTCGAGACCAAAAATTTTCAACAGAAACTGATGCGAACTAAAATGCAGTTTTGGAACTTTTTGATCGATCGGAAATGCAAACACATTACACAAAGTTAGACTAAGTTAATGGCGAGGCTCTGATACCACTGTAAGTGCACGGCGGCGCCCCGGCCGTCAATCCGACGGCCAAACGCGGAAACGGTGGTAAACTAAAATTTTTGCGGACTTGGCAAAACTGCACCACCGCGCACTAAACCCCGGATCGTTAACCATTAACAAGTCTAAGCTACAAAGAGGATGGGTTAGAGATATACCGACGATCCAAGTCCTCCGGTCTTCATCTCCACTCCGATCTCCTCGCGGGATCTCCGTCCATCTCCTCCTCGTCGGAAAGGGCACCACGAAGCCGGGTACTTTTACGGGCTCCCACCTCAATACCGAGGCAACTCGCGCATGAAGCCGGCAACTCGACATGCTCAAGATATGCTGTAGGAAGATAGTGTAGAGTGTATGTCTCACTTTGGGGTTGGTTGCCATTTGTGGATGATGGAGGAAACAAGGTAAGAAAAATGGTGCTTGCATTTTTCTAGCATCAAAAATGAGATCAAGAATGCTACTCTCTCAAAAATGAAGCTCTCATTTTCTTCTCTTTTCTTCTTCTCTCTTTCTTTCTACCCTCTTTCTTTCTACCATTTTTCATCAAGTCATAAGAATAAGGTGGAGGAATGAATATGAAGCATAACCATAGAAGGAAGGTGAGTGTAGGAAAAGTAGAAAGGTGACTATATCCTAAACATCATCATAACAATCTTTCTTATCAACCTCAAACCTCTTTTCATTTCTAATCTCATAAAGCAAAGAAAAGAAAGAAAAAGGATCTCATCATGAAAAGCCATCATGATGCCACCAATATGCAAGATACCCCCTCCACAAATGTTATTTGCACAATTGCAAATAACACCCTCCATCTGAAAAGTCCGGCCGGGAAAGAACAAAGGAAAACCGGCCGGAACGGAATGCAAACTGGCAACTCCAGAAAACTGGTCCCGTAATAAATCACAGGAAAACCCCGATACTGTGCATACACACCCGCATTTGTATTCCGACCGAAATACAAATGCAAAGAGACAAAATCTACACTGTACTAAGCTAGGACCGGCTTAAGCCAAAGCCGGCTAGTAATATCCGTTCGATCCTGATCCGTGCAATACCGCACGTATCTGATCGAACCCTGCCATATATAACTATACGGCCACTAGTACAAACTGTCCGATCCTGACCCGTGCAATTACCGCACGTATCTGATCGGACCCTGCCATATCTCCATACGGCCTCTACAGCGTTTCGCCCGAAAACTTGAGTAACTGTAAGTGTGGTGGACTCTAAAGACTCGTCAATACTATGGCTGTGGATTTAACCACTAGCACGTCAGAGGTATAAGCCAATACGTGACGGGCCACCAGCTATTGAACAAAAGGGACGTCGATGAGCGAACTCATCCTGACACCCTACTGAGCCTGTCAGTGACAATATCCGTGCAGTCCGGTCCGTTCGTCTATGAGTATCGCATGGCGGGCCTAGGGGGTTGGTAAAAGTCAGACCCCCAAAAGCGGTACAAGTCGTGTCGGAGTGTAGCCCAGAACACCCTGAGATACTACTGGAATACCTACCAGTAAATCTCCTTGCCTTGGCCAAGGACTTTGTGTAATGGCTCTCCTAGACACAGCACGACCTCACCCCCAATACCGGGAGAGACGAACCCCTGAAGATACGCTCACTGCCTCCATGTGGCTCGGGACTGTACCCAACTAAAACCTGTTTGCACGACTCCTTTGAGCCGTGGTAGGGTAGTAATCAAAGTACAGTGGGAACTCACACGAGACAAATGACGATCCCCAGGTCGAAGAACTAACCTGCACACATGTCACCAGGGAACTGCCATCTGACGTCTGGTATATGACCAACTAGCATGTTCCCGGCGAGTCCTGTCCGGTGTACTCATAACCCAACGAGCACCTGTATACATCTTAGGTGATCCAACTGACACCAGTGGCTTGTGAGACCGGCCACCGCCCCTCGTCGGGGTCTCGACTGTATACACTAGTCTACTAATAGAGTATCGATGCCCAGTCTCGAAACTCCCACGACTAGGGACCTTTTAAGGATAAGCTTATAGACCGCCAGCTCCCACTTATATGATCGCCCTCATACTGCTGGTGGTCAAGCAAGAATCCTAGGGGCTCTATCAACGTGTAATAGCGACGTGTCAGGTCACCTAAAACAGTACACGATGATAAAGGTAAACCAGATAGCATACTATCATCTCGAGTAAGACTGTCCTACCGGGATAGGTCCTCCCTCAATCATTACAATCACGTACCTGTGACCTAATAATTGACTCTGAGGGCACTATCTCCAACATGCTATATATTTATATATAATAACTATTTAGGCGTTGCTTATGTTTTACAGCCGCGCTAGCCCAGCCCCCGCTCTGTCGTTAGTTAAGTAACCTAACGGGTGATGACGGGGCCCCGTGGCGAATGCGAATGGCATAAGCGTACGTCATATTTTGGTTGTTTTCTGCAATGGTAGGATTAAATGATGGGACGCATTAAAAGAACTAATGCAAGAAATAAACCAAGTAAAAGTCGATTGGAACACTTTGAAAACCACTCGGTTCTTTTCAAAACTAAACTTTTAAACGCGGAGCTTGAACCACTCCTTTTAAAAGCTATCTCGTTCCATCGATTATATCAAGTTCACTATGTTCACGGTTTCGCCAAAACCATCCGTAGCCCTCCATCATTTCGGTTAAATATTCGGTAGTATTCAAGCTATGTATTTTGACCTCACGCCAAGGCATAGTGATTGGTAGCTACCGGATATTTATCCGTTGCATAGATAGAATGCGTTGATTTGAGACAGTCGTACTGCCGTTTTGGCCTACGTCAAGGGTAGGTACGGGTGGGTTCAAATTAACCAGGATAATGATGGGAAGAACTTGACATGTGACTTATGACATTTTGACCTCACGCCAAGGTCATAAGAGCATGGGGCAAAAATCCACATCGGGAGTTTCATAAGTACTGAAACTTGCTAGCGTTGCATACCATTTGGAGTGTGATAATTCTGGTAGGATTCCTTCGGCTTTATCACGCGATGATATTTGGATCCCGATCCTACTGTGAGTATATGCTACTCCTCGGGAAAACTCTCACTTAACGATCAATGCTATAAACCTAGTAGGTGCCTAGAAAGGTGTTAGCGGGGCTACGCCCACAGGGAAAAGAGGTTACTTAATTAAGGAACTTCGCGAAAGCGTTGGAAAACCTCCCTCGAAGTACCGACACTGGCCTGGCTGAACGGTTAAGCAAGTATTGTACGGTGAGAATGATCCCGGCTAATCCTTTTCTTTACGGTTTGAGAAGGGATTCGAGAGACAGTGGGAGCCATCCAGTTTAGACAAACTAAAAACCACTCTAAACTTGCAAGAGCATCATGCTAAAGTGTTTCTTTTCTCTCTCCTAATTGCAGCGACCATTCAAGATGACCGGACTTAAGTTACTATTAGATAAAAACATATTGACAGGGCCAAACTACAAAGATTGGCTCAGGAATGTCAAGATGGCTATCACTTATGACAAGCTGGGGTATATACTTACCACCAAAGCTCCCCCTGTCCCAGGTCCCACCTCCAGCGTCGCGGATGTTGAAATCCGTAAGACATGGGAGATAGATTGCGCGAGGGCCAGATGCCTCGTACTAGCCTCGATGGACAACGACCATCAGAGGAGGCACGAGAATATGGACCTAGAGTCCATATTTCTCCATACAAAAGAACTGTATGGAGAGCAGTCTCGTATCGCAAGATACGAAGTGTCGAAGAACCTCTTTTCGGCAAGGTTGGCCGTCGGATCATCGGTAGCGGACCACGTGCTTAAGATGATCGGCTACATAGAGGAGCTCGCAGAACTTGGGACCACGTTGGAGAATGAACTCTATACCGATTTGATTCTCCAGTCCCTTCCTTCCACTTACGCCCAGTTCATTCTTAACTTCAACATGCAAGGAAAGGAGGTTGAACTTGCCGAGCTTCTGAACATGTTGAGGACTGCTGAGGGCACCCTACAGAAGGGTAGGGAGACATCCACTTTGTTTGTAGGAGGATCTTCCTCTTCTAGGTCCAGGGCGAAAGCCAAGGGCAAGAAGAAGAAAGCCCCCGCCAAACCAAGAGGCGGTGTCGGTAAAGTGGATACGAAGGGAAAGGGTAAAGCAACAAAGGTAGCGGGGAAGCTGGTGGGGAAGGAAGAATGCTTCTATTGTCACAAAAGTGGTCACTGGAAACAAGATTGCAAGGCTTGGAAAGCCAGAACACAGGATTTGAAGCGAGTTGCAGCTTCAGCTTCAGGTGTGTATGTTATTGAAAATTGTCTATCAATAAACTCTACTTCCTGGGTATTGGATACCGGATCAGGATCTCATATCTGTAATTCTTTGCAGGCGTTGAGAAAGCGTAGAGTTTTGAAGGCAGGTGACATGACCCTCAGAGTTGCGAACGGTGCTAGCATGGATGCTGAGGCCGTGGGGGACTATCACCTGGGATTATCAGATGGACACTTTTTGGTTTTGCGTAGTTGTTATTATGTACCAAATGCAACCTGTAATATCATTTCTGTATCTTTATTATCTAAAGAAGGTTATGAATTTGCATTTGTAAGTAATGTAGTGAACATTCACCTTAATCAAGTGTTGATTGGGTCAGGTACATTGAACAACGGTATATACGTTTTAAACCAACCACAGATTTTCAATATCCAGAATACACACAAAAGAAAGTCTCCAGAAATTAATAAAACTTTCTTATGGCATTGTAGAATGGGTCACATCAACGAGAGAAGATTGACTAAGTTACATACTGAAGGATATTTAGATTCGTTCGAATATCAATCATATGCAACTTGTCAATCCTGTCTCAAAGGAAAGATGACAAAGGCTCCGTTTTCTGGACACGGAGAAAGAGCGAGCGAGCTCTTGGGACTCGTACACAGCGACGTGTGCGGTCCAATGTCTACAAATGCGCGAAGCGGTTTTTCTTACTTCATAACTTTTACGGATGATTTCTCAAGATTCGGACATGTCTTCTTAATGAAGCATAAATCCGAAGCTTTTGATAAGTTCCAGGAATATAAGAATGAAGTAGAAAAACAAACAGGCAAAAGTATCAAGATCCTAAGATCGGATCGAGGAGGAGAATACTTAAGTGCCGAATTCCTGAATTACTTAAAAGAGAATGGAATTCTCTCTCAGCTTACTCCTCCATACACTCCGCAACATAACGGTGTATCGGAGAGACGGAACCGAACCCTATTGGATATGGTACGGTCCATGATGAGTAACGCTGAGTTACCGCGATCATTCTGGGGATATGCGCTAGAAACAACTGCATATCTTTTGAACCGTGTTCCCACTAAGACTGTGCCTACCACACCATATGAGTTATGGAGTGGGAAGAAACCCTATCTTCAATACTTGAAGATTTGGGGATGTCCAGCTTATGTCAAAAAGCAGCATGTGGACAAGCTCGAGGCACGCTCAGTACTGTGCAAGTTTGTGGGATACCCAAAGAACTCCAGGGGGTATCTTTTCTATTACGCAGAGGAACAAAAAGTCCTTGTTTCTCGCAATGCCCACTTTCTAGAACATCAGTTCATAGAAAAAGAAATAAGTGGGAGCGCAATAGAACTGAAAGAAATTCCAGAACCACAAACTACTACTGAAAGTTTAGTGGAACCAGAAGGTTCAAAAGAACAGGACATTCCTATGCCACTCCGCAGGAGTAGTAGGCAGTCTCATCCGCCCGAGAGGTACTACGGTTTTCTCATTGACGGGGATAGAGAAGACTGCATCCTGGATTGTGATGAGCCTACTAGCTTCCAGCAAGCCATTCAGAGCGTCGACTCGGTAAAATGGCTGGATGCAATGCGGACCGAAATGGAGTCCATGTACACCAACAAAGTATGGACGTTGGACATTGCTCCAGACGGGGTAAAACCCGTAGGATGCAAGTGGATCTTCAAAAGGAAGATTGGTGTAGATGGACAGGTTGAGACCTATAAAGCTAGACTGGTAGCAAAGGGTTTTCGTCAGCGACCTGGTTTGGACTATGACGAAACCTTTTCTCCAGTAGCTATGCTGAAATCCATTCGGATCCTTCTTGCCATCGCTGCTTTCCACGATTATGAGATTTGGCAGATGGACGTAAAGACAGCTTTTCTAAATGGTCATTTAGAGGAGTGTGTCTATATGGACCAGCCAGAGGGTTTCATTCAGGGTGGGAGCAGCGGAAAGGTGTGCAAGTTGCTCAAGTCCATTTATGGACTCAAGCAGGCATCGCGGAGTTGGAACATCTGTTTTGATGAGACGGTCAAAGAATTTGGCTTTATCAAAAATCCAGATGAACCATGCATCTATTGTAGATTTGTAGCGAGAACTGTAGTATTCCTCGTTTTATACGTGGATGACATTCTCTTAATAGGAAATGACATTCCTATGCTACAATCTGTCAAGGGGTTCTTGTCACACAGGTTCTCCATGAAAGACCTGGGTGATGCCTCCTACATTCTGGGTATCCGGATCTACCGTGACAGATCCAAGAGGATATTAGGACTCTCGCAGTCCAGGTACATCGACACCATACTGAAGAGATTCAGTATGGAAGATTCCAAGCGCGGTAATCTACCGGCTTGTCACGGGATCACCCTCTCCAAAGAGATGTCTCCCAAGACTGATTTGGAGAGGGATCGCATGTCTATTATACCCTACGCTTCTGCGGTAGGCTCTATAATGTATGCGATGTTGTGTACCAGACCGGATGTGGCTTATGCACTGAGTGTGGTAAGCAGGTATCAGTCAAACCCTGGGGAGAAACATTGGATAGCAGTAAAGAACATTCTCAAGTACCTGAGAAGGACTAAGGAGATGTTCTTGGTGTATGGCGGAAAAGACCTGCAGGTTGAGGCCTTTGCTGACTCCAGCTTCCAGAGTGACAAGGATGATTCCAAGTCCATGTCGGGTTTTGTCTTTACCCTCAATGGAGGGGCGGTGTGTTGGAAGAGCTCCAAACAGGAAACCGTTGCTGACTCGACTATGGAAGCGGAATACATCGCTGCATCTGATGCCGCAAAAGAAGCTGTCTGGATGAGGAAGTTCTTGAAAGAACTTCAGGTGGTTCCGTCCACTGTTGACCCAATACCTCTGTATTGCGACAACAACGGGGCTATAGCTTTAGCGAAGGAACCCAGGTCCCATCAGAAATCCAGACACATCTTAAGGCGGTATCACCTGATCAGGGAGATCGTAGATCGCCAGGAGATCGAGGTCCGGAGAGTTGCATCAGAGGATAACACAGCAGATCCATTCACGAAGGCCCTACCCCAGACTCAGTTCGAGCGGCTGATCGAGATGATAGGTCTTCGATACGCCAGTACATGGCCTTAGTGCAAGTGGGAGATTGTTAGTGTATATGCCCTAGAGGCCATTACTGTATCATACTAGTTTGTATATTACTTAATGGAAGCTTGGGATATTCACAGTTGTATATACAATCTTGCTCGAAATGGTAGTATGCTACTTGGTTTGTCTCTGCTTTAATATGTGCATGTGTTTCTTTTAACATATTGCTGGTATACATATTAGTAGAGCCCTTAGGATCTTTGCTTGATTACCAGCGTTGTGATGGCGCTCGCACTCGTGGGAGCTGGGTAATCTATAAGCACATCCTTATACAGGTCCCTGGTCGTTGGACTATCGAGACAGGGCATCGATACTCCGGAGTAGACTAGCGTATGCGCTTCTCATCCCAGTGTGGGAGACGGTCTGTCCCACAGCCGTTAGTACGTCGTACTTGGGATAGTATGCGGGTGCTCGTTAGGTTACGAGTACACTGGACAGGACTCGTCGGGAACTGTTGGTTGGTAATATACCTATCGTCAGTTATCAGTTCCCAGGTGACATGAGTACAGCTTAGTCCGCTGACTTGACACTGTCACTTCGCCTCGAGTGTGTTCCCACTGCACTTTGATTACTACCCTACCACGGCTCAAAGGAGCTGTGCAAACAGGTAGTTTTTGGGTGCAGTCCCGAAGCACTTGGAGGCAGTGACGGTTAGACAGGATTCGTCTCTCCCGGTATTGGGGGTTGACATCGCGCTGTGTCTAGGAGAGCCATTACACGAGTAGTCCCTGGCCAGGGCAAGCGAGATATACTGGTAGGCTTCCAGTGTTATCTCAGGGTGTTTTGGGCTACACTCCGACACGACTTGTACCGCTATTAGGGGACTGACGTTTACCGCCCCCCTAGGCCCGCCATGCGATGTATCAGACGAACAGACCGGACTGTACGGAGACTGTCACATACAGGCTCAGTAGGAGTGCAGATGGGGTTCACCTCGTCAGTCTTCTTATCGACATCTACCTGGGGACCGTTACGTACAGCTAGTGCCGCTTGCGGTCTGTGGTTAAACCCACTGCCAGCGTAGTGTCGAGTCTTTAGAGTCCCACACAGAGAGCTATTCGCCTTTAGGCAAAATGAGTAGAGGTCGCATGGTTTTGCGACAGGGTTCGTTCACATTCGCGCACTTGTGCACGTTTGCTGTCCGGACAGTTTATACTAGCGGGCTTTGGTTTAAGCCGGATCCTAGTATATGATTTGAGATTGGTTTTTCTCATTGTGTTCGTGTTCCTCGGATCACGAATGCGGGTGCGTATGCACAGTTGCTTGAGATTGAGGGAGAGGACCTTGATTAGGGTTAATGGCTATTGTCATTTTATTAACCCTAATATTTATGTGTGTGTTATTGTTAATTAGTAATTAGTTTAATAATTATCCATGGTTGTGGTTGTTGACCATTTGACTTCTTTGACTTGTTGACCTAGGTTGACACTTTGACCATCATAATTTCTTTTGGAAGATGCTTTTTGATCTTTGCAATTTGAAATGATAATGGTCATGTCATGATTTACCATGATAATTATCTAGCTAATTATTCAATTAAATTAATTCACACATATTAGTGAGAAGAGCTCTATTATTTTCTCATTCTCTCATATCATTTCTCTCTCTTGTTCATCCTCTCCCTCAAGCTCTCTCCCTCTCATGTGTTGAGAAACAAAAAGCTTGAGAAAAACCTTCACTTGATCCTCTCTACTCTCTTCTAGGGTTCAAGTCTTAGCATTTCTTGCACTCTAGTTACTCCTAGCTTGGAGTTGAAGCTAAAGGTGGTGGCTTTCAAGTGGATCTTTCTTTGACGGAAGAAGACAAGCAAGGTGAGGCCTTTCTACCATTCCAACGAGCAAGGAGAGAAGGACTAAAGACCAAAGGTATAACCTTTCTACAACTTAGTTAGTTGTTAGTTTACTTTAGCTAGTTTTCGTTTAGCAAAGATCCTCACAAGCAAAGTCCATGTTGCCTAAGTCATTAAAAATCCGTTTTTTATTATGTTTTCCGCCTCCCGTAAGCACCGGGATGGGCAACACCCACTCGCACGACCCTTGACAGAGGTCAACAAATCATAGTACACTAGTCAAGTTCAACCCGTCATTTCTTGATTGAATCAAACCCACTCGCACGACCCTTGACAGAGGTCAACAAGGTCGTACGACTACCCTAATCCAATCACATCACATGCTTTGCAGATAATTACTAGTTAGCTACCGCACACTACGCCTTGACAGTGGTCAACAAACGCAGCACGAATACTAAATAGTCTTTATCTGAAATGACGGAGGGCTACGACAGGTTTTTCTGAAAACCTATTGCGTAATGAACTTGATATCGTTGTAGAATCAAATGAAGTTTTGAAATGGAATGATTTTGAGGCTTTTCTAGTTTCGCTAAAGGGGTCACTCCCGGTGAAGGGATCGTCGGCCCTTTCCTCGTCGAATGAGGTGCGGGATATATCATATATATCACTGTGCAAAGCAAAACTCAAAAACAATCAAACGCAAACCGAGTGTGTAGCATCTGCCAGTTATTGCTAAAGGAGTCACTCCCGGTGAAGAGATCTCGGTCCTTTCCTCATCGAATAAGGTGCAAGGTATATCATATATACCGCTATGCAAAGCAAGAACTGTAGCTACCTGTTTTGTTTAAAATCTGATTCTACAACATCTTAGGTTTCCTTTCTTTCATTAATCACATTAATGAAGTCCCATCATTTAAATACCTAAACATCACAGATAGATATGACGTACACTTATGCCATCCGCATTCGCCTCGATGTCCCCTCGTGCACCGTTAGGTTAGGTAACTAACGACAGAGTAGGGCAGGGCTAGCGCGGGTGTAAAACATAAGTAACGTCTATATAATATATCATATATACCATATAGTATATCCATCACAGAATCACAACACAGATATCGCAGCAGAAGAAACATATGAAATATTGGATATACTAGGACGTCCGTATTTTCAATACGAGCCACTATAAAACACGGATTCCACGGTCGTGATGAATAGCCAATCCCACACCCCTAGACCCCTACGAGAGCGGCAAGCAACCCTGCCAATTCTAGGGTTAGGAGACCCGGACTCGACTCCTCGAGTTGGTCTCCCACTGGACCCCATAACCCGGTTACTTGTGCTCCCCTCCTTGGGTCTATCCTAATGCGGAAAAGTAAATAATATACAAAGGGTGACAACTTCCGCTACCTGGAAGTGCCCCAAACCAAAGAATATTACATACAAGTTTTTTACATGAATGAAAATGAAAAACACTCATCTCACATAAAAACCCCCGGCTATTCGAACACGACAATCCAATATAACATATCCAGCAACACATAACATCACATGTCATCAACGTAAGTAAGTATGCATACCCCAATTGTCGTTGACGTATAGCAACGAAATCGGCGATATGAACATACTACACTTACGGTCACAGAAAAGAAAGTGTAAAACTACAACAGTTGGAATCCGCAACCTCTTTAGACATCGCATGCCTAACAGATATAAATCCCGCATTTTAGTCTCATTATCGAAAACTCTTTTCAATATCATATGGGACTAAACTGCTAAATTTATAACATTCATTCAGTTATCTCATAACTGTTTGTGAATTCCAATTATTGTATCACATTCCAGATAAACAGAAAATGTTAAACTTTCCGATCGAACAGTCGAATACCCAAGTTTTCCCGATACAGTTCAACACATGAAATAAGTCTAACAACATTCAGTTCGTGCCTCAGTACCGACGGTCCAGCCGTAGAAGGGTCAAGCCAACGCCTCACATGTGGCACGCCGTACTGCCCCAAACCCGAAGGTTCAAAGGGCAGTTCAAGACGGTCACATAATCGAGTTAAGGTTTGTTGTCTTCTAGAGGGTCCATCGCGTTACTTGCACTACTTAGAACGTCGTTAAACTACGGAAAAATCCAACACTTGGAATTTTCCCGACAGGGGAAAAATTGGGTATTTATATCCGGTCGAACTTTTTAACATATTCAAAAATTATCCGGAAAGACACAAATACGAAATTTGATAATCCGATCGAAACTTTGATTCCCAACAGTACCCCAGAATACTCTTCTGTATAGTCACAACAAAAATATACCAGAAAATACAGCATTAAATTATATGAGTTACTGTGCAGAAATCATCACACAAAGGAACAGTACGGCCGCGGAACCGCCGCATCATGCATAGCACGTGCCGCGGTTCCGCGGTGGAAAAGTTGATTCAGGCCCTCGTATTTCACAGTAATTCAAATAACACCCTGCTTGATTTTCTGCATATTTTTAATTGACAAAAATCCAAATTTTTAGAAAAAGTCCAGAGAGCATTTTAGCGTTTTGGGTTTCGGTTCGATCGAGTTTCAAACGTCGTCTAGACTTCGCCTAAAGCTCTAGCTAGGCTCTGATACCACTGTAGGGTTCCTAGGCACTCTAGTGAGGTCTCACAAGGCATCGAACATGCCAATTTAAAAAAAATGGTGCCGAGAAACCCTAGACTACGGATCGTTGCTAGAAATCTAGGCGAAAAGTAAACTAGTTAACACTTAACTACAAGGATATGGAAATTACAACCTTTGTAGATCCGGATATCCACCTCCACGGCTCCGCAACGAAGTCTCCTCGCTGTCCTTGTCGAACCCCGGGCTCTAGCGTCGGCTTCATCGGAGAATGAACGGGCTTGGTCATCGACGACGATGCCGAAGATGATCTACGTCGAGGCATCGCTAGATCAAGCTCTCTACTTCACAAAGTGATGAAACTTGTGAAGGAAACACACTCTACTACTTGGCAAGAGGTAGAGGATGAAGAAATAGGAGGTGGGTTCTCTTTAGAATTGGATTTCTCACTCTCAAGCTCAAGTTGCCATTGATGGCCTCAAGGTTTCAAACTTGAAGATGAAGAAGAAGATGAGCTAGAAATATGATAAGTCTTCTTAAAATAAAAAGAAAAAGGAATACTTATCATAATTCTTACTAGGGTTAAGTGTAGAGAATAGACCATGGTTAATGGATGGGTTAGGGTTAAGCATGAGTCAAAGCTTCATGAAGCTTCAACTAAAAGACAAAGAAAGCCACCATTCTTTTTTAAATCATTTCCAAATAAATAAATGAAAAAATAAATAAATGAATATGCAAAACCCTAATCAACACCTAACCATGGTTTTAATTCTTTACACTTAACTAAATAATCAAGTATCATCAAACATGATACAAGTATGTGCACGAAAATATATCACATATACAACTTGCACATCAAGTGAGAAAATCCATACAAAGTGAACCAATACTAGTTAATGCAAAGTAATATATCAAATATATAATTATACATTAAATCATTAAATCAACATTTGATTCAATGATCCGGTCATGTCGCACATAACCGACTAGTATTCAATGTATCGATTTATCGAATGAATGATTCGATAACTAGGTCATATCGAATATAACCAATCGAAACATTTATCGCGAGAATGAAATGCGGTATCACATACAC
The DNA here is from genome assembly GCA_030015575.1 of Agapanthus africanus. Lineage (NCBI taxonomy): Eukaryota > Viridiplantae > Streptophyta > Magnoliopsida > Asparagales > Amaryllidaceae > Agapanthus > Agapanthus africanus. The sequence goes on along the minus strand of JASDDO010000024.1, from coordinate 550,147,943 downwards.
GCATTATTCTCGGTCCTGCACATATCTCATATGCGCTCCTATTTCGTTTCGCTTGAGCCAGGAAACCTCTGTGTAGGACTCTAAAGACTCGTCAATACGCCGGTAGCAGATGATGATCATATCAAGCATCCACAAGCCGCAAGCGGTCTGCTAAACGTAACGGCCACCCGGGTATTGAGCGATCAGAAGATCGACGAGCTAGCCCGCTCACACTCCTGCGAATCCGACCAGTAACACTTACCGTACAGTCCGGTCTCTTCGTCTGATATGTCGCATATCAAGTCTAGGGGTGGTAAACGTCAGACCCCAATAACCCGATAAGTCGTGCCGATGTGAGGCTCGTAACGGGTCGAGAAACTACTGGTAACACTTACCAGCAAATCTCTGATCATCCCTGGCCAGGGACTTCCCTGCTACGGCCAATCGAGCACTGCGCAACATCAACCCCCAATACCGGGAGAGACGAAACCCCTCCTATCGCTCATTGCCTCCATGTGACTTGGGACTGTGCCCAAAGACCACCGTTTTGCATGCCCTCATGGACGTGGTAAGGTGGAGATCAAAGCACAGTGGGAATCACACAAGACTCTATGACGATCTCGGGTCTACAGACTAACCTGTACAAGTGTCACCTGAGAACTGCCATCTGACGTGAGGTATAATACCATCTGGGAGTTCTCGACGAGTCCGTCCAGTGTACCCAGTCTCTACTGAGCACCCGTATACCATCTCTGATGTCAAACACCAATGGATATGGGATCATCCATCGCCCATCACATGGGTCGAGAAGCGTATACGCTAGTCTACACTGGTATATCGATGCCCCGTCTCGATACACCCACGACTAGGGACGTTGAAGGATGTACTTATGGACTACCATGTCCCCACTAGTATGATCTGCATCATAGTCCAGGTAGTCAAGTACAAATCCTAAGGGCTTTACCAACATGTAACTATAAGACAGTATAAAGAGACTAGTGCACATGTTAAGATAAAGAGCAACCAGATAGCATACTATCATGTCGAGCAAGAAAGTCATATCTATATATGTCCAAGCATCCAATATAATATACATCATCTGTACAATACTGGCCTCTAGGGCATACATACAACTAACACCACTACAATATACATCCAATGTACAGTAATGGCCTCTAGGGCATACATATAACTAACAATCTCCCACTTGCACTAGGGCCATCTGTAGCAGTGGTTGCAGTATCACATACTCAACCATCCCCTAAAAGTCTCTCTTTGGGAAAAGGGCCTTCGTGAGTGGATCCGCCGTGTTGTCCTCTGAGTCTACTCTCCTAACCTCGATCACCCTGGAGATCAACTATCTCCATGATCAGGTGATGCTGCCTTAGATTATGTCTGGGTCACTGATGGGACCAGGGTTCCAGGGCCAAAGCCACAGTTCCATTGTCACACAATGGTAGGAACCTAGTTCATCCTATGAACCAATATACACCCAAACTGCCTCTTTGGTAGTATCTTCAATAGCATGTTACCAGCCTTTATCGTCTAGATTGCCACGGTATCGAGCTTGGAACTCTTCCAACATATCGTCCCTTTACTGAGGGTAAAGACAGTGCCTGTGACTGGCATTCAGTCGTCTTTATCACCCTGGAACACTTCCAGTGATTCTCCCCAGGATCGATTGATACAATCTCACTATACCTAGTGAGAACCCTAATATCCCTTTAGATCTATCTCACAGGTCCAAATCTCAGGATTTAGGAGGTATCATCTTTATCCTATTTAGAGAATCCTTGTGATAATAGGAGATTGACCGATCGTAGTATAGGAAACTCTTTTCCTATCAAGAGTATGTTGTTTACGTACAATACGAAGATAACCACCTTACTCTCCACTACCCTTTTGTATATACAAGGTTCGTTTTCCATTTTGATGAAGTCAAACACTTTGACTATCACATCAAAACAGACGTTCCAACTCCGCGATGCCTGCTTCATTATGTAAAGCAACTTGCACACGTTTCCGCTGCTCCCACTGTTTTACGAAGACCTCTGGCTGTGTTCTTATAGACGTTCTCTTCTAAATCAGTATTTAAAAGAAGCAGTCATGGCACCCAACCGCCAGATATCGTAGTCATGGTATGTAGCCATGGTAAGTAGGATCTGGATAGACTTAAGCATAGCTACTGGAAAGAGGTTTCATCATTATCCACGCCTGGTCGATGACGAAAACCTTTAACAAGTCTAGCTTTGAAAGTCTCAACCTTTCCATGTACACCAAGTAATCTTCTCAAGATATACTTGCTCCTGATGGGGATTTAACCCTTCAGTTATAGCAACCAAAGTCCATACTTTGTTGGTGTATAAGGATTCCATCTTAGATCACTAAGCATCCAGCCATTCTTACAGAGTGCCTACTCTCGATGGCCAGCTCGAAACTAGTTGGGTCATCATCTCATGATGCAATCCTTGCTCCTACTGTCATCGAGAAACCGAGGTATCTCTCAGGCGGATGAGGAACCCTACTAGATCGGCGGAGAGGCTGAGGTTCGTCGGGAACTATAGAATCTTATGGTTCTGTCAAATCATCAACTGCAGTTTTGTATAGCTGGAACCTTTCCAGTTCTATAGAACTGATCCTGCCTCGATCTTGTCCGGATTTTGCTTTAAACATAGGCCGGACAACCCCAAATCTTAACTCGCTTAAGAGATGGGTTCTTCCCATACCATATCTTATATGGAGTGGTAGGCAGTGATTTGATTCAAACCTAATTCAATAGGTATGCAGCTTCTCAAGTGCATAACCCCAAAAAGAAATAGGTAACTCAGTAATACTCATCATAGAGCACACCATATCTAATATTGTGCAATTGCTCCGCCCTGATACACCGTTGTGCTGTGGTGTATTCAGAGGAGTAACACTGAGAGAAAATCTCATTCTCCTTTAGAATAGTCCAGGAATTCTATGCACAAGTATTCTCCTCCCTGATCTTATCATAGGATATAATACTTATACCCGTATTTTGGTTCTCTACTTCTAACTTATATTCTGTGAATATCTCAAAAGGTTCGGACTTATGTTTCAACAGGAATGAATGACTGAATCTTGAGAGATTATCAGAGAATATAATGAAGTATAAAGAACCAGTCCTGACATGTGTAGACAGGAGACCTTACATACATCATCATGCATCAGTCCCAAGAGTTCTCAACTCTTTCTCTGTTTCCAATAAACAGAGCTATGGTCATATTATCTTTGTGACATGACTGGCAAGTTTCAGAAGATGTAAATTCAAACTGATTTAAATATACATCTAAATGTAACTTCAGCCAGTCGGGTCGCATTGATATGACCTAGTCTACAATTCCTCAAGAAGAATTTGTTCATTTCTGAACTCTTCCTCTTGTGTGTGTTCAGTATACTAGGAACTGTAGTTTGATTTAGAACGTTAATGCTTTTAGATAGCGTGCCTGAACCGATCAACTTTTGATATAGGAAATGTTCAAAACATTATCCATCAATACAAAATTATATCCTTTCTTTACTAATAAAGAGACTGATATGATTTTGTATATCAGGTTCGGTATCTAATAGCATTTGTTCAGAATCAATGTATTCGTAATACAGGGTGACAGTGACCAACAGACTTGGCTGCAACACTTGCCCCGTTTTCTGCCTCATGAAACTTATCACCCGTTCTCAGTTTTTCTACCCTCTTGTAGCCCTATGTAACAGATTACATATCTGGGATCCTGATCCGGTATCATATACCCAGGAGGCAGAGGATACTGAGAAACAGTTCTTTATAATGAACACACCCGAAGGAGATGCATCAGCATGCACTTTCTTCGTTTGGGCGGCACGGGAAATCTGGTATTCCCCTATTTCCTGCTCTGTCTTATAACAATTATAAGTTGGAGCGGGACCAACGTTCCCCAGCTCAGTATAACAAGCGGGTTCGGTCAAAATTCCGTATTATTATCTTGATTAAGGCGTGATATGGTCGCTACCAGGAGAGAGAGAGAAGAAAACACTCTGCGTGCGCTCTTGCAAGATTAGATTGGTTATGTATTTTATTTAATCAGGATGGCTCCCACTGTTTTTATCAAATCTTCCTTCAAACCCTAAAAGGAAAGACTATCCGGGATTAATTACACTCTACAAGTTCGCCAATCTTTCAGCCAGGCCAGTGTCGGTACTTTGAGGGAGGTTCCCCGTGCTTTCGCACGGACCTAATTACAGAAAACCTCATTTTCCCAGAGGCGTAACCCCGTTGACACCTTTCTAGACACCTACTTGATCGGCTAATTTCAAAGTGCAAAACTCTCCCAGGAGTAACAATTACTCGCAGTGGGTATCGGGATCCAACTATCACATAGAAGGTATGCAATCTCATTGCAAATTTCAACACTTGAAACTCCCGATAAAGGTTTTTACCCCTAGCACCTATGACCTTAACTATGGTCAACAAATCATAAGTACTAGTCAAGTTCTACCCGTCATTTCGTGATTAATTAGACCCACCCACATGACTCTTAACTAAGGTCAACAAAGTCACGTGACTGTCCTAACTAATCGCATCATATGCGGTGTAGGAAGATATCACTTAGCTACCGTACACTGTGCCTTGACTATGGTCAACAAACACAGCACGAATACTAAGTACTCTACTTCCTAAAATGACGGAGGGTTGCGGCTGGTTTTTGTGAAAACCTTTAACGCTTTGAACTTGATCTCATTGCGGAATCAAATGGTTTTTAAATGGAATGTTTTCGAGGCTTTTCTAGTTTTGCTAAAGGGGTCACTCCCGGTGAAGGGATCGTCGGCCCTTTCCTCGTCGAATGAGGTGCGGGATATATCATATATATCACTGTGCAAAGCGGAAACTATACAAGCGATCAAAGACAAACCGAGGGTTGTAGCATCTGCCAGTTATTGCTAAAGGAGTCACTCCCGGTGAAGGGATCTCGGTTCTTTTTCTCATCGAATAAGGTGCAGGATGTTCTATAATGAACACCGCGATGCAAAGAAAGAACTGTAGCTACCTGTTTTATTTTGAAATTCGATTCCACAAAATCAATTAGGTTTATTTTCATTCATTAATCTCATTAATGAATATCCCATCATTTATGTCCACCTAATCATACAGATAAATATAACGTACGCTTATGCCATCCGCATTCGCCTCGATGTCCCGTCTGCACCGTTAGGTTAGGTAACTAACGCCAGAGCGAGGCAGGGCTGGCGCGGGTGTAAAACATAAGCAACGTCTATATAATATATCATATATACTATATATAATACCTGTCACAGAACATCACATGATCTCATCACAGATAAATCACAGCAGAAGAAACATATGAAATATTGGATATACTAGGACGTCCGTGTTTTCAATACGAGCCAGTATAAAACACGGATTCCACGGTCGTGATGAATAGCCAATCCCACACCCCTAGACCCCTACGAGAGCGGCAAGAAACCCCACCAATTCTAGGGTTAGGAGACCCGGACTCGACTCCTCGAGATGGTCTCCCACTGGACCCCAGAACCCGGTTACTTGTGCTCCCCTCCTTGGGTCTATCCTAGTGCAGAAAAGTAAATAATATACAAATGGTGACTGTTAGTGTATATGCCCTAGAGGCCATTATTGTATCATACTAGTTTGTATATTACTTGATGGAAGCTTGGGATATTCACAGTTGTATATACAATCTTGCTCGAAATGGTAGTATGCTACTTGGTTTGTCTCTGCTTTAATATGTGCATGTGTTTCTTTTAGCATATTGCTGATATACATATTAGTAGAGCCCTTAGGATCTTTGCTTGATTACCAGCGTGGTGATGGCGCTCACACTCGTGGGAGCTGGGTGATCTATAAGCATATCCTTATACAGGTCCCTAGTCGTTGGACTATCGAGACAGGGCATCGATACTCCGGAGTAGACTAGCGTATGCGCTTCTCATCCCAGTGTGGGAGACGGTCTGTCCCACAGCCGTCAGTACGTCGTACTTGAGATAGTATACGGGTGCTCGTTGGGTTACGAGTACACTGGACAGGACTCGTCGGGAACTGTTGGTTGGTATTATACCTATCGTCAGTTATCAGTTCCCAGGTGACATGAGTACAGCTTAGTCCGCTGACTTGACACTGTCACTTCGCCTCGAGTGTGTTCCCACTGCACTTTGATTACTACCCTACCACGGCTCAAAGGAGTCGTGCAAACAGGTAGTTTTTGGGTGCAGTCCCGAAGCACTTGGAGACAGTGACGGTTAGACAGGATTCGTCTCTCCCGGTATTGGGGGTTGACATCGCGCTGTGTCTAGGAGAGCCATTACACGAGTAGTCCCTGGCCAGGGCAAGCGAGATATACTGGTAGGTTTCCAGTGTTATCTCAGGGTGTTCTGGGCTTCACTCCGGCACGACTTGTACCGCTATTAGGGGACTGACGTTTACCGCCCCCTAGGCCCGCCATGCGATGTATCAGACGAACAGACCGGACTGTACGGAGATTGTCACATACAGGCTCAGTAGGAGTTCAGATGGGGTTCACCTCGTCAGTCTTCTTATCGACATCTACCTGGGGACCGTTACGTACAGCTAGTGCCGCTTGCGGTCTGTGGTTAAACCCACTGCCAGCGTAGTGTCGAGTCTTTAGAGTCCCACACAGAGAGCTATTCGCCTTTAGGCTAAATGAGTAGAGGTCGCATGGTTTTGCGACAGGGTTCGTTCACATTCGCGCACTTGTGCACGTTTGCTGTCCGGACAGTTTATACTAGCGGGCTTTGGTTTAAGCCGGATCCTAGTATATGATTTGAGATTGGTTTTTCTCATTGTGTTCGTGTTCCTCGGATCACGAATGCGGGTGCGTATGCACAGTTGCTTGAGATTGAGGGAGAGGACCTTGATTAGGGTTAATGGCTATTGTCATTTTATTAACCCTAATGTTTATGTGTGTGTTATTGTTAATTAGTAATTAGTTTAATAATTGTCCATGGTTGTGGTTGTTGACCATTTGACTTCTTTGACTTGTTGACCTAGGTTGACACTTTGACCATCATCATTTCTTTTGGAAGATACTTTTTGATCTTTGCAAATTGAAATGATAATGGTCATGTCATGATTTACCATGATAATTATCTAGCTAATTATTCAATTAAATTAATTCACACATATTAGTGAGAAAGGCTCTATTATTTTCTCATTCTCTCATATCATTTCTCTCTCTTGCTCATCCTCTCCCTCAAGCTCTCTCCCTCTCATGTGTTGAGAAACAAAAAAGCTTGAGAAAAACCTTCACTTGATCTTCTCTACTCTCTTCTAGGGTTCAAGTCTTAGCATTTCTTGCACTCTAGTTACTCCTAGCTTGGAGTTGAAGCTAAAGGTCGAGGCTTTCGGGTGGATCCTTCTTTGACGGGAGAAGACAAGCAAGGTGACCTCTTTCTACCATTCCTAGGAGCAAGGAGAGAAGGACTAAAGACCAAAGGTATAACTTTTCCATCACTTAGCTACTTTGTAGTTAGGTCTAGCAAGTTTATGTTTAGCAAAGATCCTCACAAGCTTGGTCCATGTTGCCTAAGTCCATAAAAATCCAACTTTTATTATGTTTTCCGCCTCCCCGTAAGCTCCGGGGTGGGCAACGTGGACCTACAGTGGTATCAGAGCCTAACTAAACCTAAACTAGCTAAGTAGTTAAGTGTAACGAAGTTTCGAAGCCGGAAAATCGAAAAACCAAACTCGCAAAACCCTAGTTTCTGTTAATATTTTTTCTGGTCAAAATAAAATTTGTTATACACCAAAAATTATCTCAGGGTTTTGTGTGAAAAACCACCAAAGACGAACCAGAGAGGCGACTAAAGGACCGCGGATCCGCGGCAATAGGAAACTCTTGCCGCGGAAGCGCGGCCGTATTGTCCCCTCTCTGCATCGATTTTGGTGCAGTATGTTTCTGTGTTGGTTTTGGGATTTTTAGGATATGTTATATGTGCCCAGATTTTCCAGAACTAAAATTTACTTTTGGGGGCCTATAAATCCGTATTTTTTCGAAACTTCACTACACTTTAACTATATCGGTTATATCTGTGATGCTTGTATGTATTGAACGTCGGCTAATCGCTATAAGTCGATTAGTCGGGGTTATACATCTCTGTGATCTGTGATTGTTATTGGTTTGTGGATATGAATGGATTGGATTGTCGCGGGTGAATAGCCGGGGTGGATGTGAGATGAGCGTTATTTTTCTTTCATTCATTTGTAACCTGTAAATTGATGTAATAATAGTATTCGCATGGCCGCACAACCGGGTCGGGGTTGTAGCCGTCATTGTATAACTCTTTTTACTGTTTTTGCTCCTAGGATAGACCCATGGAGGGGGTGCACAAACTACCGGGTATCTCGAAGTGCCGAGTGGCCTACTCACGGTGGTGAGGGAGGTTGCTTCGCTTCGGGTGCTTGGCGGGTAGTTTGCCGCACCCGTAGGGGTCTTGGGTGGGGTATTGGCTATTCACCGCGACCGTGTAATCCGCTTTACGTTGCAGGCTCGAACGCATTGCGGATTCCTAGTATATCCAATGTATTCATCTGTGATCTGTAATGTCTATCATTGCTATATACTTATATATAATAACTATTTAGGCGTTGCTTATGTTTTACAGCCGCGCTAGCCCAGCCCCCGCTCTGTCGTTAGTTAAGTAACCTAACGGGTGATGACGGGGCCCCGTGGCGAATGCGAATGGCATAAGCGTACGTCATATTTTGGTTGTTTTCTGCAATGGTAGGATTAAATGATGGGATGCATTAAAAGAACTAATGCAAGAAAATAAACCAAGTAAAAGTCGATTGGAACACTTTGAAAACCACTCGGTTCTTTTCAAAACTAAAACTTTTAAACGCGGAGCTTGAACCACTCCTTTTAAAAGCTATCTCGTTCCATCGATTAGATCAAGTTCACTACGTTCACGGTTTCGCCAAAACCATCCGTAGCCCTCCGTCATTCCACATGAATGGTCAAAAAGTATTCAAGCTATGTATTTTGGCCAAAGTCAAGGCATAGTGATTGGTAGCTATTGGGTATTCATGTGCAGCATAGATAGATGCGTTGGTTTGGGACAGTCGTGCTGCCATTTTGGCCAAAGTCAAGGGTAGGTACAGGTGGGTCCAAATTAACCAGGAGAATGACGGGTAGAACTTGACATGTGACTTATGATATTTTGGCCAAAGTCAAGGTCATAAGAACATGGGGCAAAAATCCACATCGGGAGTTTCATAAGTACTGAAACTTGCTAGCTTTGCATACCATTTGGAGTGTGATGATTCTGGTAGGATTCCTTCGGTTTTATCACGCGATGATATTTGGATCCCGATCCTACTGTGAGTATATGCTACTCCTCGGGAAAACTCTCACTTAACGATCAATGCTATAAACTTAGTAGGTGTCTAGAAAAGTGTTAGCGGGGCTACGCCCACAGGGAAAAGAGGTTACTTAATTAAGGAACTTCGCGAAAGCGTTGGAAAACCTCCCTCGAAGTACCGACACTGGCCTGGCTGAACGGTTAAGCAAGTATTGTACGGTGAGAGTAATCCTGACTAATCCTTCCTTTACGGTTTGAGAAGGGATTCGAGAGACAGTGGGAGCCATCCAGTTTAGACAAATTAAAAACCACTCTAAACTTGCAAGAGCATCATGCTAAAGTGTTTCTTTTCTCTCTCCTAATTGCAGCGACCATTCAAGATGACCGGACTTAAGTTATTACTAGATAAAAACATATTGACAGGACCAAACTACAAAGATTGGCTCAGGAATGTCAAGATGGCAATCACTTACGACAAGTTGGGGTATGTCCTTACCACCAAAGCACCCCCTGTCCCAGGTCCCACCTCCAGCGTCGCGGATAAGGAAATCCGTAAGACATGGGAGATAGATTGCGCGAAGGCCAAATGCCTCGTATTAGCCTCGATGGACAATGAACATCAGCGGAGGCACGAGAATATGGACCTAGAGTCCATATTTCTTCATACAAAAGAACTGTATGGGGAGCAGTCTCGTATCGCAAGATACGAAGTGTCGAAGAAGCTATTTTCGGCAAGGTTGGCCGTCGGATCATCGGTAGCGGAACACGTGCTTAAGATGATTGGCTACATTGAGGAGCTCGCGGACCTTGGGACCACGTTGGAGAATGAGCTCTATACTGATTTGATTCTCCAGTCCCTTCCTTCCACTTACGCCCAGTTTATTCTGAACTTCAACATGCAAGGAAAGGAGGTAGAACTTTCCGAACTTCTGAACATGTTGAGGAGTGCTGAGGGCACCCTACAGAAAGGTAGGGAGACATCCGCTTTGTTTGTAGGAGGATCTTCCTCTTCTAGATCCAAGGCGAAAGCCAAGGGTAAGAAGAAGAAAGCCCCCGCCAAACCAAGAGGAGGTGTCGGTAAAGTGGATACGAAGGGAAAAGGTAAAGCAACAAAGATAGCGGGGAAGCTGGTGGGGAAGGAAGAATGCTTCTATTGTCACAAAAGTGGTCACTGGAAACAGGATTGCAAGGCTTGGAAAGCCAGAACACAGGATTTGAAGCGAGTTGCAGCTTCAGCTTCAGGTGTGTATGTTATTGAAAACTGTCTATCAATAAACTCTACTTCCTGGGTATTGGATACCGGATCAGGATCTCATATCTGTAATTCTTTGCAGGCGTTGAGAAAGCGTAGAGTTTTGAAGGCAGGTGACATGACCCTCAGAGTTGCGAACGGTGCTAGCATGGATGCTGAGGCCGTGGGGGACTATCACCTGGGATTGTCAGATGGACATTTTTTCGTTTTGCGTAGTTGTTATTATGTACCAAATGCAACCTGTAATATCATTTCTGTATCTTTATTATCTAAAGAAGGTTATGAATTTGCATTTGTAAGTAATGTAGTGAACATTCACCTTAATCAAGCTTTGATTGGGTCAGGTACATTAAACAACGGTATATACGTATTAAACCAACCACAGATTTTCAATGTCCAGAATACACACAAAAGAAAGTCTCCAGAAATTAATAAAACTTTCTTATGGCATTGTAGACTGGGTCACATCAATGAGAGAAGGTTGACTAAGTTACACACAGAAGTATATTTGGATTCGTTCGAATATCAATCGTATGCAACTTGTCAATCCTGTCTCAAGGGAAAGATGACAAAGACTCCGTTTACTGGACACGGAGAAAGAGCGAGCGAGCTCTTGGGACTCGTACACAGTGACGTGTGCGGTCCAATGTCTACACATGCGCGAAGCGGTTATTCTTACTTCATTACTTTTACGGAGGACTTTTCAAGGTACGGTTATGTCTTCTTAATGAAACATAAATCCGAGGCTTTTGAAAAATTCCAGGAATATAAGAATGAAGTAGAAAAACAAACAGGCAAAAGTATAAAGACACTGAGATCTGATCGAGGTGGTGAATACTTGAGTGCCGAGTTCCTGTGTTACTTAAAAGAGAATGGAATTCTCTCTCAGCTTACTCCTCCATACACTCCGCAACATAATGGTGTATCGGAGAGACGGAACCAAACCCTATTGGATATGGTACGGTCCATGATGAGTAATGCTGAGTTGCCGCGATCGTTTTGGGGATATGCGCTAGAATCAGCGGCATACCTTTTGAACCGGGTTCCACCTAAGACTGTGCCTACTACACCATATCAGATGTGGTGTGGGAAGAAACCCTATCTTAATCATATTAAGACATGTGGATGTCCAGCTTTTGTAAAAAAGCAGCATGCGGACAAGCTCGAGGCACGCTCAGTACAGTGCAAGTTTGTGGGATATCCAAAGAACTCCAAGGGATATTACTTCTATTGCGAAGAGGAACAAAAAGTCCTTGTTTCTCGCCATGCCCACTTTCTAGAACACCAGTTCATAGAAAAAGAATCAAGTGGGAGCGCAATAGAACTGGAAGAAATTCCAGAACCACGAACTATTACTGAAAGCTTGGTTGATCCAGAGGGTTCGAAAGATCAGGACATTCCCACGCCACTCCGCAGAAGTAGTAGGCAGTCTCATCCGCCCGAGAGATACTACGGTTTTCTCATTGACGGGGATAGAGAGGATTGCATCATAGACTGTGATGAGCCTACTAGCTTCCAGCAAGCCATACAGAGCGTCGACTCGGTAAAATGGCTGGATGCAATGCGGACCGAGATGGAGTCCATGTACACCAACAAAGTATGGACGTTGGACATTGCTCCAGACGGGGTAAAACCCGTAGGATGCAAGTGGATCTTCAAAAGGAAGATTGGTGTAGATGGACAGGTTGAGACCTATAAAGCTAGACTGGTAGCAAAGGGTTTTCGTCAGCGACCTGGTTTGGACTATGACGAAACCTTTTCTCCAGTAGCTATGCTGAAATCCATTCGGATCCTTCTTGCCATTGCTGCCTTCCACGATTATGAGATTTGGCAGATGGACGTAAAGACAGCTTTTCTAAATGGTCATTTAGAGGAGTGTGTCTATATGGATCAGCCAGAGGGTTTCATTCAGAGTGGGAGCAGCGGAAAGGTGTGCAAGTTGCTTAAGTCCATTTATGGACTAAAGCAGGCATCGCGGAGTTGAACATCTGTTTTGATGAGACGGTCAAGGAATTTGGCTTTATCAAAAATCCAGATGAACCATGCATCTATTGTAGATTTGTAGCGAGAACTGTAGTATTCCTCGTTTTATACGTGGATGACATTCTCTTAATAGGAAATGACATTCCTATGCTACAATCTGTCAAGGGGTTCTTGTCACACAGGTTCTCCATGAAAGACCTGGGAGATGCCTCTTACATTCTGGGTATCCGGATCTACCGTGACAGATCCAAGAGGATATTAGGACTTTCGCAGTCCAGGTACATCGACACCATACTGAAGAGATTCAGTATGGAAGATTCTAAGCGTGGTAATTTACCGGCTTGTCACGGGATCACCCTCTCCAAAGAGATGTCTCCCAAGAATGATTTGGAGAGGGATCGCATGTCTATTATACCCTACGCTTCTGCGGTAGGCTCTATAATGTATGCAATGTTGTGTACCAGACCGGATGTGGCTTATGCACTGAGTGTGGTAAGCAGGTATCAGTCAAACCCAGGGGAGAAACATTGGATAGCAGTAAAGAACATTCTCAAGTACCTGAGAAGGACTAAGGAGATGTTCTTGGTGTATGGCGGAAAAGACCTGCAGATTGAGGCCTTTGCTGACTCCAGCTTCCAGAGTGACAAGGATGATTCCAAGTCCATGTCGGGTTTTGTCTTCACCCTCAATGGAGGGGCGGTGTTTTGGAAGAGCTCCAAACAGGAAACCGTTGCTGACTCGACGATGGAAGCGGAATACATCGCTGCATCTGATGCCGAAAAAGAAGCTGTCTGGATGAGGAAGTTCTTGAGAGAACTTCAGGTGGTTCCGTCCATTGTTGACCCAATACCTCTGTATTGCGACAACAACGGGGCTATAGCTTTAGCAAAGGAACCCAGATCCCATCAGAGATCCAGACACATCTTAAGGCGGTATCACCTGATCAGGGAGATCGTGGATCGCTAGGAGATCGAGGTCCGGAGAGTTGCATCAGAGGATAACACAGCAGATCCATTCACCAAGGCCTTGCCCCAGACTCAGTTCGAGCGGCTGATCGAGATGATAGGTCTTCGATACGCCAGTACATGGCCTTAGTGCAAGTGGGAGATTGTTAGTGTATATGCCCTAGAGGCCATTACTGTATCATACTAGTTTGTATATTACTTGATGGAAGCTTGGGATATTCACAGTTGTATATACAATCTTGCTCGAAATGGTAGTATGCTACTTGGTTTGTCTCTGCTTTAATATGTGCATGTGTTTCTTTTAGCATATTGCTGATATACATATTAGTAGAGCCCTTAGGATCTTTGCTTGATTACCAGCGTGGTGATGGCGCTCACACTCGTGGGAGCTGGGTGATCTATAAGCACATCCTTATACAGGTCCCTAGTCGTTGGACTATCGAGACAGGGCATCGATACTCCGGAGTAGACTAGCGTATGCGCTTCTCATCCCAGTGTGGGAGACGGTCTGTCCCACAGCCGTCAGTACGACGTACTTGAGATAGTATACGGGTGCTCGTTGGGTTACGAGTACACTGGACAGGACTCGTCGGGAACTGTTGGTTGGTATTATACCTATCGTCAGTTATCAGTTCCCAGGTGACATGAGTACAGCTTAGTCCGCTGACTTGACACTGTCACTTCGCCTCGAGTGTGTTCCCACTGCACTTTGATTACTACCCTACCACGGCTCAAAGGAGTCGTGCAAACAGGTAGTTTTTGGGTGCAGTCCCGAAGCACTTGGAGACAGTGACGGTTAGACAGGATTCGTCTCTCCCGGTATTGGGGGTTGACATCGCGCTGTGTCTAGGAGAGCCATTACACGAGTAGTCCCTGGCCAGGGCAAGCGAGATATACTGGTAGGTTTCCAGTGTTATCTCAGGGTGTTCTGGGCTTCACTCCGGCACGACTTGTACCGCTATTAGGGGACTGACGTTTACCGCCCCCTATGCCCGCCATGCGATGTATCAGACGAACAGACCGGACTGTACGGAGATTGTCACATACAGGCTCAGTAGGAGTTCAGATGGGGTTCACCTCGTCAGTCTTCTTATCGACATCTACCTGGGGACCGTTACGTACAGCTAGTGCCGCTTGCGGTCTGTGGTTAAACCCACTGCCAGCGTAGTGTCGAGTCTTTAGAGTCCCACACAGAGAGCTATTCGCCTTTAGGCTAAATGAGTAGAGGTCGCATGGTTTTGCGACAGGGTTCGTTCACATTCGCGCACTTGTGCACGTTTGCTGTCCGGACAGTTTATACTAGCGGGCTTTGGTTTAAGCCGGATCCTAGTATATGATTTGAGATTGGTTTTTCTCATTGTGTTCGTGTTCCTCGGATCACGAATGCGGGTGCGTATGCACAGTTGCTTGAGATTGAGGGAGAGGACCTTGATTAGGGTTAATGGCTATTGTCATTTTATTAACCCTAATGTTTATGTGTGTGTTATTGTTAATTAGTAATTAGTTTAATAATTGTCCATGGTTGTGGTTGTTGACCATTTGACTTCTTTGACTTGTTGACCTAGGTTGACACTTTGACCATCATCATTTCTTTTGGAAGATGCTTTTTGATCTTTGCAAATTGAAATGATAATGGTCATGTCATGATTTACCATGATAATTATCTAGCTAATTATTCAATTAAATTAATTCACACATATTAGTGAGAAAGGCTCTATTATTTTCTCATTCTCTCATATCATTTCTCTCTCTTGCTCATCCTCTCCCTCAAGCTCTCTCCCTCTCATGTGTTGAGAAACAAAAAAGCTTGAGAAAAACCTTCACTTGATCTTCTCTACTCTCTTCTAGGGTTCAAGTCTTAGCATTTCTTGCACTCTAGTTACTCCTAGCTTGGAGTTGAAGCTAAAGGTCGAGGCTTTCGGGTGGATCCTTCTTTGACGGGAGAAGACAAGCAAGATGACCTCTTTCTACCATTCCTAGGAGCAAGGAGAGAAGGACTAAAGACCAAAGGTATAACTTTTCCATCACTTAGCTACTTTGTAGTTAGGTCTAGCAAGTTTATGTTTAGCAAAGATCCTCACAAGCTTGGTCCATGTTGCCTAAGTCCATAAAAATCCAACTTTTATTATGTTTTCCGCCTCCCCGTAAGCTCCGGGGTGGGCAACGTGGACCTACAGTGACAACATCCGCAACCTGGAAGTGCCCCAATAAAAGAATATTACATACAAGTTTTTACATGAATGAAAATGAAAAACACTCATCTCACATAAAAACCCCCGGCTATTCAAACACGACTATCCAATATAATATATCCAGCAACACATAACATCTCATGTCATCAACGTAAGTAAATATGCACATCCCAATTGCCGTTGACATATAGCAACGAAACCGGCGATATCACATATTACACTTACGGTCACAGAAAAGAAAGTGTAAAACTACAACAGTTGGAATCCGCAATCTCTTTAGACATCACATGCCTAATCAAATGAATTACTTAGACATCGCATGCCTAACAATTATAAACCCCGTATTTTAGTCTCAAAATCGAAAACACTTTTCAATATCAAGTCGGGCAATTCAACAGGATTCCCGACATTCTGATCGAATGCTCGTCGCAAACTTTAGTAGACGGCCGCACCCCCGAAACCGTCGACGAAGTGCACCAAGGCGGAACACCGCTACCGCGAGCATCCAAACGGATGCTTTCGGCGACGGGGTTCTCCTACAGTCACTTGGTCGGGGCTATGGAGTGAGGCTGTCTATTAAGTTTACCCGGCGAGTATCCGCGTACGCTACGTGATTGCGACGGACTTTTGATCACATCAAAATTCCGTGGCAACCGATCAAGTGAGACTAAACTGCTATGTTTATAATATTCATTCCGTTATCTCATAACAATTTGTGAATTCCAATTATTGTATCACATTCCGGATAAATAGAAAATGCTAAACTTTTCGATCGAACAATCGAACACCCAAGTTTTCCCGATACAGCTCAACACATGAAATAAGTCTAACAACATTCAGTTCGTGCCTCAGTACCAACGGTCCAGCCATAGAAGGGTCAAGCCAACGCCTCACATGTGGCATGCCGTACTGCCCCAAACCCGAAGGTTCAAAGGGCAGTTCAAGACGGTCACATAATCGAGTTAAGGTTTGTTGTCTTCTAGAGGGTCCATCGCGTTACTTGCACTACTTAGAACGTCGTTAAACTACGGAAAAATCCAACACTTGGAAATTTCCCGACAGGGGAAAAATTGGGTATTTATATCCGGTCGAACTTTTTAACATATTCTAAAATTTATCCGGAAAGCCACACAGACAAAATCTGATAATCCGATCGAACATTCGAATCCCCAAAACAACCCCAGAAAATTCAACTCATGAATAAATTTTAAAAATACCCAGAGAACTCAGCACCCGAAACAATGAATTACTGTGCAAACAGTTACTGCTGACGTCACACTTATGCCGCGGAACCGCCGCATAAGCTAGGCTTATGCCGTGGTTCCGCCGCCGATTTCACTGTTCATGCAAAACTTTTTGCGCCGTAATTCTTAGATTTCCCTGCTGAGTCCTCTGCATATTTTTAATTTGGAAAAATCCACGATTTTAGAAAAGTACAGAGAGCAATTTTTGGGGTTCGGTTTCGGTTCGATCGGGTTTCAAATTCCGTCTAGACTTCGCCTAAGGCTCTAGCTAGGCTCTGATACCACTGTAGGGTTCCTAGGCACCCTAGTGAGGTCTCACAAGTGATCAAACATGCAAATTTCTAAAAATTACGGTGCCGAGAAAACCTAGAACGGATCGTTAACTAGATATTTAGGCAAAGCAAGCAAGTAATCGAATTAAATGCTAGGGGAAAGTGACTACAACCTTTGTAGATCCGGTCCACCACTTCGTGAGCTCCATGATGATCTCCCTCTGCTGTCCAAATCGAACTCACGACTCTAGCATTGGCATCATCGAAGAATGGGCGGGCTTGATCGTCGGTTCGATGCCGAAGATGATCTACGTCGAGGCATCACAAGAACAAGCTCCAACTTCACCAAGCTTTGAAAACTTGTGAAGTAAACACCCTATACAACTTGGCAAGAGGTAGAGGATGAAGAAATAGGAAGTGGGTAAACTTTAGATTTGGATTTCTCACACTTTTCCATCAATCACCATTGATGGTCAAGCTTTCTCTTTCTTGCTCAAGATGAAGAAGAAGAAGAAAAGATATGATAAGTTAAATCAAAATAGAAAAGAAAATACAATACTTATCATATCTTCAACCATGGTTTAGTGTAGAGACTTAACTTAGGTTAGATGAGTGGTTAGGGTTAGGCATGAGACAAGAATGGTGACTAAGTCAATGCTTCATGAATCTTCAACTAAAAACAAATATAGCCACCATTCATTTCTCTTTTTCTTTTCAAATGAAATAAATAAAAAGATAAATGAATAAGCAAATGAAATGATACCCTAACCACTAACTAACCATGGTTCAATACTTTACACAAAACCAAGAAAGAATGTATCATCAAACATGATACAATCATATGCACAAAAATATATCACATATACAATGTGCAATACAAGTGAGTAAATCCATTTAAAGTGAACCAATACTAGTTAATGCAAAGTAATATATCAAATATATAATTATACATTAAAGCATTAAATCAACACTTGATTCAATGATCCGGTCATGTCGCATATAACCGGCCAGTATCCAACGTATCGGCTTATCGAATCAATCCTTGATTCGATAACTAGGTTATATCGCATATAACTAATCGATACATTCATCGCGAGAATAGAATACGGTATCACATACACGCATTATTCTCGGTCCCGCACATATCTCATATGCGCTCCTATTTCGTTTCACTTGAGCCAGAAAACCTCTGTGTAGGACTCTAAAGACTCGTCAATACGCCGGCAGCAGATGTTGATCATATCAAACACCCACAAGCCGCAAGCGGTCTTCTAAATGTAACGGCCACCCGGGTATTGAGCGATCAGAAGATCGACGAGCAAGCCCGCTCACACTCCTGTGAATCCAACCAGCAACACTTACCGTACAGTCCGGTATGTTCGTCTGATATGTCGCATATCTCGCCTAGGGGTGGTAAACGTCAGACCCCAATAGTTCGATAAGTCATGCCGACGTAGGGTCCATAACATTCGTGAAACTACTGATAACTCTTACCAGTATATCACTGCAACCCTGGCCAGGGATTTCCTGTTATGGCCAGTCGAGCATAGCACAACATCAACCCCCAATACTGGGAGAGACGAATCCCCTCCTATCGCTCATTGCCTCCATGTGAATCGGGACTGTACCCAAAAACCACCTGTTTGCACAACTCAGTAGAGCCGTGGTAGGGTGGAAATCAAAGCACAGTGGGAGACACACAAGACTCTATGATGATCTCGGGTCAACAGACTAAGCTGTACCAGTGTCACCAGAGAACTGCCATCTGACGTGAGGTATCATACCATCTGGGAGTTCTCGGCGAGTCCGTTCAGTGTACCCAGTCTCCACTGAGCACCCGCATACCATTTCCGATGTCAAACACCAATGG
This sequence comes from Agapanthus africanus, assembly GCA_030015575.1. NCBI lineage: Eukaryota > Viridiplantae > Streptophyta > Magnoliopsida > Asparagales > Amaryllidaceae > Agapanthus > Agapanthus africanus. The sequence continues at coordinate 550,128,835 of JASDDO010000024.1, read as the reverse complement.
ATATGGGATCATCCATCGCCCATCGCATGGGTCGAGAAGATATACGCTAGTCTACTCTGGAATATCGATGCCCCGTCTCGATATTCCCTCGACTAGGAACATTTCAAGGATGTACTCATGGACTATCCAGGCCCCGCTAGTATGAACTGCATCATAGTCCTGGAAGTCGAGTACACATCCTAAGGGCTTTATCAACATGTAATCAGAGAGACAGAAAGTATACATGTTAAGATAAAGAGCAACCAGATAGCGTACTATCATGTCGAGCAAGAAAGTCCTACCTATATATGTCCCAGCATCCACTACAATATACATCCAATGTACAGTAATGGCCTCTAGGGCATACATATAACTAACACATGTACACCAACAAAGTATGGACTTTGGACTTTGCTCCAGATGGGGTAAAACCCATAGGATGCAAATGGATCTTCAAGAAAAAGATTGGTGTAGATGGACAGGTGGAAACCTATAAGGCTAGACTTGTTGCAAAGGGTTTTCGTCAAAGACCTGGTTTGGACTATGACGAAACTTTTTCTCCAGTGGCTATGCTCAAATCCATTCGGGTCCTTCTTGCTATTGCTGCCTTCCATGATTATGAAATCTGGCAGATGGACGTAAAGACAGCTTTTCTGAATGGAAATTTAAAAGAGTGCGTCTATATGGATCAGCCAGAGGGTTTCAATCAGAGTGGGAGCAGCGGGAAAGTATGCAAGCTGCTTAAGTCCATTTATGGACTAAAGCAGGCATCGCGGAGTTAGAACATCTGTTTTGATGACACAGTCAAAGAATATGACTTTATCAAAAATCCAGATGAACCGTGCATATATAGTAAAGTTGTAGCCAAAAGTATCGTATTCCTCGTCTTGTACGTGGATGACATTCTATTGATAGGAAATGACATTCCTATGCTACAATCTGTCAAAGGTTTCTTGTCACACAACTTCTCCATGAAAGACCTGGGTGATGCCTCTTACATTCTGGGGATCCGGATCTATCGTGATAGATCCAAGAGGATGTTGGGACTTTCGCAGTCCAGGTATATCGACACTGTACTGAAAAGATTCAGTATGGAAGATTCTAAGCGCGGTAATCTACCGGCTTGTCACGGAATCACCCTCTCCAAAGAGATGTCTCCCAAGACTGATTTGGAAAGGGAACGCATGTCTATTATACCCTACGCTTCTGCGGTAGGCTCTATAATGTATGCGATGTTGTGCACCAGACCAAATGTAGCTTACGCACTGAGCATGGTAAGCCGGTATCAATCAGACCCAGTGGAGAAGCACTGGATAGCAGTAAAGAACATTCTCAAGTACCTGAGGAGGACTAAGGAGATGTTCTTGGTTGACGGCGGAAAAGACCTCAGCTTGGAGGCCTTTGCTGATTCCGGTTTCCAGAGTGATAAGGACGATTCCAAGTCCATGTCGGGTTATGTCTTTACCCTCAATGGAGGGGCGGTGTGCTGGAAGAGCTCCAAGCAGGACACCGTTGCTGACTCGACGATGGAAGCGGAGTATATAGCTGCTTGCGATACCGCAAAAGAAGCAGTCTGGATGAAGAAGTTCCTAACAGAACTTCAGGTGGTTCCTACCATAGTTGATCCAATACCTCTGTATTGCGACAACAACGGAGCTATAGCTTTAGCGAAGGAACCAAGGACCCATCAGAAGTCCAGACACATCTTAAGGCGGTATCACCTGATCAGGGAGATCATTGATCGTCGGGAGATCGATGTTCGGAGAGTTGCTTCTGAAGAGAACATTGTTGATCCATTCACGAAGGCCCTACCTCAGATTCAGTTCGAGAGGCTACTCGAGATCATCGGTCTTCGATATGCCAGTACATGGCCCTAGTCCAAGTGGGAGATTGTTAGTGTATATGCCTTAGGGGCCATTATTGTATCATACTAGTTTGTATATTACTTAATGGAAGCTTGGGATATTCACATGTATATAACAGTCTTGCTAAACATGGTAGTATGCTACTTGGTTTTTCTATCTTAATATGTGAGTATACGTATTGATAGAGCTCTTAGGATCTTGCTTGACTACCAGCGTTGTGATGACAGTCACACTAGTGGGGGCTGGGTAGTCTACAAGCACATCCTTATTCAGGTCCCTAGTCGTTGGATTATCGAGACAGGGCATCGATACTCCGGAGTAGACTAGTGTGTACGCTTCCTATCCCAGTTGGGGAGATGGTCTGTCCCACAGCCGTCAGTACGTCGTACTGGAGATAGTATGCAGGTGCTCGTTAGGTTATGGGTATACCGGACAGGACTCACAGGGAACTGTTAGTTGGTTTTATACCAGTCGTCAGTAAACAGTTCCCAGGTGACATGAGTACAGCATAGTCCGCAGACTTGACACTGCTACTTCGCCTCGAGTGTGTCCCACTGTTCTTAGATTGCTACCCTACCACGGCTTAAAGGAGTCGTGCAAACAGGTAGCAGTTGGGTGCAGTCCCGAGCACTTGGAGGCAGTGGCGGTTAGACAGGATTCGTCTCTCCCGGTATTGGGGGTTGATATCGCGCTGTGTCAGAGAGCCATTACGCAAATTCCCTGGCCAGGGCAAGCGAGATTTGCTGGTAGGATCCAGCAGTTTCTCAGGGTGTAATGGGCTTCGCTCCGACATGACTTATACAGCTATTAGGGGACTGACGCTTGCCGCCCCCTAGGCCCGATATGCGATAGTCTTAGACGAACGGACCGGACTGTACGGAGATTGTCACATCAGACTCAGTAGGAGTTCGGATGGGTTTCCTCACCGGCCTTCTTATCGACATCTACCTGGGGACCGTTACGTACAGCTAGTGCTGCTTGCGGTCTGTGGTTAAACCCACTGCCAGCGTAGTAGTCGAGTCTCTAGAGTCCCACGCAGAGAGTTTCCCTACTCCAGGCGAAACGATATAGAGGTCGTATGGTTTTACGACAAGGGTTCGGACGCATACGTATGTTTAAGCACGTACGACTTTCGGACAGTTTTTACTAGTCGGCTTTGGTTTAAGCCAGTTACTAGTATCCGGTTATTGGATTTATACAGTCTAAAGTTTTTCCGTGTTTTCACGGATAGGAGGGGCGTTCTCGTAATTGCGCGAGAAGCTTCTAGAAGATGGTGACTAAGGAGGTTTAGGTGGCATATACATTGAATGAGATTAGTGAGTCATATGGATGATTCATCCATGTCATTAATGCTTCATAATTGCTTAATGACTCATGGAGATGAATCACCACAAGATATTTATCAAGCATGGTTGTAAATCATTTTCTTTTCTTTTCTTGATAAATAAAAATGCTTGATATATATTATGATAACTCATTTTCTCTTCTCATTATTATGTTCATCTTCTCTCTCCTCAAGCTCTCTCTCTTCAAACCCTAATCCTCCCCTCTCATGTGTTGAGTACAAGGATTAGTTAGACTACTTAATCCATAACCATACTCTATTTCATCTAGGTACTTTGATTAGCACTTAAAGATACCTAGTTGCCTCAAGTTTAGAGGCAAAGCTTAGAGTTTAGCTCTCGTGGTGGATCGTCTACTACTTGGAGAAGGCCGAGGAGGAGGTGGAGTTCGTAAAGACGAAGGACACGGTTCTTTAGGTATAATCCTTTTACATAGTAGTTGTTAACTTCTATGTTTGATGTTAGTTATCGTTTAGCTTCGATTCATACGGTTAGTCGATGTTTAAGCAAAGAACAAGATCGTTTTTCATATTTCCGCCTCCCCGCAAGTCGTGGGGTGTTGTACATCGACTTACAGTTACGCCCCTGGGAAAACGAGGTTTATTTTAATTAGGTCCGTGCGAAAGCACGGGGAATCTCCCTCAAAGTACCAGCACTGGCCTGGCTGAAAGATTGGCGAACTTGTAGTGTGTAATTAATCCCGGCTAGTCTTTCCTTTTATGGTTTGAAGGAAGATTTGACTAAAACAGTGGGAGCCATCATGATTAGATAAATTGATAACCAATCTAATCTTGCAAAAAGCGCACGCAGAGTGTTTTCTTCTCTCTCTCTCCTCGTAGCGACTATGTCACGCCTTAATCAATATAATAATATGGATGCATTGACCGAACCTACTTATTATACTGGGCTAAGGAACGTTGGTTCCGCTGTATCTTATAATTGTTATAAGTCCGAGCAGGAAATAGGGGAATATCCGGATTCCCATGCCACCCATTTGAAGAAAGTGCATGTTGATGCATATTCTTCGGGTGTCCTTATTACCGAGAACTTTTTTTCAGTATCCTTTACGTCCTGGGTATGTGATACCAGATCAGGATCCCGCATATGTAATATGTTACATGGGCTATAGAAAGGTAGAGAACTGAGAATGGGTGATATGTCTCTAAGTCTTAGAGAATGGTGCAATTGTTGCAGCCAAATCAGTTGGAAGATATCACCTTGTATTAATACATTGATTCTGAACAAATGTTATTATATACCGAACCTGATATACAACATTACATCATGTTCTTTACTGAGTTAAAGAAGGAAATAATTCTATATTGGAGGATAATGCTGTGAACATTTTCCTGAATCAAGAGTTGATTCTATCAGGCACATTATATAATAGCATAGAAGTTCTGAATCAAACCACAGTTCAAACTATATAGAACACAGACAAGAGGAGCAGTTTAGGAATGAATGAATCCTTGTTGAGACATTGTAGACTAGGTCATATCAATGCGACACGACCAGCTAAGTTACAAAAGGATGAATATGAGAATCTATTCGAATTTTCATCTTATGCTACTTGCTAGTCTTGTCTCAAAGATAAAATGACCAATACTCCGTTTACTGGAAACAGAGAAAGAGTTATTGAACTCTTGGGACAGATACATGTTGATGTATATGGTCCCATGTCTACAAATGCCAAGGTTGGTTCTTTTGAGAACCAAATGGGTAGAAGTATTAAAGTCCTACGATGTGATCGAGGAGGCGAATACTTGCGCATGGAGTTCCTGGAGTTTCTAAAACGAGAATGTGATTCTTTCTCATCTTACTCCTTCATATACACCACAGCACAACGGCGTATCGGGGCGGAGGTATCGCACCCTATGAGATATGGTGCGCTCTATGATGAGTACTGCTGAGTTACCTGTTTTCTTTTGGGTGTTATGCACTTGAGAAGTTGCATACCTATTGAATGGGGTTCCATCCAAATTAGGGCCTACTACTACATATGAGATATGGTATGGGAAGAGACCATGTCTTAAACGAGTTATGATATTGGGTTGTCCGGCCTATGTTAAAAAGAAAATTCTGGACAAGCTCGAGGCAAGGTCAGTTGTGAGAGTTTGTCGGGATATCCCAAACATTAGTAAAGGAATATCTTCTACCTAACTGAAGAGCAAAATGTGTTTTGTTTCTCAGCATGCCACCCTTTTAGAAAAGGAATTTCTTGTGAAGAAATTAAGTGGTCATGAGGTAGAACTGGAAGGAGTTCCATCTAGACAAACTAAAGCTGATGATTTGATAAAACCAAAGGATTCAATAGTTTTCGACGAACCTTAGCCTCTCCGCGAATCTTGTAGGGTTCCTCATCTACTCGAGAGATACTACGATCTTCTCAGTGACAGTGGGAGCGAGGATTGCATCATGAGATGATGGACGAACCAGGTTCAGGCAAATGGAATGTCTGTTTTGATGTGATAGTCAAAGAGTTTGACTTCATCAAAATGGTAGATGAACCTTGTATATACAAGAAGGTTGTAGAGAGTCAGGTTGCCTTCCACGTATTGTACGTAGATGACATACTCCTGATAAGAAATGGTTTCCTATGCTACACTCGGCCAAGCTCTCTTATCACAGGGATTCTCCATATAGGATCAAAGTGATACCTCCTAAATCCTGGGTTTATGGATCTATGTGATAGATCTAAATGGATGTTAGGATTCTCACTAAGTGTAGTGAGATGGTATCAATCGATCCTGGGGAGAATCACTGGAAAGGTTCCAGGGAGATAAGGACGACTGAATGTCAGTCACAGGCATTGTCTTTACCCTTAGTGGAGGGACGGTATGTTGGAAGAGTTCCAAGATAGATACCGTGGCAGACTAGACGATAAAGGCTGAATACATTGCTACCAACGATACTACCAAAGTGGCTGTCTGGACATTTCTTGTTCATGAGATGAACAAGGTTCCTACCATTGAGCGTCCAATAACTATTATTGTGACAACAATGGAGTTGTGGCTTTAGCCTAGAAACGCAGGTCCCATCAGCATTCCAGACATATTCTGAGGCAAGTATCACCTGATCAGGGAGATGGTTGATCTCCAAGGGATCGAGGTTAGGAGAGTAGACCAGAAGGTTGACACAACGGATCCACTCACAAAGGCCTAACCCCTAGAGAGACTTCTCTATAATGGTTGAGTATGGGATACTACAACCTCTGCTATATTGTTGGGTATTGCATACTACAACAAATGGCCTTAGTGCATGTAGGAGATTGTTAGTTATATGTATGCCCTAGAGGCCATTACTGTACATGCGATGTATATTGTAGTGGATGCTTGGACATATATAAGAAGGACTTTCTTGCTCGACATGATAGTATGCTATCTGGTTGCACTGTATCTTAACATGTAAACAAATACAGTTTTGTGATCACATGTTGATAAAGCCCTTAGGATGAGTACTTGACTGCCATGACTATGATGTAGATCATACTAGTAGGGACTGGGTAGTCGATAAGTACATCCTTCAAATATTTCTAGTCATGGGAGTATCGAGACAGGGCATCGGTACTCCAGAGTAGACTAGCGTATCCGCTTCTTGACCCATATGATGGGCGATGGATGATCCCATATCCATTAGTGTTTGACATCAGAGAAGGTATATGGGTGCTCAGTGGAGACTGGGTACACTGGACGGACTCACCGAGAACTCCTAGATGGTATTATACCTATCTTCGGATAACAGTTCTCTGGTTACACTGGTACAGGTTAGTCTGTAGACTCGAGATCGTCATAGAGTCTTGTGTGATTCCCACTATGCTTTGATTTCCACCATACCACGGTCAAGAGATCGTGCAAAACGGTAGCTTTTGGGTACAACCCCGAATCAAATGGAGGCAATGAGCAATAGGAGGGGTTTCGTCTCTCCCGCTATTGGGGGTTGATGTTGCGCTGTGCTCGATTGGCCATAACAGGAAATCCCTGGCCAGGGTTGCTGAGATTTATTGGTAAGTGTTACCAGTAGTTTCTTGAACCGTTATGGACCTTGCATCGGCATGACTTATTGGGCTATTGGGGTCTGACGTTAAACCACCCCTATGCTGTGATATGCGACATATCAGACGAAGAGACCGGACTGTACGGTAGTGTTACTAATTGGATTCGCATGAGTTATAGCAGGCTTGCTTGTTGATCTTCTGATCGCTCAATACCCGGGTGGCCGTTACGTTTAGCAGACCACTTGCGGCTTGTGGGTGTTTAATATGATCATCACCTACTTCCGGCGTATTGACGAGTCTTTAGAGTCCTACATAGAGATTTCCTGGTTCATGCGAAACGGAGTAGGAGCATATATGTGAAATGTGCGGGACCGAGATTAATACGAGTATGTGATATCGTATTCTATTCTCGCGACTTTTGATATTAGTCGGTTATATGTATTATAGCCGGATTATTAAATCAAGAGTTGATTTAATAGTTTAATGTATAATTATATATTTGATATATTAAATTACATTAACTAATATTAGCACACTTAAGATTTATTTCTCACTTTTTGATACATTGATATATGTGTGATATATATTAATTGTATTCTTTTTGCGCAATATATATATATATATATATATATATATATATATATATATATGATATATATTGTTGTGTCATGCTAGGTTATACATGCAACATGTATGTATGAGACTTACGCCATGCTAGGGTTTATGTTAGGCTTTCATTTATCATTAAGTAGTTACAAATTAGTGGATTAAATCATTGCGAGAAGCTTGTAGAAGCTTGTGGATAGGCATTGACTAAGTCCACTCCTTTGTTTTCCTTAAGATATTTTGTGACCTAACCTTTAACCCTCTCTACAAGGGTTAGATATATGATATACTCACCCAAGGTTGCATTACTAACCTCATGAGTTCATTCTTCTTCTTCTTCTTCTTCATCATCATCAAGTGAGAAAAAGCTTGCTAGTTTTTTTTTCAAAGTGATGAAACCTTGTGAGAAAAATAAAACTAAAGTGAACCCACTTCCTACTTCATCATCCAATACTATTAGCCATTTAGTTTAGGGTGTTTGCTTCACTAATCTACACAATTAGTGAAGAGATAGCATGAGCTAGTGTCTCCTTGACGTAGATCATCTTCGGCCTCGAAGACTTCGAAGCAAGCTTGTTCATTTCTTCATGGGAGCCTCTCTAGAGTCCGAAAGTTCGTTATCGCAGCGAAGAGACTACTACACAGAGCTATTGAAGTGAAGGACCGGTCTACAAAGGTTGTATTCCTTGCTCACTTAGATGTAAAGTGTTTACATTTCATGTTTTACCATAAGTCTCTAGTTAAGATCTTGGTTAGGGTTCGTTTAGCACCCTAAAAATTTTAAAATAGCATGATTGATGCTTGCCAAAACCTTCACAAGGTGCTAAGCTAACCGTACACAACGTCTCAATCTTTATACGACCTTCTTGCCCCGGGGTATCGCACCGGGGCCACCATGTACCCGTAGTCGGTGTCGCCTCACTCCTCGAGTCGGGTAATCATATATCATATATGCTCCAGAACTGAGAAATCTTATGATGGACGCCACACATCATAACAAGGGAAAACCGCATTTTTCTTTTAAAAGGAGCATAGTTTTCAATTTCATATGCGGTTTCCCAAATCCAGAAATCTCATAAAAATCGGAATCTCAAAATCATGAGCTAATACTGAACAATGAATATCGGCATAAAGCCCTTCAACAGTGCATAAACTGAAAGTATATATGAATGCATGCGTCATATAAGTAAGAAATGCAAATGTCTAAACTAGCATGTGAGAGCAAGAATACTAATAATATATTTAAACTACCAGCAATCAGGATATACAAGTGAAATAACGGTTCTCTAATGTATACGTGGCAAGCCAATTACCGATGATGATGTGTGTGAGCCGGCCAGTAAGTGTACGTGCAACATACACATCATCGGTAATGGTGCATACGAAAGTCGACCTTAGCACCACCATGAGGTTCTAGAGGCATCAAGCATGCCTAATTTTAAATTTTATTAGGTGCTAAGTTAGACTAACAAGATCTTTACTAGATTATTAGGGTTTGCCTTTGTGAGGCGATGAAATAAAGTGAATAAAAGTGCATACAACCTTTGTAGTTCGAGTCCTTCACTTCATTAGCTCTGTGTAGTAGTCCCGCGACTCCACTAGGCTCCACTTGAGACTTTGGACGAGCTTCCTCCGATGACCTTCGTGCCGAAGATGATCCACGCGAAGTCCCTCCACCTCAAGCTACCTCTACGCTAAACTCTTTAGCGTAGTAAACACACTACACTCGATCGCTAGTCAAGTGTAGGATGGTGAAGTAGGGGATATTAAAAGCTCACAAGTTTGTGTTCAAGCTTCATGGTTCATATCATATGTGAGGGTTGAAGCTTAAACTATAGCAATTGAGGAAGAAGAAGAAGCTAGAGAGCAACCATGGGAGCAACTCAAGAAAATGGCCAAGTGTTGAGAATGAGCTTAGAATGAAAGGCAACTCTTGACCCCCACTCATTCAAGCATGGAATTTTCTAATATAAAATTGCAACCATGCTTGAATAGTGAGTCAAGATGAATAAACAAATATAACTCCCATGCTTGCAACCATAATCTCAATTTACACCTCATTTATATTTTTCTCAAAAATAGAAATCATGCCATGCTTCATTATTATATATATATATATCATATATATTAATATATATATTATGAAGAATAATTAGTGAGCTAATGATATTAGTTAAGATATAATTATATCACATATAATATATATCACATTACTAAATCAACACTTGATTTAATAATCCGGTTATATCATATATGACCGAGTAATATTATTTATTTGTATATCACATTATCAAATCAACACTTAATTAGACAATCTGGTTATATCACATATAACCGAACCGATAATAGATAACTGCTAGATTACAATACGGTATCACATACATGTATTTAATCAGGCCCACACACATATCACATATGTGTCCTACTTCATTTCGCTTGAACCAGGGAACTTCTGTGTAGGACTCTAAAGACTCGTCAATACGCCAGCAGTAGGTGATGATCACACCAGTCACCTACAAGCTATCAGCGGTACTAGCTGGATGTAATGACTACCCGGGTATTGAGCGATATGAAGATCAACAAGCAAGCTTTTCCATAGTCTCCATGAAGCTTATCAGTAACATTACCATACAGTCCGGTCTCTTCGTCTGATATGTCGCATATCATGTCTATGGGTGGTAAACGTCAGACCCCAGTAACGTGATAAGTCATGCCGATTTCTGGCCTATAACGTTTTGAGAAACTACTGATAACACTTATCATTAAATCTCATAAGCAACCCTGGCTAGGGACTTCTAGTTATAGCCAATCGAGCATAGCGCAACATCAACCCCCAATACCGGGAGAGACGAAACTCCTCCTATCGCTCATTGCCTCCATGTGACTCGGGACTGTACCCAAAATCCACCTGTTTGTACGACTCCTTTGAGCCATGGTAGGGAGGAAATCAAAGCACAGTGGGAGCCACACAAGACTCTATGACGATCTCGGGTCTATAGACTAACCTGTACCAATGTCATCAGAGGACTGCTATATGACGATAGGTATACTACCACATAGGAGTCCTCGGCGAGTCCTGTTCGGTTTACCCATTCTCTAATGAGCACCTGTGTACAATCTTTGATGTCACACACTAATTGTTGTGGGATCAACTATCGCCCTCTAAGGGACAAGAAACGTACACACTAGTCTACTCTGGAATATCGATGCCTTAGTCTCGATATTCCCTCGACTAGGAACTGATTAAAGGATGTACTTTTGGACCACCCTGGCCCCACTAGTATGATCTCATCATAATCCTAGCAGAAAAGTACATATCCTAAGAGCTTTATCAACATGTAAGAGACAAACAGTATAAATACCAGTCTACATGTTAAGATAAAGGTAACCTGAGAGCATACTATCATGTCGAGCAGGAAAGTCCTATATATATATGTCCAAGCATCCACTATATCAACAATAATGGCGTCTAGGGCATACATATTCCTAACAACATGTATCCATGCAGACGAGATTATAACTTTTAATGAAAGAACATGTATAAATAGACAATGCAATGAGAATGATATAAGCAATGCAGGAAAGTAAACGCAACATTATAAAATATGCATATCTATATATGTATACGAGCCATACAATTAACGTATTTAAAATAGTGTGAATCGTTATTTTTAGAAAAGTATGGGCTACGGTGTTTTTGAGAAAAGAGATATCATTTTGAAAATCCGTAGCGTTCCTCGGTTGCTCTTTGAAAATACCTATGATTCCCTGGTTTTAAAAATAGGTATGACTCTAACTCTAATCTAACATCTACCTAAGTAATTAAGAAACTAAACTAGAAGGCTAAACTAAAACCGAGTCAAAAGTAAGTTGAAATTTATACGTATCCGAGTCGATATATCTAATAATCGGCGATCCAGCCTCATAGAATCACGTATGGTGTAACCCATCGTACAACATCCTCGGATCAAGAACGCGGATCAATCATCGTATATATATCTCGTACGGTATGGTTCGTCGTACAGCATCCTCAAAATCGAGGGTACGGGTAAAATATCATATAGATATCATCATTCGTACGGTATCATTCATCGTACTATATCAATATCAAGGTACGGATCTAAGATCTCGTACGTTCTATTAAATTATCAGGTCACATGTTATCGCATGTATATATATAACGCCCAACAATCCTTTAATATATCATATCATATACGAGGTCTCAATCGATCAAATATCATTACCTCACGACATCATGTCCGATCATATCGACCCATATCCAATAACATAATATCCTCATCTCAGGTGTATATATATATATATATATATATATATATATATGTATATATATATAGACACACACACACACACACACACACACACACACACATATACCAAGTGTATGTGTGTGTGTGTGTATGACAACACATAATCTACGATTCATGATTAAGGTAAGGATAGACTAAGAGTATACCTTCCTACAAGTACGCATAATCTAACCTAAGGTCTTCTAGAAACCCTATTTGCTAATTATCCATATATCACATCAATATATATAAGTAATATAGAAATTTCCTATTCTACGGTTGTGGGGATGCTATACGCCATCCACCCGACTTCCCCCGAAAATATACGTCTACTCACCTTCGATCCTTTCTTGTTGAAAACGATGACGCCTTGCTCTCCCTTGTCATCCCGAAGTCCACATGAAGGTACCTACATATATAAACACATCGTATCGCATCAAAATCCTTTTCGAAAACCGACACGACACGTGAAGTGCTCATAGGTTAGAACCTATAGCCTACGTATGCAAAAACAACCAAATAACTCTCGTCGTTGGCGTACAAATGTCCAACGAATGAATCCAAATTCAAATACCAAAAACCAAGTTTTAGAAATCGGAAAAACATTGCCAAAATCAACTCAAAATGTTCCCAGATTGTTGCTCAAGTATATTGGGACTAAACTAACAATACAGGGGCTAGGTTATAAGGTGTGTGAGCTACAGACCAAACCCTAACATCAATGCCCAAAATTGGCCCTGCGAGATAGCTAAAAAATTCGGCGTCGTCGGCCACATCAATGAATTGTTGTCTCGTTCTTCTGTGGTCTCGTTCTCCTGTTGTAACATTTCAGAAAATATAAAATATTATTTTTGGAATTTAATATTAAAATAATATATTTTCCCGAAAACTGCCCGATTTGCGAAATTGGGGTTTTAGAAAAAGGGTATAAAAATATACCGATAATGGTGAAATAAATGGAAATTAAAATGATTTATTCATTTAAAAATATAATTAAAAGATTTGGCATTTTTAAAAATTTATTTTACGCAGTTTGATTAAAAACCCGATTAGTGCATTACTAATCGTGATTAAGTCAAATCCGTGTTTCTACAGTTTTCCGTGGCTAGTGCACCATGTCATGTTATATTTTGAATATATGTTGTGTTCTTGTGTTGTTTTTGGGTATTATATGGTTTGGTTTTAAATAAATAAGAAAAGGTTAAAAAGAGAAAGGGTATAAGGGTAAATATTGAGGGAGAGGGTTAGAATAAGTGAGGAGAGAAAGGGGGGCTGCCTCATTTCTTTTCCTCCCCATTTCTTTTCATCTTCTTCATCTTCACCTTCCCTCCACCTTCACCCCAAGGTATCATCTAAAAAGCTTCATCAAAACCCTAAACCTCTTTCATTAAAAGTGATCCCCTCTTCACCCTCTACACTTTGGACCAAGAAAAGTTTGATTTTGATGACTTGGAGAAGCTAGGATTTTCTTGGGTTGCCCAAATGAGGTAATTTCTGCACCATTTGTATTGTATTTCATTCACCTTAGCACCTATACATGTTTAGAAGTGTTTAGATGTTGTTTAGTGAGGTTTGGAAATTTCAAGTTAGGGTTTAAGGGATTATTGAGTTGTGATTGTGTAATTGAGGCTAGTAGAGTCCATATAACCCCTTGTAATGTTAACATTTTGGACAAAATCTGAGACCTAAACCCCGGAACACGAACTTAGAAACTACGACATTGGATAATTGTGTGAATTGTGAGGGTATTTTGGAATCTGCTAACACTTAGGGACCTGGAAAATTATTTAGCGAACACAGTGACACATGCAGGCACCCAGGAAGCTACCACTGAGACCCGAGACCTCAACTCTACCTATAGGCCACAGATTTAATCATTCTGGCCGCAATTTGCGGCAAGAGTAGGGTTCGTTTGGTCCATGTTTGTTCCAGGGCTTTATCTCCAGTAAAATAGACCCTTTGCATATGCAAAATTGGCTAATTTGACCTAGGGTAAAATCTGGGAGCACTTTGATATGATTTTGGCTATATTTTCCGTATTTTGAAATGTTTGGTTTTGCTATTTGGATTTATATTGGGTTGTTGTATGTTTGTACATCGACAACAAGGGTTGTTTGATTGTTTTTGCACGCGTAGATTATAGGTTCTAACCTATAGGCGATCCGTGTGCCGTTTTGGTTTCCGGATTCGATTTTAATAAACGATTGCTACTGTGTATTATTGTAGGTACCTTCGCGTGGATTCCGAGGTGACGGAGCGTGGCGTCATCGACTTCGGCAAGTAAGGATCAAGATGAGAGGATCTATATCCACGGGGGAAGTCGGGTGGATGGCGTATAGCACCCCCGCAAACTTTGATAGAAATCAATTTATACATATAGAATATGGTTAAGGAAACCTTATATAGAAATCTATAAATAGAGTTAAAGGATAGTTAGAGAACCATATTAGAAACTAAAGGATAGTTAGAAGTGATATGATACGGCTAATATGTGATGACGGAATTTGAGGATGATGTTTGACGATATTGCCGTTTAGGGTACTATAAGACTAGATAGCCGACGTAAATGTGTCATCCGAACCATACCATTTCCAAACTGAAGAATCGTATGCATCTTTTAAACAGATATCTTGAAGGACGTTACGGATTTGCAAATGATGTCTTTTCCTTAAAAACACCGTAGCCCCGACTTTCAAAACTACGATTCGCATCTTTTAAAAAACTGATTGTATGGTTCGGGTGTGTATGTAAGATTTAGATGTGATGAAAAGAGAATACGATTTGGCATGTGATATGATGATATGTTGGTATACGGATGCGAGTTGACTGAGATGATTGATACCTTTACCGGTCCCCTGATATGAGTTTGTTTTGGATGTAACCTGGGACGTAGGTATATAGATATATAAATGTTGTGAATTATGTGTGATATGTCGTACGAGATGTTAGGTCCGTACCCCTCTTTGTCATATAGGATGATAGGATCCCCGATGGTTTAGTGACGCCGTACGATGATTTTCCGTACGTGATGTGTTTTATGATGATTGATCCTTACCCTTGACTAGGGGTTGCCGTACGCTGGATTATACCGTACGTGGTGTTGTGGCTGGGTGCCGATTGATTGATTCACCAACTCGATCATGTCAATACGTATACCTTATAGCTTTTAGCCGATGATTTACATTATGCTGCATTCATGTTATTCTCATGGCATTGCTTATACCTGTGCTAGTACACTCACACCATTATCGATAATGCGTATGTTACACTTACACAGATTTGCCGGCTCACACACTTCATCATCGATAATTGCCATGTCACTACACAGTAGGATTGCTGCATCATGATATGACCCCTTGCATAGTTTACTTGCTATAGTTACATATGCACCTTATACGATGTTGTATTTGACTTGGGAGAAATTGGGAACCGCGGTATATATTTAAAAATGTGATTCATTTTAAAAGAGTGGTTCTCCCTAATATTGTCGCTTCACTGTTCCATGCTGCATGATATACGGATATGCTTACATTCTTTTATATGTCGCATACATCATGCTTTATGTTCATACGCATTGAGATATGTTGTTTTCATGAGATTTCTGGATTTGAGAACCGTGGTTATTTCAAAAGAAAGTATGTATTGTTTTAAAAACCTGGTTTCTCTTGATATGATATTTCAGTGCGTCCACCATGTGTTTTCTCGGTTCTGAGAGTGGTATGTGAAACCCGATTCGAGGAGCGGTAGGCACCGTCTGTGGGTACATGGTGGACCCGATGAGGTACCCCGGGGTGTGAAGACTCGTATTATTAGACGGTGAGCCTGGCAGGGGAGCACTACCCATCGGTGATAGTATTTGGGCACGGCGGATATCCGGAGGATACCGACCGGAGTCGAGAGATGATATGGGCCGATCCGGACTGACGGAGCCCGTGGGCCGATCCAGACTGACGGAGCCCGAGAGATATGAGGATTTGCGTGTCGATGCTGGACATGGGTTTCATGATGTTTCGAGTGTCGATGCTGGACACTCAGGTTCCATGATTTTGAGGTGTCCCGAGGGACACATGTTGATTTATATCCTCATATTTTCATGCATATGCTCTTATGATATTTACATGCATGATGTTTTTGTGTCAGTAATTGATACGTGGACGAGATCCACATGCATACATACATTGATTATATGGGTAGACGAGATCCACATGCATACATGCATTGATTATACTGTTGGATGTTATCCGCATGCTTATAGGCATTGACTATCTTGTTGGCACATATACAGACCTGGTCACCCTAGATATCATAGTATTACCTTTATGATATAGTTGACTTAGGAGTCGTTGTTTATTCAATTTTTACTTGCAGATGTTTTTCTACTCACGAGTTGGCAACTCACCCCCGTTGTGCCATAGTTCTTGCAGGTTGCTCGCATGGATTAGTAGCGGCATTGATGGCACACAGTTGCAGTCGGGTGTTTTGCTTTGGTAGGTGGGACAATTGTATCGTACCCACTCTTGTATTTATATTTCATATTGTATCTAGTCAACTCCATCAATCAAAATTAGTATTTGTATAAGTAATGAGATTTAGTGAGATTTGTGGTTGCGAGACTTAGAGCGAGGGTATTTCTGCTACTTGTGGTTTTGATGTCTTGCTTATTTCTTACCTTTTGTGGTGAACTTCGCCGTTGGGCGTCGTATACATACTTATACTGCTTTGCATGGTTGTGATCCGCCGGTTGGCGAAGAGCTAGCTCCCGCTTGGGAATGCCATTATTCTTGTTGTGTATTTTTGGTTTTGGATCAAAATATACAAAAGGGGGTGCTGCCCAAAATTTTAAAAGACGAAACATGTTTTGAAACTAGTAAATTTTACTTGCAGCATTCATGTTCCTTTTTTATGCATTAAGAAAACTTGATTTCATTATACCTTTATTTCAAAACTTTGCCTTCTTTATTTTCTTAAAAAGGTTTAGATTTCTGGGTTTCAGCTTACTTGAATTACGTTACGCCTTTAGACATTGCGTGATTTAAGTGCTGGTCACGAGCAAATATTTTGGGTCATGACAAAGTTGGTATCAGTGCGCTGGGTTTAACCTTGGTTCGAGTCTATGTTTGACTATGCGGAGTCTAGGGCGGGTATGTATTTCGGAACCTAGGCTTGACCTTATGGAACTTAGACTTGAACGCGGGAGGGTGGGGGGTGGGGTAGGGTGGTATTAGACCCAAACTTTCATTTCATAGACTTGTTAGTGTATATGCCCTAGAGGCCATTACTGTATCATACTAGTTTGTATATTACTTAATGGAAGCTTGGGATATTCACCTTGTATTGACAATCTTGCTCAAAATGGTACTATGCTACTTGGTTTGTTTCTACTTTAATATGTGCTTGTGTTTCTTTTAGCATATCGCTTATACATATTAGTAGAGCCCTTAGGATCTTTGCTTGATTACCAGCGTTGTGATGGCAGTCACACTCGTGGGGGCAGGGTAATCCATAAGCACATCGTTATATAGGTCCCTAGTCGTAGGACTATCGAGACAGGGCATCGATACTCCGGAGTAGACTAGCGTATGCGCTTCTCATCCCAGCAGGGGAGACGGTCTGTCCCACAGCTGTCAGTACGTCATGCTTGAGATAGTATGCGGGTGCTCGTTAGGTTACGAGTACACTGGACAGGACTCGTCGGGAACTGATTGGTTGGTACTATACCTATCGTCAGTTATCAGTTCCCAGGTGACATGAGTACAGCATAGTCCGTTGACTTGACACTGTCACTTCGCCTCGAGTGTGTTCCCACTGTACTTTGATTACTACCCTACCACGGCTCAAAGTAGTCGTGCAAACAGGTAGTAGTTGGGTGGAGCCCCGAAGCACTTGGAGGCATTGACGGTTAGACAGGATTCGTCTCTCCCGGTATTGGGGGTTGACATCGCGCAGTGTCTAGGAGAGCCATTACACAAGTAGTCCCTGTCCAGGGCAAGCGAGATATACTGGTAGGTTTCCAGTGTTATCTCAGAGTGTTCTGGGCTACACTCCGACACGACTTGTACCGCTATTAGGGGACTGATGTTTACCGCCCCCCTTGGCCCGCCATGCGATGTATCAGACGAACAGACCGGACTGTACGGAGATTGACACATTCAGGCTCAGTAGGAGTTCAGATAGGTTTCACCTCGTCCGTCTTCTTATCAGCATCTACCTGGGGGCCGTTACGCACAGCTAGTGCCGCTTGCGGTCTGTGGTTAAACCCACTACCAGCGTAGTGTCGAGTCTTTAGAGTCCCACATAGAGAGCTATTCGCCTTTAGGCAAAAGAGTAGAGGTCGCATGGTTTTGCGATAGGTCGCATGGTTTTGCGACAGGGTTCGGTCACATCCGTGCACTTATGCACGTTTAGTGACCGGGCGGTTATTACTAGCGGGCATTGGTTTAAGCCAGATCCTAGTATACGTTTTGGGATTGGTTTTATCTCGTTTGTATTCGTGTTCCCCGGAACGCGGATACGGGTGTGTATGCACGGTTGACAGAGGCAGAGCATTCTCATTAGGGTTGTTGACTGTTGACTTTTGCTAAACCCTAATGAGAATTAGAATTATGATTAACAATAATATTAATTAAGTATTATAGTGACATGGTTAGGGTTGAAAGGTTGACTTTGTTGACTTGTTGACTTTTGTTGACCGGTTGACTAGGTTGGACTTGTTGACCACCATCATGGCAATAGCTATCATTTGTTTTCATTGACTCGTGCTTGCTTAATGCTTCACAAATTGCATTTAATGCAAGAAATGATATTGTCATTTGTCATGATATCAACCATCACACTATACTCAATTATTATTACTTGTTATCATAATTTTGGATTATGAGAGGTGAGAGGAGAAGAGGTTGGCTCACTTTTCATTTGGCTTTCTCTCTCTTGTGCTCTCTCATTCTCAAGCTCTCCCTCTTCCTCTTGCGCTCTCTCTGGTTTATGGTTCTACTTGTCTCATGTGTTGAGAAGCAAGAACCATATAGATAAAACACCAAAACAATCCTCTACTCATCCTAGTTCACAAGGCCTTGCAAGCCAAGTGTTCTAGTTTCTACAAGTTCGAAGAAGAAGCCAAAAGGTAGAAGCTTTCGGGTGGATCCATCTTCCGCGCGAGAAGACGACGAGGGGAGGCCGGTCCGTACACCATAAGAGTTGAAGAAGAAGGAGTTCAAGAAAGGTATAACCCCCCTAACCGAGTAGGTAAAACTCCTAGTTAGGTTGTTAGGTAGTTGTTTAACAAAAATCCGTATTATGAGTCCATGTTACCACCCTAGCAAAAATCGTTTTTCACCAATTACGCAACCCCGTAAGTACCGGGGAAGGGTAGCAAGGACTTACAGTGGTATCAGAGCCTAGTTAAACACTATCTAGTATGTTAGCAATGTAAGTAGAAGTTCGATCCACTAATAAAATAGGGGGTTGCCCCTACGGATATTGAAATCCGTAGGGGAAGATTTATGTTGGCCCTACAGATTAATCCGTAGGGCTATAAGGTTACCCCTACGGGCCAAGATGTTCAAGAATAAAAATATTAATTCTTAATTTGGTGTTTGCCCCTACGGAGCCGCAAACCAAGGACCTACGGACAAATCCGTAGGGGAAACTAAATAGCGATTTAATAAAGGCACAGATCGATCGCCTACGCCCGTTATCTCTTTCTCCCTCTCTCGATCGCGCGCAAAACAAAATCCCCAAATCGCCACCACCGTTCTCGTCGTCGCCACCGCCGTTCTCGTCCTCGCCACCGCCGTTCTCGTCGTCGCCACCGCCGTTCTCGTCGTCGCCGCCGTTCTCGTCGTCGCCACCACCGTTCAGGTTAGTAAATCTTTAACTAAATTAAAGAAATTTTTGATTATTTAGGGCTAGGGTTCATGGCTGGGGCTGGGGTTGCGGTTGGAGTTGGGGTTCGGCAGGGGTTGCGGTCGGGGTTGGCGTTGGGGTTAGGGTTGGGGTTCGGCTGCGGCTGGGGCTGGGGCTGGGGTTAGGGTTTGGCTTAGGGTTGGGGTTGGGGTTTAGCTGGGGCTGGGGTTAGGTTAGGTTGGGGTGGGGCGGGGCTGGGGCTGGGGCTGGGCTGGGGCTGGGGCTAGGGTTAGGTTGGGGTTGGGTATCGATGTATATACATGTATCATATCATGAATGATTCATTTTCATTAAATGTGGTAAAATTAAGTGTATAAAATCATGCCATATAAATAGATTGTGTTCGTGAATGGCGATCTAGTTAGGCGAACCAAAGTGTTGCATTGATGAAAGTTTACCGTTGAGGAAATTACGGCTAGCTCTATGCATTTAACCTGAATGTATCCAGTAATTACTAGCATGTATAGAAAAGTTGGCTTAATTTATGAAAAAATTGGGAGACAACATGCATGTATGAATTTCTTTTTGTTCTTTCTTCTTCTTTTTTTTTTAATTTAAAAACTGAGTAATTGAGTATCTGGCTTTATTTTATTTATTTATTTATTTTCTTTGAAGAGCGCGCTTTTGTGACAATTATCAGTAGAGTAACATTTTCTATATTTTTATAATCCAATATATTAATTTTATATTACAGTAAATAACTATCACTATAGCTACATAACAGCATACAAATATGTTTTTACACATGCTCGAAGGGTTTGAAGCATTAAATCAAATATAGGTAATGATATTGCAAGAATTTGACTTGGTGGAGACTTGCATCATTAATAGAAATATGAAAGTGTAAGGACGTTCTTTACCTTCGATAGGGTTCGGTTGGGGTGGGGCTGGGCTAGCTAGGGCTTGGGATTCATCACCTGATATAGCGAAATACAAAGCGTACTTCAGTACACCCGACCTTATTGAGTTTCTTATTGAAGTTCCCGGTCAAACGGCATATGCATATTTTTATTCGCCATGAAATCCCAATTATCAAGCTACCGAGGACGAAAAGCCACCTTTGTTAGTCGAGAGTCGTGGTAATAGACCTGTCATTATAGATCATAGTCAATTGTTTTTCCTATCATTTTCTTGATCCAGATGCTAATCAACTTGTTAATTAGTTACTGTTTTTATAACGTATTTGTCTATATTTGTTGACAGTGGCCTTTCTTTTGGATGAACATATTTTTTTGATGCATGTTTCAGTCATGTGAATTCATATGTTGCGTATAACGCTTTATGATATCAGTGTCCTACATTTGTAGTTTTAATTGTTGATTGTTATAGATGAATGCCATTGCAATAATAGTTTTTGGTTGATGAATGCTATTGCAATGTAGGATGATCAGTTCTATCAATCTTGATCTCAATGGTTTAAAATCATGTTACACATACAACACGAATGCACAACAAACGCATAATTAGAGAGCGATTCGAGATGTTCAGGTTAAAACCAATATATGATACTCGATGATAATATGAAACCTTCGTATTCCCATCGATGCTCATATATGAAACTAAAAGCGCCACTTAGTCCCCGTCTATCGGTTAACATACGTGCGATGCTCGTCGTGACATAGAACTATACGAAGGTTGTTAAATATCGGACAGTATAGCTCGATACTAACAACCGTCGTATAGTCTATGCGATGAGAAAATTCAATCGTATGGTAACCCATAGATTTGTCCCGTGTGGACAAGTTAAGAATGTATAAAGCAAACGCCTTCATTCACTTGTGTTTTCATCCGTTTCGAGATATTTCGTCGGTACCTTTCCGCTGGTTCTCCGTGTACAAAGATAGATTAGATGTTCATTTCAACGTTGTTTCACAGCTTTGAAATGATTATCTATTCTATTACAGTGTACTCGGAGAACAGCGGGGAGGTGCTGCCGAAATTTACTCCAAACGGTTGAAAGCAAAAGTGATGGGTGTTCGCTCTATACATTCTTAATGGGATAGAAGCCTACCCCCGACAGCCGGAACACACACATACAATAAGAATACACAACAAACGCCTAATTAGAGAGCGATTCAAGATGTTCCGGTTAAAACCACTATATGATAATATGAAACCTTTATATTCCCATCGATACTCATATATGAAACTAAAAGCGCCACTTAGTCCCCGTCTATCGGTTAACATACGTGCGATGCTCGTCGTGACATAGAACTATACGAAGGTAGTTAAATATCTGACAGTATAGCTCGATACTAACAACCGTCGTATAGTCTACGCGACGAGAAAATTCAATCGTATGGTAACCCATAGATTTGTCCCGTGTGGACAAGTTAAGAATGTATAAAGCAAACGCCTTCATTCACTTGTGTTTTCATCCGTTTCGAGATATTTCGTCGGTACCTTTCCACTGGTTCTCCGTGTACAAAGATAGATTAGATGTTCATTTCAACGTTGTTTCACAGCTTTGAAATGATTATCTATTCTATTACAGTGTACTCGGAGAACAGCGGGGAGGTGCTGCCGAAATTTACTCGAAACGGTTGAAAGCACAAGTGATGGGTGTTCGCTCTATACATTCTTAATGGGATAAAAGCCTACCTCCGACAGCCGGAACACACACATACAACAAGAATACACAACAAACGCATAATTAGAGAGAGATTCGAGATGTTCGGGTTAAAACCACTATATGGTAATATGAAACCTTCATATTCCCATCGATACTCATATATGAAACTAAAAGCGCCACTTAGTCCCTGTCTATCGGTTAACATACGTGCGATACTCGTCGTGACATAGAACTATACGAAGGTTGTTAAATATCGGACAGTATAGCTCGATACTAACAACCGTCGTATAGTCTACGCGACGAGAAAATTCAATCATATGGTAACCCATAGATTTGTCCCGTGTGGACAAGTTAAGAATGTATAAAGCAAACGTCTTCATTCACTTGTGTTTTCATCCGTTTCGAGATATTTTATCGGTACCTTTCCGCTGGTTCTCCATGTACAAAGATAGATTAGATGTTCATTTCAAAGTCATTTCAACGTTGTTTCACAGCTTTGAAATGATTATCTATTCTATTACAGTGTACTCAGAGAATAGCGGGGAGGTGCTGCCGAAATTTACTCGAAACTGTTGAAAGCACAAGTGATGAGTGTTCACTCTATATATTCTTAATGGGATAGAAGCCTACCCCCAACAGCCGGAACACACACATACAACAAGAATACACAACAAACGCATAATTAGAGAGCGATTCGAGATGTTCGGGTTAAAACCACTATATGATAATATGAAACCTTCATATTCTTATTGATACTCATATATGAAACTAAAAGCGCCACATATTCCCCGTCTATCGGTTAACATACGTGCGATAATTTATTCTTTTCAACGACAAACGCACACACAAAGCATATACACGGATTTTCTCCTTTTTCAGTAACTATCCCGTTCTCATATTCCTCAATATAGTCAGCATAGCCTACAATTTATATGTTATACAGTCTAACATGGCCCATGAGTACGTCAGAGTTAAGGACTGGATGTATGTGGATTGGAAGCAATGTATGCAACCTAAGTTTGTCGCCGGAGTTGCTGCTTTCCTTGAATTTGCACGCTCACATAATAAGATCATAATAGAGAAGATTCTCTATCCGTGCGATAGATGTGGCAATAAGTACTGGCAGAAGGTAGAATTGGCAGAGCTTCATATTGTAAAACATGGGTTTACTAGACTTTATACAACTTGGAAATATCACGGGGAAGGAGAAGAATGCAGTACTGCGGCAGAAGAAGTAGAACACGATAATGCGGTAGGAGAAGAAGAAGAATTCAGTAATGCGGCAGAAGGAGAAGGCGGTAATTTATTTCCATCAGAAGAAATGGAGGATATGGTAGAGGCTGCCCTAGGTGAATCTATTCGTACCGAAGATGACATTCCTTCCGGTCAAGGACCTCGTGCGGATAAATATGAAAATTTCATGAATAATGCTAGGAAACCAATTTATGAGAATGCGAATTATTCCACCCTCTCATGGTTCGTCCAACTTTTCCAGATTAAGTGTCTAAATGGATGGAGCAACAAGTCATTCACAATGCTTCTTTCGTTCTTGAAAGATTCTATGCCTCCGGGAAATAATGTTCCCGACAGCTGGTACGAAGCCCAGAAGATGATATCTGATTTGGGTCTAAAGTGCGAGAAGATTCAAGCATGTCCTAAAAATTGCTTGTTGTACCGGAAAGGGAATTCAGATTTGAAAGAGTGTCCAACATGCGGAGAGGCTAGGTATAAGCCGAAAGATTCTGATAAGAAGCCTGATATACCTGTGAAGATAGCACGATACTTTCCCATAACACAGAGGCTACAGAGGCTATTCAGGTGCAAGAAAACAGCCGAGGCAATGATTTGGCATCACCGTGCTCTTCCAAGTGAAGATGGAAAAATGAGCAATCCAAGAAATTCACCGGCATGGAAGGATTTCGATAGGAGGCATGCAATATTCAGTAGCGATCCTCGCAATGTACGGCTTGGACTGGCTACTGATGGCTTCTGCCCATTCAACTATATGGCTGGAAGTCACAGCACATGGCCCGTTGTAATGATAATTTATAATCTGTCGCCTTGGTTGGCTATGGATTAATCATACTTTATGATGCCTCTTCTTATCGACGGACCAAACTCACCGGGGAACAATATCGACGTCTATCTCCGACCTCTGATCGAGGAGTTGAAATCTTTGTTCGTTGATGGTGTAGAGACATATGATGCAACCACAAATACAACCTTCATGCTGCGTGCGGCTTTAATGTGGACAATTAATGACTTTCCTGCGTATGGAATGCTATCAGGTTGGTCCGTACATTGTTACAAAGCATGTCCTCATTGCCATGAACACACAACATCGAAATTCTTGAATTTTAGCAGGAAGGTTTGTTATTGCGGCCATCGATGTTTCCCGCCTCCAGACCACCCCTATAGGTTAGACACGGTTCACTTTGATGGTCATCAGGAGCTTCTTGGACCTCCATCCCCATTGTCCGGAGAGGACGTGACTGCTAAATGGGATGGTTACAATAACGTGACCTTCAGGATGGATCCGACGAAACAGGTCAAACCACCATATTGGAACAAGTTAAGCATTTTCTTCGAGCTTCCGTACTGGTCTACAAATTCAGTGCGTCATTGTCTGGACGTTATGCATATAGAGAAGGGAGTATCAGAGCACATACTTAACTTGCTTCTTTGTAAAGACCGGAAATCTAAAGACAACATGAATGCTCGGATGGATCTACAAGAGTGGGGAATAAGAAGTGAATTGCACCCTAGACCGGTAGCGGGTAAACCGGGCAAGTTTGTACTTCCCAATGCCGCTTATCATATGTCACAACCGGAGAAGAAAAGATTCCTGCAGGTGTTGCTTAATTTGAAAGTCCCCACAGGTTTCTCAGGATCATTCAGCAAGAAAATAAAAATTGTGAAGGGCAAGATCGATTGATGAAAAGTCATGATCACCATGTTATCTTGGAGCACCTTCTTCCCTTAGCCCTCAGGACTTCTCTCCCCGACTCAGTTGGTCTAGTAATCAACGACCTATGTTGTTTTTTCAGGGAGTTGTGTGCTAAAACACTGGAGGTTGTGACGCTGGATAAACTAGAAAATTCTATTGCGTTGATACTTTGCAAGTTTGAGCGTATTTTCCCACCGTCATTCTTCGATATCATAATACACTTGACGTTCATCTTGCAACTGAGGCGAAATTAGCCGGACCGGTACAATATCGATGGATGTATCCCGTCGAGAGGTACGTGTAATTTTTTGTTTCGCGCAATTTAAAAATTTATTGTTGTCCTGTATGCCCGTATTTATTTATTCAACATATTTTTATTAGGTAGCTCTACACTCTTAAGAAGTATATACGCAATAAAAATCGACCAGAGGGTTTATCATGCAAGGTTATCTTCTTGATGAAGCAACCACATTTTGTTCCCGC
Organism: Agapanthus africanus; assembly: GCA_030015575.1. NCBI lineage: Eukaryota > Viridiplantae > Streptophyta > Magnoliopsida > Asparagales > Amaryllidaceae > Agapanthus > Agapanthus africanus. Next base: position 550,102,837 of record JASDDO010000024.1, on the reverse strand, counting down.
TATCTGGACGAGAACATTGAGACAAGGCTTAACCGACCATGAAGAATTCAAGACGGACCATATGGTAAAGCCGAGTATAAGAGGGTAGACACTATGTTTATCAACAAGATATACCGGTTTATCTTGCTTAATTGCGAATGTCTTGAACAAATTAGAGAGTAAGTTTTTTTGGATTAATTGTTATATCTGTGTTTGTGTGTGTATGAAATGATATAATATTAATGTCACCATTATTTGTCGAAAACAGAATTCATTTTAATGAGGTACGTGAGGGGCATCCTAATTGGAATGAAGAACAATTGGAAAAATATCATCAGGATAATTTTTGTGATTGGGTCACAGATCATGTAAGTTATTCGAATAACATTTTATTGCTAGCGGTTTTAATCTAAACTTGTATCGTTATGTATTTGTCGTAAAATTTGTTTTGTTAGATCCACGATCCGAACTTGTCTGCATCATTTGAGAGTGATTCAAGATGTTTAGCTCAATTTCCTAGTACGGAGGTTGCATATTATAAAGGATTTGGTGTCCTTGGATACAAATTCGAAGTTAAGGAATTAGAAACATCTAAAACCACTCAGAATAGTGGGATTGCGACGGTAGGATCGGACGGTGTGATTTATTATGGGTACTTAAATTGTATACTCGGCATCCACTATCCCGGACGATCAGAACCCTTTTATATATTCCAGTGTACTTGGTACGATACGCGAACCGATACGGACTGGTGGAGAAGCAATCTTGGGACTTGGAAAGATGAATATGGATTGATCAGTGTGAACACACTTCGATTTTACTGTCAGGAAGATCCTTTTATCTTTCCGAACCAAGCGTTCCAAGTATACTACTCACAGTGTTTGAAGCATCCGGGGTGGAGTGTTGTATGCCGATGGAAACTCAGAGATGTCTACGATGTCCCAGAATACGAGGACAGCGATGAGGACGAAGAAGAGAGAAGGCTTAAAGTGCTCCGACCGTCTATTTCGAAGGACGGGTTGTCTTCGACCGATCATGAAATTACGTGGGTTAGAAATGACATCGACTATGAAATCCAATTAGATATGTATAATGCGCCCACGAAACGAAAAAGGTTATCAGTAATGTTATATTATTACTTCACATTTTACGCTCTATACATATATAGTCAATACTTTTAATGATTGTCTAATGCGTCCACGAACCGTTTATCTAGATTTGATGAAGATGTTGGGAGCAGCGAGGGGCGGCAGGAGTTCCAGCCGCGGCAGAGGCAGAGGCAGAGGCAGAGCGGTTCTGCCGCCCGGAGAGCTTCGTAGGGAGCTTCAGAGGGCCGATCTTGCACCCAGATCGGAGACCCCTTCGGTGCCTCCTTCCGTGTGGATTTTGCCACACATCCAGGTATACTGCACGTATATCCGTTTTGAATGTAATATTACAGATATTCATGCCTGTTTATGTCAAAATTACTTATATTGTCAATGTTTGATTGTCTAGTTGTTGGTGATGCGTCCACATCTGGGACAGAGGCCACTCCCGCTCCTCCAGGTATGTTTATATATCATATAGTGCATGTATATTGATTTAGAATGCTATATCATAATATACACACATTCCTTTTGCTCTTACTTAGCAATTTTTATTATTGTCTAGCTGTAGGTGGTGACACCACCGCACCTGCGGGTATGTTGATATATCCTATAGTGCATGCATATTGATTTAGAACGTTATATTATTGATCTACGCATTCTTTTTGCAATTACTTATATAATCTACTTTTAATTGTCTAATTATAGGTGGTGCGTCCACATCTTCCGCAGGGGCCACTCCTGCCGCTTCCATACCATCCGCATCGTCTGCAGGTTAGTATGAATAAATATAAAATATTTTTTCATTTTACATATGCTCTATAGAATAAATATGAACTTCATGGAAATTTAGCGTCAATGTTTATTTTCTAGTTGCAGGGGATGCGTCAGCATCCGGGACCCCGGTTGTTCCTCACCGGAGGAACTATCGTCCCGCTCGTGCTGCTGCCCGGGCCCAGGCTCGTGCGATAGTCACCGGAGGTATATATCACACTTCAATTTTCGCTTAAGCTTGATTTCTGAATACAACTTTATCTTAATATTGATTGTCTTGATATTTCATGCAGACGCAAGGCTTCCCCATCCCCAGAGGGGGACTCGAGGCCCGAATCAGTCCCATAGGCTGAGGCCTGACAGAGCTAGGGGGAGGCACCATTCCCCCTCCTTTTTACCCTTGACTATCGCTATACCGTTCCTCATGCCGAGAGGTTCGGACGATATATAGGGGATGAGAGCCGGCTCGTGAAGAACTATCCACTTCACGTTGAGTGGGGCGAGCAGCACCGGCGCTCATTCGCCCTTTTCTTTGATCAGGCTCGGGTACGTATTAACGGCCTATTTTCATTTGATTTATCCAATATATTTATTATTAACACTTGCAATCTAATAACAATGTTTTTTTTGTATTTTCAGTTGGATTACGATTTTCAGCCTGTAACCGACCCTGATCACCCTGGGAGGGTGCTCGACCTTCATGCTCTGTACAATGGCCTGATGAAGAACATGTAGACCAAGGTCCGATAAAACAGGAATGAGCTGAAGGCCGACTGCTACTCTCTGTGGACGGCGACCCCCGAGGCAGAGAGAGCGGCCCTCCTATATACTCCGGCGTTTGCGAGAGTCGACTAGAGACATGGCCTCTATTTTGGGATTATTTCGACTCCCAACGCAAACATGTATGTATTTTAAATGTAATTCATTGTTTATGATATAATTTATTTCTTTGTGTTCCTTAATTAGAAAACTAAATGTTAATGCGTTGTGCAGAAACAGGCCGCTCAGAATACAGAGAACAGGAAGTCGGCGAAGAGGGGCCGCCCCACTTACACAGGTGGCTCGAGGAATATTACTCGAGCCATGGAGTTATCGGTAAATTACAATAGACCGACCTTTCTGAAATTCTGCAATATTAAGAGTTATTTTCTAATATTTCTAATATTAAGAGTTATTTTCTAATATTGCAGACAGCTCGGACCGTGGCGCAAGGTGGTACACCGAGCGTGCTGTCCGCATGTCTTGCCATCCACGGCACCTCGACAAATCCCGCCATGGGCGAGCTTCAATATCTCGACGTCGCTACCCAGGAGTATTGCGTAAGTGTTAAATATTTATTCTACCAATATTTGAAATTTTAGTTTTGGAAGCTTCAAGTTTAAATTTTATACTTATACTTTACTGCTTAATGTGGGTGTAGGAGCGGGTGGTTGAGCAGGCCGAGGCCTCGGGGGTCGATTTTACCGGACAGAACGATCCGAGGCTGCTGACCCCAGTTCTGGATGCCGCACACGGAGGGCACCACGGAGGTTGGGAGAGAGGCCGGGGACAGGGTCCTAGCAGGGCCCATATGAGGTTGGACTCCACCCCGGCGATTACTTCCTCCGTCTCCAGTGAGCGACGTGTCCAGCAGGAACTGGAGAGCTTGAGGGCCACCGTTGAGGAGTTGAAGGAGATGCTGGTATGTATACTACTTTATAGTAAAATATCATGTCATATTATACATATCAACATATCCATAATTAGTACGTAGCTTGAGCTTATTTGGTTTTAGACTTAGGTTTTATTAATCATACTTACATATGTAATTAAAATAAACAACGGTTATCCAAACTAGTTATCCAAATGTGATTTCGAAATAACTTGATAATGATACGAATTCGAGTAATACATAGTTCTTACACGCTTCTTACACACGTTTGGTCCAGAAGCGACAGGGGCAGAGGCATGCATCTCCTTCGGCTGCGGCTCCGCAAGCCACTACATCGGCCGCGGTTCCGCAGACAGCTCCTATTGCTCCACCGCCCGCTCAGACTCCCGCAGCCGCGGCTCCACAAGCGACTCCTTCGACGGCGGATGCACAGACCACATCGCCAGCTCCATAGGACGCTCAGACTCCCGCTCGCGCCGAATTGCAAGGTTTATTGACCGAGGAGCAGGCGCGCGTTATTCTATCGTTATTCAGAGGTGGAGCTGGACCGAGCTAGGGTAGCTTTTTGGTTCTTATTTTTTGAAACATGTATTTATTTATATCATACATATTGTACTACATTTTGAAACGATATTGATATTGCTATTGGTTTATATTTATATCATATTCAGTATTTGGGTTTCTTTTGTATATTATATGCGTGAGATGTGATTATGAATACTGCGATATATGTTGTGTGATGATTAATTATATATTTTATTGATATATATATTATTGTGCACAGGGCGAGAAAAAATAAGGCAGCCCTTTTTTTAAAAAAAAACAGATAATGTGTACTTACGGATTAATCCGTAGGTACACATGTTGCCCCTACGGATTAAGCCGTAGGGGCAAAATATCAGCAGTAACTGATATTTCCCCCCTGATCTCAGTGTTAGGGGGGTTGGTCTTGCCCCTACGAATATATCCGTAAGGACTGACAAAATACCCCTACGGATAAGTACCTACGTGTTAGTGTATATGCCCTAGAGGCCATTACTGTATCATACTGGTTTGTATATTACTTAATGGAAGCTTGGGATATTCACCTTGTATATACAATCTTGCTCAAAATAGTAGTATGCTACTTGGTTTGTTTCTACTTCAATGTGTACATGTGTTTATTTTATCATATCACCTATACGCATTAGTGGAGCCCTTAGGATCTTTGCTTGATTACCAGCGTTGTGATGGCAGTCACACTAGTGGGGGCTGGGTAATCTATAAGCACATCCTTATACAGGTCCCTAGTCGCAGGACTATCGAGACAGGGCATCGATACTCCGGAGTAGACTGGCGCATGCGCTTCTCATCCCAGAGTTGGAGACGGTCTGTCCCACAGCCGTCAGTACGTCGTACTTGAGATAGTATGCGGGTGCTCGTTAGGTTACGAGTACACTGGACAGGACTCGTAGGGAACTGACAAGTTGGTATTATACCTATCGTCAGTTATCAGTTCCCAGGTGACATGAGTACAGCTTAGTCCGCTGACTTGACACTGGCACTTCGCCTCGAGTGTGTTCCCACTGTATTTTGATTACCACCCTACCACGGCTCAAAGGAGTCGTGCAAACAGGTGGTAGTTGGGTGCAGTCCCGAAGCACTTGGAGGCAGTGACGGTTAGACAGGATTCGTCTCTCCCGGTATTGGGGGTTGACATCGCGCTGTGTCTAGGAGAGCCATTACACGAGTAGTCCCTGGCCAGGGCAAGCGAGATATACTGGTAGGTTTCCAGTGTTATCTCAGGGTGTTTTGGTCTTCACGCCAACACGACTTGTACCGCTATTAGGGGACTGACGTTTACCGCCCCCTAGGCCCGACGTGCGATGTATCAGACGAACAGACCGGACTGTACGGAGACTGTCACATTCAGACTCAGTAGGAGTTCAGATGGGGTTCACCTCGTCAGTCTTCTTATCGGCATCTACCTGGGGACCGTTACGCACAGCTAGTGCCGCTTGTGGTCTGTGGTTAAACCCACTGCCAGCGTAGTGTCGAGTCTTTAGACTCCCACACATAGGGCTATTCGCCTCTGGGCAAAACAGAGTAGAGGTCGCATGGTTTTGCGACAGGGTTCGTTCTCATCCGCGCACTTATGCACGTTTGGAGTCCGGACAGATATTACTAGCAGGCTCTGGTTTGAGCCAGACACTGGTATATGTTTTGGGGTTGATTTTATCTCTTAGTATTCATGTTCCTTGGAACAAGAATGCGGGTGTGTATGCACAGTTGATTGAGACGGAGGAAGAGGATTTTCATTAGGGTTTCGGAACGGGTGCGTATGCACAGTTGACAGTCGTCTTTTTCCAAACCTTAATGAATTTATGATATATCAATTAATAATATTAATTAAATGAAATTGTGTCATGGTTGGGTTTGTTGACTTGTTGACCAAGGTTGACTAGTTGACCATGGTTGAAAGTTTGACCATCATCATTACATATCAAAGATACTCTTTGATTCTAGCAAAACCATTTAATGAATGTAATGATAATGGTCATTCCAAACCATCCATCAACTATTTCATTTTTATTATTATTGTTAATTTGATAATTCTTTTCATTTTAGTTATGGTTGTAAAATGAAAAGAATAGCTCATTCTATCATAACACTTCTCTCTCCTCTCTTCTTCTTCCTCCTCCTCTAGTTCAAGGAGATCCCTTCTCATGTGTTGAGAATCCATCTCCTTGAGATAAAAACACCCCAAAGCCACTCTCTACTCACTCTAGGGTTAGAGGTTTAGCAAGCCAAAGATCCTAGTTCACTCAAAGTTCGAGAAAGAGCCCGAAGGTTGAACCCTCAGGTGGATCCATCTTTGACGGAAGAAGGCGACGAGGAAAGCACCATCAACCCCTACAAAGGTTTCAAGAAGAAGGAGTTCAAATTAGGTATAACCTCTTTTCCGAGTAGCTAACTCTCTTTAGCTTTCTTGCTAGTTTAGTTTAGAAAAGATCCCGACTTTGTTAGTCCATGTTGCCCCATGCGCTAAAAATTTGATTTTTATACCATTTCCGCCTCCCCGCAAGAACCGGGGTTGGCAACGTGGACTTACACTACGAATATATCCGTAGGGGATACTACTTGGCCCTACGGATAAATCCATAGGTACAGTTAATATAATTAAAATAACCGTAAATAAAATAACTTTTTTTCCCCTACGCCCTAATCCGTAAGTGCAAATGTACCTACATAGAACTCCGTAGGGGCAAGTTTTTGACCGTAGGGGCAAGTTCAGGGCTTCAACTTGCACTTACGGCCTTTGCACCTACAGATGGATTTTTTGCCCCAACGGTAGTATCCGTAGTGGCAGTGGGTTGCCCCTACGGATAAATACGTAGGGGCAACCCTTATTTCTAGTAGTGATCGTAGAAAAAGTCGCGAAAAACACCCGGGTTGCATACTTTCTGTCGAATGTTTCCTCTGTTCCAAAAAATAATAAATCTTGCCTTAAAATTCGACTCAGGGTTTTTACATCTCACTGTAGAAAAATGATCCAGAGAGCCCATCAAAGCGCCGCGGAACCGCGGCAGGAGCTTGCTCCCGCCGCGGATCCGCGGCCGAGTTGACTCGGCCGTGGACGATTTTTCTTGCAGTGAGGTCATAGGGGTGTTTTGGGATTTTTACAATATGTTTTTTCTGCCCAGATTTTCCAGAAAGCAAAATTTGTTTTTGGGGCTTAAAAAACCGTATTTTGATCGAATTTCTAAAGACTAAAGCTAACGGGTTTATATTTGTGATGTGATATATATATTGAACGTCTGCTAATCGTTATATGTCGATTTGTGGGGGTTATACATATCTGTGATCTGTAATGTTGATGGTATGTGTATATGAATTCAGTGGATTGTCGCGGCTGAATAGCTGGGGGGTTGTGAGATGAGAGTTTTCTTTTCTTTCAATTCATGTAAAATTTGTAATTAATGTAATATTATTTATATGGCCACACAACCGGGTCGGGGTTGTAGCCGTCATTGTATAATTTCTTTTACTATTTTTGCTCCTAGGATAGACCCATGGAGGGGGTGCATAAACTACCGGGTACCTCGAAGTGCCGAGTGGCCTACTCACGAGTTGAGGGAGGTTGCTTCGCTTCGGGTATTTGGCGGGTAGTTTGCCGCACCCGTAGGGGTCTTGGGTGGGGTATTGGCTATTCACCGCGACCGTGTAATCCGCTTTTCGTTACAGGCTCGTACGAATTGCGGATTCCTACCATATCCAATGTGTTCATCTGTGATCTGGATTGGCTATCATTGCAATATATCTATATATGATAACTATTTAGGCTTTGCTTATGTTTTGCATCCGCGCTAGTCCAGCCTCCGCTCTGTCATTAGTTAAGTAACCTAACGGGTAATGACGGGCCCCGTGGCGAATGCGGATGGCATAAGCATACGTCATATTTTGGTTGTTTTTTGCAATGGTAGGATTAAATGACTGGACGCATTAAAAAGAATTAATGCAAGAAAATAAACCAAGGTAAAGTCGTTGGAACACTTTCAAAACCACTCGGTTCTTTTCAAAAACCAACTTTTAAATGCGGAGCTTGAGCCACTCCTTTTTAAAGCTATCTCGTTCCATCGATTATATCAAGTTCACTACGTTCACGGTTTCGCCAAAACCATTCGTAGCCTTCCGTCGTTTCACATGAATAGTCAATAGTATTCAAGCTATGTTTGTTGGCCAAAGTCAAGGCATAGTGATTGGTAGCTATTGGGTATTCATGTGCAGCATAGATAGATGTGTTGGTTTGGGACAGTCGTACCGCCTTGTTGGCCAAAGTCAAGGATAGGTACGGGTGGGTTCAAATTAACCTGGAGAATGACGGGTAGAACTTGACATATGACTTATGATTTGTTGGCCAAAGTCAAGGTCATAAGAGCATGGGGCAAAAATCCACATCGGGAGTTTCAAAAGAACCTGAAACTTGCTAGCGCTGCATACCATTTGGAGCGTGATGATTCTGGTAGGATTCCTTCAGTTTTGTCACGCGATGATATTTGGATCCCGATCCTACTGTGAGTATATGCTACTCCTCGGAAAATTTCTCACTTAACGATCAATGCTATAAACCAAGTAGGTGTCTAGAAAGGTGTTAGCGGGGCTACGCCCCAAGGGAAAAGAGGTTATTTAATTAAGGAACTTCGCAAAAGCGTTGGAAAACCTTCCTCGAAGTACCAACACTGGCCTGGCTGAACGGTTAAGCAAGTATTGTACGGTGAGATTGATTCCGACTAATTCTTCCTTTTTGGTTTGAGGAGGAATTTGAGATACAGTGGGAGCCATCCTGTTTAGACAAACTAAAAACCACTCTAAATTTGCAAGAGTATCATGCTGAGTGTTTCTTCTCTCTCTCCTAATTGCAGCGACCAGTCGACATGACTGGACTTAAGTTACTTCTAGATAAAAACATACTGACAGGGCCAAACTACAAAGATTGGCTCAGGAATGTCAAAATGGCAATCACTTACGACAAGCTGGGGTATCTTCTTACCACCAAAGCTCCCCCTGTCCCATGTCCCACCTCCAGCGTCGCGGATAGGGAAATCCGTAAGACCTGGGAGATCGATTGCGCGAAGGCCTGGTGCCTCATGCTTGCCTCTATGGACAATGAACATCAGAGGAGGCACGAGAATATGGAACTCGAATCCATATTTCTCCATACAAAAGAACTGTATGGAGAGCAATCTCGTATCGCAAGATACGAAGTGTCGAAGAAGCTATTTTCGGCAAGGTTGGCCATCAGATTATCGGTAGCGGAACACGTGCTTAAGATGATTGGCTTCATTGAGGAGCTCGCGGACCTTGGGACCACGTTAGAGAACGAGCTCTATACGGACTTGATTCTCCAGTCCCTTCCTTCCACTTACGCCCAGTTTATCCTGAACTTCAACTTGCAAGGAAAAGAAGTTGAACTTCCGGAGCTCCTCAACATGCTGAGGAGTGTAGAGGGCACCCTACAGAAAGGTAGGGAAACATCCACTTTGTTTGTAGGAGGATCTTCCTCTTCTAAGTCCAAGGCAAAAGCCAAGGGAAAGAAGAAGAAAACCCCCGCCAAACCAAGGGGCGGTGTTAGTAAAGTGGATACGAAGGGAAAAGTAAAGGCAACAAAGATAGCGGTGCAGCTTGTGGGAAAGGAAGAATTCTTCTATTGTCATAAGAAGGGACACTGGAAGAAAGATTGCAGGGCTTGGAAGGCCAGAACACAGGATCTGAGCAGGTTGCTGCTTCAGTTTCAGGTGTGTATGTTATTGAAAACTGTCTTTCATTAAACTTTACTTCCTGGGTATTGGATACCGGATCAGGATCTCATATCTGTAATTCTTTGCAGGCACTGAGAAAGCATAGGGTTTTGAAGGCAGGTGATATGACCCTCAGAGTTGCAAACGGAGCTGGCATGGATGCTGAGTCCATGGGGGACTATCACCTGGGCTTGTCAGATGGACACGTTTTGGTTTTGCGTAATTGCTATTTTGTACCCAATGCAACTTGTAATATCATTTCTGTAACTTTATTATCTAAAGAAGGTTATGAATTTGCATTTTTAAGTAATGTTGTGAACATTCACCTTAATCAAGTTTTGATTGGGTCAGGTACATTAAGCATCGGTATATACGTATTAAACCAACCACAGATTATCAATGTCCAGAATACACACAAAAAAAAGTCTCCAGAAACTAATCAGGCTTTCTTATGGCATTGTAGACTGGGTCACATCAATGAGAGAAGTTTGACTAAGTTACATACAGAAGGATATTTGGATCCATTCCAATATCAATCATATGCAACCTGTCAATCCTGTCTCAAAGGAAAGATGACAAAGACTCCGTTCACTGGACACGGAGTAAGAGCGAGTGAGCTCTTGGGACTCGTACACAGCGACGTATGCGGTCCAATGTCTATACATGCGCGAAGCGGTTATTCTTACTTCATTACTTTTACGGATGACTTTTCAAGGTACGGATATGTTTTCTTAATGAAACATAAATCCGAAGCCTTTGGAAAATTCCAGGAATATAAGAATGAAGTAGAAAAACAAACCGGCAAAAGTATCAAGACACTAAGATCTGATCGAGGTGGAGAATACTTGACTGCCGAGTTCCTGGATTACCTAAAAGAGAATGGAATTCTCTCTCAGCTTACTCCTCCATACACTCCGCAACATAACGGTGTATCGGAGAGACGGAACCGTACCCTATTGGATATGGTACGGTCCATGATGAGTAACGCTGAGTTACCGCGATCATTCTGAAGATATGCACTAGAATCAGCTGCATATCTTTTGAACCGAGTTCTAACTAAGACTGTGCCTACCACACCATATCAGATGTGGTGTGGGAAGAAACCCTATCTTAATCACCTTAAGACATGGGGATGTCCGGCTTTTGTCAAAAAGCAGCATGCGGACAAACTCGAGGCACGCTCAGTATAGTGCAAGTTCATGGGATATCCAAAGAATTCCAAGGGATATTTCTTCTATTGCGAAGATGAACAAAAGGTTTTTGTTTCTCGTCATGCCTGCTTCTTGGAAACTGAGTTTTTGGAAAACCAGATAAGTGCGAGCGCAGTAGAACTGGAAGAAATTCCAGAACCACGAGCTATTACTGAGAGCTTAGTAGAACCAGAGGGTTCAAAAGAACAGGACATTCCTACGCCGCTCCGCAGGAGTAATAGGAAATCTCATCCGCCCGAGAGATACTACGGTTTTCTCATAGACGGGGATAGAGAGGACTGCATCATTGATTATGATGAGCATACTAGCTTCCAGCAGGCCGTTCAGAGTGTTGACTCGGTAAAATGGCTGGATGCAATGCGGACCGAAATGGAGTTCATGTACACCAACTAGGTATGGACGTTGGACGTTGCTCCAGATGGGGTAAAACCCGTAGGATGCAAGTGGATCTTCAAAAGGAAGATTGGTGTAGATGGACAGGTTGAGACCTATAAGGCTAGACTTGTTGCAAAGGGTTTTCGTCAAAGACCTGGTTTGGATTATGACGAAACTTTTTCTCCAGTGGCTATGCTGAAATCCATTCGGATCCTTCTTGCCATTGCTGCCTTCCACGATTATGAGATTTGGCAGTTGGACGTAAAGACCGCTTTTCTAAATGGAAATTTAGAGGAGTGTGTCTATATGGACCAGCCAGAGGGTTTCATTCAGAGTGGGAGCAGCGGAAAGGTGTGCAAGTTGCTTAAGTCCATCTATGGACTTAAGCAGGCATCGCGGAGTTGGAACATCTGCTTTGATGAGACGGTCAAAGAATTTGGCTTTATCAAAAATCCAGATGAACCATGCATCTATAGTAGATTTGTAGCAAGAACTGTCGTATTCCTCATTTTATACGTGGATGACATTCTCTTGATAGGAAATGACATTCCTATGCTACAATCTGTCAAAGGGTTCTTGTCACACAGGTTCTCCATGAAGGACCTGGACGATGCCAACTACATTCTGGGGATTCAGATCTATCGTGATAGATTTAAAAGGATGTTGGGACTTTCACAGTCAAGGTACATCGACACCATACTGAAAAGATTCAGTATGGAAGATTCCAAGCGCGGTAATCTGCCGACTTGTCATGGAATCACCCTCCCCAAAGAGATGTCTCCCAAGACTGATTTGGAAAGGGCTCGCATGTCATCAATACCCTACGCATTTGCGGTAGGCTCTATTATGTATGCGATGTTGTGTACCAGACTAGATGTGGCATACGCATTGAGCGTTGTAAGCCGGTATCCGTCGGACCCAGGGGAGAAGCACTGGATAGCGGTAAAGAACATTCTCAAGTACCTGAGGAGGACTAAGGAGATGTTCTTGGTGTATGGCGGAAAAGACCTCCAGATCGAGGCCTTTGCTGACTCTAGCTTCCAGAGTGACAAGGATGATTCCAAGTCCATGTCGGGTTATGTCTTTACCCTCAATGGAGGGGCGGTGTGTTGGAAGAGTTCCAAATAGGAAACCGTTGCTAACTCGACGATGGAAGCGGAATACATCGCAGCTGCTGATACCGCAAAAGAAGCTGTCTTGATGAGGAAGTTCTTAATGGAACTTCAGGTGGTTCCATCCATTGTTGATCTAATACCTCTGTATTGCGACAACAACGGGGCTATAGCTTTAGCGAAGGAACCCAGATCCCATCAGAAATCCAGACTCATCTTAAGGCGGTATCACCTGATCAGGGAGATCGTGGATCGCCAGGAGATCGAGGTTCGGAGGGTTGATTCAGAAGATAACACTGCAGATCCATTCACCAAGGCCTTGCCCCAGACTCAGTTCGAGCGGCTGATCGAGATGATAGGTCTACGATACGCCAGTACATGGCCTTAGTGCAAGTGGGAGATTGTTAGTGTATATGCCCTAGAGGCCATTACTGTATCATACTAGTTTGTATATTACTTAATGGAAGCTTGGGATATTCACCTTGTATTGACAATCTTGCTCAAAATGGTAGTATGCTACTTGGTTTGTTTCTACTTTAATATGTGCATGTGTTTCTTTTAGCATATCGTTTATACATATTAGTAGAGCCCTTAGGATCTTTGCTTGATTACCAGCGTTGTGATGGCAGTCACACTCATGGGGGCTGGGTAATCCACAAGCACATCCTTATACATGTCCCTAGTCGTAGGACTATCGAGACAGGGCATCGATACTCCGGAGTAGACTAGCGTATGCGCTTCTCATCCCAGCAGGGGAGACGGTCTGTCCCACAGCCGTCAGTACGCCGTGCTTGAGATAGTATGCGGGTGCTCGTTAGGTTACGAGTACACTGGACAGGACTTGTCGGGAACTGATTGGTTGGTACTATAGCTATCATCAGTTATCAGTTCCCAAGTGACATGAGTACAACATAGTCCGTTGACTTGACACTGTCACTTTGCCTCGAGTGTGTTCCCACTGTACTTTGATTACTACCCTACCACGGCTCAAAGGAGTCGTGCAAACAGGTAGTAGTTGGGTGCAGTCCCGAAGCACTTGGAGGCAGTGACGCTTAGATAGGATTTGTCTCTCCCGGTATTGGGGGTTGACATCGCGCTGTGTCTAGGAGAGCCATTACACAAGTAGTCCCTGGCCAGGGCAAGTGAGATATACTGGTAGGTTTCCAGTGTTATCTCAGGGTGTTCTGGGCTACACTCCGACACGACTTGTACCGCTATTAGGGGACTGACGTTTACCGCCCCCTAGGCCCGCCATGCGATGTATCAGACGAACAGACCGGACTGTACGGAGATTGTCACATTCTGGCTCAGTAGGAGTTCAGATGGGTTTCACCCCGTTCGTCTTCTTATCGGCATCTACCTAGGGGCCGTTACGCACAGCTAGTGCCGCTTGCGGTCTGTAGTTAAACCCACTGCCAGCATAGTGTCGAGTCTTTAGAGTTCCATACAAAGAGCTATTCGCCTTTAGGCAAAAGAGTAGAGGTCGCATGGTTTTGCGACAGGTCGCATGGTTTTGCGACACGGTTCGGTCACATCCGTGCACTTGTGCATGTTTAGTGACCGGGCGGTTATTACTAACGGGCTTTTGTTTAAGCCAGATCCTAGTATACTTTTTGGGATTGGTTTTATCTCGTTTGTATTCGTGTTCCCCGGAACGCGGATACGGGTGTGTATGCACGGTTGACAGAGACAGAGGCAGAGGATTCTCATTAGGGTTGTTGACTGTTGACTTTTGCTAAACCCTAATGAGAATTAGAATTATGATTAACAATAATATTAATTTAGTATTATAGTGACATGGTTAGGGTTGAAAGGTTGACCTTGTTGACTTGTTGACTTTTGTCGACCGGTTGACTAGGTTGGATTTGTTGACCACCATCATGACAATGGCTATCATTTGTTTGCATTGACTTGTGCTTGCTTGATGCTTCACAAATTGCATTTAATGCAAGAAATGATATTGTCATTTGTCATGATATCAACCATCACACTATACCCAATTATTATTACTTGTTATCATAATTTTGGATTATGAGAGGTGAGAGGAGAAGAGGTTGGCTCACTTTTCATTTGGTTTTCTCTCTCTTGAGCTCTCTCATTCTCAAGCTCTCCCTCTTCCTCTTGCTCTCTCTCTAGTTTATGGTTCTACTTGTCTCATGTGTTGAGAAGCAAGAACCATATAGATAAAACACCAAAACAATCCTCTACTCATCCTAGTTCACAAGGCCTAGCAAGCCAAGTGTTATAGTTTCTTCAAGTTCGAAGAAGAAGCCAAAAGGTAGAAGCTTTCGGGTGGATCCATCTTCTGCGCGAGAAGACGACGAGGGGAGGCCGGTCCGTACACCACAAGAGTTGAAGACGAAGGAGTTCAAGAAAGGTATAACCCCCCTAACCGAGTAGGTAAAACTCCTAGTTAGGTTGTTAGGTAGTTTTTTAACAAAGATCCGTATTATGAGTCCATATTACCACCCTAGGAAAAATCGTTTTCCACCAATTCCGCAACCCCGTAAGTACCGGGGAAGGGTAGCATGGACTTACAAGGCTGACCCTGATTGATGGAGTAGGTAGCTTGAGTAGAGTGACGTACCGTACGTATGTTCCGCGGCATATTTACGATACGATACTCCACTTAAGAAACCTTAGGATGTATATATTTTGAGATCTATGATTCTCTTCATACCCATGATTATACATCCATTTGAGATCCTCGATTCTATTTGTTCTATGATCATACTCTCATTGATGCTGTTCCTTCTTATGATCATGTATCCATGTTGGGTTTGTCGTTTCCTTTCATACCGTTGATCTGCTTTCTTCGATACTCGATTGAGGTTCCTATCACCATGTTTGACCGCAGATTGAGCTGCCGCTAGTGTATGGTCAGGGAGGGCTCATCTGGTACGAGGGCTGACCATTGTGTTGTCTGGTGACTTAGGAATGTCTCGATGTAGTGTTTGTGTTGTGACTTCTTGTTGAGGCGAATGTTGATTTTACGCCTGATGATCGGGCCATTGTTAGATTTGCCAGTTGCGAGAGGACTGTTGATGTACAGCCTACCTCAGAGATTGTGATGTCATCTACGGTGTAGACAGACGACCCAGCTGTTGCTGAGATTGATGGGATGTCGCTTCCAGAGCTTATGAGCCGAGATCGCTGGAGCTTCCAGGAAGAGATGCGATAGGTGATATCTAGTCCATCTTGAGTTGAGAGACGAAGGAGATTCGTCAGATCTGATGCGCCGACACAGGCCCAGTTGAGTTGAAGATTTTCAGTGTGGAGAGTCTTACTCAGATCTAGAGCAGACCGATCCAGAGATGACTGTTGATGTATCGTTTTTCCTTGAGGATTGAGGCATTGTTTAGCATGCGGGCGAAGAGTATTCACATGTTGTATAGGCAAAGCTAAAATTTTTGAACGAGTGTCAGAAATCCATTTTTTTCCAAGTTTAAAGTGTTCGGAGGAACATGCAAGTGATTCTGTGGACCCTCTAGAAGAATGAAACCATAACTCGACATGATGACCATGGAACCACTTTGAACATTAGGGTTTGCGGCAGTTAAGCGGTGCCATCAGTGAGACTTGGGTTTTCCCTTCTACAGCTGGTCCAGAGGTACTGTGGTATGTACCATATATTTTTAGACCGTGCTCAGGTGTTGAGCTTTCGGGAAATTATGGGACTTCGATGACTCGATCGAAAAGTTTAACACCGTCCGGATACCATGTGATAAGAGACCAGTAAGCTGACCAGCTTCGGACAGAGGACCTCACCCAGATGCGTTGTGAGTTGATCGAGGACGGGCGAGTATTGAGTATTTATCTAATGGTTGGAAAGAGTTCCTGAAGGCGTGTTCGGCTAGATATCTTCTACAGAGTGATGAAGATACCGAGTTCGTGATTTCGAGTCCGTGTGAGAGACTACGGATTTACTGTGGCCGGGAACAGTTGCAGTGCGCATATAGCATGGCGTGACGTCATAGTGGATGATGATATAGACGAGTGGAACCAGAGGTTCGTGCGAGACGCTGACGAGCTGTTGTTACTCCCCGTCGAGATTAGAGATCTGATATGCATACAGAGGCGTTGGGATATGGCCTGTTCCCGAGGGAATGTTGTGGTGAGAACGCAAATGTCCAGAAAGCGAGAAAAGATTATGTGAAAGTACCAGCCTCCGTATAGTTCGGCATAGGCGAGATCGGAAGAGACCCTTAGCAGATTCTTTCCAGGACACTACTGCAATAAGATTTGCGCCGAGGATCTGATGTGTGACGTGTACTCAGAGGGCCAGAGGCCGACGCCAGTGACGTGCTGCTTTACGAGTGGTCGTGATAATTGGCCGAGAGATGACCAGAGGAGTTCCAGGGCGGAATCGTTTCCGTTAGCACACCGGACCGGGTCGACGAGCCAATGGATTGCGAGATTGGTGATCCACAGAGAAAATTGAGGACCCAGAGACCGAGGACGCCAGACCGTGAACAGGAGGTAAGCAGATATTCTTGTTCTGCCGGATTTAGGCGCACCAATTTATTTTTCGACATTGTAAGAGGTGTACCTCAATGTCATTTGTTGCGATTTGCGTTTGTGATCCGAGTATCACACTTATATCGCTTGGATTTGAGTTTTGATGATTGAGTTTCATGATATGGTTTTCGTGCACCATGGCTGCACCTACTGGGTATTTACATTTTTGTGCCTAGTTATTGCACTTGATATATATTTATTGCACCGTTGTGTTGATTCGCGATTTGTGCGTATCTATTGCACTTGATATTGGACTTTGTGCCTTGACTGCACATGTTTATGATTTCGTGGATTTCATACAGTTGATTGATTTTGTGCGTGGGGTACGTACTCGATTTGATTCTTGCACTCGGTATAGCTTATATGCGATTGCAGTGCATTGATCTGTGTTTTGTGCACGCAGTTGCACAGGTTTATGATTTTATACACCTTGGTACACTCGGTGTTGTTTTTATACGCATTTGAGTTATAGATTTGAATTTCGTGCACTGGATGCACTGTATTCGTATTTCATGCACTGGATGCACTGTATTCGTATTTCGTGCACTGGATGCACTGTATTTGTATGTTGTGCATTTGCTGTATCAGATTCGTATTTCGTACATTAGTTGCACCGGATGCACTCTAGATGCACTTGATATTGTTATCGTGTACACCCGTTGCACTGGATAGATGCTTTCGTGCACACCTGTTGCGCTTAGTTTTGCTTCCGTGCATGTTCGTAGCTCTTGTATTTGGATTTGATTTCCGTGCGCACCAGACGCACGTGATTGTTGGATACGCCTTTTGAGGCTGATTTTGCTCTCGAGCACTTTGTTTTCATAATGGGCACTATGTTACGTAGTAGCCGAACGGGACTAATCTGAGGACAGTACTTGAGTACTTTGCATGTATTAAAAGTTAATAAGAGGTTTTCAAAAAGGAGCTATAGTCTCGCTATTTCCTATGTGTCCGTGAGTTACACGAACGTTTACAAGGGAAAACCTTTTGAGATATTTCAAAAACGGCGGAACGTATATTTGAGCAAAACATATATGGACATATATTATAATTTTACAAATGAGTGTCTGTCACTTAGGCCGTGAGTTACGCATCACACGGCGATTTAGAAAAGATTTTTGCATTAGTTTTATTTAGTTCTTGAAAGTTTTTCAAGGATGCGTACTATACACGTATTATAGTATTTGACTAGTGTATATTGGGTTTCAGTAGTGGATTTCGAGATCTGCATCTCTATTGTAACTCCGAGGATATGCGTGCAAATCCGATGATTTGCGTGACGCTTGACGAAGTTCGATTTTGAGTTTTGTACTCGTTTTCATGCGCACTTGACGCGCTGTGTTGTTTCTGCATCTTCCGTGATTTCGGAGCCCCGTTGATCTGAGTTGAGTATTGAAATGTTTTAGAATTTGGGGGTTTAAATTTAAATTCGGGGACCGAATTATTTAAAGGGGAAATATTGTAACATTTCAGAAAATATAAAATATTAATTTTGTAATTTAATATTAAAATAATATATTTTCCCGAAAACTGCCCGATTTGCGACATTGGGGTTTTCGAAAAAGGTTATAAAAATATACCGATAATGGTGAAATAAATGGAAATTAAAATGATTTATTCATTTAAAAATATATTTAAAGTATTTGGCATTTTTAAAAATTTATTAAATGCAGTCGGATAAAAACCCGATTGGTGCACTGCTAATCGTGATTAAGCCAAATCCGTGTTTCTACAGTTTTTCGTGGCTAGTGTACCATGTCATATTATATTTTGATTACATGTTGTATTCTTGTGTTGTTTTGGGGTATTATATGGTTTGGTTTTAAATAAATAAGAAAAGGTTAAAAAGAGAAAGGGTATAAGGGTAAATATTGGGAGATAGGGTTAGAATAAGTGAGGAGAGGGGGGGGCTGCCTCCTTTCTTTTCCTCCCTATTTCTTTTCATCTTCTTAATCTTCACCTTTCCTCGACCTTCACCCCAAGGTATCATCTAAAAAGCTTCATCAAAACCCTAAACCCCTTTCATTAAAAGTGATCCCCTCTTCACCCTCTACACTTTGGACCAAGAAAAGATTGATTTTGATGACTTGGAAAAGCTAGGGTTTTTCTTGGGTTGCCCAAATGAGCTAATTTCTGCACCATTTGTATTGTATTTCATTCACCTTAGCACCTATACATGTTTAGAAGTGTTTAGATGTTGTTTAGTGAGGTTTGGAAATTTCAAGTTAGGTTTGAGGGATTATTGAGTTGTGATTGTGTAATTGAGGCTAGTAGAGGCCAGATAACCCCTGTAATGTTAGTATTTTGGACAAAATCTAAGACTTAAACCCCGGAACACGAACTTAGAAACCCCAACATCGGATAATTATGTGAATTGTGAGGGTATTTTGGAATCTGCTAACACTCGGGGACATGGAAAATTATTTAGCGAACACAGTGACACATGCAGGCACCCAGAAAGCGACCACTGAGACCCAAGACCCCAACTCCACCTATAGGCCACAGATTTAATCATTCTGGCTGCAATTTATGGCCAGAGTAGGGTTGGTTTGGTCCATGTTTGTTCCAGGGCTTTATCTCTAGTAAAATAGACCCTTTGCATATGCAAAATTGGCTAATTTAACCTAAGGTAAAATCTGAGAGCACTTTCATGTGATTTTGGCTATATTTTCCGTATTTTGAAATGTTTGGTTTTGCTATTTGGATTTATATTGGGTTGTTGGATGTTTGTACATCGACAACAAGGGTTGTTTGATTGTTTTTGCACGCGTAGGCTATAGGTTCTAACCTATAGGCGATCCGTGTGCCGTTTTGGTTTCCGGAATCGATTTTAATAAACGATTGCGACTGTGTATTATTGTAGCTACCTTCACGTGGATTCCGAGGCGATGGAGCGTGGCGTCATCGACTTGGGCAAGCAAGGATCAAGGTGAGTGGATCTATATCCACGGGAGAAGTCGGGTGGATGGTGTATAGCACCCCCGCAAACTTTGATGGAAACCGATTTATACATATAGAATATGGTTAAGGAAACCTTATATAGAAAACTATAAATAGAGTTAAAGGATAGTTAGAGAACCATATTAGAAACTAAAGGATAGTTAGAAGTGATATGATACGGCTAATATGTGATGACGGAATTTGAGAATGATGTTTGACGATATTGCCGTTTAGGGTACTATACGACTAGATAGCCTACGTAAATGTATCATCCGAACCATACCTATTTCCAAACTGAAGAATCGTATGCATCTTTTAAACAGATACCTTGAGGGACGTTACGGATTTGCAAATGATATCTTTTCCTTAAAAACACCGTAGCCCCGACTTTCAAAACTACAATTCGCATCTTTTAAAAATCTGATTGTATGGTTCCGCTGTGTATGTGAGATTTATACGCGATGAAAAGAGAATACGATTTGGAATGTGATATGATGATATGTTGGTATACGGATGCGAGTTGACTGAGATGATTAATACCTTTACCGGTCCCCTGATATGAGTTTGTTTTGGATGTGACCTGGGACATAGGTATATAGATATATAAATGTTGTGAATCATGTGTGATATGTCGTACGAGACGTTAGGTCCGTACCCCTCTTTGTCATATAAGATGATAGGATCCCCGATGGTTTAGTGACGCCGTACGATGATTTTCCATACGTGATGAGTTTTATGACGATTGATCCTTACCCTTGACTGGGGGTTGCCGTACGACGGATTATACCGTATGTGGTGTTGTGGCTGGGTGCCAATTGATTGATTCACCGACTCGATCATGTAGATACGTATACCTTATAACTTTTAGCCGATGATTTACATTATGCTGCATTCATGTTATTTTCAAGGCATTGCTTATACCTGTGCTAGTACACTCACACCATTATCGATGATGCGTATTTTACACTTATACAGATTTGCCGGCTCACACACTTCATCATCGATAATTGCCATGTCACTACACAGTAGGATTGCTGCATCATGATATGACCCCTTGTATAGTTTACTTTCTATAGTTACATATGCACCTTATACGATGTTGCATTTGACTTGGGAGAAATTGGGAACCACAAAATATATTTAAAACGTGATTCATTTTAAAAGATTGGTTTTCCTTGATATTGTCGCATCACTGTTCCATGCTGCATGATATACGGATATGCTTACATTCTTTTACATGTCACATACATCATGCTTTATGTTCATACGCATTGAGATATGCTATTTTCATGAGATTTCTTGATTTGAGAACCGTGGTTATTTCAAAAGAAAGTATGTGTTGTTTTAAAAACCCGGTTTCTCTTGATATGATATTTCAGTGCGTCCACCATGTGTTTTCTCGGTTCTGAGAGTGGCATGTGAAACCCGATTCGATTAGCGATAGGCACCGTATGCGGGTACATGGTGGACCCGGTGAGGTACCCCAGGGCGAGAAGACTCGTAGTGTTAGACGGTGAGCCTGGCAGGGGAGCACTACCCATCGTTAATATTATTTGGGCTCAGTGGATATCCGGAGGATACCGACCGGAGTTGAGAGATGATATGGGCCGATCTGGACTGATAGCGCCCGTGGGTCGATCCGGACTGACGGAGCCCGAAAGATATGAGGATTTGCATGTCGATGCTGGACACGGGATTCATGATGTTTCGAGTGTCGATACTGGACACTCTGGTTCTATGATTTTGAGGTGTCGTGAGGGACACGTGTTGATTTATATCCTCATATTTTCATGCATATGCTTTTATGATATTTACATGCATGATATTGTTGTGTCAGTGGTTGACACGTGGACGAGATCCACATGCATACATACATTGATTATATGGGTGGAAGAGAACCACATGCATACATGCAATGATTATACTGTTGGATGTCATTCGCATCCTTATAGGTATTGACGACCTTGTTGGCACATATACAAACCCGGTCACCCTAGATATCATAGTATTATCTTTATGATATAGTTGACCTAGGAGTCGTTGTTTATTCGATTTTTACTTGTAGATGTTTTCTACTCACGAGTCGGCAACTCACCCCCGTTGTGCCACAGTTCTTGTAGGTTGCCCACATGGATCAGTTGCGGCATTGCTGGTATACAGTTGCAGTTGGGTGTTTTGCTTTGGTAGGTGGGACAATTGTATCGTACCCACTATTGTATTTATATTTCATATTGTATCTAGTCAGCTCCATCAATCAAAATTAGTATTTGTATAAGTAATGAGACTTAGTGAGATTTATGGTTGCGAGACTTAGAGCGGGGGTATTTCTGCTACTTGTGGCTTTGATGTCTTGCTTATTTCTTTATCTTTTGTGGTGAACTTCGCCGTTGGGCGTCGTATACATACTTATACTGCTTTCTGTGGTTGTGATCCGCCGGTTGGCGAAGAGCTAGCTCCAGCTTGGGAATGCCATTATTCTTGTTATGTATTTGTGGTTTTGGATCAAAATATACAAAGGAGGTGCTGCCCAAAATTTTAAAAGACGAAACATGTTTTGAAACTAGTAAATTTTACTTGCAACATTCATGTTCCTTTTCTATGCATTAAGAAAACTTGATTTCATTATACCTTTATTTCAAAACTTCACCTCCTTTATTTTCTTAAAAAGGTTTAGATTTCTGGGTTTCAACTTACTTGAATTACGTTACGCCTTTGAAGTTGCGTGATTTAAGTGCTGGTCACGAGCTAATATTTCGGGTCGTGACACCTGTGGTGGTCTCTTAGTGGTCTATCTAAGTCAATGTAGTTGTTTGATTTTATCAAAAACATCCCAAGTTGCTTTAGATTCATATGATCCTCAAAATTCCACAAAACCGATATCGGAAAATTCAAATCTCGAGTTCAGGGTTTTAGGGATTTTATCTCAGGTCTGGTCCACCAAAAAAACACTACAGGGGTTTAAAGACTCTACTAAACTTCAATAACACCATCACAAACCATAATATCCCCTAATCCTCATCTAGGAAAATTCTAACTTCACTAAACCACATTAGTTTAATTCTAAATTACGCTAGGATATTAGAAAAGCTAAATACCTAACTAAGGGTGTATGATTTACTTCATTTAGCAACTCAAGAAAATTCTTGAGTTGCCCAAAGAATTCAAAGTCCAATCTTGATCTACCCATAGTGTTTGTGATGGTCTTGTGATCATTTTTTGTGAATAGAGCATGGGATTTAGTGGTGGTTTTTGAGGTGGTAGAGGGTGGTAGTAGGAGGTGGAGGATGAGGAGGGAGGAGAAGAAGAAGGGAGGTGAGGAAAATGGATGAAGGGTGAGGAAATATCTAGAGCCATGCATCTCTCTCTCTCTCTCTCACTCTTTGCCCATACCTATGTGTCCCCCATCAACAAAATATCTCCTCTTCTTCCTTTCCTTTTATCTTTTCTACTTTTTATTTTAGAACAAAGACATTTTTAAAAAACAAGATGAAGCCATGGTTAAATACAAATGTAGCAAGTGCTTTACAACATATTATGTTGCATGTCAAGATTAGTGCATAATTAGTGAAGTATTAATCGAGTTTAGTAATAAACTCATATACAAATAATTTTATAAATATTTATAAAATATCTAAATCAATTAAACACTTTCCAAATCAATATTTCATATAAATTACAAAATATTTTCCAAGCTATTGGTATATAATTATACCATTTCATTAAAACCAATTTCCAAATTTTTCAAATATTCTTAAAATTTATTATTTTAATTATTTAAATTCCGAAAATAATATTTTATTTTCTTGAAATGTTACAATCTTCCGCCCTTAAATAAATTCGGTCCCCGAATTTAAATTTAAACCCCCCAATTACTAAAACATTTCAGCAAAACAATCAAGTCATCGGGACTCTAAAATCATGAATACAGAAAACATATCATAGCGCAATACATGCGCCTGAAAACGAGTACAAAACTCAAATCGAAACACCATCAAGTGTCATGCAATCATCGGAGTTAATGTGAAAATATCAATTTCAAAATTTATTGTCAAGATCAAGTAAAATGTAGTTAGGACTATATCATATATATAGTACACATCATTGTGAAATCGTCAAAACAACTGAATAATAGTGCATGTCAAATCCTTTTCAAATCGCCGTGCGATATGCAAATCACGGCACAAGTAGAGAACATTCATAATAAGGAAAATAGCTATATATATATATATATATATATATATCCTTTGTTTAACATATACGTCCCGCCTTTTAAAAATGATTTAGAAGGGTTTTCCTCGTACAGTTTCGTGTCATCATGGACATGTAGGAAAATATTGAGACTATAGGTTCTTTTCGAAAATTCCCTTCAGGAATATCGATGCTTAATAAGATACTCAGGTATTGTCCTTAGACCAGTCCTGCTCAGTTAGTAAACCATATAGTATATATCGTATAAACATGATACTCAAAATGAAATCAACCTCAAATCAGACATATAAAATGCCATGTGCGTCTGGTGCGCACGGAAATCGAAATTGAGATAGGTGCCACCAATGTGCATAGAAACAAAACCAAGTGCAACGAGTGTGCATGAAAACATCTGTCAAGTGCAACGGATGTGCCTGACAACAATACCGAGTGCATCTAATGTGCACGAAGAATCTCGATTAAGTGCATCTGGTGTGCACAAAATCTCATACCATGTGCCCAATATATGCGAAAATCCAAATCAAGTGCGTCAGGTCCGCACAAAAATATCTAGTGAGTAAAGCACACAAAAATGAAAGTCAAGTGCAACGGTGCACGAAAACATAATCTAGTGCAACAATGCACGAAAATTTAAATCAGGGGCACCAGGTGCCCGAATGCTCAAAAATGCCTCAAATGCGTATAAAAACAACACCGAACGTGCCAAGGAGTATAAAATAATAAACGTGTACAGCTGTGTTGTCACGCCCCGCTTCCCAGAGTGCGCTAAGATCGGTACGTGACAGAGCCAACCATGCTACCTGTGGATAGGAAAGATCTTTCCACAGTCATATTACGGCTGTTTAGAGATATCAAGAACAGTAAAATAAACCAAACTATCTAATTACATGTCTATAAGCTAGAATAAACGAGTCATGAAATAAAATAATGCGGAAGCAAAAGATTCAAGTACAATAATGATCTGGAATGTACGTCCCATAATACGGGCTCACATCAGGAATAAAATACTGAAAGGAAAGCTAAACTTAAACTAGTAACAGGTCCTCACTGCTCGGCCTGTTGATCAAGACTCCTGGACTGCTTGTGACAAGGATAAGGGATCTGGGCCATGCAAAACCCAGACGTCAGTGCGTCATAATATCAATATTTATAAGCAAGCAGGATGTAATGAAATATGCAGGCAAATAGTAACATGAATATAGATCAGTGAACAGAATATAAACAGGTGAAGTGCAGTGAGTAATCTAAACTGTGATATAGGGTTATCTATTCTAAAGTCTTCGAAATCAATTAATGTAATCCTCAGCGTAACCCATCAGTCTATGCCCTGTTTATTCCCCAAGGGACCACGGTAAAATGATATAAAAGACTGAGAGTCTATATCCCGTTCATACCCCACGGGACCATGGTAAAATGATCTAATAGCCCTTTGAGTTACGTTCGGCTACATTCTTGATTTCCCCATACCCCCAAGGTCATGTGTGTAAGTCAGGTATTGATAAATCTGGAGTTAGTGCCAACACGGGATCAAGTAGGTGCAGGTTTGTCTAAAATAGACAATAGGATATGTCCGTAGGGACAATAGGTCAAGATTGTCGGCATTAGTAATAAGATCAGGTATCAAGTCAGGTTGTGGTACATCAGGTCATGTCAGGTAGTGCACAGGTATCAAGTCAGGTCACGTAGTGTATCAGGTCATGTCAATTAGTGCACAGGTAACAGATGGGTAATCATAATCAACTGTAGTAAGTATAGATGCATAAAATCAAGTATGAAATACTAATAAAATGAAATAATATGAATGGTATGCAAATAGATACAAAATCAATGACATGGATGCACACTATCGATTAGGGTTACCTTTAATAGTTCTAAAACTAATTAGGTTGCACTTTATTAAACATGGGGTGTTAAAATAACAGTGTTATGTTATTAATGTGATCTGTAGATGCAGCTATATGTACTCTATATGATATGGATGCAAACGAACATCATATAACCGTAAAATGATAAACTAATAAGTGCGGGATATATAACTAAACAATATGAGATGTAACTATTCAATTTGATGCAGTATATGATAGTATAGTATGTAACAAGATAAGTTTTCATGACCTAGATCTGAAATGATATGAATGGATGCATACAGACATCGTAAAATTGTAAAACGAGTACTTAGGATGCACGGTTTGAAATTCAAGTATTATATTTGTTAAAATAGATGTATATAAAGTAATGTAGAATGTATTAAGATTGACTTGCCTGTACTAAATGTGAAATAATTGATACGGACGTAAACAGATGTCCGAAAACGGTGTAATATGAAAAATGATTATGTGGATTGCAAAACTAATCATTATGGGGTATTATAATTCAAATAGGAATAGAATACAGTAGTATAGCATGTAGCAAGATTAACTTGCCTAGACGGAACGTGAAACGGATATGTACGGTGTAAGTGCACGGCGGCGCCCCGGCCGTCTGAACGGGGCCAAAATGCGGAAACGATACTTTACTTTAAACTTTAAAACCGGCACCACCGCGCACAAAAATCCCGGATCGGGCCATTAATCTAATCCTAGCTAACTAGGGAAGGGGTAGAGAGATATACTGAGCGATCTGTATCCTTCGGTCTTCTCGTCGTCGTCTCGATCTCCTTGCGGAATCTCCGGTCTTCATCTCCTCGTCGGAAGGGCACCACATTGCCGGGTTCTTTTACGGGCTCCCACCTCTGGACCGAGGCAAATCGGGCATGAAGTTGGCGAGCCGACGTGCCCAAGAATTTCTGCAGAATAGTGTGGAACTCTATTGTCTCAATGGGATTGTAAGAAGTTGCCTTTTTGGTGGAGGAAATGAACTATGGGATTTTGTGATGAACTTGGGGATTTTTGCAAGCATGAAGAGAACCAAAAATCCCCTTCCAAAATTTTGGCAGCCCTCACATAAGGAATGGCCGGCCCCTCTAAGAAACAATGAGAATGAGAGTGATGCAAAAGAATAATGCAAGGGAGAGAGAAAGTGATGATGATCACAAACCAAATCCAACACTCCATCAACCATCATAACTCCAAATGTCAAGCAATCATGGACTAATGAAGTCAAAGGAAGCAAGGACCATCATGAAGCAACCATATACAAAGACCACCCTCCACAATGCTAATTTGAACAATTGCAAATAAGCCCTCCTCCACCAATTTTCAGCCAATGAAAGAAACAAAGGAAAATGGCCGAAACGGAAAGCAAACTTGCAACTTCAAAAAACCGATCCCGTAATAAATTACAGGAAAACCCCGCGACTGTATATACATAGCCGCATTTGTATTCCGACCGAATACAAATGCAATGAGACAAAATCTACACTGTACAATATTAGGATCCGGCTTAAACCAAAGCCCGCTAGTATTATTCGTCCGATCATGATTCGTGCAATATCGCACGTACATGATCGAACCCTGCCATATCTCCATACGGCCTCTACAGCGTTTCGCCCGAAACTTGAGAAAATGGTCTGTGGGGGCCTCTAAAGACCCGTCAACACTTTGGCTGTGGATTTAACCACTAGCAAGTCAGAGGTATTAGCCATACGTAACCTGCTACCAGGTATTGACCAAAAGGGACGTCGATGAGCGAACTCATCCTGACACCCTACTGAGCCTGTTGTTGACAATATCTGTACAGTCCGGTCCGTTCGTCTATGAGCATCGCATGGCGGGCCTAGGGGGTTGGTAAAAGTCAGACCCCCCAAAAGCGGTACAAGTCGTGTCGGAGTGTAGCCCAGAACACCCTGAGATACTACTGGAATACCTACCGATAAATCTCCTGCCTTGGCCAAGGACTTCGTGTAATGGCTCTCCTAGACACAGCGCGACCTCACCCCCAATACCGGGAGAGACGAACCCCTGAAGATCCGCTCACTGCCTCCATGTGGCTCGGGACTGTACCCAACTAAAACTTGTTTGCATGTCTCCTTTGAGCGTGGTAGGGTAGTAATCAAAGTACAGTGGGAACTCACACGAGACAAATGACGATCTCAGGTCGATGAACTAACATGTACACATGTCACCAGGGAACTGCTATCTGACGTCAGGTATAAGACCAACTAGCATGTTCCCGGCGAGTCCTGTCTGGTGTACTCATAACCCAATGAGCACCTGTATACATCTTAGGTGAACCAACTGACACCAGTGGCTTGTGAGACCAGCCACCTCCCCTCGTCGGGGTCTCGACTGTATACACTAGTCTACTCTGGAGTATCGATGTCCTGTCTCAAAACTCCCAAGACTAGGGACCATTTAAGGATGTGCTTATAGACACTAGCTCCCACGTATATGATCGCCCTCATACTGCTAGCAGTCAAGCAAGAATCTTAGGGGCTCTATCAACGTGTAATAGTGACCTGTCAGGTCACCTAAAGCAGTACACGATGATAAAGATAAACCAGATAGCATACTATCATCTTGAGTAAGACTGTCCTACCGGTATAGGTCCTCCCTCGATCATTGCAATTACGTGCCTGTGATCCAATAATTGACTCTGAGGACACTATCTCCAATAATCTCCCACTTGCGCTCAAGGCTAATTATTGCGATGTCGCATACTCACAGCCTGTGAGATACCGAACACCCAACTCCTCTACTAATCAGTCTCACAAAACCCATTTGCGAAACTATTGCGTTCGAGGAATAGCCTCAGTGAGTGGATCCGCTTTGATGTTTCTTTCTATGTCTCTCTTTATCTCAAGTTCGCGGAGAAACGCATCTCCCGAAATGAGCAATACCTGTCTTAGAATGTGTCTGGATGTCTGATGGGACCTAGCTCCTAAATGAACACAAAATCCAAACCTCTTAGACTGTATCGTCAACTGAACTTAATCAGTATCCTCCGTAATGCCTCCCTCAATATCCCCTTGGAGCACCTGTCCAAAATACTGCCTCTCGTTAGAAAGAAAACTATAACTCTGACAACCTCTCTGTCATCCATGTCACCTTAGAAGCCTGGAGTGATAACTGTCTCCTAAAAGAGACTGTTGTTATCATATCCCTAGAACATCCACTTATATTCTAAAACTGCTTCCGTTCGTTTCTCTATGATTGGATCAATATCAATTTATTGCATCCACTGCAAAAACAACATCTGGTGTGGTACTTGACATCTCATGATTGACTCAATTGCCTAAGCAAGTGATCTGCCAATCATGCACATCCCTCTCCCCTTTAGTCTGTAAGACTCCTTCAGAGAGGGTGACTCCATCACCTGCAGGTATACTACCGTGCCAGGAGTCGTCCATTCTAAAAACTCTTAGAATGCTGTCTAAGTACCCTGATTGGGACACTTCCCAAATCTAGATCTAAAACCATAGATCTAGTATCCAGAATGTCTGATATAAGATCCATATCCTATGTGGAGAAATCACTGTGTGACAACCAAAGTATAACCGATCGTAGTATAGGAATTTCACTTCCTACTCTGTGTATGTCATCCAAATACCAGGACATCACACGCTATTACCTTCTTAACAGATCCATCCCCTATTCTGATGAAGTCAAACCTATGACTGTCATGTCAGAAATAGATGATCTATCTCCGCTATATCTGCTCTAGTCTATAAATAGACATAAGCCACTTGTCCACTATGCTTCCGCTGCTCCTACTGACCATGACAACCCTCTGGCAGAGTTATATAGACATACACTTCTAAAGCTAGTTTAGAATGACGCTATACTCATCCTCCTGCCGGGTCTCGCAGCCTGGAACAACAGCAATGGCAAGTCTGGGTAAACAAGAACCTCCCTGTCACCGTCCTTGAGGCTACCGGAGTACCCCTCGGGTGCCTGAGGTTACCCACCGTATCTGCGGAGTGGCCAATGGAATGTCAAGTAAGATTGAATCTTTAGGTTCTTATCAAATTTTAAGCAATCATCTGCGGTTCTAGAATCACTTCCAGTTCTACCATACTCCTACTTCTGTTTTTCTGAAAAAATCCATTTTACTTAAAACTGTGGCGAGTCTAGAACAATATCACTATTGATCTTCCAGATGGTAGAAAATCAACCTTCGTCATAGGCTGGGTCAAACCACAAACAGCCATTATAGAAACGTGCCTTGAGTTATCCAGAGTCTGGTTTTAAGCATAAGCCGGACAACTCCCCGTACCTTAACAATGTCAAGATATGAACTGTTCTATATCCAATACAGAAACAGAGGCACAAATCTAATTGAACCAGATTCAAATCATGCAACTGTCTCCAGTGCATGTCAAATAAATGGAAGGAGGCCAATCAGCATTACTCAACTTAGGAGTGCTTCCAATTATAAGTAACCTGAAAGAGAAACAAGTTTCTCAAAACCATTACTATTAACTGAATACCATACACAAGTATCTACATCTTCGATCACCTTGAAGAATCCCGATACTTGCAACACCTGGTTCTCTACTTTATTCATTTACCTATAACTTCTCAAAACTCAGACCTTGTGTTTCCACGAAACATATGTCTAAGAACTAGAGAAGTCATAAGTAAACCGAATATAGTACGAGGACCAACCCCTCTGTCCTAATGGACACTGGACAACATACAATACTCTGTATAAGTTCCCTGAGTCCAACAACCCAATCCCTGTGTGTCGTATGTTGAAAACTATACTTATGGTTAAGAAGAATTACACCACTGTTTAATGCTTCTTACCTAACCATCCACTGATATAGGTAAATGTCATGGACATAATTTCAAAAAGGTATATCTCACTCTATAAAAATAGACGTACAGATATATCAATTTGAAATTGGTGCATAACAGCGGATATTCAAAACCAAATATTTGTCGTCCGGCAAACAACCCAGGTGACTTCCTCAAATATCACCGATTACAACGAATTCCGATATATTGAGGATGATCACCTAATTCCCAATAACTTACTCCTACTCATCATCTGTAAAACCATACAGATGTGAGAATCATACCTGGTAAATACATACCCTGGAGCAAGTGTCTAATTGGGAAATCAGTTTTCTTTTAACAGTACACAGTGAGACTGAAACATTGAAATGTTTCGTAGGGGTATCCTGGTATTCCTAGTAATGCCTCTCCCATTATCAGATTCACAACTGTAACCGTATATTTCTTTGCCACCTCTCCAAATCCCTATATATGTCTTTAGTGGTTACCTTCTGTACACCCCTTTAGGCCAAATGGTTTTCTTCCTTCCCTACCGTTCGGCACCAGCCTATGGTTTGGAAGAAGACTATCCAACAAGCATAATGGGTGTACTGTCCTAATCCTAGGAGCACTCGCTATGCGAGAGAAGGTGAAGATAAAAGACAACCGAATAAACCTTATTCCTATTTCTCCTGAACCAGAATCCATCCCCGAACTGGAACAAGTTCCTTTCGAGTTCGTATATAACCATACGATGGAGTATCCAATAAACTGTGGATCTTCGTAGTGATACGGAGTGTCCTGGAGAAATACAAAGGTGAAGTGGGAGTGGTAATGAAATACTTAGTTTGGTCGTGAATAGCAGTCGCAATTTACTTTGCCCTCCTTCTAATCCCTTTCTTTCTCTTAACTTAATACCTTCTGCACACCATCGTTATGCTAATTGGTTTTCTTCATTCCCCACCATTCGACACCAGCCTAAGGTTCGGAAGAAGACTATCCAATTTGCGTAATAGGTGTACTATCTCCTAAACCAAGGAGTACTCGCAACCTGAGAGAAGGTAAATGAAAAGACAACTGAATAGTCCTATTCGTTTTCTCCAGAACCAGAAACCATCCTCGAATAAATTCCTTCGAGTTCGTATATAACCATACGATGGTTTTATCCAATGGAAGTGGACGTTCGTAGTAATACGGGGTGTCCTGGAGAAAAGGGTAAAAGTAGGAGTGGCAATGAGGTTTGCAACTCTGAGAATCCAAAAGCTAGTGTTTAAGAAGGTTTGGTCAACTTGGTCACTTCGTCATAGTCTAGGTCGGGTCATGGTCGCTGCCAAAGAGAGAGAGAAAAGAAACACTCAGTGTGCACACTAACCTAGATCAGAATGGTTATCAATTTATCTAATCAGGAAACCTCCCACTGTAACGTCAAATTCTTCCCCAAACCTGAAAGAAGAATTAGTCGGGATCACCCGAGGAGTAAACCAACTCATCAGTGGGAATCGGGATCCAACTATTATCGCATGATAACGTGACGGAATCCGCTCACGTTATCACACTCCAGAAGGTATGCTGTAACGTTTTAAAAATAATTAAATAAATAATTAAATAAATAAAATCGTTTAAGTGAATTTTATGATTTTCGGTAAAGTAAAACGTATTTTTCGTAAAACAAAACCGTAATTATTTTTCACTATAAATTTAAAAATACCTATTTTAATTATGTTATTACTAGTAAATGGTGTTTATTTAATAACTTATAAATTTTTAGTTTAATTAAATATTTTTCCTAAATTAATTATTTTAAATATTAACATAAGCTTTATTTATGCACTAAATTAGTGTAAATTTCAAATTTGAAGGGGTTTAATTTGTAAAAATGAATCATTGCATATTATAATTTAGTGTTTATCATGCAAAATTTAGTTTCAAATTTTAACCATGTTTCTATATTTTTCTTGAGTTGTTTAGAAAAGAAATAAAAGAAAGTGAATAAATTCACGAAAAGACATTAAAAGAGATATCAATTGATGAAGCTTCTACACAACTCTCCTCACTTTTTTTCTCTTTCTTCCTCTCACCCTTGCTATGGCCGGCCATCACCATGGCAACCCGCCCCCCCCATTTCCCACTTTATTTTGTTTCAAAAATCCATCAAAAATTCAATAAAAAATCCAAAAAATCCTAATTATTTCCTACCCTTTATTCTTTGCTCATTTTTACATGGATTTTGGAGATGGAAAGCATGCATTTTAGAGGCTTATTTTCATGTTTGGATTTCTTGTGTGAAGGTATAAATCTTGTTCTTTTGAATTATTGTTATTTAATGTTTCATTCTAGTATAAATTGATTTAATGAATTAATTCTATTTGCAAGTTTTAAAATTCAAGTTAGAGTTTGTAAATTCAAGTTGTTGTTTTATTAATTCATTAGGGTTATAATAACTAGTTTAACACTTTTGGAAAGTGGAAATTCTTGTATGGATGATAGATTGTAAATTGCTTATCCAAAATTGTTAAATTAAACCATATTTGCAAACTAGATTTCTATATATGTATATTTTGGTGAAATAAAATTTCAATTAATGTTTATAACACTAGAGTGTGGTTTTAAAGATGATATTAACTTGTTGGTGGAATGAAAAACTCAATTTAGTTACTAGTTTTATTGATAATTGATATATTGTGATAAAAAATGCTATTTATGCTAACTAGTTTTTGGAAATTCTAAAATAAATGAGATTTAAAATATAAATTATGGTTTCATTATATAATTATCATTATAAATTGTAGTTTAATACATTAATTCATGCAAAATCAAGTTTGTTGTGGAATTGTGGAATTTTGCTTGTAAGATGTTGAAAATTTATAAAAGTTGCAAACTAGGAATTTTGTATTAATACAAATGTGTGTAATAAAAATATAGTAATGGGTTGTATAGTCTAGTTATGCTATTTAATGAGTTTTATGATCATTGGTTTCATTTAATTGTCAAGTTTTGAAGAAAAACGGTAAATTGGCATTTTCGGGTTTTTCGAAATCGGGCGATTTGATGGATTTTAGGGTTTCGATGAATTAAATCGTATTTTATATTATAAGTAATGAGTTTTAAAACAATGATTTATTTTTTGATGTTTATCTCGATCCATCGGAGTTTGTACGCCGATATCGAGCGATAATTGGTTTTTTTGCATGAACGGGACATAGGTTTTAACCTATGCGCGTTCCGTGCGTCGTTTTGACTTTTGTCCGTGATTCAGTTTACGATATTATATATGTTTGCGTATAGGTAACCCTCATGTGGACTGCGGGCGATGAAGAAGAGGTTGGCGACTGTAGGGTTCCTAGGCACACTAATGAGGTCTCACAAGGCATCAACCATGCCAATTTCAAAATTTTACAAGTGCCGAGAAACCCTAATACGGATCGTTAACTAGAATTTTAGGCGAAAAAAGAAACTAGTTAACAACTTAACTACAAGAAAGAGGCTACAACCTCTGTAGATCCGGTTCTCCACCTCCATAGCTCCGTGATGAAGTCCCCTCGCTGTCCATATCGGATCCCGGACTCCAGCGTCGGCTTCATCGGAGAAATGGACGGGCTAGGTCATCGACTTTGATGCCGAAGATGATCTACGTCGAGGCAACACTAGATCAAGCTCCAACTTCACCAAGTCAAGAAACTTGTGAAGAAAACACCCTATACTACTTGGCAAGAGATGGAGGATGAAGAAATAGGAAGTGGGTTCACTTTAGAATTGGATTTCTCACTCTTTTTCACTAGTTGCCATTGATGGAGGCAAGCTTCTTCATCTTTGAAGAAGGAGAAGAAGAAGAAGATAATATGATAAGTTCTTTTTAAAAAAGAAAATAAAAGGAATACTTATCATATAGCAACCATGGTCAAGTGTAGAGAATGAACTAGGGTTAAGTGGAATGGTTAGGGTTAAGCATGAAAACAAAAAGGGTCACTTAGTCAAAACTTCATGACGCTTTAACTAGCAAACAAAGAAAGCCTCCATTCATTTATTTTGCAAAAAAAAATAAATAAACAAAATAAATGAATAAGTAAATCAAAACCCTAACCATTACACAACCATGGTTTAAGCATACACTTAACTCAAGTAAGCATGTATCATCAAACATGATACAAAAGAGTACACAAAAGTATATCACATATACAACTTGTGAACATCAAGTGAGAAAATCCATTTAAAGTGAACCAATACTAGTTAGTGCAAAGTAATATATCAAATATATAATTATGCATTAAATCATTAGATCAACACTTGATTTAACGATCCGGTCATATCGCATATGACCGACTAATATTCAATGTATCGGCTTATCAAATCAATCCTTGATTCGATAACTAGGTTATATCGCATACAACCAATCGATACATTCATCGCGAGAATAGAATACGGTATCACATACACGCATTATTCTCGGTCCCGCACATATCTCATATGCGCTCCTATTTCGTTTCGCTTGAGCCAGGAAACCTCTGTGTAGGACTCTAAAGACTCGTCAATACGCTGGCAGCAGATGATGATCATATCAAACACCCACAAGCCGCAAGCGGTCTGCTAAACATAACGGACACCCGGGTATTGAGCGATCAGAAGATCGACGAGCAAGCCCGCTCATACTCCTGTGAATCCAACCAGTAACACTTACCGTACAGTCCGGTCTGTTCTTCTGATATGTCGCATATCTCGCCTAGGGGTGGTAAACGTCAGACCCCAATAGCTCGATAAGTCGTGTCGATATGAGGTCTATAACAGTTCGAGAAACAACTGGTAACACTTAACAGTAAATCTCAGCAACCCTGGCCAGGGATTTCCGGTTATAGCCAATCGAACACAGCGCAACATCAACTCCCTATACTGGGAGAGACGAATCCCCTCCTATCGCTCATTGCCTCCATGTGATTCGGGACTGTACCTAAAAACCACCGTTTTGCACGCCCTCTTGGACGTGGTAAGGTGGAAATCAAAGCACAGTGGGAATCACACAAGACTCTATGACAATCTCGGGTCAACAGACTACTCTGTACCAGTGTCACCAGAGAACTGCCATCTGACATAAGATATAATACCATCTGGGAGTTCTCGGCGAGTCCGTCCAGTGTACCCAGTCTCCACTGAGCACCCATATATCATCTCTGATGTCAGACACCAATGGATATGGGATCATCCAACGCCCATCTGTATGGGTCGAGAAGGTATACGCTAGTCTACTCTGGTATATCGATGCCCCATCTCGATACACCCACGACTAGGGACCGTGAAGGATGTACTTATGGACTACCATGTCCCCACTAGTATGATCCGCATCATAGTCTAGATAGTCAAGTACTCATCCTAAGGACTTTACCAACATGTAATAGAGAGACATTCAGTGTACACGTTAAGGTAAAGATCAACCAGATAGCATACTATCATGTCGAGCAAGAAAGTCCTCCCTATATATGTCCAAGCATCCACTACAATATACATCCTATGTATAGTAATGGCCTCTAGGGCATACATGTAACTAACAATCTCCCACTTGCACTAGGGCCATCTGATAGCAGTGGTTGTAGTATCTCATACTCAACCATCCCATAAAAGTCTCTCTCTGGGAAAAGGCCTTTGTGAGTGGATCCGCCGTGTTGTCCTCTGAGTCTACTCTCCTAACCTCGATCACTCTGGAGATCAACTATCTCCATGATGAGGTGATACTGCCTTAGAACATGTCTGGATCACTGATGGGACTTACATTCCTTGGCATAAGCCACAACTCCATTGTCACACAATGGGAGGAACTAAGTTCATCTTATGAACAAATATACATCCAGACTGCCTCTTTGGTAGCATCTTAAGTAGCGATGTATCGAGCCTTTATCATCTAGTATGCCACGGTATCTAGCTTGGAACACTTCCAACATACCGTCCCTTTACTGAGGGTAAAGACAATACCTGTGACTGACTTTCAGTCGTCCTTATCACCCTGGAACCCTTCCAGTGATTCTCCCCAGGATCGGTTGATACCATCTCACTACAACTAGTGAGAATCCTAACATCCAATTAGATCTATCTCATAGATCCAAAACCCAGGATTTAGGAGGTATCATTTTGATCCTATATGGAGAATCATTGTGATAAGCGGAGATTGACCGAGCGTAGCATAGGAAACTTCTTTCTTATCAAGAGTATGTCATCCACGTACTCTACGAGGATCGCCACCATACTCCCTACTACCTTTTTGTTTATACAAGGTTCATCTACCATTTTGATGATGTCAAACTCTTTGACTAACACATCAAAACAGATGTTCCAGCTCCGCGATGCCTGCTTTAACCTATAAAGCATCTTGTGCACGTTTCCGCTGCTCCCACTGTTTACGAAGCCCTCTGACTGTGTACTTATAGACACTCTCTTCTAAAACATTATTTAGAAAAGTAGTCATGAAACCCAACTGCCAGATATCATAGTCATAGTATGTAGCCGTGGCAAGTAGGATCTGGATAGACTTAAGCATAGCCACTTGAAAAGGTTTCATCATAATCCACGCCTGGTCGATGACGAAAAGCTTTAACAAGTCTAGCTTTGAAAGTCTCAACCTTTCCATTTACACCAAGTAATCTTCTCAAGATATACTTGCTCCTGATGGGGATTTAACCCTTCAGATATAGCAACCAAAGTCCATACTTTGTTGGTGTATAAGGATTCCATCTCAGATCGCTAAGCATCTAGCCATTCTTACAGAGTCCCACTCCTGATGGCCAGCTCGAAACTAATTGGGTCATCATCTCATGATGCAATCCTCGCTCCCACTGTCAAAGAGAAACCGAAGTATCTCTCAGGTGGGTGAGAAAACCCTACTAGATCGGCGGAGAGGCTGAGGTTCGTTGGTAACTATTGATTCTTTTGGTTTTATCAAATCATCTGCTGTAGTTTGTATAGCCGGAACCTTTCCAGTTCTACATTACAGACCTTGCCTCGAGCTTGTCCGGATTTTGCTTTTCAGACATAGGCTGGACAACCCCAAATCTTAACTAAATTAAGAGATGGGCTCTTCCCTTATCATATCAAATATGAAGTGGTAGGCAACTGATTTGATTCGAACCCTATTCAATAGGTATGCAGCTTCTCAAGTGCATAACTCCCAAAAAAGGAAATAGGTAACTCAGTAGTACTCATCATAGAGCACACCTTATCATATAGGGTGTGATTGCTCCGCCCCGATATACCATCGTGCTATGGTGTATACGGAGGAGTAATGCTGAGAGAGAATCTCATTCTTCTTTAGAAAAGTCCATGAATTTCGTGCTCAAGTATTCTCCTCCTTGATCTCATCAAAGGACATAATACTTATACCCGTATTGGTTCTCTACTTCTAACTTATATTCTGTGAATATCTCAAAAGGTTCTGACTTATGTTTCAACAGGAACATATGTCTGAATAAAAAGAGATCATCAGAGAATTTAATGAAGTATAAAGAACCGGTCTTGGCAAGTGTAGACAGGGGACCTACATACATCAACATGTATCATCCCATGAGTTCACTAACTCTTTCTCTGTTTCCAGTAAACGGAGCTATGGTCATCTTATCTCTGTGACATGACTGGTAAGTTTCACAAGATGTAAATTCAAACTGATTTAAATATGCATCTACATGTAACTTCAGCTAGTCGGGTCGCATTGATATGACCTAGTCTACAATGCCTCAAGAAGGATTCATTCATTTCTGAACTCTTCCTCATGTGTGTGTTCCGTATACTAAAGAACTGTAGTTTGATTTAGAACATCAATGCTTTTAGATAATGTGCCTGAACGATCAACTTTTGATATAGGAAATGTTCATAACATTATCCATCAATA
Source organism: Agapanthus africanus (assembly GCA_030015575.1). Classification (NCBI taxonomy): domain Eukaryota; kingdom Viridiplantae; phylum Streptophyta; class Magnoliopsida; order Asparagales; family Amaryllidaceae; genus Agapanthus; species Agapanthus africanus. The sequence continues at coordinate 550,064,182 of JASDDO010000024.1, read as the reverse complement.
CAAAATTATATCCTTTCTTTACTAGTAAAGAGACTGATATGATTTTGTATATCAGGTTCGGTATCTAATAACATTCGTTCAGAATCAATGTATTTGGAATACAGGGTGACAGTGACCAACAGACTTGGCTGCAACACTTGCCCCGTTTTCTGCCTCATGAAACTTATCACCCGTTCTCAGTTTTTCTACCTTTTTTGCAGCCCTATGTAACAGATTACATATCTGGGATCCTGATCCGGTATCATATACCCAGGATGCGGAGGATACTGAGAAACAGTTCTTTGTAACGAACACACCCAAAGATGATGCATCAGCATGCACACTCTTTGTTTGGGCGGCACGGGAATTCTGGTATTCCCCAATTTCTTGCTCTGTCTTATAATAATTATAAGTTGGAGCGGGACCAACGTTCCCCAGCTCAGTATAACAAGCGGGTTCGGTCAATACATCCATTTTATTATCTTGATTAAGGCGTGATATGGTTGCTACCTGGAGAGAGAGAGAAGAAAACACTCAGCGTGCGCTCTTGCAAGAATAGATTGGTTATGATTTTATCTAATCAGGATGGCTCCCACTGTTTTTATCAAATCTTCCTTCAAACCCTAAAAGGAAAGACTAGCCGGGATTAATTACACACTACAAGTTCGCCAATCTTTCAGCCAGGCCAGTGTCGGTACTTTGAGGGAGGTCCCCCGTGCTTTCGCACGAACCTAATTAATGTAAACCTCGTTTTCCCAGAGGCGTAACCTCGTTAACACCTTTCTAGACACCTACTTGATCGGCTAATTGTAATGTGTAAAACTCTCCCAGGAGTAACAATTACTCGCAGTGGGTATCAGGATCCAACTATCTCATAGAAGGTATGCAATCTCATTGCAAATTTCAACACTTGAAATTCCCGATATTATTTTGCCCCTAGTAGCTATATGACCTTAACATAGTCAACAAATCATAAGTGCTAGTCAAGTTCAACCCGTCATTTCCCGATTGAATTAAACCCACCCACACGACCCTTAACATAGTCAACAAAGTCGCATGACTACCCTAATCCAATCGCATCATATGCTTATGCAGATAAGCACTAATTAGCTACCGCACACTACGCCTTAACATAGTCAACAAACGTAGCACGAATACTAACTAGTACTTATCTGAAATGACGGAGGGCTACGACAGGTTTTTCTGAAAACCTATTGCGTAATGAACTTGATATCGTTGTAGAATCAAATGTTTTTTAAACATGGAGTGCTTTTGAGGCTTTTCTAGTTTTGCTAAAGGAGTCACTCCCGGTGAAGGGATCGTCGGTCCTTTCCTCTTCGAATGAGGTGCGGGATATATCATATATATCACTGTGCAAAGCAGAACACTTAAAAGCAATCAAAAGACAAACCGAGTGTGTAGCATTTGCCAGTTATTTCTAAAGGAGTCACTCCCGGTGAAGGGATCTCGGTCCTTTCCTCATCGAATAAGGTGCAGGATATATCATATATACCGCTGTGCAGAGCAAGAACCGTAGCTACCTTTTTTTTTATTTTTGAAATTCGATTCTACAACATCTTTAGGTTTCTATTATTTCATTAATCTCATTAATGAAGTCCAATCATTTAAATTACCTAAACATCACAGATAAATACGACGTACACTTATGCCATCCCCATTCGCCTCGATGTCCCCTCATGCACCGTTAGGTTAGGTAACTAACGGCAGAGCAGGGCAGGGCTAGCGCGGGTGTAAAACATAAGTAACGTCTATATAATATATCATATATACTATATACAGTATCTATCACAGAACATCACATGATCACATCACAGATATCGCAATAGAAGAATCATATGAAATATTGGATATACTAGGACGTCCGTGTTTTCAATATGAGCCAGTATAAAACACGGATTCCACGGTCGTGATGAATAGCCAAACCCACACCCCTTGACCCCTACGAGAGCGGCAAGCAACCCTACCAATTCTAGGGTTAGGAGACCCGGACTCGACTCCTCGAGTTGGTCTCCCACTGGACCCCAGAACCCGGTTACATGTGCCCTCCTCCTTGGGTCTATCCTAGTGCGGAAAAGTAAATAATATACAAAGTGTGACATCTTCCGCAACCTGGAAGTGCCCCAATAAAAGAATATTACATACAAGTTTTTACATGAATGAAAATGAAAAACACTCATCTCACATAAAAACCCCCGGCTATTCAATCACGACGATCCAATATAACATATTCAGCAACACATAACATCACATGTCATCAACGTAAGTAAATATGAGCATCCCATTTGTCGTTGACATATAGCAACGAAACCGGCGATATCACATATTACACTTACGGTCACAGAAAAGAAAATGTAAAACTACAACAGTTGGAATCCGCAATCTCTTTAGACTTCGCATGCCTAATCAAATGAAATACTTAGACATCGCATGCCTAACAATTATAAACCCCGTATTTTAGTCTCATTATCGAAAACACTTTTCAATATTAAGTCGGGCAATTCAACAAGATTCCCGACATCCTGATCGAATGCTCGTCGCAAACTTTAGTAGGCGGCCGCACCCCCGATGCCGTCGACGAAGTGCACCAAGGCGGAACACCGCTGCCGCGAGCACCCGAACAGATGCTTTCGGCGACGGGGTTCTCCTACAGTCACTTGGTCGGGGCTATGGGGTGAGGCTGTCTATTAAACTTACCCGGCGAGTATCCGCGTACGCTACGTGATTGCGACGGACTTTTGATCACATCAAAATTCCGTGGCAACCGATCAAGTGAGACTAAAGTGCTATGTTTATAACATTCATTCAGTTATCTCATAACTTATTGTGAATTCCAATTATTGTATCACATTCCGAATAAGATAGAAAATGTTAAACTTTCCGATCGAACAGTCGAACACCCAAGTTTTCCCGAAACCGCTCAACACATGAAATAAGTTCAAAGACATTCACTTCATGCCTCAGTACCAACGGTCCAGCCGTAGAAGGGTCAAGCCAACGCCTCACATGTGGCACGCCGTACTGCCCCAAACCCTAAGGTTCAAAGGGCAGTTCAAGACGGTCACATAATCGAGTTAAGGTTTGTTGTCTTCTAGAGGGACCATCGCGTTACTTGCACTACTTAGAACGTCCTTAAACCACAGAAAAATCCAACACTTGGAAATTTTCCGGCAGGGGAAAAAGTGGGTATTTATATCCGGTCGAACTTTTTAACATATTCTAAAATATCCGGAAAGCCACATAGACAAAGTCTGATAATCCGATCGAATCTACGAACTCCCAAAACACCCCAGAAAACTCAACTCTTGAGTGATATTTAAAAATTTCCAGAGAACTCAGCACTAAATAAAGGAAGTTACTGTGCAAAAATTGAAGCCTGATCCCATAATTTGGCCGCGGAACCGCCGCAGAAGCCAGGCTTCTACCGCGGTTCCGCCGCGCGTTTGGCATATCACTAGGTCATTTTTGCATCGTAATTTTTAGAATTTCCTGCTGAATTTTTTAAGAATTTTTAATCTGGAAAAAACCCAGTTTTGTAAACATGTCCAGAGAGGGTGAAATTTTAGGGTTTCGGGTTCGTTCGGGTTTCAAACTTCGTCTACGCATCGCCTAAGTCTCTAGTTAGGCTCTGATACAACTGTAGGGTTCCTAGGCACACTAATGAGGTCTCACAAGGCATCAACCATGCCAATTTCAAATTTTACAAGTGCCGAGAAACCCTAATACGGATCGTTAACTAGAATTTTAGGCGAAAAAAGAAACTAGTTAACAACTTAACTACAAGAAAGAAGCTACAACCTTTGTAGATCCGGTTCTCCACCTCCATAGCTCCATGATGAAGTCCCCTCGCTGTCCATATCGGATCCCGGACTCTAGCGTCGGCTTCATCGGAGAAATGGGCGGGCTAGGTCGTCGACTTCGATGCCGAAGATGATCTACGTCGAGGCAACACTAGATCAAGCTCCAACTTCACCAAGTCAAGAAACTTGTGAAGAAAACACCCTATACTACTTGGCAAGAGGTAGAGGATGAAGAAATAGGAAGTGGGTTCACTTTAGAATTGGATTTCTCACTCTTTTTTACTAGTTGCCATTGATGGAGGCAAGCTTCTTCATCTTTGAAAAAGGAGAAGAAGAAGAAGATAATATGATAAGTTCTTTTTAAAAAAGAAAATAAAAGGAATACTTATCATATAGCAACCATGGTCAAGTGTAGAGAATGAACTAGGGTTAAGTGGAATGGTTAGGGTTAAGCATGAAAACAAAAAGGGTCACTTAGTCAAAGCTTCATGAAGCTTCAACTAGCAAACAAAGAAAGCCTCCATTCATTTATTTTGCAAAAAAAAATAAATAAACAAAATAAATGAATAAGTAAATCAAAACCCTAACCATTACACAACCATGGTTTAAGCATACACTTAACTCAAGTAAGCATGTATCATCAAACATGATACAAAAGAGTGCACAAAAGTATATCACATATACAACTTGTGAACATCAAGTGAGAAAATCCATTTAAAGTGAACCAATACTAGTTAATGCAAAGTAATATATCAAATATATAATTATGCATTAAATCATTAAATCAACACTTGATTTAACGATCTGGTCATATCGCATATGACCGACTAATATTCAGTGTATCGGCTTATCAAATCAATCCTTGATTCGATAACTAGGTTATATCGCATACAACCAATCGATACATTCATCGCGAGAATAGAATACGGTATCACATACACGCATTATTCTCGGTCCCGCACATATCTCATATGCGCTCCTATTTCGTTTCGCTTGAGCCAGGAAACCTCTGTGTAGGACTCTAAAGACTCGTCAATACGCTGGCAGCAGATGATGATCATATCAAACACCCACAAGCCGCAAGCGGTCTGCTAAACGTAACGGCCACCCGGGTATTGAGCGATCAGAAGATCGATGAGCAAGCCCGCTCATACTCCTGTGAATCAAACCAGTAACACTTACCGTACAGTCCGGTCTGTTCGTCTGATATGTCGCATTTCTCGCCTAGCGGTGGTAAACATCAGACCCCAATAGCTCGATAAGTCGTGTCGATATAAGGTCTATAACAGTTCGAGAAACAACTGGTAACACTTACCAGTAAATCTCAGCAACCCTGGCCAGGGATTTCCGGTTATAGCCAATCGAACACAGCGCAATATCAACTCCCTACTGGGTTTTGGTGTTTCAGGTGTTGTTTATTTTTGCTAATTTTTCATGTGATATAATCTGACACTCTAAGCAATTCGGAGTGTTTCGTATTTGTAATTTTAACAATGTTTCGGGTTATTCACATATTGTCTAGCCGAAGTTAAAAAGTTCAAACGATTATCAAAAACCCATTTTTCCCAGTTTAATGTATTCGGAAAAACATGCAAGTAATTCTATGAACCCTCTAGAAGAATGAAACCCTAACTCGACTTTTTGGATTGCAGAACCGCGGTCATACCTTAGGGTTTGCCGCAGTTCCGTGGCAAAATGAGTAAGGATTGGGTCTGCCCTTCTACGGCTGGTGCATAGGTATTGTGGCATATTCTGGGTATTATTGAACTGTGCTCAAGTATTGAGCTGTCGGGAAAATTGTGGGACTTTGATGAATCGATCGAAAAGTTTAACGTCGTCCGGGTATTATGTGGTGGGATACAATATTTGGAATCCACAAATGTAGTTATGAGATAACTAGTTTGAATTTTATAAATCTAGCAGTTTAGTCTCATTTGATCGGTTGCCACGTGATTTTGATGCGATCAAAAGTCCATCGCAATCACGTAGTGTACGTGGATACTCGCCGGGTAGCCTTATTAGATAGCCACGACCCAAAGCCATGACCAAGTGACTGTAGGAGAACCCCGTCGCCAAAAGCATCTGTTCGGGTGCCCGCGGCCGCGGTGTTCCGCCTTAGTGCACTTCTTCGACGGTATCGGGGTGTGCGGCCGTCTACTAAAGTTTCCGACGAGCATTCAATCAGGATGTCGGGAATCTTGTTGAATTGCCCGACTTGTTATTGAAAAGTGTTTTTGGTATCGAGACTAAAATGCGGGGTTTATAATCGTTAGGCATGAGATGTCTAAGGAATTCATTCGGTTAGGCATGAAATCCAAAGTATGTGATACGTTGAGTTTATGATGTCTAAGGTGGTTGCGGATTCCAACTGTTGTAGTTTTTCACTTTCTTTTCTACGACAGTAAGTGTAATATGTGGTGTATCGTCGGTTTCGTTGCTATACGTTAACGACAATTGGGATATGCATATTTACTTAGTTGATGACATGTGATGTTATGTGTTTCTGTGATATGTTATATTGGATCGTCGTGTTTGAATAGCCAGGGGTTTTATGTGAGATGAGAGTTTTTCATTTTCATTCGTGTAAAATTCATTGTATGTAATATTCTTTTATTAGGGCACTTCCGGGTTGAGGATGATGTCACCATTGTATATTATTTACTTTTCCGCATTAGGATAGAACCAAGGCGGGGAGCACAAGTAACCGGGTTCTTGGGTCCAGTGGGAGACCATCTCGAGGAGTCGAGACTGGGACTCTTAACTCTAGAATTGGTAGGGTTGCTTGCCGCTCTCGTAGGGGTCTAGAGATGTGGGTTTGGCTATTCATCATGACCGTGGAATCCGTGTTTTATACAGGCTTAATTTAAAACCCGGAAATCCTAGTATATCCAATATTTCATATGTTGTGTTCTGCTGCGATATTCTGTGATGTGATCACTGTATGTGTTGAGATAGATACTGGATATAGTATATGTGATATATTATATAGATGTTGCTTATGTTTTACACCCGCGCTAGCCCTGCCTCGCTCTGCCGTTAGTTACCTAACCTAACGGTGCACGAGGGGACATCGAGGCGAATGCGGATGGCATAAGCGTACGTTGTATTTATCTGTGGTGTTTAGGTAACTTAAAATGATTGGACTTCATTAATAAGATTAATGAAAGAAAATAAACCTAAAGATGTTGTGGAATCGAATTTTCAAAAAAAGGTAGCTCTAGTTGTTGTTTTGCATAGCGGTATTCCTTGAAGAATATCCAGCACCTTAATCGATAAGGAAAGAGCCGAGATCCCTTCACTGGGAGTGACCTCTTTAGCAATAACTGGCACATACTACAACCCTCAGTTTTGTCTATTGATTGCTTCTATAGTTTTTGCTTTGCATAGTGGTATTTGTGAAATATCATGCACCTTATTCGATAAGGAAAGAGCCGAGATCCCTTCACCGGGAGTGACCTCTTTAGCGAAACTACTAAAAGCCTAAAAAAACTCCATTTAAAATCACTCGATTCTACGACGATATCAAGTTCATTACGCAAAAGGTTTTCTTAAAAACCCGTCGTAGCCCTCCGTCATTTCAGATAAGTAATAGTTAGTATTCGTGCTGCGTTTGTTGACCTCTGTCAAGGCGTAGTGTGCGGTAGCTGATTACTGCTTATCTGCAAAGCATTGATGTGATTGAGTTAGGGTTGACCTCTGTCAAGGGTCATCCGGGTGGGTTTAATTCAATCAGGAAATGACGGGTTGAACTTGAACAGCAGCCTATAGTTTGTTGACCTCTGTCAAGGTCATAGGACGCTTGGGGCAAAATATTATCGGGAATTTCAAGTGTTGAAATTTGCAATGAGATTGCATACCGTCTATGAGATAGTTGGACTCCAATACCCACTGCGAGTAAGAGTTACTCCTGCGAGAGTTTTACATATTACAATTAGCCGATCAAGTAGGTGTCTAGAAAGATGTCAACGGGGTTACCCCCTAGGAAAACGAGATTTATTTTAATTAGGTCCGTGCGAAATCACAGGGAACCACCCTTAAAGTACCGGCACTGGCCAGGCCGAAAGATTGGCGAACTTGTAAGGTGTAATTAATCCCGGCTAGTCTTACCTTTTAGGGTTTGAAAGTAGATTTGATTAAAACAGTGGGAGCTATCCTGATTAGATAAAATAATAACCAATCTAATCTTGCAAGAGCATACGCTGAGTGTTTTCTTTTCTCTCTCTCCAGGTAGCGACCATGTCATGCCTTAATCAAGATAATAATACGGATGTATTGACCGAACCCGCTTGTTATACTGAGCTGGGGAATGTTGGTCCCGCTCCAACTTATAATTGTTATAATACTGAGCAAGAAATAGGGGATCACCAGGATTCCCGTGCCTCCAAAACGAAGAAAGTGTATGTTGATACATCTTCAAGTGTGTTTATTACCAAGAACTGTTTCTCAGTATCCTCTACGTCCTGGGTATGTGATACCGAATCAGGATCCTACATATATAATATGTTACATAGGCTACAGATAGGTAGAGAACTGAGAACAGGTGATAAGTTTTAAGAGTTGGAAATGGTGCAATTGTTGCAGCCAAGGTGTTGGCAGTTATCACCCTGTATTACCAAATACATTGATTCTGAACGAATGTTATTAGATACTGAACCTGATATACAATATCATATCAGTCTCTTTATTAAGTAAAGAAGGATATAATTTTGTATTGTTGGAAAATGTTTTGAACATTTCCTATATCAAGAGTTGATCGGTTCAGGCACGTTATCTAAAACCATATACGTTCTAAATCAAACCACGGTTCTTAACATATAGAACACACACAAGAGGAAGAGTTCATAAATGAACGTATCCTTCTTACGGCATTGTAGACTAGGTCATTTCAATGCGACCCGACTTGCTAAGTTACATTAAGATGCATATTTAAATCAGTTTGAATTTACATCTTGTGAAACTTGCCAGTCATTTCACAAAGATAAGATGACGATAGCTCCGTTTATTGGAAACAGAGAAAGAGTTAATGAACTCTTGGGATTGATACATGCTGATGTATGAAAGTCCCCTGTCTACACATGCCAGGATCGGTTCTTTGTACTTCATTACATTCACTGATGATCTCTCAAGATTAGCACATGTGTTCCTGTTGAAACACAAGTCTGAACCATTTGAGAAATTCAAAGAATATAAGTTAGAAGTAGAGAACCATAACGGGTATAAGTATTATGTCCTTTGAAGTGATCAGGGAGAAGAATATTTGAGCACGAAGATACTGGACTATTCTAAAGGAGAATGAGATTCTCACTCTGCATTACTCCTCCGTATACACTACAGCACGTCGGTGTATCGGGGCGGAGCAATCATACCCTATGTAATATGGCGTGCTCTATGATGAGTACTACTGAGTTGCCTATTTCCTTTCTGGGGGTTATGCACTTGAGAAGCTGCATACCTATTGAATTGGGTTCCAACCAAGTCAGGTGCCTACCACTCCATATGTGATATGGTATGGGAAGAGCCTATCTCTTAAGGATGTTAAGATTTGGGGTTGTCCGGCCTATGTCAAAAGCAAAATCCGGACAAACTTGAAGCAAGGTCAGTTCTGTGGAAGTTTGTTGGATATCCCAAGCATTCGCAAGGGAATATTTTCTACCGCACTGAGGAACAAAAAGAGTTTTATTTCTCAGCATGCCACCTTTTGGAATGGGAATTTCTTATGAAGAAATTAGTGGTCATGAGGTAGAACTGGAAGGAGTTTCAGCTATACAAACCACAGCTGATGATTTGGTAGAACCGTAGGATTCAATAGTTCCCGATGAACCTCAGCCTCTCCGCCGATCTGGTAGGGTTTCTCACCCACCTGAGAGATACTTCGGTTTTCACTATGACAGCGGGAGCGAGGATTGCATCATGAGATGATGACCCAACTATTTTCGAGTAGGCCATCAAGTGTAGGGACTCTGTAAGAATGGCTGGGTGCTAAGTGATCTGAGATGGAATCCATTTATACCAACAAAGTATGGACTTTGGTTGCTTTATCTGAAGGGTTAAATCCCCATCAGGAGCAAGTATATCTTGAGAAGATTACCTGGTGTGGATGGAAATGTTGAGACTTTCAGAGCTAGGCTTGTTGCAAAAGGTTCTCGTCATCGACCAAGTGTGGATTATGATGAAACCTTTTCTCCAAGTGGCTATGCTTAAGTCCATCCAGATCCTACTTGCCATTGCTACATACCATGACTACGATATCTGTCAGTTGGGTGTCATGACTGATATTTCTAAATAGTGATTTAGAAGAGAGCGTCTATAAGTACACAGCCAGAGGGCTTCATAGATAATAGGAGCAGCGGAAATGTGTGCAAGTTGCTTTATGAGTTAAAGCAGACATCGCGGAGTTGGAACATCTGTTTTGATGTGGTAGTCAAAGAGTTTGACTTCATCAAAATGGTAGATGAACCTTGTATATACAAAAAGGTAGTAGAGAGTAAGGTGGTCTTCCTTGTATTGTACATGGATGACGTACTCTTGATAGGGAAGGAGTTTCCTATGTTACGCTCGGTCAATCTCCTCTTATCACATTGATTCTCCATAAAAGATCAAGGTGATACCACCTAAATCCTGAGTTTTGGATCTAAGTGGATGTTAGGATTCTCACTAGGTGTAGTGTGATGGTATCAATCAATCCTGGGGAGAGTCACTGGATAGCTTCCAGGGTGGTAAAGTCGACTGAATGTCAGTCACAGGCATTGTTTTTGTTAGTGTATATGCCCTAGGAGCCATTATTGTATCATACTAGTTTGTATATTACTTAATGGAAGCTTGGGATATTCACAGTTATATTAACAGTCTCGCTCAACATAGTAGTATGCTACTTGGTTTATATCTTACTTGATATGTGTATATGTTAGCATATCGCGAATACATATTGATAGAGACCTTAGGATCTTGCTTGACTACTAGCGTTGTGATGACAGTCACACTACTGGGGGCTGGGTAGTCTACAAGCACATCCTTTTTTAGGTCCCTAGTCGTAGGATTATCGAGACAGGGCATCGATACTCCGGAGTAAACTAGTGTGTACGCTTCTCATCCCAGTTGGGGAGATGGTCTGTCTAACAGCCATTAGTATGTTGTACCGGAGATAGTATACAGGTGCTCGTTGGGTTACGGGTACACCGGACAGGACTCGCAGGGAACTGTTGGTTGGTATTATACCCATCGTCAGTTAACAATTCGCAGGTGACATGAGTACAGCATAGTCCGCAGACTTGACACTGATTCTTCGTCTCGAGTGTGTTCCCACTGTTCTTAAATTGCTACCCTACCACGGCTCAAAGGAGTCGTGCAAACAGGTGGCAGTTGGGTGCAGTCTCGAAGCACTTGGAGGCAGTGGCGGTAAGATAAGATTAATCTCTCCCGCTATTGGGAGTTGATATCACGCTGTGTTTGGAGAGCCATTACGCAAAGTCCCTGGCCAGGGCAAACGAGATTTACTGGTAGGATTTCCAGTAGCTTCTCAAGGTGTAATGGGCTTCACTCCGACACGACTTATACCGCCTTTTAGGGGATTGACGCTTGCCGCCCCTAGGCCCGATATGCGATAGTCATAGACGAACAGACCAGACTGTACGGAGATTGTCACATCAGGCTCAGTAGGAGTTCGGATGGGTTTCCTCATCGGCCTTCTTATCGACATCTACCTGGGGACCGTTACGTACAGCTAGTACTGCTTGCGGCCTGTGGTTAAACCCACTGCTAGTGTAGTGTCGAGTCTTTAGAGTCCCACACAGAGAGTTTCTCTGCTTCAGGCGAAACGATATAGAGGTCGTATGGTTTTACGACAGGGTTTGGACACATACGTGCATTTATGCACGTACGATGTTCGGACAGTTTTTACTAGCGGGCTTTAGTTTAAGCCAGATTCTAGTATTGGATTATTGGATTTATACAGTCTCAGTTTTTTCGTGTTTTACGGATGGGAGGGGCATTCTCGTAATTACTCGAGAAGCTTCTAGAAGAAAGGTGACTCATTATGTTCTAATTCATTTATGAATTAAGCTTAATGAGGTGGAGGAGATGAGTGTGATTTGCATTAATTACATCACGAGTCATGAGGTGATTCACCTCAAAGTAATTAATGAAGCATGGTTGAAATTTTGAGATATTATTTCTAGATATTTTGATGCTTCATTATTTATCCAAATGACTTAAGATATTTATTCATTCACACTTACACATTCTCTCTCCTCAAGCTCTCTCTCTCTTTTCAGCCCTAACTCTAATCCTCTCATGTGTTGAGATCCCAAGGGTTAGCAAGACTAATTGATCCCTAATCCTCTTCTATATCCTCTAGGTTACTTTGATTATCACTCATAGCCACCTAGTTACCTCAAGTGAGAGGTTAAAGCTTGGAGAAGGAGCTCTCGGGTGGATCTTCTATCACATTGAGGAGGCCGACGAGGAAGTGAACTATAAGAACAAGAAGGACTTGAATCTTTAGGTATAATCATCTATCATAATAGCTAATCACTTCTAGATAGTTGTTAGTTAGGGTTTAGCAAAGATCCGTAAAGTTAGTCGATGTTAACTCAAACAAAATGATTGTTTTACCAATTCCGCCTCCCCTACTGCATATACATGCCCGCATTTGTATTCCCCGCATTAACTCAAACAAAACAGGAAAACCCCACTACTGCATATACATGCCCGCATTTGTATTCCCACTGAACACAAATGCAAAGAGACAAAACTACACTATCTAATACTAGGATCCGGCTTAAGCCAAAGCCGGCTAGTAAAAACCGTCCGATCATGATCCGTGCAATACCGCACGTATCTGATCGAACCCTGCCATATCTCCATACGGCCTCTACAGCGTTTCGCTCAAAACCTGAGTAACTGAATGTGTGGTGGACTCTAAAGACCCATCAATACTATGGTTGTGGATTTAACCACTAGCACAACAGAGGTATCAGCCAATACGTAACGGGCTACCAGGTACTGACTAAAAGGGACGTCGATGAGCGAACTCATCCTGACACCCTACTGAGCCTGTCAGTGACAATATCCGTAAAGTCCGGTCCGTTCGTCTATGATCATCGCATGGCGGGCCTAGGGGGTTGGTAAAAGTCAGACCCCCAATAGCGGTACAAGTCGTGTCGGAGTGTAGCCCAGAACACCCTGAGATACTACTGGAATACCTACCAGCAAATCTCCTGCCTTGGCCAAGGACTTTTCATGTTCCGGCTCTCCTAGACACAGCGCGACCTCACCCCCAATACCGGGAGAGACGAACCCCTGCAGTTCCGCTCACTGCCTCCATGTGGCTCGGGGCTGTACCCAACTAAAACCTGTTTGCATGACTTTTTGAGCCGTGGTAGGGTAGTAATCAAAGCACAGTGGGAACTCACACGAGACAAATGACGATCTCAGGTCGATGAACTAACCTGTACACATGTCACCAGGGAACTGCTATCTGACGTCTGGTATAATCCCAACTAGCAGGTTCCCGGCGAGTCCTGTCCGGTGTATTCATAGCCCAATGAGCACCTGTATATATCTTACGTGAACCAACTGACACCAGTGGCTTGTGAGACCGGCCACCGCCCCTCGTCGGGGTCTCGACTGTATACACCAGTCTACTCTGGAGAATCGATGCCCTGTCTCGAAACTCCCACGACTAGGGACCTTTTAAGGATGTGCTTATAGACTCCAGCTCTCACGTATATGATCGCCCTCATACTGCTGGTAGTCAAGCAAGAATCCTAGGGGCTCTATCAACGTGTAATAGCGACTCGTAAAGTCACCTAAAGCAGTACACGATGATAAAGATAAACCAGATAGCATACTATCATCTCGAGTAAGACTGTCCTACTGGGATAGGTCCTCCCCTCAATCATTGCAATCACGTGCCTGTGATCCAATAATTGACTCTGAGGGCACTATCTCCAACAATCTCCCACTTGCACTCAAGGCTAATTATTGCGATGTCGCATACTCACAGCCCGTGTGATACCGAACACCCAACTCCTCTACTAGTCAGTCTCACAAAGCTCGTTTGCGAAACTATTGCGTTCGAGGAATAGCCTCAGTGAGTGGATCCGCTCTGGTGTTTCTTTCTATGTCTCTCTATATCTCAAGTTCGCGGAGAAAGCCATCTCCCGAAATGAGCAATACCTGTCTTAGAATGTCTGGATGTCTGATGGGACCTAGCTCATAAATGAACTCCAAATCCAAACTTCTTAGACTGTATCGTCAACTGAACTTAATCAGTATCCTGCGCCATACCTTCCCTCAGTATCCAGCCTGGACCACCTGTCCAAAATACTGCCCCTCGTCAGAGGGAAAACTATAATTCTGACAGCCCTTCTGCCATCCAGGTCACCTTGGAAGCCTGGAATGATAACTGTCTCCTGAATGAGGCTGTCGTTATCATATCCCTAGAACATCAACTTATGTTCTAAAACTGCTTCCGACTGATTCTCCAGGATTGGATGAATATCAACTTATTGCACCTACTACAAGAACACCATCTGGTGTGGTACTTGACATCTCATGATTGACTCAATTGCCTAAGCAAGTGATCTGCCAATCACGCGCATCCCTCTCCCCTTTAGTCTGTAAGACACCTTTAGAGAGGGGTGACTCCATTACCTGCAGGTACACCACCATGCCAGGAGTCGTCCATTCTAAATACTCATAGAATGCTGTCAAAGTACCCAGATTGGGAAACCACCCAAATCTAGATCTAAAACCATAGATCCAGTGACCAGAATGTCTGATATAATATCCAATTCCTATGTGGAGAAACTACTGTGTGACGACCAAAGTATAACCGATCGTAGTATAGGAATATTACTTCCTACCATGTGTATGTCATCAAATACCAGGACATCACACCCTACTACCTTCTTAACAGATCCATCCCCTATTCTGATGAAGTCAAACCTATGGCTGTCACATCAGAAATAGATGATCTATCTCCGCTATATCTGCTCTAGTCTATAAATAAACATAAGCCTGATGTCCACCAATGCTTCCGCTGCTCCCACTGACTACGACAACCCTCTGGCAGAGTCATATACACGTACATTTCTAAAGCTAGTTTAGAACGACGCTATACTCATCCTTCTGCCGGGTCTCACAGTCTGGAACAACAACAATGGCAAGTCTGGGTAAATAAGAACCTCCCTGCCACCGTCCTTGAGCATACCGAAGTACCTCTCGAGTGCCTGAGGTTACCCACCGTATCTGCGGAGTGGCTAGCGGAATGTCAAACCAGATTGAATCTTTAGGTTCTTATCAAATCTTCGGTAATCGTTTGTGGTTCTGGAATCACTTCCAGTTCTACCATACTCCCACTACTGTTTTCTGAAAAAGTCCATTTTTATTAAAACTGTGGCGAGTCAAGAACAATATCACTATTGATCTTCCAGATAGTAGAAAGTCAACCCTCGTCATATCCCGGGTCAACCCACAAACAGCCATTACAGAAACGTGCATTGAGTTATCCGGATTCTGGTTTTAAGCATAAGCCGGACAACTCCCCGTACCTTAACAATGTCAAGATATGAACTGTTCTATATCCAAGAAACAGAGGCATTGATTTAATTGAACCAGATTCAAATCATGCAGCTGTCACCAGTGCATGTCTACTAAATGGAAGAAGGCCGATCAGCGTTACTCAACTTAGGAGTGCTTCCAATTATGAGTAACCTGAAAGAGAAGCAAGTTCTCTTAAACATTACTATCATCTGAATGCCATACACAAGTATCTACATCTTCGATCATCTTGAAGAATCCCGATACTTGCAATACCTGGTTCTCTACTTTAATCTTATACCTATAACTCCTCAAAACTTAGACCTTGAATTTCTACGAAACACATGTCTAAGAACTAGAGAAGTCATAAGTAAACAGAATATAGTACGAGGACCAGCCCCTCTGTCCTAATGGACACTGGACAATATACAATACTCTCTATAAGTCCCCGAGTCTAGTGACTTATTCACTGTGTGTCGTAGGTTGAAAACTGTACTTATGGTTAAGAAGAATTACACCGCTGTTCAATACTCCTTACCTAACCATCCACTGATATAGGTAAATGTCATAGACATAATTTCAAAAAGGTATATCTCACTCTATAAAAATAGACGTACAGATATATCAATTTGAAATTGGTGCATAACAACGGATATTCAAAACCAAATATTCGCCGTCCGGCAAATAACCCAGGTGACTTCCTCAAATATCACCAATTAAAACGAATCCCAATATAATGAGGATGATCACCCAATTCCCAATAACTTACTCCCACTCATCATCTGTAAAACCATACAGATGAGAGAATCAAACCTGGTAAATACATACCCTGGAGCAAGTGTCTAATTGGGAAATCAGTTTTCTTTTAACAGTACACAGTGAAACTGAAACATGTGAATGTTTCGATGGGGTATCCTGGTATTCCTAGTAATGCCTCTTCCATTATCCAGATTCACGACTGTAACCGTATAATTCTTTGCCACCTCTCCAAATCCCTTTATATGTCTTTAGTCATTACCTTCTGTACACCCCTTTAGGCCAAATGGTTTTCTTCCTTCCCTACCGTTCGGCACCAGCCTATGGTTTGGAAGAAGACTATCCAATAAGCATAATGGGTGTACTGTCCTAATCCTAGGAGCACTCGCAATACAAGAGAAAGTGAAGATAAAAGACAACCGAATGAACTTAATTCCTATTTCTCCTGAACCAGGATCCATCCCCGAACTGGAACAAGTTCCTTTCGAGTTCGTATATAAACATACGATGGATTATCCAATAAACTTGGGAACTTCGTAGTGATACGGAGTGTCCTGGAGAAATACAAAGGTGATTTAGGATTGGCGAAGAAATATTTGGTTTGGTCGTGAATAGCAGTCGCAATTTACTTTGCCCTCTTACTAATCCCTTTCTTTGTCTTTACTTAATACCTTCTGTACACCGTTTAGGCTAATTGGTTTTCTTCATTCCCTACCGGTCGGCACCTGCCTATGGTTTGGAAGAAGACTATCCAATTTGCGTAATAGGTGTACTATCTCCTAAACCAAGGAGTACTCGCAACCTGAGAGAAGGTAAAAGGAAAAGACAACTGAATAGTCCTATTCGTTTTCTCCAGAACCAGAAACCATCCTCGAATTCCTTCGAGTTCGTATATAACCATACGATGGTTTTGTCCAATGGAAGTGGACGTTCGTAGTAATACGGGGTGTCCCGGAGAAAAGGGTAAAAGTAGGAGTGGGCAATGAGGTTTGCAACTCTGACAATCCAAAAGCCAGTGTTAAGAAGGTTCGGTCAACTTTGTCACTGAGTCATAGTCTAGGGTCGGGTCAATGGTCGCTGCCAAAGAGAGAGAGAAAAGAAACACTCAGCATGCACTCTAACCTAGATCAGAATGGTTAACACTTTATCTAATCTGGAAACCTCCCACTGTACCGTCAAATTCTTCCCCAAACCTGAAAGAAGAATTAGCCGGGATCACCCGAGGAGTAAACCAACTCATCAGTGGGAATCGGGATCCAACTATCATCGCATGATAAAGTGACGGAATCCGCTCACCTTATCACACTCCAGAAGGTATGCGCATATCTGGCAAGTTTCAGTTCTTTTGAAACTCCCGATGTGGATTTTTGCCCCATGCACTTATGACCTTGACTATGGCCAACAAATCATAAGTCACATGTCAAGTTCTACCCGTCATTCTCCAGGTTGATTTGAACCCACCCGTACAAGCCCTTGACTAGGGCCAACAAGGCTATACGACTGTCCCAAACCAACGCATCTATCTATGCTGCATATGAATAACCAACAGCTACCAAACACTGTGCCTTGACTATGGCCAACAAACACAGCTTGAATACTATTGACTATCCATATGAAACGACGGAGGGCTACGAACGGTTTCTGGCGAAAACCTTTAACGTAATGAACTTGATATCGTTGAAGGAACTGATAGCTTTATAAAAATATAGTGACGAAAACCTTTGCTAAAGAGGTCACTCCCGGTGAAGGGATCTCGGCTCTTTCCCCGTAGAATGAGGTGCAAGATATTCCAACTGAATACCACGATGCAAAGCAAAAGTAATCGGCTATAGTGAAGTTATTGCCCTGACGCAAACTTTTGTCCAAGGGGTCACTCCCGGTGAAGGGATCTCGGCCCTTGCCTCGTCGACTGAGGAGCAGGATATTCCAACTGAATACCACGATGCAAAACAAAAGAGAACGCCCTTGCAATAACAGCTTTTTGAAAAATGTTCCAACAACATCAAATAGGTTTGTTTATCTTGCATTGATCCGAATCAACGCAGTCCCATCAATTGATCACACCACAAAGAACGAAAATATACCAACGTACGTATATGCCATCCGCATTCGCCACAGGGTCCCGTCATCACCCGTTAGGTTAGCTAACTAACGACAGAGCGAGGACTGGACTAACACGGATGCAAAACATATACAACATCTACTAGTATATATATAATATATAATTTTCGCTCAAGGCGTGATAAAATGCAACAGCACAGAAAAGTACAACATCACAGAACAATACAGATATCTGGGATCCCCGGGTTTCACAGAGCCGCTGAAACCCGACGTTCCCCTGGTCGTGTGGATAGCCTGTGCAATGAAAACCTAGACCCCTACGGGCGCGGAAAGTTACCCGCCAAAACCTGAAGCGAGGCAGACCCTTTCAGCAACGTGAATGGACCACCCAGCACTTCACGGAATCCGGTAACTTGGGCACTCCTCCTGGGTCAACCTGTACCCCCTACGAGTGCGGCGAATAGCCCGCCAATTCTAGAGTAAAGCCCCCTCCGTCTCAATGCTATGAGATGCGGGCCCGTTTCCCTCTACAACCCGGCTATCCGTGCACTCCTCCGCCGGGTAATCCTAGTACAGAAAGTAAAATATACATACAACGGGTACATCGACCGCAACCTGGCCATGCCCTAAAATAATAATACAAACAAGCAGTGACGGCAGTCCACATGTCGGACGCTCGCCCCGCAATATCAAATGTACATATAAAACAGAACTGTACTAGTATTGCATCCAGGCTATCCCCCACAACCAATCCGCAACATCACAGCAAAAACACAGAACATCAACGTGAATGTCACGTTCGCAAATCCGTCTAAAAGGTCTATAGCAGATAGACTGGATTTACCGATCAAGTGACATTCACGGTCGCAGATATAATATAAATACTGTGAACTAGCATGTTTAAAATATCCGATCGAACAAATATATCGAAGTGGGCCCCGAGCAGTACTGTAGCATTACAGAAAATCTGGGCCCAAAAAGAATATCCCAAAACCCCTATTTCCTATTCAAAAGCCCACTGGAAAAATTTGGTTCAACGATTCCACTTACCCACCGCGGAACCGCGGCCAAACCAGGGGTTTGGCCGCGTTTCCACGGTCATAGTAAGGAATCAGTGAATCGTATTTTCCCAGAATTCTTAGAATTACTTGCATGTCTTTCTGCAATGACCTGAAAAATTTTTGGAGCTGGAAAAATTTCAACAGAGAACACATACACTAGAAATACAGTTTTTGCGATTTTTGTTCGATCGGGTTTTAAACATACTAGAGCAAGCTAGGCATGGTTAATGGCGAGGTTCTGATACCAATGTAAGTCCGCGGCGGCGCCCCGGCCGTCGATCCGACGCCGGAAACGCGGAAACAAAAATTTTGCAAACTAGCAAACCGGCACCACCGCGCACTTTTCACCCGGATCGGGCCATTAACCTAGCAACTAGCAAACTAAAATACGGGTAGAGAAGTATACCAAGCGATCCGTGTCCTTCGGTCTTCGTCTCCACTCCGATCTCCCGCAGAAACTCCGTTCATTTTCTCCTCGTCGGAAAGGGCACCACGTAGCCGGAATCTTTTACGGGCTCCCACCTCTGGACCGAGGCAACTCGGGCGCGAAGTTGGCTAGCCGACGCGTCCAAGAGATGCTATAGATATAGTGTAGTAGGTTGTCTCTTTGGGGGTTTGGTTGCCATGGAGGATGGATCAAGAAAGAACTTTGGAGAGAGGTACATGAATTGTGTAGCAAGGAAAAATGAAATGAACAAAGTTTTCCCTCATTCAAAATGAACTCACCCTCTCTCCTCTCTTAGTGTGGCCGGCCCCTCTTCTCCATGAGATGGTGGAGGAAATGAAAAGCCACAAAGATATATGAGGGAAAAAGAAATGATAATGAGAAAAAGGTCACACTTCTTTCTCATCAAATCAAAACAACCATCATATGAAAGCAAGTGAGTTGATTCAAAAGGAATCTCATCATGAAAGAACACACATGATGCCTCACATAAGCAAGAAAGCCCCTCCACAAATGTTATTTGCAAATGTGCAAATAACCCCCCGGTCGCGAAGGAACATAGAAAAACCGGCCGGAACGGAATGCAAACTGGCAACTTCAGAAAACTGATCCCGTAATAAATTACAGGAAAACCCCACTACTGCATATACATGCCCGCATTTGTATTCCCACTGAACACAAATGCAAAGAGACAAAACTACACTATCTAATACTAGGATTCGGCTTAAGCCAAAGCCGGCTAGTAAAAACCGTCCGATCATGATCCGTGCAATACCGCACGTATCTGATCGAACCCTGCTATATCTCCATACGGCCTCTACAGCGTTTCGCCCGAAACCTGAGTAACTGAAAGTGTGGTGGACTCTAAAGACTCGTCAATACTATGGTTGTGGATTTAACCACCAGCACGTCAGAGGTATCAGCCAATACGTAACGGGCTACCAGGTACTGACTAAAAGGGACGTTGATGAGCGAACTCATCCTGACACCCTACTGAGCCTGTCAGTGACAATATCCGTACAGTCCTGTCCGTTCGTCTATGAGCATCGCATGGCGGGCCTAGGGGGTTGGTAAAAGTCAGACCCCCAATAGCGGTACAAGTCGTGTCGGAGTGTAGCCCAGAACACCCTGAGATATTACTGGAATACCTACCAGCAAATCTCCTGCCTTGGCCAAGGACTTTTCATGTTCTGGCTCTCCTAGACACAGCGCGACCTCACCCCCAATACCGGGAGAGACGAACCCCTGCAGATCCGCTCACTGCCTCCATGTGGCTCGGGACTGTACCCAACTAAAACCTGTTTGCACGACTCCTTTGAGCCGTGGTAGGGTAGTAATCAAAGCACAGTGGGAACTCACACGAGACAAATGACGATCTCAGGTCGATGAACTAACCTGTACACATGTCACCAGGGAACTGCTATCTGACGTCTGGTATAATCCCAACTAGCAGGTTCCCGGCGAGTCCTGTCCGGTGTACTCATAACCCAATGAGCACCTGTATACATCTTAGGTGAACCAACTGACACCAGTGGCTTGTGAGACCGGCCACCGCCCCTCGTCGGGGTCTCGACTGTATACACTAGTCTACTCTGGAGAATCGATGCCCTGTCTCGAAACTCCCACGACTAGGGACCTTTTAAGGATGTGCTTATAGACTCCAGCTCTCACGTATATGATCGCCCTCATACTGCTGCTAGTCAAGCAAGAATCCTAGGGGCTCTATCAACGTGTAATAGCGACTCGTAAAGTCACCTAAAGCAGTACACGATGATAAAGATAAACCAGATAGTATACTATCATCTCGAGTAAGACTGTCCTATTGGGATAGGTCATCCCCTCAATCATTGCAATCACGTGCCTGTGATCCAATAATTGACTCTGAGGGCACTATCTCCAACACTCTTCACTTCGGGTACTAGGAGGGTAGTTTGCCGTACCCGTAGGGGTCTGGGGCGGGGTTTTTGCTATTCATCGCGATTGTGTAATCCGTCTTTCTTTGTAGGCTCAAAAGGAATGCGGATTCGTAGAAAATCCAATATGTTCATCTGTGATCTGGAATGCTTATTATTGCGTCTGACGAATGTACAATATCTGTATATGATATCTAGTAGGCGTTACTTATGTTTTGCACCCGCGCTAGCCCAGCCCCCGCTCTGTTGTTAGTTAAGTAACCTAACGGGTGAATGACGGGGCCCAGTGGCGAATGCGGATGGCATAAGAGGACACTGTATTTTCATTGTTTTTTGCAATGATAGGTTAATTGATGGGACACATTATATTAATGCAAAGAAAATAAACCAAAGTTGAATCGTTGGAACAGTTTAAAAGAAACCACTCGGTTATTTTAGAACAGAAGATATTTTTTAAATCGCAGAGCTTGAGCTACTCCTTTTAAAAGCTATCAGGTTCCTTAGATCATATCAAGTTCACTACGTTCACGGTTTCGCCAAAACCATTCGTAGCCCTCCGTCATTTCATTTAGGTATTCAGTAGTATTCAAGCTATGTATTTTGACCAACGCCAAGGCATAGTGTTTGGTAGCTGCTGGGTATTCATTTGTAGCATAGATAGATGAGTTGGTTTGGGACAGTCGTACTATCATTTGGCCAACGTCAGGGATATGTACGGATGGGTTCAAATTAATAAGATAATGATGGGTAGAACTTGACATGTGACTTATGACATTTTGATTAACGCCAAGGTCATAAGAGCATGAGGCAGAAAAAGATATCGGGAATTTCTAAAGAAACTAAAATTTGCTAAGAGTTGCATACCATTTGGAGTGTGATAATTTTGGTAGGATTCCTTCAGCTTTATCACACGATGATATTTGGATCCCGATCCTACTGTGAGTATCCGCTACTCATCAGGAGATTCGTCACTTAACGATCAATGCTATAATCCAAGTAGGTGTCGAGAAAGGTGTCAGCGGGGCTACGCCTCCAGAGAAAAGAGGTTATTTAATTAAGGAACTTCGCGAAAGCGTCGTAAAACCACTCTCGAAGTACCGACACCGGCCTGGCTGAACGGTTAAGCAAGTATTATACGTTGAGAATAGTCCTGACTAGTTCTTCCTTTTTGGTTTGAGGAGGGATTCAAGAAACAGTGGGAGCCATCCTGTTTAGATTAACTAAAAACCACTCTAAACTTGCAAGAGAATCATGGTAAAGTGTTCTCTCTCTCTCTCATTGCAGCGACCCAGAACATGACAGGCCTTAAGTTATTATTAGATAAAAATATTTTGACAGGGCCAAACTAAAAAGATTGGTTCCGGAATGTTAAGATGGCAATTGCTTATGACAAATTGGGGTATGTCCTTACCACTAAGGCACCTGCTGTCCGTGGTCCAGAATCCAGTTTCGCGGATAAGGAAATCCGCAAGACCCGGGAGATAGATTGTGCGAAGGCCTAATGCATCGTGCTTGCCTCTATGAATAATGAACATCAAAGGAGGCACGAGAATATGGATCTAGAATCCATATTTCTCTACCCCAAGGATTTATATGGAGAGCAATCTCGTGTAGCTAGATACGAGACCTCGAAGAACTTTTTTCACTCAAGGCTGGCCGTCGGATCATCTGTAGGAGAACATGTCCTTAAGATGATTGGCTATATAGAAGAGCTCGCGGACCTTGGGACAACATTAGAGATCGAGCTATATACAGACTTGGTTCTTCAGCCCCTTCCTTCTACCTACGCCCAGTTTATCTTGAATTTCAACATTCAAGGTAAGGAAGTTGAGCTTCCGGAACTCCTTAACATGTTGAGGAGTGCAGAGGGCACCTTGCAGAAAGCAAGGGAAACACCCATTATGTTTGTTCGCGGTGCTTCCTCTTCCAGGTCCAAGGTTAGGGCCAAAAGAAGGAAGAAGAAGGCCGCTACCAAACCAAGAGGTGGTGTTAGTAAGGTGGGAGTCAAGAAAAAGGCAAAGGTTACGGTGCCAGTAGTGGCAAAGGATGAGTGCTTCCACTGTCGTAGGAAAGGCCATTGGAAGAAAGATTGCAAAGCTTGGATCGCTAAGAACCAGGACCCGAAGCAAGCTGTGGCTTCGACTTCAGGTGTGTTTGTAATTGAAAATTGACTGTCAATCAACTCTACTTCCTAGGTATTGGATACCGGATCAGGATCTCATATATGCAATTCATTGCAGGCACTGAGAAACCATAGAGTGCTGAAGGTTGGTGATATGACCCTCCAGGTTGCTAACGGAGCTAGCGTGAGTGCTGTGTCCGTAGGGGTTTATCACCTTGGATTGACGAGTGGACATATTTTGGTTTTGCGCAACTGTTTTTGTGTACCCAGTTTAACATGTAATATCATATCAGTATCGTTGTTATCAAAAGAAGGTTATGATTTCACGTTTGTCAGCGATGTTGTTAACATCCACCTTAATCATGGTTTGATTGGGTCCGGTACACTAGATAACGGTATATACGTGTTAAACCAATTACAGATTTTCAATGTCCAGAACACACTAAAAAGAATGTCTCCAGATATAAATCAGGCTTTCTTATGGCATTGTAGACTAGGTCACGTCAATGAGACAAGGTTAACTAAGTTACATAGAGAAGGATATTTGGATCCGTTCGAATATCAATCTTATGCCACTTGTCAATCATGTCTCAAAGGAAAGATGACAAAGACTCCATTCACTGGACATGGAGTAAGAGCGAGCGAGCTCTTAGGACTCATACACAGCGATGTATGTGGTCCAATGTCTACACATTCAAGAGGCGGTTTTTCATATTTCATTACTTTTACGGATGATTACTCTAGGTATGGATTCATTTTCTTAATGAAACATAAATCCGAGGCTTCTGAGAAATTCCAAGAATATAAGAATGAAGTAGAAAACCAAACAGGCAAAAGTATCAAGACACTGAGATCAGATCAAGGTGGTGAATACTTAAGTGCTGAGTTCCTGGGTAACCTAAAAGAGAATAGAATTCTCTCTCAGCTTACTCCTCCATACACTCCACAGCATAACGGTGTATCGGAAAGACGGAACCGAACCCTATAGGATATGGTACGTTCCATGATGAGTAATGCTGAGTTACCGCGACCTTTCTGGGGTTATGCACTAGAATCAGCTGCATATCTTTTCAACAGGGCTCCTACCAAGACTGTGCCTACCACACCATATCAGATGTGGAGTGGGAAGAAACCCTATCTTCGGTATTTGAAGATATGGGGATGTCCAGTTTTTGTTAAAAAGCAGCATGCAGACAAACTCGAGGCACGATCAGTACAGTGTAAGTTTGTGGGATATCCAAAGAACTCCAAGGGGTATTTTTTCTATTACGTAGAGAAACAAAATGTTTTGTTTCTCATAATGCCCATTTTCTAGAACAGCAGTTTTTAGAAAAAGGAAACAAGTTGGAGCACAATAGAATTGGAAGAAATTCCAGAACCACACACTACTACTAAAAGTTTGGTAGAACCAGAAGTTCAAGAAGAACAGAACATTCCCGCACCCCTCCGCAGGAGTAGTAAGCCGTCTTATCCGCCTGAGAGATACTACGGTTTTCTCATAGACGGGGATAGAAAAGATTGCTTCATTGATAATGATGAACCTACTAGGTTCCAGCAGCCATCCGGAGCGGCAACTCAGTAAGATGGTTAGATGCAATGCGGACCGAGATGGAGTCCATGTACACCAACAAAGTATGAACTTTAGACTTTGCTCCAGATGGGATAAAACCCATAGGATGCAAGTGGATCTTCAAGAAAAAATTGGTGTAGATGGACAGGTGGAAATCTATAAGGCTAGACTTGTTGCAAAGGGTTTTCGTCAAAGCCCTGGTTTGGACTATGACGAAACTTTTTCTCCAGTGGCTATGCTCAAATCCATTCGGATCCTTCTTGCCATTGCCGCCTTCCATGATTATGAGATCTGGCAGATGGAGGTAAAGGCGGCTTTTCTAAATGGTAATTTAGAAGAGTGCGTATATATGGATCGGCCAGAAGGTTTCAATCAGAGTGGGAGCAACGGGAAAGTGTACAAGTTGCTTAAGTCCATTTATGGACTAAAGCAGGCATCGCGGAGTTGGAAAATCTGTTTTGATGAAACGGTCAAAGAATATGACTTTATCAAAAATCCAGATGAACCATGTATATATGGTAAAATTGTACCACGAACTGTCGTATTCCTCATCTTGTATGTGGATGACATTCTCTTGATAGGAAATGACATTCCTATGCTACAATCTGTCAAAGGATTCTTGTCACACAGGTTCTCCATGAAAGACCTGGGTGATGCCTCTTAAATTCTGGGGATTCGGATCTATCGTGATAGATCTAAGAGGATGTTGGGACTTTCGCAGTCCAGGAATATCAACACTATACTGAAAAGATTCAGCATGGAAGATTCTAAGCGCGGTAATTTGCCGGCTTGTCACGGAATCACCCTCTCCAAAGAGATGTCTCCCAAGACTGATTTGGAAAGGGATCGCATGTCGATTATACCGTACGCTTCTGCGGTAGGCTCTATAATGTATGCGATGTTGTGCACCAGACCAGATGTAGCTTACGCACTGAGCGTGGTAAGCCTGTATCAGTCAGACCCAAGGGAGAAGCACTGGATAGCAGTAAAGAACATTCTCAAGTACTTGAGAAGGACTAAGGATATGTTCTTGGTTTATGGCGGAAAAGACCTCCAGATCGAGGCTTTTGCCAACTCCAGCTTCCAGAGTGACAAGGATTACGCCTAGTCCATGTCAGGTTATGTCTTTACGCTTAATGGAGGGGCGGTGTGCTGGAAGATTTCCAAGCAGGACACCGTTGCTGACTCGACGTTGGAAGCGGAGTATATCGCTACTTGCGATACCGCAAAAGAAGCAGTCTAGATGAAGAAATTCCTCACAGAACTTCAGGTGGTTCCTACCATTGTTAATCCAATACCGCTGTATTGTGACAACAACGGCGCTATAGCTTTAACGAAGGAACCCAGGTCCCATCGGAAGTCCAGACACATCTTAAGGCGGTATCACCTGATCAGGGAGATCATAGATCACCAGGAGATCGAGGTCAGGAGAGTTTATACAGAGGAGAACACTGTAGATCCATTCACAAAGGCCTTACCTCAGATTCAGTTCGAGAGGCTACTCGAGATGATAGGTCTTCGATATGCCAGTATATGGCCCTAGTGCAAGCGGGAGATTGTTAGTGTATATGCCTTAGGAGCCATTATTGTATCATACTAGTTTGTATATTACTTAATGGAAGCTTGGGATATTCACATTTATATTAACAGTCTCGCTCAACATAGTAGTATGCTACTTGGTTTATATCTATCTTAATATGTGTATATGTTAGAATATCGCGAATACATATTGATAGAGCCCTTAGGATCTTGCTTGACTACCAGCGTTGTGATGACAGTCACACTAGTGGGGGCTGGGTAGTCTACAAGCACATCCTTTTTCAGGTCCCTAGTCGTATGATTATCGAGACAGGGCAACGATACTCCGGAGTAGACTAGTGTGTACGCTTCTCATCCCAGTTGGGCAGATGGTCTGTCCCACAGCCATTAGTACGTTGTACTGGAGATAGTATACAGGTGCTCGTTGGGTTACGGGTACACCGGACAGGACTCGCAGGGAACTGTTGGTTGGTATTATACCCGTCGTCAGTTAACAGTTCCCAGGTGACATGAGTACAGCATAGTCCGCAGACTTGACACTGATGCTTCGTCTCGAGTGTGTTCCCACTGTTCTTAGATTGCTACCCTACCACGGCTCGAACGAGTTGTGCAAACAGGTAGCAGTTGGGTGCAGTCCCGAAGCACTTGGAGGCAGTGGCGGTTAGATAGGATTCTTCTCTCCCGGTATTGGGAGTTGATATCGCGCTGTGTTTGGAGAGCCATTACGCAAAGTCCCTGGCCAGGGCAAACGAGATTTACTGGTAGGATTTCCAGTAGCTTCTCAAGGTGTAATGGGCTTCACTCCGACACGACTTATACCGCCTTTTAGGGGACTGACGCTTGCCGCCCCCTAGGCCCGATATGCGATAGTCATAGACGAATAGACCGGACTGTACAGAGATTGTCACTTCAGGCTCAGTAGGAGTTCGGATGGGTTTCATCATCGGCCTTCTTATCGACATCTACCTGGGGACCGTTACGTGCAGCTAGTACCGCTTGCGGCCTTTGGTTAAACCCACTGCCAGCGTAGTGTCGAGTCTTTAGAGTCCCACACAGAGAGTTTCCCTGCTTCAGGCGAAACGATATAGAGGTCGTATGGTTTTACGACAGGGTTCGGACACATACGTGCATTTATGCATGTACGATGTTCGGACAGTTTTTACTAGCGGGCTTTAGTTTAAGCCAGGTTCTAGTATTGGATTATTGGATTTATACAGTCTCAGTTTTTCCATGTTTTACGGATGGGAGGGGCATTCTCGTAATTACTCGAGAAGCTTCTAGAAGAAAGGTGACGCATAATGTTTTAATTCATTTATGAATTAAGATTAATGAGGTGGAGGAGATGATGCGTAATTTGCATTAAATACATCATGAGTCATGAGGTGATTCACCTCAAAGTAATTACTAAAGCATGGTTGAAATTTTGAGATATTATTTCGAGATATTTTGATGTCACGACCCGAAAGTACGGAACGTGACTGTCACTTAGATTACGAGACGTCTAAAGGCGTAACGTAATCTAAGTCAACCAAAGCCCAGAAAAATCTAAACCAAGACCAAAAGAATGAAGGCAACCTTTCACGAAAATAACTTGAAATCAATTTAGTTGCATTGAACCCCTTTTAAAAAAACATCAAAAATTTCCAAAAATTTCGGCAGAGTCTCCTCTGTAAATTCTATCCCCCAAAATGGGTACAACAAGATATATAACCTGTAATCACAAAATGGCATCCCCAAGCGGGAGCTAGCTTTTCGCACAAGGAGGATCACAACCACACGCGATATGTATATGTAATCGCAAGAAAAAGCGCATAAAGAAATGCGAAATATAAGAAAACACAACGTCGGCTCAAGTGAGCTCGACCCAAAAGAAACCACATATACACAAATCTCTCAGTCTCATCACTAGATCGCATATACACATAAGAAGTGGTAGATGGAGAATACTAGATACAAAAATAGTACAAAAAGAGATAAAAGTGCTCTCGCAACCCACCTACGAGCAATGTCGCGAGTCTGAGCAAAAGAAGTCAATAATAAGATAAGCCGCCGCTACAAGGCTGATGAGTCCAACCTGCAAGACACTTTGGCACAACGGGGGTGAGTTGCCAGCTCGGGAGTAGAATATAACATCTAGTAAGGCTATTGTAAGAATGCATGCAAATGCATCACAGCATGTATGTCCAGATGTGATGTAATATCGCTAGTATGCATGCACATGTATGCAATGTCAATACTAAATCTTTAAGTGTTTTAAATGCTATGAGTTTTGCATTCTTAACTTTAGAAAAAGAATATCTGTATAATAGCTAAATACCATCAAGAATTCATCTGAAACCCGTGTCAAGCATCGACACCAAATATGAAAACACATCTGTCTCAATGTCTCACTGTATCAATGTCTCAATATATCGGGCTCCGTCAATCCGGATCGGCCCATATCATCAAATCTCACGACAACGGTCGGTATCCTCCGGATATCCGCCGCGCCAGACATCATCAGTAGGTAGTCTTCCCCTGCCAGGCTCATCGTCTACAACTCGATATTTTTGCCCCGGGGTACCATACCGGGCCTACCATGTACCCGAGACGGTTCATCCACTCCTCAAATCGGGTCTCGAAATCCAACAGAAAACATGAAAACTCTTGGTGGACGACACATACATCACGAGAAAACCGCAACTTCGTTTTAAAAATGATAAATATAATCTTTTTTTAAATTCTTGCGGTTTTCCCCAAAATCTAGAAATCGCAGCAATACTGAAATCCTCAAGAAAATCGTAATACCCAACATGTTGTATATGATAAATGTCTATGATATCAAGGTATGCGATGTGATTCATGGCTAAAAATCTATGTAAGTATGATGATGATGCAAGGTATATACATGCTATGTGATTTCATATATCATGTATGATGCAAGTAGTGACACTAAGCTAAACAGGTTCTATGGTGCTCGTGGCATGGCAATTACCAAAGGCGTGTGTGTCACATGAATAGTGCGCGTGCAACAGGAGCCAATGGTAATGGTGTTCGTGTCCTACGAAGTGATATCTCACATGTGTATATGAATATCCATGCAATCTAGCAGACGATTAGCTATAAGGGTATGCAATGTGAATGGGGGGATTAGCTACCAAACAATGCAAATCTAGCAAGAAATAAAGTAATCCTAACTAGGGGGCGCTTCGCGCCATCCAGACGATCCCCCCATAGATGAATACATCTACTCACCTGAAAGCCTCGCTAATCCGATCCGACCACCGCCTAGCCTTTGCGCGCCGCGTCCGATGTTTCCGCGACCGATCCTAGAATTGTATAACACACAATATAAGATTACGGATTCCTGAAATGATGCAACTCACAATATAAAATGATCGAGGCTCATGAATTAGTCACAACGTGCACTCGGTGCGCGGAAAGCACACGAAAATCGCTATAACCTTTACTAAACTCGTCATTTCGGTGCAACGGCCAAAGCTAAAACCCGACTAGACAAAGCCTCGCATTCGCGCATTCTAAAAGTCGTATGAGATGCTAATTGAATCACCAAATATCGTAATTAGATCACCTCCTAATATTTATAAAAATCTAGTAAGCAATTAGCATACCGATAACAATGCAAACATCGCGAATTAACGATATCGCGATCGCAACATCACACAAATATCCGACCTAATACACTAGATGTCCACAATACTAACTTAAACCCATCAACCATGCTACAAACCCTCATTACAACACCAACCCTATCCTAGAATTTTCAAAACAAACCCTTGCAATGAAATTAACACATTAAAAATCTAAATTAGCATAAATAAACTACCAATTTAACAACTAGATTAGAACATATACCTCCCAAGTGATGAACCACTTGCAATTAGCCTCTAAAGATGTCTTCTTTCTCCTTGTTTTAAAAAAATTAGGGTTTGGGAAGAGGTGGAAAAGGGTTTAGGTTTGAATTTGTGAAGGAAATTGTGAATTTTTGTGGTTTTCGGAGGATTTTTGCAAGGATTTTGATGCAAGAAAATGGGGGATTGGGGGCTGTTTTTCTGCAGCCATTTCGACCAGAGGAGAGCAAGGGAGGGATGTGAGGGAAAGGTGTGGAATTTTCTACTTCACAAGATCAATAAATGACCATCACATCAAATTTTACAAAAAAACCCCTTTTTAATTCATTTTCAAACCATTTTAAACCACAAAAAAACCAAACTTGAAATGTTTTGATAAAATTTTTGTTACACTATATTTTAGTTTTATAATGATTCCTAATTATGTAATTTACCTAATTAAATTTGTATTTATCACTAATTAATTATAATTTTAAAAGCTTAAAATAATATTAAAAATAATTAATTAAGGAATTTTTTTTAATTAACTAGAAATTTTTAGGTGACATTTTAGTGACCAATTTATAGTAATATATTATCTAAATTTTGTATAATTAGGTCTATAATGAAAAATACCTATTTTGACTTTTTAAGGAAAAGGCTGCTAATTTTGCCGATTACCGAAAAACTGCCTAAACGATTTTCGAAGCGTTACAATCTCCCCCCCTTAAAGAAATTCGGTCCCCGAATTTAGAATTTAACTATGCGTACCTTCAAAAAGATGGGGATATCTCTTCCTCATCTCGACCTCGGTCTCCCAAGTGACCACCTCACTGTTCGGGCCACGCCAAAGGACCTTGACGGACGGTATAACCTTTGACCTCAATTTCTTCACCTGCCGATCCAAAATGACCACCGGCTGCTCGGTGAATGAAAGATCATGCTTTAGCTAGATCGTCTAGTGCTGAATCGCATGGGTAGGATCATGAAGGTACTTGCGGAGCATCGAAACATGGAACACGAGATGAACATCGGGGAAGCTGGGCGGAAGAGCTAACCGATAAGCGACTGGAACAACATGCTCTAGGATCTCGAAGGGACCAACATATCTAGGACTAAGTTTCCCTTTCCGCCCAAATCTCATCACACCCTTCATCGGAGAGACCTTCAGGAAAACATGATCGCCAACAGCGAACTCGAGTCGGCGATGGCGCCTGTCAGCATATGATTTCTGCCTACTCTGTACCGCTCTCATCTTGTCCCGAATCAGCTGTATCTTCTCGGTCGTCTCCTGTACGATCTGCGGGCCCAAAATACTGCTCTCCCTGAGCTCTGTCCAACACATAGGCGATCGACATCTCCTCCCATATAAAGCCTCGAAAGGTGCCATCTGAATCGTCTCCTGGAAGCTATTATTGTAGGAGAACTCGATCAAGGGAAAATGACGATCCCAGCTACCACCGAAATCTAAAACATAAGCCTTGAGCATGTCCTCAAGAGTCTGAATAGTACGCTCCGACTGATTGTCAGTCTGCGGATGAAAGGCTGTGCTAAAACTCAATCGGGTGCCCAAAGCTTCCAGAAGTTTCTGCCATAATCGGCTGGTAAACTGGGTGCCCCGGTCGGACACGATGCAAGTCGGGACGCCGTGCAGTCGCACGATCTCATCAATATAATCTTGGGCGTACTGAGCAAATCCAAAAGTGGTCTTCACTGGCAGGAAGTGAGCCGCTTTCGTCAGTCGATCCACAATCACCCAAATAGAGTCATACCTCGACTGGTCCTGGGTAGACCCACAATGAAGTCCATGGAGACCTGTTCCCATTTCCACTCAGGGATGGGCAAAGGCTGTAACTCGCCGGCTGGCCTCTGGTGCTTGGCCTTGACTTGATGACAAGTCAGGCATCTCGACACAAAGTCTGTAACATCCTTCTTCATTCCGTCCCACCAGTAAACCTCTCTCAAATCATGGTACATCTTAGTGGAACCTGGATGCACACTCTATACTGATCTATGTCCCTCCTCGAGGATATCACGCCTCAGTCCCTCAGAATCTGGTACGCAAAGTCTAGTCCCAAATCGAAGTATCCCTTGATCATCAATCACGAACTCAGAAACTCTGCCCTGCCGAATCTGCTCAATAATATCTAAAATACGGGCATCGCCGGACTGTACCTCGCGGATACGGTCAAGTAACTGTGGGCGTGCTCTGAAATGTGCCAGCTGTCCCCTGTAGGAGTAAACTCGAACTGCACTCTGCTGTCACATAAAACCTGCCAATCCTCCGTCGACTGCATCTGTACTGCGCTCAAACAAGATAAGCTACCTCCGGGTCTCCTACTCAAAGCATCTGCCACCACATTCGCCTTGCCCGGATGGTATAGAATCTTGCAGTCATAATCTTTCACCAACTCCATCCAACGGCGCTGTCTCAGATTCATATCTCGCTACTGAAAGATATACCTCAAACTCTTGTGGTCAGTGAATATCTGGCACGACTCACCGTATAGGTAATGTCTCCAGATCTTAAGTGCAAATATCACTGCAGCCATCTCTAAATCATGAGTGGGGTAGTTCTGTTCGTGTTTCCTCAGCTGCCGAGAAGCATACGCGATAACTCTGTCGTGCCGCAACAATACACAGCCTAGCCCCACTCGAGAAGCATCACAATAAACCACGAACCCGCCTGATCCTGAAGGCAAAGCTAACACCGGTGCAGTAGTCAGACGAGTCTTCAACTGCTGGAAACTATCCTCACATGCCTCGGTCCAATCAAAAGGGACCCCCTTCCGGGTCAACCTGGTCAGCGGTGCAGCAATACGGGAGAAATCCTGGACAAAACATCGATAATAGCCGGCCAGACCCAGAAAGCTGCGAACCTCTGTAACTGATACTGGTTTAGGCCAACGCTGAACTGCCTCGATCTTCTTCGGGTCCACACAAATACTATCTCTCGTCACCACGTGACCCAAGAAGTCGACACTGTCTAACCAGAATGCGCACTTGGAAAATTTGGCGAACAGCTGATGCTCCCTCAATGTCTGCAAGGTGATACGCAAGTGCTGCTTATGCTCCTCTCGGCTCCGAGAATAAACCAAGATATCGTCAATGAACACAATGATGAACTGATCGAGATACGACCTGAATACACGGTTCATCAAGACCATAAATGCTGCCGGGGCATTGGTGAGCCCGAACGACATCACCAAGAACTCATAATGACCATATCGAGTACGAAAAGTGGTCTTCGGAATATCTTCCTTCCGAACCAGCAACTGGTGATAACCTGACCGCAAATCAACCTTCGAGAAAAACCCTGCACCGTGGAGCTGATCGAATAAGCCATCAATGCGGGGTAGGGGATATCTGTTCCGCACAGTAACCCGGTTCTGCTGACGATAATCAATGCATAAGCGCATACTTTCGCCCTTCTTCTTAACAAACAGGACAGGAGCACCCTAGGGTGACACACTCGGTCGGATAAGCCCTTTGTCTAGTAAGTCCTGTAACTGATCCTTTAGCTCTCTCAGCTCCACCGGGGCCATCCGATTAGGCGGTATAGAGATAGGCCCCGTGGCGGGGATCAGGTCGATGCAGAACTCGATCTCGCGCTCTGGTGGTAGACCAGGCAGCTCGTCAGGGAATACATCAGGAAACTCTTTCGCAACAGGGACCTGGTCCAACGGAACCTCTGTTGAGCTAGTATCACAAACATAGGCTAAGAATCCCTGACACCCTTTCCTCAAGAGCTGACCAGCGCGAAGAGAATAAATCAAGCTGGGAAGGGTAGCGCTACGATCTCCCTGAATAACGAGAACCGGCTCACCAGGAAAACTGAATCTGACTGCTTTTTCACGGCATTCCACGGATGCATAATAGGTGGCTAGCCAGTCTATACCAAGAAGAACGTCAAAGTATAACATATCGAGGAGAATCAAATCAAATGAAGAATCTCTCTTCCCGATACGAACAGAACATGATCGGTACACAAAACGAGCAACAAACGACTCGCCTACTGGTGTAATAACGACAAGCGGCTGATCTAACGAAGAAGACTCTTGGCCCAACCTCGGTGCAAAGTACGTGGATACATAGGAATGTGTGGAGCCTGGATCAAATAATACCCGTGCATTAAAAGAACATACTGGCAGAGTACCTGTCACGACGGCATTGGATGCCTGTGCATCCTGAGGTGTCAACGCGAACACTCGGGCCTGTCCACCACTAATAGCTGGCTGTCCTCTGCCTCTACCTCGGCCTCTGCCTCTGCCTCTGTCGCCTTATCCTCTCTGAACCGGACCCCCATGCCCATGGCCTCTAGGAGCATCTGGCTGGTGTGGAGCATCAACAGGAGTAGGAAGTAGAGCTCTCTGAGGAGGTGGTGAACGTGGTAAGGCCACATGCGGGACTGTCGCCGTGCCCTGGCGCCCCATGGTACAGTCTCTGACACGGTGGTACTGACTCCCACACCGAAAACATCCTAGCGACGACTGCTGGGTCTGTCGATATGAACCAAATAACTGACCTCGTCTCAATCCTCTGCCGCCACCATCTTCCGGAAATAATCTATCATGGTGTCTGCCCATCTGCCGCTGAGCTGGCGTATCAGTACGGATCCTCTTCGGCCCAGAAACGACCGGAGTCTCAGAAATACGCTCCTCCAAAATTAAGGCTGTGTCCATCGCGGCTGTGTATGTATCAAAGTGCTGGGTGCCGATAGCAAGGAATAGCTGTGTGTCAAGCCCTCGCACAAACCTCTTTATTCTCTTCTCTTCCGTGTTTACTAGGTACGGAGCATATCGAGACAACTGGGTAAACTGTATATCATACTCCGACACCGTCATCCTAAGAGTCTTGCGTAGAGACTCAAAACTATGGGCTCGAGCATCTCGGACACTCTCCGGAAGAAAACGGGCAAGAAATGCAGCTGTAAACTCGTCCCAGGTCATAGAAGGTAGATCTGCAGCTCGGCCTCTCTCTACTGAATCATACCATGTCTGGGCAAGACCCTCCAGACGAAAACTCGCGAAATCCACCAATCCATCATCAGAACACCTCAACGAACGACAAATCCTAGCCATCCTATCAAGAAATGCCTGTGGGTCCTCTGTCGCATCCGTACCGGTAAAAGCTGGAGGTCTCAATTTCATGAACTCCTGTAGTGAAACATGGTTAGTCGCAGTAGTAGCAGGAGCGACCATCTGTGCAGCAGGTACAATCGTGGTCTGTGCGGTGGAAGGAACGTCCTCGGACCTCTGTGCCCGATTGGACTCAACTAAAGATCCCATCATCTGTCGCAACTCCTGCATGCCGGCCTCTAATCTGGCAATACGGTCTGGATAAGGCGGATAATTATGACCCTGAGGGGTAGGCGTATCATCCCGCTCGATCCTCGCCTCAGAAGAGCCTGCTCGAATCTCATCCCTAGCAGCAGCCCACTGAGCTCTCGTTGTCTTTGGCAGCATCGAAGCTGGAATAAGAAACAGGACCGATAAGAACATTGCAATTGAATCAAGGAATGCAAGGAATCAAGAAGGGAAACACAAGCAATTATGTCCTAAGGTCACTTAGGCGGAGTACCGTATCGTAAGTATGCCGCGGATCATACCCACGCTACGCCACTCTGCTTAAGTCACCTACTCCATCTACCAAGGTCGTCCTACACTCAGAAAGGTAAAACCTACGCTCTGATACCAACTTTGTCACGACCCGAAAGTACGGAACGTGACTGGCACTTAGATTACGAGACGCCTAAAGGTGTAACATAACCTAAGTCAGCCAAAGCCCAGAAAAATCGAAACCAAGATCAAAAGAATGAAGGCAACCTTTCATGAAAATAACTTGAAATCAATTATGTTGCATTGAACCCCTTTTAGAAAAACATCAAAAATTTCCGAAAATTTCGGCAGAGTCTCCTCTGTAAATTCTATCCCCCAAAATGGATACAGCAAGATATATAACCTGTAATCACAAAATGGCATCCCCAAGCGGGAGCTAGCTCTTCGCCCAAGGCGGATCACAACCACATGTGATATGTATATGTAATCTCAAGAAAAAGAGCATAAAGAAATGCGAAATATAAGAAAACACAACGTCGGCTCAAGTGAGCTCCACCCAAAAGAAACCACATATACACAAATCTCTCAGTCTCATCACTAGGTCGCATATACACATAAGAAGTGGTAGATGGAGAATACTAGATACAAAAATAGTATAAAAAGAGATAAATGTGCTCTAGCAACCCACCTGCAAGCAATGTCGTGAGTCTGAGCAAAAAAAGTCAATAATAAGATAAGCCGCCGCTACAAGGCTGATGAGTCCAACCTGCAAGACACTTTGTCACAACGGGGGTGAGTTGCCAGCTCGTGAGTAGAATATAACATCTAGTAAGGCTATCGTAAGAATGCACGCAAATGCGTCACAGCATGTATGCCCAGATGTGATGTAATATCGCTAGTATGCATGCACATGTTGTTAGTTATATGTATGCCCTAGAGGCCATTACTGTACATAGGATGTATATTGTAGTGGATGCTGGGACATATATAGGGAGGACTTTCTTGCTCGACATGATAGTATGCTATCTGGTTACCCTTTACCTTAACGTGTATGCTGATTGTCTCTCTGTTACATGTTGGTAAAGCCCTTAGGATCTGTACTTGACTACCTGGACTATGATGCGGATCATACTAGTGGGGACATGGTAGTCCATGAGTACATCCTTCAAAGTCCCTAGTCGAGGGTGTATCGAGACGGGGCATCGATATACCAGAGTAGACTAGCGTATACCTTCTTGACCCATACAGATGGGCGATGGATGATCCCATATCCATCGGTGTTTGACATCAGAGATGATATACGGGTGCTCAGTAGAGACTGGGTACACTGGACGGACTCGCCGAGAACTCCCAGATGGTATTATACCTCACGTCAGATGGCAGTTCTCTGGTGACACTGGTACAGAGTAGTCTGTTGACCCGAGATCGTCATAGAGTCTCGTGTGGTTCCCACTGTGCTTTGATTTCCATCTTACCACGTCCAAGAGGGCGTGCAAAACGGTGGTTTTTGGGTACAGTCCCGAGTCACATGGAGGCAATGAGCGATAGGAGGGGATTCGTCTCTCCCGGTATAGGGGGTTGATGTTGCGCTGTGTTCGATTGGCTATAACAGGAAATCCCTGGCCAGGGTTGCTGAGATTTACTGGTAAGTGTTACCAGTAGTTTCTTGAATTGTTATAGACCTCATATCGACACGACTTATTGAGCTATTGGGGTCTGACGTTTACCACCCCTAGGCGAGATATGCGACATATCAGACGATCAGACCGGACTGTACGGTAGTGTTACTGGTTGGATTCACTGGAGTGTGAGCGGGCTTGCTCGTCGATCTTCAGATCGCTCAATACCCGGATGGCCGTTACGTTTAGCAGACCGCTTTTGGCTTGTGGATGTTTGATATGATCATCATCCGTTGCCGGCGTATTGACGAGTCTTTAGAGTCCTACACAGAGGTTTCCTGGCTCAAGCGAAACGAAATAGGAGCGCATATGAGATATGTGCGGGACCGAGAATAATGCGTGTATGTGATACCGTATTCCATTCTCGCGATGAATGTATTGATTAGGTTATATGCGATATACCCTAGTTATCGAATCAAAGGTTGATTTGATAAGCCGATACATTGGATACTAGTCGGTTGTGTGCGACATGACCGGATCATTGAATCAAGTGTTGATTTAATGATTTAATGTATAATTATATATTTGATATATTACTTTGCATTAACTAGTATCGGTTCACTTTAAATGGATTTTCTCGCTCGGGTGTGCACATTGTATATTCGATATAGTTTCGTGCATATAATTGTATCATGTTTGTTGATACATGCATGTTTGTGTGTAGGTTTAGTCTAAACCTTAGTTAAGTGAATGGTTATGGTTATGTTTAATTATTTTAATCATTTATTAATTTATTTATTGCATTTTGGCAAAAGGAAAAATGGTTGCTTTATTTTGTTTCTATCTTGAAGTTTCATGAAGGATTGAAAAGTCAACCATTTTTGTTTCATGCCTAACCTAACCATTCACCTAACTAGGGTTTGCTCTCTACACATAACCATGGTTATGTTATGATAAGGATGATTTAATTATTCTTTTTATTTTGAACTTATCATAACATTTCTTCTTCTTCTTCCTTGCTTCAAGTGAAGAAAAGCTTACCTCATCAATGGTGATTGATGTTTTTGAGTGAGAAATCCAATTCTAAAGTTAACCCACTTCCTATTTCTTCATCCTCTACCTCTTGCCAAGTAGTAGAGTGTGTTTACTTCACAAGTTTCTTGACTTGGTGAAGTCGGAGCTTGATTTAGCGATGCCTCGACGTAGATCATCTTCGGCATGGACATCGACGACCTAGCTTGCCCATTCTCCGACGAAGCCGATCCTAGAGCCCGGATTTGACTTGGACAGCGGAGAGGACCTCATTGCGGAGCTATGGAGGTGGAGCACCGGATCTACAAAGGTTGTATTTCCGTTTTCTCATTAGTTAAGTGTTAACTAGTTCATTGTTCGCCTAGACATCTAGTTATCGATCCGTAGTTTAGGGTTTCTCGGCACCATAATTTTTGAAATTGCCATGGTTGATGGCTTGGGAGACCTCACTAGCGTGCCTAGGAACCCTACAGTGGTATCAGAGACTAGCTAGAGCCTTAGGCGAAGTCCAGACGGAATTTGAAGTCCGAACGAACCCGGAACCCCAAACTAAACTTGCTCTCTGTACTTTTTTCAAAACAGTGCATTTTTCCATATTAAAAATGTTCAGTAAAATCAGCAGGAAATTTTAAGGAATTCTGCAAAATTCGAGTAACTGATTCCTTCATTGCGCCGCGTTTCCACGGCACAAGCCTGGCTCGTGCGGCGGAAACGCGGCCCATTTGTCGTTTTGCGCATCTCATTTTCTACAGTAATTCCACTTTTGCTATGCTGGTTTTCCTGGGAATTTTTAATTGTTTTTCAAGAGTTGAATTTCTGCAGTTGTTTTGGGGATTCGGTGTTTCGATCGGAGTATCAAATTTTGTCTGTGTGGTTTTCCGGATAAATTTTAGAATATGTTAAAAAGTTCGACCGGATATAAATACCCAATTTTTCCCCTGTCGGGAAATTTCCAAGTGTTGGATTTTTCCGTAGTTTAACGACGTTCTAAGTAGTGCAAGTAACGCGATGGCCCCTCTAGAAGACACAAACCTTAACTCGATTATGTGTCCGTCTTGAACTGCCCTTTGAACCTTCGGGTTTGGGGCAGTACGGCGTGCCACATGTGAGGCGTTGGCTTGACCCTTCTACGGCTGGACCGTTGGTACTGAGGCACGAACGGAATGTTGTTAGACTTATTTCATGTGTTGAGCTGTATCGGGAAAACTTGGGTGTTCGATTGTTCGATCGAAAAGTTTAACATTTTCTATTTATCTGGAATGGGATACAATAATTGGAATTCACAAATAGTTATGTGATAACTAAATGAATGTTATAAACGTAGCAGTTTAGTCTCACTTGATCGGTTGCCACGGAATTTTGATGTGATCAAAAGTCCGTCGCAATCACGTAGCGTACGCGGATACTCGCCGGGTAAACTTAATAGACAGCCTCATCCCATTGCCCCGACCAAGTGACTGTAGGAGAACCCCGTCGCCGAAAGCATCCGTTCGGGTGCTCGCGGTAGCGGTGTTCCGCCTTGGTGCACTTCGTCGACGGTATCGGGGGTGCGGCCGCCTACTAAAGTTTGCGACGAGTATTCGATCAAAATGTCGGGAATCCTGTTGAATTGCCCGACTTGGTATTGAAAAGTGTTTTCGATAATGAGACTAAAATGCGGGGTTTATAATTGTTAGGCATGTGATGTCTAAGGAATTCATTTGGTCAGCCATGCGATGTCTGAGGTGGTTGCGGATTCAAACTGTTGTAGTTTTACACTTTCTTTTCTGTGACCGTAAGTGTAATATGTGATATCGCCGGTTTCGTTGCTATATGTCAACGACAATTGGGATGGACATATTTACTTACGTTGATGACATGTGATGTTATGTGTTGCTGGATATGTTATATTGGATCGTCGTGTTTGAATAGCCGGGGGTTTTTATGTGAGATGAGTGTTTTTCATTTTCATTCATGTAAAAACTTGTATGTAATATTCTTTTATTAGGGCGCTTCCAGGTTGCGGAAGTTGTCACCGTTTGTATATTATTTACTTTTCCGCACTAGGATAGACCCAAGGAGGGGAGCACAAGTAACCGGGTTCTGGAGTCCAGTGGGAGACCAACTCTAGGAGTCGAGTCCGGGTCTCCTAACTCCAGAATTGGTAGGGTTGCTTGCCGCTCTCGTAGGGGTCTAGGGGTGTGGGTTTGGCTATTCATCACGACCGTGGAATCCGTGTTTTATACTGGCTCGTATTGAAAACACGGACGTCCTAGTATATCCAATATTTCATATGATATTCTTCTGCTGCGATATCTGTGATGTGATCATGTGATGTTCTGTGATAGATACATTATATAGTATATATGATATATTATATAGGCGTTACTTATGTTTTACACCCGCGCTAGCCCTGCCCCGCTCTGCCGTTAGTTACCTAACCTAACGGTGCACGAGGGGACATCGAGGCGAATGCGGATGGCATAAGTGTACGTCATATCTATCTGTGATGTTTAGGTAATTAAATGATGGGACTTCATTAATGTGATTAATGAAATTAAAAGAAACCTAAGATGTTGTAGAATTGAATTTCAAAATAAAAACAGGTAGCTACAGTTCTTGCTTTGCATAGCGGTATATGTGATATATCCTGCACCTCATGCGACGAGGAAAGGACCGAGATCCCTTCACCGAGAGTGACTCCTTTAGCAATAACTGGCAGATGCTACACACTCGGTTTGTCTTTTGATTGCTTTTAAGAGTTCTGCTTTACACAGTGATATATATGATATATCCCGCACCTCATTCGACGAGGAAAGGACCGACGATCCCTTCACCGGGAGTGACTCCTTTAGCAAAACTAGAAAAGCCTCAAAAACACTCCATTTCAAAATTCATTCGATCCTACAACGATATCAAGTTCATTACGCAATAGGTTTTCAAAAAAATCTGTCGTAGCCCTCCGTCATTTCAGATAAGTTGTATATAGTATTCGTGCTGCATTTGTTGGCTTTCGTCAAGGTGCAGTGTGCGGTAGCTATATGCTGCTTATCTTCTAGCATACGATGCGATTGGATTAGGGTAGTCGTGCGGCTTTGTTGGCTTTCGTCAAGGGTCGTGCGGGTGGGTTTAATTCGATCAAGAAATGTACGGGTTGAACTTGACTAGCGGGCTATGGTTTGTTGGCTTTTGTCAAGGTCATAGCACGTTAGGGGCAAAATATTATCGGGAATTTCAAGTGTTGAAATTTGCAATGAGATTGCATACCTTCTATGAGATAGTTGGATCCCGATACCCGCTGCGAGTAAGAGTTACTCCTGGGAGAGTTTTATACATTACAATTAGACGATCAAGTAGGTGTCTAGAAAGGTGTCAACGAGGTTACGCCTCTGGGAAAACGAGGTTTACAGTAATTAGGTTCGTGCGAAAGCACGGGGGACCTCCCTCAAAGTACCGACACTGGCCTGGCTGAAAGATTGGCGAACTTGTAGTGTGTAATTAATCCCGGCTAGTCTTTCCTTTTAGGGTTTGAAGGAAGATTTGATAAAAAGCAGTGGGAGCCATCCTGATTAGATAAAATAATAACCAATCTATTCTTGACAGAGCGCACGCTGAGTGTTTTCTTCTCTCTCTCTCCAGGTAGCGACCATATCACGCCTTAATCAAGATAATAATACGGATTATTGACCGAACCCGCTTGTTATACTGAGCTGGGGAACGTTGGTCCCGCTCCAACTTATAATTGTTATAAGACAGAGCAGGAAATTGGGGAATACCAGATTTCCCGTGCCGCCCAAACGAAGAGAGTGCATGCTGATACATCATCTTCGGGTGTGTTCATTATACAGAACTGTTTCTCAGTATCCTTTACGTCCTGGGTATATGATACCGGATCAGGATCCCAGATATGTAATCTGTTACATAGGGCTACAGAAAGGTAGAGAACTGAGAACGGGTGATAAGTTTCATGAGGCAGAAAACGGGGCAAGTGTTGCAGCCAAGTCTGTCGGTCGCTGTCACCCTGTATTACAAATACATTGATTCTGAACGAATGTTGTTAGATACCGAACCTGATATACAAAATCATATCAGTCTCTTTATTAGTAAAGAAAGGATATAATTTTGTATTGTTGGATAATGTTTTGAACATTTCCTATATCAAAAGTTGATCGGTTCAGGCACGTTATCTAAAAGCATTAATGTTCTAAATCAAACTACAGTTCTTAATATACGGAACACACACAAGAGGAAGAGTTCAGAAATGAACGAATCCTTCTT
Source organism: Agapanthus africanus (assembly GCA_030015575.1). Lineage (NCBI taxonomy): Eukaryota > Viridiplantae > Streptophyta > Magnoliopsida > Asparagales > Amaryllidaceae > Agapanthus > Agapanthus africanus. The sequence continues at coordinate 550,021,081 of JASDDO010000024.1, read as the reverse complement.
GAGGTATTGTAGACTAGGTCAGATCAATGCGACCCGACTGGCTAGAGTTACATATAGATGTATATTTAAATCAGTTTGAATTTACATCTTGTGAAACTCGCCAGTCATGTCACAAAGATAAGATGACCATAGCTCCGTTTATTGGAAACAGAGAAAGAGTTAGTGAACTCTTGGGATGATACATGATGATGTATGTAAGGTCCCCTGTCTACACATGCCAGGACTGGTTCTTTGAACTTCATTACATTCTCTGATAATCTCTCAAGATTCAGACATATGTTCCTGTAGAAACATGAGTCCGAGCCTTTTTAGATATTCACAGAATATAAGCGAGAAGTAGAGAACCAAAACACGGGTATAAGTATTATGTCCTTTGATGAGATCAAGGAGGAGTATACTTGAGCACGGAATTCCTGGACCATTCTAAAGGGGAATGAGATTCTCTCTCAGCATTACTCCTTTGAATACACCATAGCACGATGGTATATCGGGGTGGAGCAATTACACCCTATGTGATAAGGTGTGCTCTATGATGAGTACTACTGAGTTGCCTATTTCCTTTTAGGGAGTTATGCACTTGAGAAGCTGCATACCTATTGAATAGGGTTCCAATCAAATCAGTTGCCTACCATTTCATATGTGATATGGAAAGGGAAGAGCCCATATCTTAAGCTAGTTGAGATTTGGGGTTGTCCAGCCTATGTCTAAACGCAAAATCCGGACAAGCTCGAGGCAAGGTCTGTAATGTAGAACTGGAAAGGTTCCAGCTATACGAACTACAGCAGATGATTTGATAAAACCAAAGGATTCAGTAGAGACCAACGAACCTCAGCCCCTCCGCCGATCTAGTAGGGTTTTCTCACCCACCTGAGAGATACATTGGTTTCTCTATGACAGTGGGAGCGAGGATTGCATCATGAGATGATGACCCAACTAGCTTCGAGCTGGCCATCGAGAGTAAGACTCTGTAAGAATGGCTGGATGTTTAGCGATCTGAGATGGAATCCATGTACACCAACAAAGTATGGACTTTGGTTGCAATATCTGAAGGGTTAAATCCCCATCAGGAGCAAGTATATCTTGAGAAGATTACTTGGTGTAGATGGAAAAGATGAGACTTTCAAAGCTAGACTTGTTAAAGCTTTTCGTCATCGACCAGGCGTGGATCATGATGAAACCTTTTCAAGTGACTATGCTTAAGTCCATCCAGATCCTACTTGCCACGGCTACATACCATGACTACGATATCTGGCGGTTGGGTGTCTTGACTGCTTTTCTAAATGATGATTTGGAAGAGAGCGTCTGTAAGTACACAGCCAGAGGGCTTCGTAGACAGTGGGAGCAGCGGAAACGTGTGCAAGATGTTTTATAGGATAAAGCAGGCATCGCGGAGTTGGAACATCTGTTTTGATGGATTAGTCAAGGAGTTTGACATCATCAAAATGGTAGATGAACCTTGTATAAACAAAAAGGTAGTAGGGAGTATGGTGGTGATCCTCGTAGAGTACGTGGATGACATACTCTTGATAAGAAAGAAGTTTCTTATGCTACGCTCGATCAATCTCCGCTTATCACAATGATTCTCCACATAGGATCAAAGTGATACCTCCTAAATCCTGGGTTTTGGATCTATGAGATAGATCTAATTGGATGTTAGGATACTCACTAGCTGTAGTGAGATGGTATCAATCGACCCTGGGGAGAATCACTGGAATGGTTCCAGGGTGATAATGACGACTGAATGTCAGTCACAGGCATTGTCTTTACCCTCAATAAAGGGACGGTATGTTGGAAAAGTTCCAAGCTAGATACCGTGACATACTAGACGATAAAGGCACGATACATCGCTACTTAAGATGCTACCAAAGAGGCTGTTTGGGTGTATATTGGTTCATGAGATGAACTACGTTCCCACCATTGTGTGACAATGGAGTTGTGGCTTATGCCAAGGAACGCCCGTCCCATCAGTGATCCAGACATATTCTAAGGCAGTATCACTTGATCATGGAGATGGTTGATCTCCAGGGAGATCGAGGTTAGGAGAGTAGACTCTGAGGACAACACAGCGGATCCACTCACAAAGGCCTGTTCCCAGAGAGAGACTTTTATGGGATGGTTGAGTATGAGATACTACAACCACTGCTACAGATGGCCCTAGTGCAAGTGGGAGATTGTTAGTTATATGTATGCCCTAGAGGCCATTACTGTACATAGGATGTATATTGTAGTGGATGCTGGGACATATATAGGGAGGACTTTCTTGCTCGACATGATAGTATGCTATCTGGTTACCCTTTACCTTAACGTGTATGCTGATTGTCTCTCTGTTACATGTTGGTAAAGACCTTAGGATCTGTACTTGACTACCTGGACTATGATGCGGATCATACTAGTGGGGACATGGTAGTCCATGAGTACATCCTTCAAAGTCCCTAGTCGAGGGTGTATCGAGACGGGGCATCGATATACCAGAGTAGACTAGCGTATACCTTCTTGACCCATACAGATGGGCGATGGATGATCCCATATCCATCAGTGTTTGACATCAGAGATGATATATGGGTGCTCAGTAGAGACTGGGTACACTGGACGGACTCGTCGAGAACTCCCAGATGGTATTATACCTCACGTCAGATGCCAGTTCTCTGGTGACACTGGTACAGAGTAGTCTGTTGACCCGAGATCGTCATAGAGTCTCGTGTGGTTCCCACTGTGCTTTGATTTCCATCTTACCACGTCCAAGAGGGCGTGCAAAACGGTGGTTTTTGGGTACAGTCCCGAGTCACATGGAGGCAATGAGCGATAGGAGGGGATTCGTCTCTCCCGGTATAGGGGGTTGATGTTGCGCTGTGTTCGATTGGCTATAACAGGAAATCCCTGGCCAGGGTTGCTGAGATTTACTGGTAAGTGTTACCAGTAGTTTCTCGAATTGTTATAGACCTCATATCGACACGACTTATTGAGCTATTGGGGTCTGACGTTTACCACCCCTAGGCGAGATATGCGACATATCAGACAATCAGACCGGACTGTACGGTAGTGTTACTGGTTGGATTCACTAGAGTGTGAGCGGGCTTTCTCATCGATCTTCAGATCGCTCAATACCCGGGTGGCCGTTACGTTTAGAAGACCGCTTGTGGCTTGTGGATGTTTGATATGATCATCATCCGCTGCCGGCGTATTGACGAGTCTTTAGAGTCCTACACAGAGGTTTCCTGGCTCAAGCGAAACGAAATAGGAGCGCATATGAGATATGTGCGGGACCGAGAATAATGCGTGTATGTGATACCGTATTCCATTCTCGCGATGAATGTATTGATTAGGTTATATGCGATATAACCTAGTTATCGAATCAAAGGTTGATTTGATAAGCCGATACATTGGATACTAGTCGGTTGTGTGCGACATGACCGGATCATTGAATCAAGTGTTGATTTAATGATTTAATGTATAATTATATATTTGATATATTACTTTGCATTAACTAGTATCGGTTCACTTTAAATGGATTTTCTCGCTCGGGTGTGCACATTGTATATTCGATATAGTTTCGTGCATATAATTGTATCATGTTTGTTGATACATGCATGTTTGTGTGTAGGTTTAGTCTAAACCTTAGTTAAGTGAATGGTTATGGTTATGTTTAATTATTTTAATCATTTATTAATTTATTTATTGCATTTTGGCAAAAGGAAAAATGGTTGCTTTATTTTGTTTCTATCTTGAAGTTTCATGAAGGATTGAAAAGTCAACCATTTTTGTTTCATGCCTAACCTAACCATTCACCTAACTAGGGTTTGCTCTCTACACATAACCATGGTTATGTTATGATAAGGATGATTTAATTATTCTTTTTATTTTGAACTTATCATAACATTTCTTCTTCTTCTTCCTTGCTTCAAATGAAGAAAAGCTTACCTCATCAATGGTGATTGATGTTTTTGAGTGAGAAATCCAATTCTAAAGTTAACCCACTTCCTATTTCTTCATCCTCTACCTCTTGCCAAGTAGTAGAGTGTGTTTACTTCACAAGTTTCTTGACTTGGTGAAGTCGGAGCTTGATTTAGCGATGCCTCGACGTAGATCATCTTCGGCATGGACATCAACGACCTAGCTTGCCCATTCTCCGACGAAGCCGATCCTAGAGCCCGGATTTGACTTGGACAGCGGAGAGGACCTCGTTGCGGAGCTATGGAGGTGGAGCACCGGATCTACAAAGGTTGTATTTCCGTTTTCTCATTAGTTAAGTGTTAACTAGTTCATTGTTCGCCTAGACATCTAGTTATCGATCCGTAGTTTAGGGTTTCTCGGCACCATAATTTTTGAAATTGCCATGGTTGATGGCTTGGGAAACCTCACTAGCGTGCCTAGGAACCCTACACATGTATGCAATGTCAATATTAAATCTTTAAGTGTTTTAAATGCAATAAGTTCTGCATTCTTAACTTTAGAAAAAGAATATCTGTATAATAGCTAAATACCATCAAGAATTCATCTGAAACCCATGTCAAGCATCGACACCAAATATGAAAACACATCTTTCTCAATGTCTCACTGTATCAATGTCTCAATATATCGGGCTCCGTCAGTCTGGATCGGCCCATATCATCAAATCTCACGACAACGGTCGGTATCCTCCGGATATCCGCCGCGCCAGACATCACCGGTAGGTAGTCTTCCTCTGCCAGGCTCATCGTCTACAACTCGATCTTCTTCTCCCGGGGTACCATACCGGGCCCACCATGTACCCGAGACGGTTCATCCACTCCTCGAATCGGGTCTCGAAATCCAACAGAAAACATGAAAACTCATGGTGGACGACACATACATCATGAGAAAACCGCAACTTTGTTTTAAAGATCATAAATATAAGCTTTTATTAAATTCTTGCGGTTTTCCCTAAAATCTAGAAATCACAGCAATACTGAAATCCTCAAGAAAATCATAATACCCAACATGTTGTATATGATAAATGTCTATGATATCAAGGTATGCGATGTGATTCGTGGCTAGAAATCTATGTAAGTATGATGATGATGCGAGGTATATACATGCTATGCGATTTCATATATCATGTATGATGCAAGTGGTGGCACTAAGCTAAACAGGTTCTATGGTGCTCGTGGCATGGCAATTACCAAAGGCTTGTGTGTCACATGAATAGTGCGCGTGCAACAGGAGCCAATGGTAATGGTATTCGTGTCCTACGAAGTGATATCGCATATGTGTATATGAATATCCATGCAATCTAGCAGACGATTAGCTATAAGGGTATGCAATGTGAATGAGGGGGGTTAGCTAACTAACAATGCAAATCTTGCAAGAAATAAAGTAATCCTAACTGGGGGGCGCTTCGCGCCATCCAGACGATCCCCCCATAGATGAATACATCTACTCACCTGAAAGCCTCGCTAATCCGATCCGACCACCGCCTAGCCTTTGCGCGCCGCGTCCGATGTTTCCGCGACCGATCCTAGAATTGCATAACACACAATATAAGATTACAAATTCCTGAAATGATGCAACACATAATATAAAAAGATCGACGCTCATGAATTAGTCACAACGTGCACTCGGTGCACGGAAAACACACGAAAATCGTAAAAACCTTAACTAAACTCGTCATTTCGGTGTAACCACCAAAGCTAAAACCCGACTAGACAAAACCCCGCATTCGCGCACACTAAAAGTCATATGAGATGCTAATTGTATCGCTAAATATCGTAATTAGATCACCTCCTAATATTTATAAAAATCTAGTAAGCAATTAGCATACCGATAACAATACAAACATCGCGAATTAACGATATCGCGATCGCAACATCACACAAATGTCCGACCTAATACACTAGATGGCCACAGTGGTAACTTAAACCCATCAACCATGCTACAAACCCTATTTACAACACCAACCCTATCCTAGAATTTTCAAAACAAACCATTGCAGTGAAATTAACACATTAAAAATCTAAATTAGCATAAATAAACTACCAATTTAACAACTAGATTAGAACTTATACCTCCCAAGTGATGAACCTCTTGCAATTAGCCTCTAAAGATGTCTTCTTTCTCCTTATTTTAAACAAATTAGGGTTTGGGAAGAGCTGGAAAAGGGTTTAGGTTTGAATTTGTGAAGGAAATTATGAATTTTTGTGGATTTCGGAGGATTTTTGTGAGGATTTTGATGCAAGAAAATGGGGGATTGGGGGCTGTTTTTCTGCAGCCATTTCGATCAGAGGAGAGCAAGGGAGGGATGTGAGGGAAAGGTGTGGAATTTTCTACTTCACAAGATCAATAAATGACCATCACATCAAATTTTACAAAAAAAACCCCTTTTTAATTCATTTTCAAACCATTTTAAACCACAAAAAAACCAAACTTGAAATGTTTTGATAAAATTTTTGTTACACTATATTTTAGTTTTATAATGATTACTAATTATGTAATTTACATAATTAAATTTGTATTTATCACTAAATAAATGTATTTTTAAAAGCTTGAAATAATATTAAAAATAATTTATTAAGGAAATATTTTTAATTAACTAGAAAATTTTAAGTGACATTTTAGTGACCAATTTATAGTAATATATTATCTAAATTTTGTATAATTAGGTCTATAATGAAAAATACCTATTTTGACTTTTTACGGAAAAGGCTGCTAATTTTGCCGATAACCGAAAAACGGCCTAAACGATTTTCGAAGCGTTACATTTGATGCTTCATTATTTATCCAAATGGCTTAAGATATTTATTCATTCACACTTACACATTCTCTCTCCTCAAGCGCTCTCTCTCTTCAACCCTAACCCTAATCCTCTCATGTGTTGAGATCCCAACGGTTAGCAAGACTAATAGATCCCTAATCCTCTTCTATATCCTCTAGGTTACTTTGATTAGCACTCATAGCCACCTAGTTATCTCAAGTGAGAGGTTAAAACTTGGAGAAGGAGCTCTCGGGTGGATCTTCTATCACATTGAGGAGGCCGACGTGGAAGTGAACTATAAGAACAAGAAGGACTTGAATCTTTAGGTATAATCATCTATCATAGTAGCTAATCACTTCTAGATAGTTGTTAGTCAGGGTTTAGCAAAGATCCGTAAAGTTAGTCGATGTTAACTCAAATAAAATGATTGTTTTACCTATTCCGCGTCCCCGCATCACGTGAGGTGTCTAACGCCGACTTATAGTTTTTACCCTCAGTGGAAGGACGGTATGTTGGAAGAGTTCCAAGATAGATACCATGGCAAACTAGATGGTAAAGGCTGATTACATTGCTACAAAGGATACTACCAAAGAGGTAGTCTGGATGTGTATAAGTTCATGAGATGAACTTCGTTCCTACCATTGTGTGACAATAGAGTTGTGGATTTGGCCTAGGAACCCCCGTCCCATCAGTGATCCAGACATATTCTTAGGCAGTATCACCTGATCGTGGAGATGGTTGATCTCTAGGGAGATCGAGGTTAAGAGAGCAGATACAGAGAACAACAGGGTGGATCCACTCACAAAGGCTTATTCCCACGAAAGACTTTTATGGGATGGTTGAGTATGAGATACTTCAACCACTGCTGATTGTTGGGTATGGGATACTACAACAGATAGCCCTAGTGCAAGTGGGAGATTGTTAGTTATATATGTGCCCTAGAGGCCATTACTGTACATACGATGTATATTGTAATGGATGCTTGGACATATATATGGAGGACTTTCTTGCCCGACATGATAGTATGCTATCTGGTTGCTCTTTATCTTAACATGTACACTGATTGTCTCTATATTACTTGTTGATAAAGCCCTTAGGATGAGTACTTGACTACCAGGATTATGATGCAGATCATACTAGTGGGGACAGAGTAGTCGATAAGTACATCTGTCAAATATTCCTAGTCGAGGTGTATCGAGACAGGGCATCGATATACCAGAGTAGACTAGCGTATAGCTTCTTGACCCATGTAGATGGGCGATGGATGATCCCATATCCATTGGTGTTTGACATCAGAGATATTATACGGGTGCTCAGTGGAGACTGGATATACTGAACGGACTCGCCGAGAACTCCTAGATGGTATTATACCTATCGTCAGATAGCAGTTCGCTGGTGACACTGGTACAGGTTAGTCTGTAGACCCGAGATCGTCATAGAGTATTGTGTGATTCCCACTGTGCTTTGATTTCTACCGTACCACGTTCAAGAAAACGTGAAAAACAGTGTCTTTTGTGTACAGTCCCGAATCACATGGAGGCATTGAGCGATAGGAGGGGTTTCGTCTCTCCCGGTATTGGGAGTTGATGTTGCGCTGTACTCGATTGGCTATAACAGGAAGTCCCTGGCCAGGGCTGCTTCAAAGATATACTGGTAAGTGTTATCAGTATTTTCTCGACCCGTAATGAGCCTCATATCGGCATGACTTATCGACGTTTACTACCGCTAGACGAGATATGCGACATATCAGACGAAGAGACCGGACTGTACGGTAGTGTTACTGATTAGATTCTCAGGAGTATGAGCAGGCTTGCTTGTTGATCTTCTGACCGCTCAATACCTGGGTTGCCGTTACGTTTAGCAGACCGCTTGCGGCTTGTGAGTGTTTGATATGATCATCACCTACTGCTGGTGTATTGACGAGTCTTTAGAGTCCTACACAGAGGTTTCCTGGTTCAAGCGAAATGGAGTAGGAGCACATATGTGATATGTGTGGGACCGAGATTAATACAATATGTGATACCTTATTCGATTCTCGCGATTTGTGACATCGGTCAGTTATATGCGATATAGCCGGGTTATCGGATCAAGTGTTGATTCGATAAGTTGTTACATTTGATATTAGTCGGTTATATATGATATAACCGGATTATTAAATCTAGTGTTGATTTAATAATTTAATGTATAATTATATATTTGATATATTAAGTTACATTAACTAATACTTGCTCACTTAAGATTTCTTTTCTCACTTGATGTGCACATTGAATATATGTGATATATATATTTGTGTACATGTATTTGTCATGCTAGGTTACACATGCAACATAGTTGTGTGAGACTTACACCATGCTAGGGTTAGGTTAAGGTTTTATTTATTATTAAGTAAATTCAAAAATGGTGGAATTAGTCATGGTTAGGGTTTGTAGAAACTTGTAGAACCATTGACTTTCTCCACCTCTTTTGTTTTACTTAAAGATATTTGTTAACCTAACCTTTAACCCTTAGCCATAATTTAGTCTCTACAAGTGTTAGTGTATGTGATACACTCACCATGATTGCATTTCTAACCTCACTTGATTATTCTTCACTTGGTTAATTCCATGAGAGTTTTCTTCTTCTTCTCCCTTTCAAGCTTTCTAACTTCAATGGAAAATGATGAGAACTTGTGAGAAAATTAAATCTAAAGTGAACCCACTTCCTACTTCATCATCCTCTACTACTTTCCATTTAGTATAGGGTGTTTGCTTCACTAATTACACAATTAGTGAAGAGATAGCTTGGGTTAGTGTCTCCTCGCCTTAGATCATCTTCGCCCTCGAAGTCTTCTAGCAAGCCTGATCCGCAAATCTTGTGGAGCCTCTCAAGAGTCCAAGAGTTCATGATCGCAGTGAAGGGACGACTACACGGAGTTAATGAAGTGAATGAACGGTCTTCAAAGGTTGTATTCCTTGTTCACTTTATTTACAAAGTCATTTGCATTTCATTCCGTCCGATTTCTAGTTAACGATTCTATGATAGGGTTAGCAAGAACGGCAAATTTTTATAATATGGCATGCAAGATGCTTCCCGAAACCTTACTGCCGTCCTAAACCCTTCAGGGGAAAGAGAAGGATGTCGCGCAGTAGTCGATGAGCCTAGCAGAGGGACTACTACCTACCGGTGATTTGTTTGACCTGGCGGTTATCCAGAGTCGAGAGATGAATATGGGCCGATCCGTACTGCCGGAGCCTGTGGGCCGATCCGGACAGATGGAGCCCATGGGCTGATCCGGACTGACGGAGCCCGATATATGTGGATTTGCATGTCGATGTTGGACATGAGTATTTCATGATGTTTTCGAGTGCCGATGTTGGGCACTCAGGTTCCATGAGATTTACAGGATATGAGGGCCGATTAGAGTGACGGCGCCTGAGTTATTGGGATTTGGGGTGTCGTTGATGGACATCGGGTTATTCCACGATGATGATTCGTGATGATGATATGTTTTATCCCATACTCAGCATTCATTGATATGCATTGCTTCATGTATTTGTAGTACCTGATAGAGTACCTTTCATGATTGTTGCATATCCATATTACCACATTGATACTATCAGATTGAATGTGATAGAGTATCGCAGTACGTTCATACCTGCGATTATCTGTATGATGTTACTTACTATTCACGAGTTGGCAACTCACCCTCGTTGTGCCACAGTGTTTTACAGGTTGACCCTCAGAGTAGTCGTGGCAGGCTGCTTATTATCTCTATTTTGCGGATACCGCTACGATTGGCTATGAGCCGTTTTGCTGTACGTGGGTTACGGTTATCCGACTTTATATTCATTGTACATCTTATTGTATCTAGTACTCTCCATCTACTACTTCATGTATTGACTTAGAGACGAGATGTGAGGACGATATTGTATATTATTTTGTGACTATGGGTGTCGAGCTCGTGTGAGCCGGCTTTTATTATGCTGTTTTTCACTTATATTGTCCATTTCTTCGCTACGGCGTTATATATATATATGCTTGTGGTGGTTGTTTCTGCCTTTGGGCGTGATTTGCTCCCGTTTGGGGATACTTTATTTATATCATTTGTTGCTTTACTTATATCTTATGTTTGTACCCGTTTCGGGGCTAGTTGTTACAAAGGAGGTGCTGCCGAAATTTTTAAGAAAATAAACTTAAGTTTAAAGAATTTTACTTGAGATTTCCAAATGTTTTTAACAATGATTTTATCACTTACTACTTTTGATGAATTAGATTTCTGGGTTTCGTCTTACTTAAATTGCGTTACGTGGTTTAAGTGCCGGCCACGCGCCAAATTTTGGGTCATGATAGGTTCCTAGGCCAAAACCACAACTCCATTGTCATCATAGTACTCAGGTATTGGATGCTCAATGGTAGGAACTAAGTTCATCATATGGACATTTTCATCCAGACAACCTCTTTGGCAGCATCGTTGGTAGCGATGTAATTAGCCTTTGTCAACGAGTTTGCTACGGTATATAGCTTGGAACCCTTCCAACATACCGTCCCTCAACTGAGGGTAAAGACAAAACGCGAGACTGACTTTCAGTCGTCCTTATCACTATGGAAGCTTGAATCGGTAAAGGAATCCATCTGGAGTTCACCGTTACCATACACCAAGAACATCTCTTTAGTCCTTCTCAAGCACTTAAGAATGTTCTTCAACTGTCCGGTGGTTTTCGCAAAGATCTATTCGATACTTATTCACTACAACTAGTGAGTAAGCTACATCTGGTCTGGTACATAACATCGTATACATGATTGACCCGTCTGCCAAAGCGTAGGGTATCCTTTGTATGCGAGCCCTCTCCAAATCAGTCTCGAAAGACATCTCTTTTGGGAGAGTGATTCCTGAACAAGCAGGTACATTACCACGCTTAGAATCATCCATACTAAACCCCTTTAGCATGGTGTCTATGTACCTAGATTGGGACAATCCCAAATCCGTTTAGATCTATCTCTATAGATCTATATCCCCAGGATGTAGGAGACATCAGTTAGATCTTTCATGGAGAACCTGTATGATAAGAGGTGTTTGACCGAGTGTAGCATAGGAACACCATTTCCTATCAAGAGTATGTCATTCGCGTACAATACGAGGAAGACAACCATACTCTTTATAACCTTCTTATTTATACATGGTTCATCTACCTTCTTGATGAAGTCAAACTCTTTGACAGCTTCATTAAAACAGATGTTCCATCTCCGCGATGCCTGCTTTTAACCCATAGATGGATTTAAGCATCTTGCATATGCTTCCGCTGCTCCCACTGTCAACGAAGCCCTCCGGCAGTGTCATATACGCTCTCTTCTAAATCACCATTTAGAAAAGAGGTTTTGTCATGCAGTCTGCCAGATTTCGTAGTCATGGTATACAGCAATGGCAAGTAGGATCCTGATGGACTTAAATTTAGCGACAAGTCCAGCTTTGAAAGTCTCAACTTTTCCATCTACATCAAATTATCTTTCTCAAAGATCCTCTTGTTCCCGATGGGTTTTACCACTTCAGGAGCAACATGCAAAGTCAACACTTTGTTGGTGTACATGGATTCCATCTCAGATCACATAGCATCCAGCCATTTAACATAGTCTCCACTTGTGATGGCCTGCTCTAAACTAGCTGGGTCATCATCTCCATGATGCAATCCTCGATCTCACCGTCTACGAGAAAACCTTAGTATCTCTCAGGTGGATGAGGAACCCAACTAGATCTGCGGAGTGTATTCGGTTCGTCAGGGACTATTGAATCCTCCAGTTCTACCAAATCGTCAGCTATAATTTGCTTTGTTGTAACTTCTTCGAGTTCTACCTCATCGCCCCTAATTTCTTCCACAAGAAATTCCTTTTCTTAATGGGTGGCATGTCGAGAAACTAAACATCTTTTGTTCCTCGGTGTGGTAGAAGATATACTCTCACGAATGGTTGGGATATCCTACAAACATGCACAGAACTGACCTTGCCTCGAGCTTGTCCGGATTTTTCATTTTTACATAGGCCGGAAAACCCCATGTATTAACTTGTTTAAGAGATGGTCTCTTCCCATTCCATATCTCATATAGAGTGGTAGGCAACGGACTTGATCAGATCTCTATTCAATAGGTATGCATCTTCTCAAGTGCATGTCCCTGAAAGGAAATAGGTAACTCAGCAGTACTCATCATAGAACACACCATATCTCATAAGGTGCGATTCTTCCTTCCCGATATAACTTTGTGCTGTGGTGTATACGGAGGAGTATGCTGAGAGAGAATCTCATTCTCTTTTAAATAGTCTCGGAATTCTGTGCTCCAATATTCTTCTCCCCGATCATATCGAAGGATTTGAATACATTTACCCATCTGGTTCTCTACTTCGTACTTATCTTCCTTGATATTCTCAAAAAATTCAGTTTTGTGCTTCAACAAGAACACATATCCGTATCTTGAGAGAACATCGATGAATGTAATAAAGTACGTGGAACCATCCCTGGCATGTGTAGACATAGGACCGAGTATATCACCATTTATCTGTCCAAGAGTTCAGTAGCTCTTTCTCCGTTTCCAGTAAACGGAGATTTGGTCACCTAGTCTTTAAGACATGACTGGCAAGTTTCATAAGATATAAATTCGAACGGATTCAAATATGCATCCTTATGGAACTTCAGCTAGTTTTGTTTCATAGATATGACCCAGTCTATAATGCCACAAGAAGAATTCGTTCATTTCTGAACTGTTCCACTTGTGTGTTCTGTACATTTGGAACTGTGGTTTGATTCAGAACGTGTATACTGTTATACAACATACCGTACCCAATCAACACTTGATTTAGGAAAATATTCATAATATTATTGGTACGAAATAACCGCCGCTCAGAATTATTGTATTATCAGTTGGTAACACAAGGTGATATTTGCCAACTGCTTTGGCTGCAACAATTGCACCTTTTGTACTACTAGAAGCATATCACCCTTTCCCAGTTCTCCACCTGTCTATAGCCCATGTAACAAATTACCTGTGTGGGATCCTAATCCGGTATCAAATACCCAGGACGTTGAAGTAACTGAGAAATAGTTCTTAGTTACGGACACACCCGAAAACGATGCATCAATATGCTTATTCTTCGTTTGGGTGGCGTGTGAATCCGAATATTCCCCTATTCCTTGCTCAGACTTATAACAATCATAAGATAGAGCGGAACCTAGCCTAGTATAATAAGTAGGTTCGGTCAATACATCCATATTATTATCTTGATTAAGGCATGTCATTGGTCGCTACCAGGAGAGAGAGAAGGATAATCACTTTGCCTGCGCTCTTTGCAAGATTAGATTGGTTATTTTATCTAATCAGGATGGCTCCCACTGTTTTTATCAAATCTTCCTTCAAACCCTAAATGGTAAGATTAGCCGGGATTAATTACACCCTACAGGTTCGCCAATCGTTCGGCCAGGCATGTATCGGTACTCCGAGAGAAGTTCCCCGTGCTTTCGCACGAACTTAATTAAAATAAACCTCATTTTCCTAGAGGCATAACCCCGTTGACACCTTTCTAGACACCTACTGGACTAGCTAATTGTAAAGTGCAAAACTCTCTCAGGAGCAACTCTTACTCGCAGTGGGTACCGGGATCCAACTATCTCATAGAAGGTATGCAATCTCATTGCAAATTTCAACACTTGAAATTCCCGATAATTTTTTTACCCCTAGCCACTTATGACCTTAACAAGGTTAACAAATCATAAGCGCTAGCAAAATTCAACCTGCCATTTCTTGATTGAATTAAACCCACCCGTACGACCCTTAATAAGGTCAACAAAGCCGTACGACTACCCTAATCCAATCGCATCACATGCTGCAGATAAGTACTAATCAGCTACCGCACGCTACGCCTTAACAAGGTCAAAAAACGCAACACAAATACTAAATACTACTTATCTGAAATGACGGAGGGCTACGCAGGTTTTTAAGAAGAGTATGAGCGTAATGAACTTGATATCGTTGTAGAATCTAATGTTTTTGAAAATGAGTGTTTTTTAGGCTTTTGCTAGTATCGCTAAAGAGATCACTCCAGGTGAAGGGATCTCGGCTCTTTCCTCATCGAATGAGGTACAGGATATTCAGGAATACCACTATGCAAAGCAAGAATTAGAGAAGCAGTCAAAAAATAAAACTGAGTGGGTTGTAGCATTTGCTAGTTTCGCTAAAGAAGCCACTCCTATTGAAGGGATCTCGGCTCTTTCCTCATCGAATGAGGTGCTGGATATTCATCAAGGAATACCACTGTGCAAAGCAAAAACTAGAGCTACCCTTTTCGAAAATTTGATTCTACAACAACTTTAGGTTTCTTTCTTTTCATTAATCTCATTAATGATGTCCCATCAATTAATTTTTCCTAAACATTACAAAAAAATGAAACGAAAATAGAACGTACGCTTATGCCATCCGCATTCGCCACAGGGCCCTGTCATGGACCGTTAGGTTAGTTAACTAGCGCGGGGGCTGGGCTAGTGCGGGTGCAAAACATAAGCAATGTTTATTATATATCATATATATAATAGTACATTCGTATCACGCAGTTATATGATCAATATCACATAACCAAGCAGCAGATGCAATATATGAAATATTGAATATACTAGGATGTCCGTGTTTTAAATTTAGTCAGTAATGTAAAACACGGATTCCACGGTCGTGATGAATAGCCAAACCCACATCCCTAGACCCCTGTGAGAGCGGCAAGTAACCCTGCCAATTCTAAAGTTAGGAGACCCGGTCTCAACTCCTTAAGGTGGTCTTCCATTGGACTCTAGAACCCGGTTAGTTATACTCCCCGCCTTTGGTCTATCCTTATGCGGAAAAGTAAATAATATACAACAGTGGTGATATCATCCTCAACCCGGAAGTACCTCAATAAAAGAATATTACATACAGATTTTTCATGAATGAAAATAAAAACCCTCATCTCACATAAAACCCGCCGGCTATTCTTTTATGAAGATCCAATAAATCATATCAAAAGCAACACATGATATCACATATCATCTGTAAGTCGACGTTAGAGACCCCACATGATGCGGGGAGGCGGAATAGGTAAAACAATCATTTTGTTTGAGTTAACATCGACTAATTTTACGGATCTTTGCTAAACCCTAACTAACAACTATCTAGAAGTGATTAGCTACTATGATAGATGATTATACCTAAAGATTCAAGTCCTTCTTGTTCTTGTAGTTCAATTCCTCGTCGGCCTCCTCGATGTGATAGAAGATCTACCCGAGAGCTCCTTCTTGGGATAGAAGAGGTAACTAGGTGTCTATGAGTGCTAATCAAAGTAACCTAGAGGATATAGAAGAGGATTAGGGATCTATTAGACTTGCTAATCCTTGGGATCTTAACACATGAGAGGATTAGGGTTAGGGTTGAAGAGAGAGCGCTTGAGGAGAGAGAATGTGTAAGTGAGAATGAATAAATATCTTAAGTCATTTGGATAAATAATGAAGCATCAAAATATCTAGAAATAATATCTCAAAATATCAACCATGCTTCATTAATTACTTTGAGGTGAATCACCTCATGACTCATGATGTAATTAATTCAAATCACACACTATCTCCTCCACCTCATAAAGCTTAATTCATAAATGAATTAAAACATAATGAGCCACCTTTCTTCTAGAAGCTTCTCGAGTAATTACGAGAATGCCCCTCCTATCCGTAAAACACGGAAAAACTGAGACTGTGTAAATCCAATAATCCAATACTAGAACCTGGCTTAAACTAAAGCCCGCTAGTAAAAACTGTCCGAACATCGTATGTGCATAAATGCATGTATGTGTTCGAACCCTGTCGTAAAACCATACGACCTCTATATCGTTTCGCCTGAATCAGGGAAACTCTCTGTGTGGGACTCTAAAGACTCGACACTACGCTGGCAGTGGGTTTAACCACAGGCCGCAAGCGGTACTAGCTGTACGTAACGGTCCCCAGGTAGATGTCGATAAGAAGGCCGATGAGGAAACCCATCCGAACTCCTACTCAGCCTGATGTGACAATCTCCGTACAGTCCGGTCTGTTCGTCTATGACTATCACATATCGGGCCTAGGGGGCGACAAGCGTCAGTCCCCTAAAAGGCGGTATAAGTCGTGTCGGGGAAAAGCCCATTACACTTTGAGAAGCTACTGGAAATCCTACCAGTAAATCTCGTTTGCCCTGGCCAGGGACTTTGCGTAATGGCTCTCCAAACAAAGCGCGATATCAACTCCCAATACCGGGAGAGGCGAATCCTATCTAACCGCCACTACCTCCAAGTTCTTCGGGACTGCACCCAATTGCTACCAGTTTGCACGACTCCTTTGAGCCGTGGTAGGGTAGCAATCTAATAACAGTGGAAACACACTCGAGACGAAGCAGCAGTGTCAAGTCTGCGGACTATGCTGTGCTCATGTCACCTGGGAACTGTTAACTGACGATGGGTATAATACCAACCAACAGTTCCCTACGAGTCCTGTCCGGTGTACCCGTAACCTAACGAGTACCTATATACTATCTCCAGTACAGCGTACTGATGGCTATGGAATAGACCATCTCCCTAACTGGGATGAGAAGCGTACACACTAGTTTACTCCGGATTATCGATGTCCTGTCTCGATAATCCTACGACTAGGGACCTGGAAAAGGATGTGCTTGTAGACTACCCAGCCCCCACTAGTATGACTGCCATCACAACGCTGGTAGTCAAGCAAGATCCTAAGGGCTCTATCGATATGTATTCGCGATATGCTAACATATATACATATTAAGATAGACATAAACCAAGTAGCATACTACTATGTTGAGCCAGACTGTTAATATAACTATGAATATCCAAAGCTTTCATTAAGTGTTAGTTATGTATATGCCCTAGAGGCCATTGTTTTACATATGATGTATATTATAATGGATGCTTGGATATATAGAGAGGACTTTCTTGCTCGTCATGATCGTATGCTATTTGGTTTTCTTTTATCTTAACATGTTGACTTATATTAGTTTACTGTCTTACTCTCACATGTTGATAAAGCCCTTAGGATCTGTACTCGACTACTGGGACTATGATGAGATCATACTAGTGGGACCACGGTAGTCGATGAGTACATCCTATAACTGTTCCTAGTCGAGGGTGTGTCGAGACTTGGTTTTCCTTTATCTTAACATGTTGACTTATATTAGTTTACTGTCTTACTCTCACATGTTGATAAAGCCCTTAGGATCAGTACTCGACTACTGGGACTATGATGAGATCATACTAGTGGGGCCACGGTAGTCGATGAGTACATCCTATAACTGTTCCTAGTCGAGGGTGTGTCGAGACAGGGTATCGATACACCAGAGTAGTTTAGCGTATACGCATCTTGACCCATATGATGGGCGATGGATGATCCCATATCCATCGATGTTTTGACATCAGAGATGGTGTACGGGTGCTCAGCGGAGACTGGGTACACTGGACGGACTCGCCGAGAACTCCCAGATGGTGATATACCACACGTCAGATGTCAGTTCTCCGGTGACACTGGTATAGGGTAGTCTGTAGACCCGAGATCGTCATAGACTCTTGTGTGATTCCTACTGTGCTTTGATTTCCACCTTACCACGTCCAAGAGGGCGTGCAAAACGGTGGCTTTTGGGTGTAGTCTCGAATCACATGGAGGCAATGAGCAATAGGAGGGGATTCGTCTCTCCTGGTATAGGGAGTTGATGTTGTGCTGTGTTCGATTGGCTATAACTGGAAGTCCCTGGCCAAGGCTGATATAGAGATTTACTGGTAAGTGTTACCAGTAGTTTCTCGACCTGTTATGAGCCTCACATCGACACGACTTATCGGTTACTGGGGTCTGACGTATACCACCCCTAGACTAGATATGCAACATATTAGACGAAGAGACCGGACTTTACGGGAGTGTTACTGATTGGATTCACAGGAGAATGTACAGGCTAGCTTGTTGATCTTCTGATCGCTCAATACCTGGGTGGCTATTACATTTAGCTGACCGTTTGCAGCTTGTGGGAGTTTGATATGATCATCACTTGCTACCGGCGTATTGACGATTCTTTAGAGCCCTACACAGAGGTTTCATGACTCAGGAAAAACGGAGTAGAGGCATATATGTGAAAAGTGCACGACCGAGGATAATGCGATATGAGATACCATATTATATTCTCGTGATATTTAGATATGAGCCGGGTCATCGGATCAAGTGTTGATTCGATGAATCGGTACATGATATATTAGTCGGTTATATTCGATATAGCCGGATTGTCGGATCAAGTGTTGATTCGATAATTTAATGTATAATAATATATATGATATATTGCATTACATTATCTAATATTGGCTCGCTTTATTATTTCATTTTCTCACCGGGTAATACATTGATATATATGCGATATATATTAATTGTATTATTTTCTTTTGTTCCAAATATATAATATATATGTGATATATATTATTGTAACATGATATGATTACTAATGAAACATGTTTAGTGGAGATTAAAAAAGGTTAGGGTTTGAATTGGGTTAGATCTTTCATGAACCTTCTAGAAGGTTTCCTTTTGTCATGAGAAAGTTATTATGGTTGATATTTTCTTATGACTCATTCTTAACCCAACCCAAACCCTAGCCTTAGTTAAATCTCTACATGAGTTATCCTTGTCATCCTTGACCATGGTTACATTATTAATCATATATCATTTCGTTATTCATCACAAAAGGATTAATTCATTCCTTCTTCTTCTTCAACCTTGAGCTTTGAGAAAGCTTACTAGGTTTTCATTTTGTGATGATTAAGAGTGAGAATTTGATAAGAAAAGCGAGCACAAATACTCCTCCATCATCCTCATCTAATCTAGACATATAGATTAGGGTGTTCACCTCATTAGAGAGAGAGCTTGAGTTATAGAAACTTCGAGGTAGATCATCGGAGAAAAGGAAGACTACAAGCTAGCATGGATCGTTCGAGTTGTGGAGTCTCTCTTGAGTCCGGGAGATCATGGATCGCGGCGAAGCGACTTCTACTCGGAGCTTATGAAGCGAAGGAGCGGACTACAAAGTTTGTAATCCCTCACACTTAGTTGTAAAGATGTTTACTTGCATGTTTAACCCTAATAATCTAGTAAAGATCCCGGTTTTGGGTTGTTCGGCACGTCTAAATTTTTATTCGGGCATGGTTGATGCCTTTTTAATCCTTGTAAGAGTGCCTAGTAACCCTAAAGTGGTATCAGAGCCTAACTAGAGTATTAGCCGACGTGTATACGAAGTTAAAAGTCCGATCGAACCCCGATACGTCGAAAATGACCTTTTTCTGGAAATTTTGTGAAAATGTGATTTTTTCTGCATTAAAAATACTTTAAAAAATCAGCAACGACTTTTAAGGGTTACCATAAAATACGAGCCCCCCAAGGCTCTTATATTGCCGCGGAACCGCGGCATGAACCAACTTGTCGCGGCGGTTCCGCGGCAGGAACAGTGAATTGGGGACAGGTTTTTAAACAGTAATATCTGTAGCCAATCCTGCATATTTCTTGGTATTTTTAATCTGACTCAAGTATTGAGTGTTCTGGGGATTATTTTGAATTCGTCGATTCGATCGGAAAGTTTAATTTCGTTATGTTTTCCGGATAATTTAGAAACTGTTAAAATGTTCGAACGGATATCATTAACTCATTTTTTCCCGGCAGAAAAACTTTCAAGTTTTGAATTTTTCTTGAGTTTAAATCTTTCGGAAAAACGTGCAAGTAACGCGGTTGTCCTTCTAGAAGAAAACACACCTTAACTCGATTATGTGACCGTCTGAACCGCCTCTAAAGCTTAGGGTTTGGGGCAGTACGGCATGCCACATGAGAGGCATTGGCTTGACCCTTCTACGGCTGGACCATTGGTACTGTGATATATTCTGGGACTATTTTAACTCCGCTCAAGTGTTGAGCTATTTAGAAAATCTTGGGTATTTGATTATCCGATCGGAAAGTTTAATACTGTCTATTTACCTGGAATGTGATACAATATGTGGAATTCATATAGTTAGGCATGAAATGCGAAGTACGTGATATTTCGGATTTACGATGTCTAAAGAGATTGTGGATTCAAAATGTTGTAGTTTACACTTTCTTTTCTGTGACCGTAAGCGTAGTATGTGGTGTATTGCCGGCTTCGTTGTTGTGCATCAACGGCAATCAGGATACGCATACTTGCTTACGTTGATGATATAAGATATTATGTGTTGCTGTGATATGTTATATTGGATCGTCGTGTTCTGAATAGCCGGGGGTTTTATGTGAGATGAGGGTTTTTATTTTCATTCATGTAAAATTCATTTGTATGTAATATTCTTTTATTGGGGCACTTCCGGGATGAGGTTGATGTCACCAGTGTATATTATTTACTTTTCCGCATTAGGTAGACCCAAGGAGGGGAGCATAAGTAACCGGGTTCTAGGGTACAGTAGGAGGCCATCTCGAGGAGTCGAGACCGGGTCTACTAAGCCTAGAATTGGCAGTGTTACTTGCCGCTCTCGTAAGGGTCTAGGGATGTGGGTTTGGCTATTCATCGCGACCGTGGAATTCGTGTTTTATACAGGCTCGTAATAAAACACGGACATCTTAGTATATCCAATATTTCATATACGTTCTTCTGCTGCAATGTTCTGTGATGAGATCATATTACTGCCTGAAACGAATGCTTATACTATATATATATGCTGATATATAAATATTACTGCTTTCGTTTCTTCTGTGATTCTTAGGAAGCATAAGCTGATGGGATATATTAATGAGATTAATAAAAGAAAAGAAACCTAAAAGATGTTGTAGAATCAAAACTTTATAAAAGGGGTAGCTACAGTTTTTCTTTGCACAGCGGTATATATGATATATCCTGCACCACATTCGATGAGGAAAGAGCCGAGATCCCTTCACCGGGAGTGACCTCTTTAGCGAAACTGGCAGATGCTACAAACTCGCGGTTTAGTTTTTGACAGCTTATATAGTTCTTGCATTGCACAACGGTATATATGATATACCCTGCACCTTATTCGATTGGGAAAGAGCCGAGATCCCTTCACCGGGACTTACCTCTTTAGCGAAACTAGAAAAGCCTCAAAAACACTCCTTTTCAAAAATCATTTGTTTCTACAACGATATCAAGTTCATTATGCTCATGGTTTTCTGGAAAACCTGCGTAGCCCTCCGTCATTTCAGATAGATATTACTTAGTATTCGTACTATGTTTGTTGACTTAGTCAAGGCGTAGTGTACGGTAGCTAAATAGTGTTTGTCTACTAAAGCATGAGATGCGATTGGATTAGGGTAGTCGTACGGCCTTGTTGACTTAGTCAAGGGTCATACGGGTGGGTTTAATTCAATCGGGAAATGTACGGGTTGAACTTGACTTGCGATTTATAGTTTGTTGACTTAGTCAATGTCATAGATCGCTAGGGGCAAAATATTATCGGGAATTTCAAGTGTTGAAATTTGCAATGAGATTGCATACCTCCTATGAGATAGTTGGATCCCGATACCCACTGTGAGTAATAGTTACTCCTGGGAGAATTTTACACAGGACAATTAGCCGATCAAGTAGGTGTCTAGAAAGGTGTTAATGGGGTTATGCCTCTGGGAAGACGAGGTTTATTTTAATTAGGTCCGTGCGAGAGCACGGGGAACCTCCCTCAAGTACCGACACTGATCTGGCTGAAAGATTGACGAAATTGTAGGGTGTAATTAATCCCGGCTAATCTTATCTTTTAGGGTTTGAAGGAAGATTTGATAAAAACAGTGGGAGACATCCTGATTAGATAAGATAATAACCAATCTAATCTTGCAAGAGCATACGCTAAAGTGTTTCCTTCTCTCTCTCTCTCCAGGTAGCGACCATGTCAGGACTTAATCAAGATAAAAATATGGATGTATTGACTGAACCCGCTTATTATACAGAGCAGGGAATCGTTGGTCCCGTTTTTTCTTATAAGAGTTATAAGACTGAACAGGTAACAGGAGAATATCTGGATTCTCATGATGCCCAAACGAAGAACATGTATGTTGATGCATCTTCTTCGGGTGTGTTAGTTATTGAGAACTGTTTCTCTGTTCACCCTACGTCCTGGGTATTAGATACCGGATCGGGATCGCACATATGTAAATTGTTACGTGGGCTACGTAAAGGTAGAGAACTGGGAAAAGGTGATCATTCCGTTCAAGTAGGGAATGGTATAAATATTGCAGCCAAAGCAGTTGGCGAAATCACCTTGTATTACCAAGTAGTAACACATTGATTCTGAATGAGTGCTATTATATACCGAACATGATGTGCAACATTATATCAGTTTCTTTATTAAGTAAAGACGGGTATAATTTTGTAATACAGGATAATGTTATGAACATCTTCCTAAATCAAAGTTGATTGGATCAGGCTTGTTATATAATGGCATATACATTCTCAATCAAAATACAGTCCTTAATATACAAAACACGCACAAGAGGAAGAGTTCAGAAATGAACGAATCCTTCTTGTGGCATTGTAGACTTGGTCATATCAATGCGACACGGCTAGCTAAGTTACATAAGGATGGATATTTGAATACGTTCAAATTATCATCTTATGATACTTGCCATTCATGTCTCAAAGGAAAAATGACCAAAACTCCGTTTAGTGGACACGGAGAAAGAGTTACGGAACTCTTAGGACTGGTACATAGTGATGTATACGGTCCTATGTCTACGCATGCCAGGAACGGTTCTTCCTACTTCATTACATTCATTGACGATCTCTCTGGATACGAACATGTGTTCCTGATGAAACACAAGTCTGAAGCTTTTGAGAAATTCAGAGAATATAAGCATGAAGTAGAGAACCAAACGGGTAAAAGTATTAAAATCCTTCGATCTGATCGAGGAGGAGAATACTTGAGCAATGATTTTCTAGATTATCTAAAAGAGAATGGGATTCTTTCTCAGCTTACTCCTCTTTATACACCACAGCACAACGGTGTATCGGAGCGGAGGAATCGCACCCTATTAGATATGGTGCGCTCTATGATGAGCGATGCTGAGTTACCTATTTCCTTCTGGGGGTATGCGCTCGAGACAGCCATATACCTATTGAATCTAGTTCCATCTAAATCTGTACCTACCACACCATATGAGATATGGAGTGGGAAGATATCATATTTTAAACGAGTTAAGATATGGGGTTGTCCGGCCTATGTCAAAAGGAAAAATCCGGACAAACTCGAGGCATGATCAGTTCTTTGCAAGTTTGTGGGATATCCAAAGAATTCTCAAGGATATTTTTTCTACCACGCTGAGGAACAAAAAGTGTTTGTTGCTCAACATGCCACCTTTTTGGAAAAGGAATTTCTTGCAAAAGAAATTAGTGGCAAAGAGGTAGAGCTGGAAGAGGTTCCAGCACCGCAAACTACAACTGATGATTTATTAGAACCAGAGGATTCAGTAGTACCCGACGAACCCCAGCCTCTCCACCGATCTAGTAGGGTTTGTTATCCACCTGAGAGATACTACGGTTTTCTCATTGATGGTGGAAGCGAGGATTGCATCATGGAAGATGATGACCCGACTAGTTTCGAGCTGGCCATCACGAGTGGTGACTCTGTAAAATGGCTGGATGCAATGCGATCTGAGATGGAATCCATGTACACCAACAAAGTATGGACTTTGGAAAATGCTCCTGAAGGGGTAAAACCCATTGGGAGCAAGTGGATCTTTAAAAAGAAAATTGGTGTAGATGGAAAAGTTGAGACTTTCAAAGCTAGACTTATTGCAAAGGGTTTTCGTCAACGACCAGGTATGGATTATGATAAAACCTTTTCTCCAGTGGCTATGCTTAAGTCCATCCGGATCTTACTTGCCATTGTTGCATACCATGACTACGAAATCTGGCAAATGGATGTTAAGACCGTCTTTTTAAACGGTGATTTAGAAGAGTGCGTGTACATGACTCAGCCAGAGGGCTTCGTAGATAGTGGGAAAGGTGTGCAAGCTGCTTAAATCCATTTATGGGTTAAAGCAAGCATCGCGGAGTTGGACCATCTGTTTTGATGTTGTAGTCAAAGAGTTTGACTTCATCAAAAATATAGATGAACCTTGTATTTATAAGAAGGTTGCAGAGAGTAAGGTTGTATTCCTCGTATTGTACGTGGATGACATACTCTTGATAGGAAATGATGTTCCTATGCTGCAATCAGTCAAGCTCTTCTTATCACAAAGATTCTCAATGAAAGATCTAGGTGATGCCTCCTGCATATTGGGAATCATGATCTATAGAGATAGATCTAAAAGGATACCGGGATTGTCCCAATCCAGGTACATTGACACCAGACTAAAGAGCTTTTGTATGGAAGAATCCAAGCGTGGGAACCAACCCACAATCTCTGGACTCACTCTCTCCAAAGAGATGTCTCCCAACACTGATTTGGAGAGAGCTCGCATGCAAGGGATACCCTATGCTTCGGCAGTAGGCTCTATCATGTATGCGATGTTATGTACCAGACCCGATGTAGCATACTCACTAAGTGTAGTGAGTCGGTATCAAGCAGATCCTGGAGAGTCACTGGATAGCTGTGAAGAACATTCTCAAGTACTTGCGAAGGACTAAGGAGATGTTCTTGGTGTATGGTAACGGAGAACTCTAGGTGGAGTCCTTTACCGATTCCAGCTTCCAAAGTGATAAGGACGACTCTAAGTCGCACTCAGGATTTGTCTTTACCCTCAATGGAGGGGCGGTATGTTGGAAGAGTTCCAAACAGGATACCGTTGCAGACTCGACGATGGAGGCTGAATACATCGCTACCAACGATGCTGCCAAAGAGGCTGTCTGGATAAAGAAGTTCATTAGTGAACTTGGTATGGTTCCATCCATTGAGCATCTAATACCTCTGTATTGTGATAACAATGGAGCTGTGGCTTTGGCCAAGGAACCCAGGTCTCATCAAAAGTCCAGACATATTCTAAGGCGGTATCACCTGATCAGGGAGATAGTTGATCGCCGGGAGATCGAGGTTAGGAGAGTAGATACGAAGGACAACACTGTGGATCCACTCACGAAGGCCATTCTCCAGGTACAGTTTGAGAGATTATTCGGGATGCTAAGTATGAGATACTACAGCAGCTGGCCTTAGTGCAAGTAGGAGATTGTTAGTTATGTATATGCCCTAGAGGCCATTGTTGTATATTATAATGGATGCTTGGATATATATAGAGAGGACTTTCTTGCTCGTCATGATAGTAGGCTATTTGGTTTTCCTTTATCTTAACATGTTGACTTATATTAGTTTACTGTCTTACTCTCACATGTTGATAAAGCCCTTAGGATCTGTACTCGATTATTGGGACTATGATGAGATCATACTAGTAGGGCCATGGTAGTCGATGAGTAGATCCTATAACTGTTCCTAGTCAAGGGTGTGTCGAGACAGTGCATCGATACACCAGAGTAGACTAGCGTATATGCATCTTGACCCATATGATGGGCGATGGTTGATCCCATATCCATCGGTGTTTTGACATCAGAGATGGTGTACGGGTGCTTAGTGGAGACTGGGTACATTGGACGGACTCGCCGAGAACTCCCAGATGCTGATATACCACACGTAAGATGGTAGTTCTCCGGTGACACTGGTATAGGGTAGTCTGTAGACCCGAGATCGTCATAGAGTCTTGTGTGATTCCCACTGTGCTTTGATTTCCACCTTACCGCGTCCAAGAGGGCGTGCAAAATGGTGGCTTTTGGGTGCAATCCCGAATCATATGGAGGCAATGAGCGATAGGAAGGGATTCGTCTCTTCCGGTATAGGGAGTTGATGTTGTGCTGTGTTCGATTGGCTATAACTGGAAGTCCCTGGCCAGGGCTGATATAGAGATTTACTGGTAAGTGTTACCAGTAGTTTCTCGACCTGTTATGAGCCTCACATCGACATGACTTATCGGTTACTAGGGTCTGACGTATACCACCCCTAAACTAGATATGCAACATATCAGACGAAGAGACCGGACTGTATGGGAGTGTTACTGATTGGATTCAGAGGAGAGTGTACAGGCTAGTTTGTTGATCGTCTGATCGCTCAATACCTGGATGGCTGTTACGTTTAGCTGACCGCTTGCAGCTTATGGGTGTTTGATATGATCATCACATGCTACCGGCGTATTGACGATTCTTTAGAGTCCTACACAGAGGTTTCTTGATTCAGGCAAAATGGAGTAGGGGCACATATGTGATATGTGTTAGTTATATGTATGCCCTAGAGGCCATTACTATACATAGGATGTATATTGTAGTGGATGCTTGGACATATATAGGGAGGACTTTCTTGCTCGACATGATAGTATGCTATCTGGTTGCTCTTTACTTTAACGTGTACACTGATTGTCTCTGTTACATGTTGATAAAGCCCTTAGGATGTTTACTTGACTACCTGGACTATGATGCAGATCATACTAGTGGGGACATGGTAGTCCATAAGTACATCTTTCAAGGTCCCTAGTCTTGGGTGTATCGAGACAGGGCATCGATATACCAGTGTAGACTAGCGTATACCTTCTCGACCCATACAGATGGGCGATGGATGATCGCATATCCATTGGTGTTTGACATCAGAGATGATATACGGGTGCTCAGTGGAGACTGGGTACACTGGACGGACTCGCCGAGAACCCCCAGATGGTATTATACCTTACGTCAGATGGCAGTTCTCTGGTGACACTGTTACAGGTTAGTCTGTAGGCCCGAGATCGTCATAGAGTCTTGTGTGATTCCCACTGTGCTTTGATTTCCACCTTACCACGTCCAAGAAGGCGTGCAAAATGGTGGTTTTTGGGTACAGTCCCGATTCACATGGAGGCAATGAGCGATAGGAGGGGATTCGTCTCTCTCAGTATAGGGAGTTGATGTTGCTCTGTGTTCGATTGGCTATAACCGGAAATCCCTGACCAGGGTTGATGAGATTTACTAGTAAGTGTTACCAGTAGTTTCTCGAACTGTTATAGACCTCATATCTACACGACTTATCGAGCTACTAGGGTCTGACATTTACCACCTCTAGGCGAGATATGCGACATATCAGACGACGAGACCGGGCTGTACGGGAGTGTTACTGATTGGATTCACAGGAGTGTGAGTGGGCTTGCTCGTTGATCTTCTGATCGCTCAATACCCGGGTGGCCATTACGTTTAGCAGACCGCTTGCGGCTTATGGGTGTTTGATATGATCATCGCCTACTGCCGGCGTATTGACGAGTCTTTAGAGTCCTACACAGAGATTTCTTGGCTCAAGCGAAACGAAATAGGAGCGCATATGAGATATGTGCGGGACCGAGAATAATACCAGTATGTGATACTGAATTCTATTCACGCGATTTGTATCATTGGACGGTTATATGAGATATAGCCGGGTTACCGAATCAAGTGTTGATTCGATACATTGATACACTTGATATTAGTCGGTTATATGCGATATGACCGGATCATTAAATCAAGTGTTGATTTAATGATTTAATGTATAATTATATATTAGATATATTACTTTACATCGACTAGTATTGTTCACTTAAGATTGATTTTCTCACTTGATGTGCACAAGTTGCATATGTGATATATTTTTGTGCACTAGTTTGTATCATGTTTGATGATACATGCAAACTTGGGTGTGTGTATGCTTTAAACCATGTTTAGGTTAATGGTTAGGGTTTTACTTATTTATTTATTTTGTTAAAACTAAATGGTGGCTTTTTCTTTTTACATGCTAGAAGTTTCATGATGCTTCATAGCATCTTTGAAAAAGTCTTACCATTTTGTTTTGTTCATTAACCTGACCATTAGCCTAAACCCTAGTTTATTCTCTACATGTATTAACTTCACCCATGGTTGCATTATGATAAGATTCACTTGAATTTTCTTTTATAAATAATCCTTTTTCTTTTCTTCTTCATCTTCTTCATGAAGTGAAAAAACCCTTCTTGAAAATTCCAAGTGATGAAATCAAGTGAGAAATCAAAATCCAAAGTGAACCCACTTCCTATTTCTTCATCATCTACCACTTGC
Source organism: Agapanthus africanus (assembly GCA_030015575.1). Lineage (NCBI taxonomy): Eukaryota > Viridiplantae > Streptophyta > Magnoliopsida > Asparagales > Amaryllidaceae > Agapanthus > Agapanthus africanus. The sequence goes on along the minus strand of JASDDO010000024.1, from coordinate 549,992,293 downwards.
CATGCTGTATAGGGTGTTTTCTTAACAAGTTTCATGACTTAGTGAAGATGGAGCATGAGTTTGAGTTGCCTCGACGTAGATCATCTTCGGCATCGAAGTCAACGACCTAGCCCGATCATTTCTCCGACGAAGCCATCGCTAGAGTCCGGTATTCCGATGACCGCAGCGGAGGGACGTCATCACGGAGCTTTAGAAGTGGAGGACCGGATCTACAAAGATTGTAATCCTTTTCACTTATTAGCAAAGTAGTTTGCTTGCTTGCTTTTCGCCTAATCTCTAGTTAACGATCTTACAAAGGATTCTTAGGCACATGAAAAATTTGATTTTGGCATGGTCGATGCCTTGTGGAACCACTTGAGTGTGCCTAGGAACCCTACAATATGTGCACGACCGAGGATAATGCGATATGAGATACCATATTATATTCTCGCGATATTTAGATCTGAGACGGGTCATCGGATCAAGTGTTGATTCGATGAATCGGTACATGATATATTAGTCGGTTATATTCGATATAGCCGGATTGTCGGATCAAGTGTTGATTCGATAATTTAATGTATAATAATATATATGATATATTGCATTACATTATCTAATATTGGCTCGCTTTATTATTTCATTTTCTCACCGGGTAATACATTGATATATATGCGATATATGTTAATTGTATTATTTTCTTTTGTTATAAATATATAATATATATGTGATATATATTATTGTAACATGATATGATTACTAATGAAACATGTTTAGTGGAGATTAAATAAGGTTAGGGTTTGAATTGGGTTGAACGTTCTAGAAGGTTTCCTTTTGTCATGAGAAAGATATTATGGTTGATATTTTCTTATGACTCTTTCTTAATCCAACCCAAACCCTAGCCCTAGTTAAATCTCTACACGAGTTATCCTTGTCATCCTTGACCATGGTTACATTAATAATCATATATCATTTCATTATTCATCACAAAAGGATTAATTCATTCCTTCTTCTTCTTCAACCTTGAGCTTTGAGAAAGCTTACTAGGTTTTCATTTTGTGATGATTAAGAGTGAGAATTTGATTAGAAAAGAGAGCATAAATACTACTCCATCATCCTCATCTAATCTAGCCAATTAGATTAGGGTGTTCACCTCATTAGAGAGAGAGAGAGCTTGAGTTATAGAAACTTCGAAGTAGATCATCGGAGAAAAGGAAGACTACAAGCTAGCATAGATCGTTCGAGTTGTGGAGCCTTTCTTGAGTCCGGAAGATCATGGATCGCGGCGAAGGGACTTCTACTCGGAGCTTATGAAGCGAAGGAGCGGACTACAAAGGTTGTAATCCCTCACACTTAGTTGTAAAAATGTTTACTTGCATGTTTAACCCTAATAATCTAGCAAAGATCCCGGCTTTGGGTTGTTCTGCACGTCTAAATTTTTATTCGGGCATGGTTGATGCCTTATTAACCCTTGTAAGAGCGCCTAGTAACCCTACATTAAGCAATATACAAACTAGTATGATACAATAATTGCTCCTAGGGCATATACACTAACAATCTCCCACTTGCACTAGGGCAATGTACTGGCATATCGAAGACCTATCATCTCGAGTAGCCTCTCGAACTGAATCTGAGGTAAGGCCTTTGTGAATGGATCTGCAGTGTTCTCCTCTGTAGCAAATCTCTGGACTTCGATCTCCTGGCGATCAATGATCTCCATGATCAGGTGATACCGCCTTAAGATGTGTCTGGACTTCTGATGGGACCTGGGTTCCTTCGCTAAAGTGATAGCACCGTTGTTGTCACAATACAGCGGTATTGGATTAACAATGGTAGGAACCACCTGAAGTTCTATTAGGAACTTCTTCATCCAGACTGCTTCTTTTGCGGCATCGCAAGCAGCGATATACTCCGCTTCCATTGTCGAATCAGCAACGGTGTCCTGCTTGGAACTCTTCCAGCACACCGCCCCTCCATTGAGGGTAAAGACATAACCTGACATGGACTTAGAGCCATCCTTGTCACTTTGGAAGCTGGAGTCGGTAAAAGCCTCGATCTGGATGTCTTTTCCGCCGTAAACCAAGAACATATCCTTAGTCCTTCTCAGGTACTTGAGAATGTTCTTTACTGCTAACCAGTGCTTCTCCCCTGGGTCTGACTGATTCCGGCTTACCATGCTCAGTGCGTAAGATGTTAGTTGTATGTATGCCCTAGAGGCCAGTATTGTACAGATTATGTATATTATATTGGATGCTTGGACATATATAGAGATGACTTTCTTGCTCGACATGATAGTATGCTATCTGGTTGCCATTTATCTTAACATGTACACTAGTCTCTTTATACTGTCTTATAGTTACATGTTGGTAAAGCCCTTAGGATTTGTACTTGACTACCTGGACTATGATGCAAATCATACTAGTGGGGACATGGTAGTCCATAAGTACATCCTTCAAGGTCCCTAGTCGTGGGTGTATCGAGACGGGGCATCGATATACCAGAGTAGACTGGCGTATACGCTTCTCGACCCATGTGATGGGCGATGGATGATCCCATATCCATTGGTGTTTGACATCAGAGATGGTATACGGGTGCTCAGTGGAGACTGAGTACACTGGACGGACTCGCCGAGAACTCCCAGATGGTATTATACCTCACGTCAGATGGCAGTTCTCAGGTGACACTTGTACAGGTTAGTCTGTAGACCCGAGATCGTCATAGAGTCTTGTGTGATTCCCACTGTGCTTTGATCTCCACCTTACCACGTCCATGAGGGCGTGCAAAACGGTGGTCTTTGGGCACAGTCCCGAGTCACATGGAGGCAATGAGCGATAGGAGGGGTTTCGTCTCTCCCGGTATTGGGGGTTGATGTTGCGCTGTGCTCGATTGGCCGTAACAGGGAAGTCCCTGGCCAGGGCTGATCAGAGATTTGCTGGTAAGTGTTACCAGTAGTTTCTCGACCCGTTACGAGCCTCACATCAGCACGACTTATCGGGTTATTGGGGTCTGACGTATACCACCCCTAGACTTGACATGCGACATATCAGACGAAGAGACCGGACTGTATGGTAAGTGTTACTGGTCGGATTCGCAGGAGTGTGAGCGGGCTAGCTCGTCGATCTTCTGATCGCTCAATACCCGGGTGGCCGTTACGTTTAGCAGACCGCTTGCGGCTTGTGGGTGCTTGATATGATCATCATCTGCTACCGGCGTATTGACGAGTCTTTAGAGTCCTACACAGAGGTTTCCTGGCTCAAGCAAAACGAAATAGGAGCGCATATGAGATATGTGCGGGACCGAGAATAATGCGTGTATGTGATACCGCATTTCATTCTCGCGATATATGTTTCGATTGGTTATATTCGATATGACCTAGTTATCGAATCATTGATTCGATAAATCGATGCATTGAATACTAGTCGGTTATGTGCGACATGACCGGATCATTGAATCAAGTGTTGATTTAATGATTTAATGTATAATTATATATTTGATATATTACTTTGCATTAACTAGTATTGGTTCACTTTAAACGGATTTTTCTCACTTGATGCACATTGTATATGTGATATGCTTTCGTGCACATTTTTGTATCATGTTTGATGATACTTGATCATTTAGTTAAGTGTATAGAATTAATCCATGGTTAATTGATAATTAGGGTTTTGCATATTTGTTTATTTATTTATTTGTTTATTTATTTATTTGAAATAAATTAAGATAAGAATGGTGGCTCTTTTTGTTTTAAGTTGAAGCTTCATGAAGCTTTGACTTTGCTAACCATCCTTATCTTCATGCTTAACCCTAACCCATCCAAGTGACCATGCTTAATTCTCTACACTTAACCCTAGTTCAAGTTATGATAAGTATTTGATTTAAATTTATTTTATCATAAGACTTATCATATTCTTTTCTTGAGCTCATCTTCTTCTTCTTCTTCAAGCTTGCTACAACAATGGCAACTTGAGATCTAGTAAGATAAATCCAATTCTAAAGTGAACCCACCTCCTATTTCTTCACCCTCTACCTCTTGCCAAGTTGTTTTGGGTATTTACTTCACAAGTTTCACAAGTTTGTGAAGTCGGAGCTTGAGTTTGTGCAACCTCGACGTAGATCGTCTTTGACACAAAGCCGACGACCTATTCCGCTTGTTTTCCCGATGAAGCTGATGATCGAGTCGAGGATTCATGATGGACAGCGAGGACATGACCACGTGGAGCTAAGGAGGCGGAAATCCGGATCTACAAAGGTTGTAGCATCTCAACTTTAGTTAAATAGTTAACTAGATTGTAGTTTCGCCTAGACATCTAGTAAACGATCCATGTTAGGGTTTCTCGGCTTCCATAATTTTTAAAATTGGCATGGTCGATGCCTTGAAAGACTTTATTAGGATGCCTAGGAACCCTACAGTGGTATCAGAGCCTAGCTAGAGCCTTAGGCGAAGTCTAGACGGAGTTTGAAGTCCGGACGAACCCGAAACCCATATACCCATGAGCTCTCTGGAAATTTTCTAAAATCTGGGATTTTTTAATATTAAAAATGTCTAAAAAATTCAGTAAAGAATTATAAGAATTACGGTGCATTTATTTTTTAATGAACAGTTCCTTTAGCCGCGGAAGCGCGGCAGAAGCATGGCTTCTGCCGCGGTTCCGCGGCCATATAGTGACGTCAGCCCTATTTAAATGCACAGTAATACCTGATAAATTCCACTGAGTTCTCTGGGAATTTTTAAATTGATTTAAGGGTTGAGTGCTCTGGGGTTATATTGGGAATCGACGATTCGATCGGAATATCAAACTTTGTCTTAGTGTTTTTCCAGATAACTGTAGAATATGTTAAAAAGTTTGACCGGATACAAATACCCAACTTTTCCCCTGCCGGAAAAATTCCAAGTGTTGGATTTTTCTGTGGTTAAAAGACGTTCGAAGTAGTGCAAGTAACGCGATGGTCCCTCTAGAAGACAACAAACCTTAACTCGATTATGTGACCGTCTTGAACTGCCCTTTGAACCTTCGGGTTTGGGGCAGTACGGCGTGCCACATGTGAGGCGTTGGCTTGACCCTTCTACGGCTGGACCGTTGGTACTGAGGTATGAAGTGAATGTCTTTGAACCTATTTCATGTGTTGATCGGTGTCGGGAAAACTTGGGTGTTCGAGTGTTCGATCGGAAAGTTTAATATATTCTATTTATCCGGAATTGGATACAATAATTGGAATTCACAAACAGTTATGTGATAACTGAATGAATGTTATAAATCTAGCAATTTAGTCCCATATGATATTGAAAAGAGTTTTCGATAATGAGACTAAAATGCGGGATTTATATCTGTTAGGCATGCGATGTCTAAAGAGGTTGCGGATTCCAATTGTTGTAGTCTTACACTTTCTTTTCTGTGACCGTAAGTGTAGTATGTTCATATCGCCGGTTTCGTTGCTATACGTCAACGACAATTGGGGTATGCATACTTACTTACGTTGATGACATGTGATGTTATGTGTTGCTGGTTATGATATATTGGATTGTCGTGTTTGAATAGCCGGGGGTTTTTATGTGAGATGAGTGTTTTTCATTTTCATTCATGTAAAAACTTGTATGTAATATTCTTTTATTCGGGGCACTTCCAGGTTGCGGAAGCTGTCACCCTTTGTATATTATTTACTTTTCCGCATTAGGATAGACCCAAGGAGGGGAGCACAAGTAACCGGGTTCTGGGGTCCAGTGGGAGACCCACTCGAGGAGTCGAGTCCGGGTCTCCTAACCCTAGAATTGGCAGGGTTGCTTGCCGCTCTCGTAGGGGTCTAGGGGTGTGGGATTGGCTATTCATCACGACCGTGGAATCCGTGTTTTATACTGGCTCGTATTGAAAACACGGACGTCCTAGTATATCCAATATTTCATATGTTTATTCTGCTGCGATATCTGTGTTGTGACTCTGTGATGGATATAGTATATAGTATATATGATATATTATATAGACGTTACTTTTGTTTTACACCCGCGCTAGCCCTGCCCTGCTCTGTCGTTAGTTACCTAACCTAACGGTGCACGAGGGGACATCGAGGCGAATGCGGATGGCATAAGTGTACGTCATATCTATCTGTGATGTTTAGGTATTTAAATGATGGGACTTCATTAATGTGATTAATGAAAGATAAGAAACTTAAGATGTTGTGGAATCAAATTTTAAAATAAAACAGGTAGCTACAGTTCTTGCTTTGCATAGCGGTATATGTGATATGCCCTGCACCTCATTCGACGAGGAAAGGACCGAGATCCCTTCACCGGGAGTGACTCCTTTAGAAAAACCAGAAAAGCCTCAAAATCACTCCATTTTAAAACTTCATTTGATTCTACAACGATATCAAGTTCATTACGCAATAGGTTTTCAGAAAAACCTGTCGTAGCCCTCCGTCATTTCAGATAAGTACTAGTTAGTATTCGTGCTACGTTTGTTGACTATGTTAAGGCGTAGTGTGCGGTAGCTAATTAGTGCTTATCTGTATAAGCATATGATGCGATTGGATTAGGGTAGTCGTGCGACTTTGTTGACTATGTTAAGGGTCGTGCGGGTGGGTTTAATTCAATCGGGAAATGACGGGTTGAACTTGACTAGCACTTATGATTTGTTGACTATGTTAAGGTCATATAGCTGCTAGGGGCAAAAGATTATCGGGAATTTCAAGTGTTGAAATTTGCAATGAGATTGCATACCTTCTATGAGATAGTTGGATCCCGATACCCACTGCGAGTAAGAGTTACTCCTGGGAGAATTTTATACATTACAATTAGCCGATCAAGTAGGTGTCTAGAAAGGTGTTAACGAGGTTACGTCTCTGGGAAAACGAGGTTTACAGTAATTAGGTTCGTGCGAAAGCACAGGGGACCTCCCTCAAAGTACCGACACTGGCCTGGCTGAAAGATTGACGAACTTGTAGTGTGTAATTAATCCCGGCTAGTCTTTCCTTTTAGGGTTTGGAGGAAGATTTGATAAAAAGCAGTGGGAGCCATCCTGATTAGATAAGATAATAACCAATCTGATCTTGCACGAGCATACGCTAAAGTGTTTTCTTCTCTCTCTCTCCAGGTAGCGACCATTTCATGCCTTAATAAAGATAATAATATGGATGTATTGACCGAACCCGCATGTTATACTGTGCTGGGGAATGTTGGTTCCGTTCATTCTTATAAGAGTTATAGGAATGAACAGGATATAGGGGAATACCAGGATTCCCATGCCACCCGAATGAAGAAAGTACATGATGATGCATTTTCTTCGGGTGTGTTCGTTACTGAGAACTGTTTCTCCATTTGCTCTACGTCCTGGGTATTGGATACCGGGTCGGGATCCCATATATGTAATCAGTTACATGGGCTAAGGAGAGGTAGAGAACTTGGAGAAGGTGATAAAGACATTAGGGTTGGAAATGGTGCAATTGTTGCAGCTAAGACTGTCGGGGAATATCACCTTGTATTACCAACTGGTAATACATTGGTTCTGAACGAATGCTATTACATGCCGAACCTGATATGCAACATTATATCGGTTTCTTTGCTAAGTAAAGAAGGATATAATTTTGTATTACAGGACAATGTTATGAACATTTTCCATAACCAAAAGTTGGTTGGATCAGGCACGTTATGCAATGGCATTTATGTTCTAAATCAATCAACAGTTCTAAACATAACAAACACACACAAGAGGAAGAGTCCTGAACTCAACGAATCCTTCTTGTGGTATTGTAGACTGGGTCACATCAATGTGACACGACTGGCTAAGTTGCATAAAGATGGATATTTGAAACCTTTCGAATTTTCATCTTATGACACTTGCCAGTCATGTCTCAAAGGCAAGATGACCAAGACTCCGTTTACGGGACACGGAGAAAGAGTTACCGAACTCTTAGGACTGATACATAGTGATGTATGTGGTCCCATGTCTACACATGCCAGGGATGGCTCTTCGTACTTCATTACATTCACTGACGATCTCTCTAGATTCGGATATGTGTTCCTAATGAAACAAAAATCAGAAGCTTTTGAGAAATTTAGAGAATATAAACAAGAAGTCGAGAACCAAACCGGAAAAGGTATTAAAATCCTTCGATCTGATCGAGGAGGTGAATACTTGAGCAATGAATTCCTGGACTTCCTAAAAGAGAATGGGATTCTCTCTCAGCTGACTCCTCCATATACACCACAGCACAACGGTGTATCTGAACGGAGGAACCGCACCCTATTAGATATGGTGCGCTCTATGATGAGCACAGCTGAGTTACCTATTTCCTTCTGGGGATATGCGCTGGAGACAGCAGCATACCTATTGAATCAAGTTCCATCTAAATCTGTACCTACCACACCATATGAGATATGGAGTGGGAAGAGACCATATTTTAAACGAGTTAAAATATGGGGTTGTCCGGCCTATGTCAAAAGACAAAATCCAGACAAACTCGAGGCACGGTCAGTTCTTTGCAAGTTTGTGGGATATCCTAAGAATTCCCAAGGATATTTATTCTACCATGCTGAAGAACAAAAAGTGTTTGTTTCTCAATATGCCACCTTTTTAGAAAAGGAATTTCTTGAAAAAGAAATTAGTGGCAAAGTGGTAGAGCTGGAAGAGGTTCCAGATACACAAACAGTAACTGAAGATTTAGTGGAACCAGAAGATTCAGTAGCTCGCAATGAACCTCAGCCTCTCCGCCGATCTAGTAGGGTTCCTCGCCAACCTAAGAGATACTACGGTTTTCTCATGGACGGTGGGAGCAAGGATTGCATCATGGAGGATGATGACCCAACTAGCTTCGAGCAGGCCATCACGAGTAGGGACTCAGTGAAATGGCTGGATGCTATGCGGTCCGAGATGGAATCCATGTACACCAACAAAGTATGGACTTTGGAAGTTGCTCCTGAAGGGGTAAAACCCATTGGGAGCAAGTGGATCTTCAAGAAGAAACTTGGTGTAGATGGGAAAGTGGAGACTTTCAAAGCTAGACTTGTAGCAAAGGGTTTTCGTCAAAGACCAGGTGTGGACTATGACGAGACCTTTTCTCCAGTGGCTATGCTTAAATCCATCCGAATCATGCTTGCCATTGCTGCCTTTCATGACTACGAAATCTGGCAAATGGATGTTAAGACCGCCTTTCTAAATGGTGATTTAGAAGAGTGCGTGTACATGACTCAGCCAGAGGGCTTCGTAGACAGTGGGAGCAGCGGGAAGGTGTGCAAGCTGCTTAAATCCATTTATGGATTAAAGCAAGCATCGCGGAGTTGGAACATCTGCTTTGACGTCGTTATCAAAGAGTTTGATTTCGTCAAAAATCCAGATGAACCTGTATCTACAAGAAGGTGGCAGAGAGTAAGGTTGTCTTCCTCGTATTGTACGTGGACGACATACTCTTGATAGGAAATGACATTCCTATGCTGCAATCGGTCAAGCTCTTCTTATCACAAAGATTCTCAATGAAAGATCTTGGTGATGCCTCCTGCATATTGGGAATCAGGATCTATAGAGATAGATCCAAACGGATTTTGGGATTGTCCCAATCCAGGTACATTGACACCATACTAAAGAGGTTTAGTATGGAAGAGTCCAAGCGTGGGAACATGCCCACGATCTCTGGAGTCACTCTCTCCAAAGAGATGTCTCCCAAGACTGATTTGGAGAGAGCTCGCATGCAAGGGATACCCTATGCTTCGGCAGTAGGCTCTATCATGTATGCGATGCTATGTACCAGACCCGATGTAGCATACTCACTAAGTGTAGTGAGCAGGTATCAAGCTGATCCTGGAGAGAGTCACTGGACAGCTGTGAAGAGCATTCTCAAGTACTTGCGAAGGACTAGAGATATGTTCTTGGTGTATGGTAACGGAGAACTCCAAGTGGAGTCCTTTACCGATTCGAGCTTCCAGAGTGATAAGGACGACTCTAAGTCGCAGTCGGGTTTTGTCTTTACCCTTTACGGAGGGGCGGTTAGCTGGAAGAGTTCCAAGCAGGAAACCGTGGCAGACTCGACGATGGAGGCTGAATACATCGCTGCCAACGATGCTGCTAAAGAAGCTGTCTGGATCAAGAAGTTCATTACTGAACTTGGAGTGGTTCCATCCATTGAGCGTCCAATACCTTTGTATTGCGATAACAATGGAGCGGTGGCTTTGGCCAAGGAACCCAGGTCCCATCAGCGGTCCAGGCATATTCTGAGGCGGTATCACCAGATCCGGGAGATAGTTGATCGCCGGGAGATCGAGGTCAGGAGGGTTGACACGAAGAACAACACGGCGGATCCACTCACGAAGGCCATTCCCCAGATACAGTTTGAGAGACTCTTCGGGATGCTCGGTATGAGATACTACAGCAGCTGGCCCTAGTGCAAGTGGGAGATTGTTAGTTGTATGTATGCCCTAGAGGCCAGTATTGTACAGATTATGTATATTATATTGGATTCTTGGACATATATAGAGATGACTTTCTTGCTCGACATGATAGTATGCTATCTGGTTGCCATTTATCTTAACATGTACACTAGTCTCTTTATACTGTCTTATAGTTACATGTTGGTAAAGCCCTTAGGATTTGTACTTGACTACCTGGACTATGATGCAGATCATACTAGTGGGGACATGGTAGTCCATAAGTACATCCTTCAAGGTCCCTAGTCGTGGGTGTATCGAGACGGGGCATCGATATACCAGAGTAGACTGGCGTATACGCTTCTCGACCCATGTGATGGGCGATGGATGATCCCATATCCATTGGTGTTTGACATCAGAGATGGTATACGGGTGCTCAGTGGAGACTGAGTACACTGGACGGACTCGCCGAGAACTCCCAGATGGTATTATACCTCACGTCAGATGGCAGTTCTCAGGTGACACTTGTACAGGTTAGTCTGTAGACCCGAGATCGTCATAGAGTCTTGTGTGATTCCCACTGTGCTTTGATCTCCACCTTACCACGTCCATGAGGGCGTGCAAAACGGTGGTCTTTGGGCACAGTCCCGAGTCACATGGAGGCAATGAGCGATAGGAGGGGTTTCGTCTCTCCCGGTATTGGGGGTTGATGTTGCGCTGTGCTCGATTGGCCGTAACAGGGAAGTCCCTGGCCAGGGCTGATCAGAGATTTGCTGGTAAGTGTTACCAGTAGTTTCTCGACCCGTTACGAGCCTCACATCAGCACGACTTATCGGGTTATTGGGGTCTGACGTATACCACCCCTAGACTTGACATGCGACATATCAGACGAAGAGACCGGACTGTATGGTAAGTGTTACTGATCGGATTCGCAGGAGTGTGAGCGGGCTAGCTCGTCGATCTTCTGATCGCTCAATACCCGGGTGGCCGTTACGTTTAGCAGACCGCTTGCGGCTTGTGGGTGCTTGATATGATCATCATCTGCTACCGGCGTATTGACGAGTCTTTAGAGTCCTACACAGAGGTTTCCTGGCTCAAGCGAAACGAAATAGGAGCGCATATGAGATATGTGCGGGACCGAGAATAATGCGTGTATGTGATACCGCATTTCATTCTCGCGATATATGTTTCGATTGGTTATATTCGATATGACCTAGTTATCGAATCATTGATTCGATAAATCGATGCATTGAATACTAGTCGGTTATGTGCGACATGACCGGATCATTGAATCAAGTGTTGATTTAATGATTTAATGTATAATTATATATTTGATATATTACTTTGCATTAACTAGTATTGGTTCACTTTAAACGGATTTTTCTCACTTGATGCACATTGTATATGTGATATGCTTTCGTGCACATTTTTGTATCATGTTTGATGATACTTGATCATTTAGTTAAGTGTATAGAATTAATCCATGGTTAATTGATAATTAGGGTTTTGCATATTTGTTTATTTATTTATTTGTTTATTTATTTATTTGAAATAAATTAAGATAAGAATGGTGGCTCTTTTTGTTTTAAGTTGAAGCTTCATGAAGCTTTGACTTTGCTAACCATCCTTATCTTCATGCTTAACCCTAACCCATCCAAGTGACCATGGTTAATTCTCTACACTTAACCCTTGTTCAAGTTATGATAAGTATTTGATTTAAATTTATTTTATCATAAGACTTATCATATTCTTTTCTTGAGCTCATCTTCTTCTTCTTCTTCAAGCTTGCTACAACAATGGCAACTTGAGATCTAGTGAGATAAATCCAATTCTAAAGTGAACCCACCTCCTATTTCTTCACCCTCTACCTCTTGCCAAGTTGTTTTGGGTGTTTACTTCACAAGTTTCACAAGTTTGTGAAGTCGGAGCTTGAGTTTGTGCAACCTCGACGTAGATCGTCTTTGACACAAAGCCGACGACCTATTCCGCTTGTTTTCCCGATGAAGCCGATGATCGAGTCGAGGATTCATGATGGACAGCGAGGACATGACCACGTGGAGCTAAGGAAGCGGAAATCCGGATCTACAAAGGTTGTAGCATCTCAACTTTAGTTAAATAGTTAACTAGATTGTAGTTTCGCCTAGACATCTAGTAAACGATCCATGTTAGGGTTTCTCGGCTTCCATAATTTTTAAAATTGGCATGGTCGATGCCTTGAAAGACTTCATTAGGATGCCTAGGAACCCTACATAAGATACATCTGGTCTGGTGCACAACATCGCATACATTATAGTGCCTACCGCAGAAGCGTAGGGTATAATCGACATGCGATCCCTTTCCAAATCAGTCTTGGGAGACATCTTTTTGGAGAGGGTGATTCCGTGACAAGCCGGCAAATTACCGCGCTTAGAATCATCCATACTGAATCTTTTCAGTATAGTGTTGATATACCAGGACTGCGAAAGTCCCAACATCCTCTTAGATCTATCATGATAGATCTGGATCCCCAGAATGTAAGAGGAATCACCCAGGTCTTTCATGGAGAACCTGTATGACAAGAATCCTTTGACAGATTGTAGCATAGAAATGTCATTTCCTATCAAGAGAATGTCATCAACGTACAAGACGAGGAATACGACAGTTCGAGCTACAATTTTACTATATATACATGGCTCATCTGGATTTTTGAAAAAGTCATATTCTTTGACCATTTCATCAAAACAGATGTTCCAACTCCGCGATGCCTGCTTTAGTCCATAAATGGACTTAAGAAACTTGCACACTTTCCCGCTGCTCCCACTCTGATTGAAACCTTCTGGTTGATCCATATAGACGCACTCTTCTAAATTACCATTTAGAAATGCCATTTTTACGTCCATCTGCCAGATCTCATAATCATGGAAGGCGGCAATGGCAAGAAGGATCCGAATGGATTTGAGCATAGCCACTGGAGAAAAAGTTTCCTCATAGTCCAGACCAGGTCTTTGACGAAAACCCTTTGCAACAAGTCTAGCCTTATAGGTTTCCACCTGTCCATCTACACCAATCTTTTTCTTGAAGATCCACTTGCATCCTATGGGTTTTACCCCATCTGGAGAAAATTCCAAAGTCCATACTTTGTTGGTGTACATGGACTCCATCTCGGTCCGCATTGGATCTAGCCATCTTACTGAGTTGCCGCTCTGGATGGCCTGCTGGAAGCTAGTAGGTTCATCATTATTAATGACGCAATCTTCTTTATCCCCGTTTATGAGAAAACAGTAGTATCTCTTAGGCGGATGAGACGGCCTACTATTCCTGCGGAGGGGTGCGGGAATGTCCCGTTCTTCTTGAACTTCTGGTTCTACCAAACTTTCAGTAGTAGTTTGTGGTTCTGGAATTTCTTCCAGTTCTATTGCGCTCCCACTTGTTTTCTTTTCTAAAAACTGTTGTTCTAGAAAATGGGCATTACGAGAAACAAAAACCTTTTGTTCCTCTGCGTAATAGAAGAAATACCCCTTAGAGTTCTTTGGATATCCCACAAACTTACACTGGACTGATCGTGCCTCGAGCTTGTCCGCATGCTGCTTTTTAACAAAAGCTGGACATCCCCATATCTTCAGATACTGAAGATAGGGTTTCTTCCCACTCCACATCTGATATGGTGTGGTAGGCACAGTCTTGGAAGGAGCCTGTTCAAAAGATATGCAGCTGATTCTAGTGCATAACCCCAGAAAGAAGGCGGTAACACAGCATTACTCATCTTGGAACGTACCATATTCAATAGGGTTCGGTTCCGTCTATCTGACACACCGTTATGCTGTGGAGTGTATGGAGGGGTAAGCTGAGAGAGAATTCCATTCTCTTTTAGGTAACCCAGGAACTCGGCACTTAAGTATTCACCACCTCGATCAGATCTCGGTATCTTGATACTTTTGCCGTTTTGGTTTTCTACTTCATTCTTATATTCTTGGAATTTCTCAAAGGCCTCGGATTTATGTTTCATTAAGAAAATGAATCCATACCTAGAGTAATCATTCGTAAAAGTAATGAAATATGAAAAACCGCCTCTTGCATGTGTAGACATTGGACCACATACATCGCTGTGTATGATTCCTAAGAGCTCGCTCGCTCTTACTCCATGTCTAGTGAATGGAGTCTTTGTCATCTTTCCTTTGAGACATGATTGACAAGTGGCATAAGATTGGTATTCAAACGGATCCAAATATCCTTCTCTATGTAACTTAGTTAACCTTGTCTCATTGATGTGACCTAGTCTACAATGCCATAAGAAAGCCTGATTTATATCTGGAGACTTTCTTTTTAGTGTGTTCTGGATATTGAAAATCTATAATTGGTTTAACACGTATATACCGTTATCTAGTGTACCGGACCCAATCAAACCATGATTAAGGTGGATGTTAACAACATCGCTTACAAACGTGAAATCATAACCTTCTTTTGATAACAACGATACTGATATTATATTACACGTTAAACTGGGTACATAAAAACAGTTGCGCAAAACCAAAATATGTCCACTAGTCAATCCAAAGTAATAATCCCCTACGGACACAGCACTCACGCTAGCTCTGTTAGCAAACTGGAGGGTCATATCACCAACCTTCAGTACTATACGGTTTCTCAGTACCTGCAATGAATTGCATATATGAAATCCTGATCCGGTATCCAATACCCATGAAGTAGAGTTGATTGACAGACAATTTTCAATTACAAACACACCTGAAGTCGAAGCCACAGCTTGCTCCGGGTCCTTGTTCTTGGCAATCCAAGCTTTGCAATCTTTCTTCCAATGGCCTTTCCTGCGACAGTGGAAGCACTCGTCCTTTGCCACTACTGGCACCGCAACCTTTGCCTTTCCCTTAACTCCTACCTTACCAATACCACCTCTTGGTTTGGTAGCAGCCTTCTTCTTCCTTCCTTTGGCTCTTGCCTTGGACCTGGAAGAGGAAGCACCACGAACACACATAGTGGGTGTTTCCCATGTTTTCTGTAAGGTGCCCTCTGCACTCCTCAACATGTTAAGGAGTTCGGGATATTCAACTTCTTTCGCGTGAATGTTGAAATTCAAGATAAACTGAGCGTAGGTGGAAGGAAGGGACTGAAGAACAAAGTCTGTATAGAGCTCGTTCTCTAATGTTGTCCCGAGGTCTGCGAGCTCTTCAATATAGCCAATCATCTTAAGAACATGTTCCCCTACAGATGATCCGACGGCGATCCTCGACTGAAACAAGTTCTTCGAGGTCTCGTATCTTGCTATACGAGATTGCTCTCCATACAGTTCCTTGGTTTGGAGAAATATGGATTCTAGATCCATATTCTCGTGCCTCCTCTGATGTTCATTATTCATAGAGGCAAGCACGATGCACTTGGCCTTCGTGCAGTCTAACTCCCAGGTCTTGCGGATTTCCTTATCCGCGACACTGGATTCAGGACCTGGGACGGCAGGGGCCTTTGTAGTAAGGACATACCCCAATTTGTCATAGGAAATAACCATCTTAACATTCCGGAACCAATCTTTATAGTTTAGCCCTGTCAAAATATTTTTATCTAATTATAACTTAAGGCCTATCATGTTCTGGGTCGCTGCAATGAGAGAGAGAGGGAACACTTTAGCATGATGCTCTTGCAAGTTTAGAGTGGTTTTTAGTTTATCTAAACAGGATGGCTCCCACTGTTTCTCGAATCCCTCCTCAAACCAAAAAGGAAGAATTAGTCAAGACTATTCTCACCGTACAATACTTGCTTAACCGTTCAACCATGCCGGTGTCGGTACTTCGAGGGAGGTTTTACGACGCTTTCGCGAAGTTCCTTAATCAAATAACCTCTTTTCTCTGGGGGCGTAGCCCCGCTGACACCTTTCTCGAAACCTACTTGGTTTATAGCATTGATCGTTAAGTGACGAATCTCCTAATGAGTAGCGGATACTCACAGTAGGATTGGGATCCAAATATCATCGTGTGATAAAGCTGAAGGAATCCTATCAAAATTATCACACTCCAAATGGTATACAACTCTTAGCAAATTTCAGTTTCTTTAGAAATTCCCGATATCAATTTCTGCCCCATGCTCTTTTGACCTCGGCGTTGATCAAAATGTCAAAAGTCACATGTCAAGTTCTACCCATCATTATCTTGTTAATTTGAACCCATCCGTACATACCCCTGACGTTGGCCAAATGATAGTACGACTGTCCCAAACCAACTCATCTATCTATGCAACAAGAGAATACCCAGCAGCTACCAAACACTATGCCTTGGCGTTGGTCAAAATACATAGCTTGAATACTACTGAATACCCAAATGAAATGATGGAGGGCTACAGATGGTTTTGGCGAAACCGTGAACGTAGTGAACTTGATATGATCGAAGGAACTCGATAGCTTTTAAAAGGAGTGGCTTAAGCTCCGCGATTTAAAAAATATCTTCTGTTTTTAAAATAACCGAGTGGTTTCTTTTAAACTGTTCCAACGATTCAACTTTGGTTTATTTTCTTTACATTAATATAATGCGTCCCATCAATTAACCTATCATTGCAGAAAACAACGAAAATACAACGTCCTCTTATGCCATCCGCATTCGCCACTGGGCCCCGTCATTCACCCGTTAGGTTACTTAACTAACGACAGAGCGGGGGCTAGGTTAGCACGGGTGCAAAACATAAGCGACGCCTACTAGATATCATATATAGATATTGGATTTTCTACGATTCCTCATTCCTTTTGTGCTTGCAAAGGAAGACGGATTACACACTCGCGATGAATAGCCAAAACCCTACCCCAGACCCCTACGGATACGGCAAACTACCGACCTAGTACCCGAAGTGAAGCGGTCTCCCTCAACAACATGAGTAGGCCACTAAACACTTCAAAGTACCCGGTAGTTTGTGCACCCTATCTTGGGTCTATCCTAGGAGCAGAAAACAGTAAATGAAATAATACAACGGGGCTACAACCTCAACCCGGATGTGCTCCGCAAAAAAATATTACAACAAATTACAATTTACATTTGAATGAAAGAAACACTCGTCTCACATTCCTGGCTATCCATTCATGACAATCTAACAAGTCCACATTCACAAACCAGTAAAAACAATTACAGAAATGTGCAACCCCCTGCTAACCGACATACTAGCATTTAGGGGAGGTTTACGAACACCTTAAACACAATACAGATATAATCCAGTTAGCCAAACATCTTAGAATTTCGATCAAGCAAACACATATGATTCTACTCCAAACAATTCTCTGTGCACATAAAACCTGAGCAGAAATGAATCATCCCAGAAAACACAACATCAACACAGAAGAATAACTGAGCAAATTTGGGTTGACTCGGAGTCAACTCAGCCGCGGATCCGCGGCGAATCGCTTGACTCGGTGGCGGTTCCGTGGCGCTAGGGTCGAGTCACAGTCCCAAATTTCTTCACAATTCTTAAAATTCCCTGCTTGTAATTTTAAGGGTCCGTGAAAAATTTTTAGACCCCGTTTTAAAATCGGCAGAAACATGGTGAAAATGATGTTTTTTTGGGTTCGTTTTGCGATCGAATTTCTAACGACTTTGCTAACATGTTAGTTATGGTTTAGCTAGGCTCTGATACCACTGTAAGTCGACGTTAGACACCCCACATGATGCTGTAGGGTTCCTAGGCACCCTAATAAGGTCTCACAAGGCATCAACCATGCCAATTTCAAATTTAAACGGTGCCGAGAAACCCTAGAACGGATCGTTGGCTAGATTTCTAGGCGAAAATACAATCTAGTTAACAACTTAACTACAAAGAAACGGAAATACAACCTCCATAGCTCCGCAACGAAGTCCCTTTGCTGTCCAAATGAATTCCCGGGCTCTAGCGTCGGCTTCGTCGGAGAAATGGCGAGCTAGGTCGTCGATGTCCATGCCGAAGATGATCTACGTCGAGGCATCGCTAAATCAAGCTCCACCTTCACCAAGTCATGAAAACTTGTGAAGGAAACACACTCTACTACTTGGCAAGAGGTAGAGGATGAAGAAATAGGAAGTGGGTAGACTTTAGAATTGGATTTCTCACTCATTTCCATCAATCACCATTGATGGAGCTTGCTTTCTTCAAGTGAAGAAAGGAAGAAGAAAAAGAATTATGTTATGATAAGTTAATTAATATTGAAAATAAAATCAATACTTATCATATCATGAACCATGGTCAAGTGTAGAGATTAAACTAGGGTTAATGGAGTGGTTAGGGTTAAGCATGAGACAAAATGGTCACTTTGGTCAAAGCTTCATGAAGCTTCAACTAGAAAAAAAACAAAGCCACCATTTTCCTTTATGCTTATCATTTTTCCAAAAATCAATAAATAAATAAATAAATGAATAAAACATAACCCTAACCATTAACATGTAACCATAGTTTGATCTTTACACAAAAACCCTAGCAAACATGTATCATCAAACATGATACAATCAAGTGCACAAAAAGTGTATCACATATACAATGTGCACATCCGAGTGAGAAAATCCATTTAAAGTGAACCGATACTAGTTAATGCAAAGTAATATATCAAATATATAATTATGCATTAAATCATTAAATCAACACTTGATTTAACGATCCGGCCATATCGCATATAACCGACTAGTATCATTAGTAACAACTTATCGAATCAACACTTGATCCGATAACCCGGCTATATCGCATATAAACGATCAATGTCACATCGCGATAAACGAATACAGTATCACATACTGGTATTATTCTCGGTCCCACACATATCTCATATGCGCTCTTATTTCGTTTTGCTTGAGCCAGGAAACCTCTGTGTAGGACTCTAAAGACTCGTCAATACGCCGGCAGCAGATGATGATCATATCAAGCATCCACAAGCCGCAAGCGGTCTGCTAAACGTAATGGCCACCCGGGTATTGAGCGATCAGAAGATCGACGAGCAAGCCCGCTCACACTCCAGTGAATCCAACCAGTAACACTACCGTACAGTCCGGTCTGATCGTCTGATATGTCGCATATCTCGCCTAGGGGTGGTTAACGTCAGACCCCAATAGCTCGATAAGTCGTGTCGATATGAGGTCAATAACAATTCGAGAAACTACTGGTAACACTTACCATTAAATCTCAGCAACCCTGGCCAGGGATTTCCTGTTGTAGCCAATCGAACACAGCGCAACATCAACCCCCTATACCGGGACAGACGAATCCCCTCCTATCGCTCATTGCCTCCATGTGACTCGGGACTGTACCCAAAAACCACCGTTTTGCACGCCCTCTTGGACGTGGTAAGATGGAAATCAAAGCACAGTGGGAACCACACAAGACTCTATGACGATCTCGGGTCAACAGACTACTCTGTACCAGTGTCACCAGAGAACTGCCATCTGACGTAAGGTATAATACCATCTGGGAGTTCTCGGCGAGTCCGTCCAGTGTACCCAGTCTCCACTGTGCACCCGTATATCATCTCTGATGTCAAACACCAATGGATATGGGATCATCCATCGCCCATCTGTATGGGTCGAGAAGGTATACGCTAGTCTACTCTGGTATATCGATGCCCCGTCTCGATACACCCACGACTAGGGACTTTGAAGGATGTACTTATGGACCACCATGTCCCCACTAGTATGATCCGCATCATAGTCCAGGTAGTCAAGTACACATCCTAAGGGCTTTACCAACATGTAACAGAGAGACAATCAGCATACACGTTAAGGTAAAGAGTAACCAGATAGCATACTATCATGTCGAGCGAGAAAGTCCTCCCTATATATGTCCCAGCATCCACTACAATATACATCCAATGTACAGTAATGGCCTCTAGGGCATACATATAACTAACAGATGCGGGGAGGCGGAATAGGTAAAACAATCATTTTGTTTGAGTAAACATCGACTAACTTTACGGATCTTTGCTAAACCTTAACTAACAACTATCTAGAAGTGATTAGCTACTATGATAGATGATTATACCTAAAGATTCAAGTCCTTCTTGTTCTTGTAGTTCACTTCTTCGTCGGCCTCTTCGATGTGATAGAAGATCCACCCGAGAGCTCCTTCTCCAAGCTTTAACCTCTCACTTGAGGTAACTAGGTGGCTATGAGTGCTAATCAAAGTAACTTAGAGGATATAGAAGAGGATTAGGGATCTATTAGTCTTACTAACCCTTAAGATCTCACCACATGAGAGAATTAGGGTTAGGGTTGAAGAGAGAGAGAGCGCTTGAGGAGAGAGAATGTGTAAGTGAGAATGAATAAATATCTTAAGTCATTTGGATAAATAATGAAGCATCAAAATATCTAGAAATAATATCTCAAAATATCAACCATGCTTCATTAATTACTTTGAGGTGAATCACCTCATGACTCATGATGTAATTAATGCAAATCACACATCATCTCCTCCATCTCATTAAGCTTAATTCATAAATGGATTAAAACATAATGAGTCACCTTTCTTCTAGAAGCTTCTCGAGTAATTACGAGAATGCTCCTCCTATCCGTAAAACACGGAAAAACTGAGAATGTATAAATCCAATAATCCAATACTAGAACCTGGCTTAAACTAAAGCCCGCTAATAAAAACTGTCTGAACATCGTACGTGCATAAATGCACGTATGTGTCCGAACCCTGTCGTAAAACCATACGACCTCTATATCGTTTCTCCTGAAGCAGGAAAACTCTCTGTGTGGGACTCTAAAGACTCGACACTATGCTGGCAGTGGGTTTAACCACAGGCCGCAAGCGGTACTAGCTGTACGTAACGGTCCCCAGGAAGATGTCGATAAGAAGGCCGATGAGGAAACCCATCCGAACTCCTACTGAGCCTGATGTGACAATCTCCGTACAGTCCGGTCTGTTCATCTATGACTATCGCATATCGAGCCTTGGGGGCGGCAAGCGTCAGTCTCCTAAAAGGCGGTATAAGTCGTGTCGGAACGAAGCCCATTACACCTTGAGAAGCTACTGGAAATCCTACCAGTAAATCTCGTTTGCCCTGGCCAGGGACTTTGCGTAATGGCTCTCCAAACACAGCGCGATATCAACTCCCAATACCGGGAGAGACGAATCCTATCTAACTGCCACTGCCTCCAAGTGCTACGGGACTGCACCCAACTGCTACCTGTTTGCACGAATCTTTTGAGCCATGGTAGGGTAGCAATCTAAGAATAGTGGGAACACACTCGAGATGAAGCAGCAGTGTCAAGTCTGCGGACTATGCTGTACTCATGTCACCTGGGAACTGTTAACTGACGACGGGTATAATACCAACCAACAGTTCCCTGCGAGTCCTGTCCGGTGTACCTGTAACCCAACGAGCACCTGTATACTATCTCCAGTACAACGTACTGATGGCTGTGGGACAGACCATCTCCCCAACTGGGATGAGTAGCGTACACACTAGTTTACTCCGGATTATCGATGCCCTGTCTCGATAATCCTACGACTAGGGACCTGAAAAAGGATGTGCTTGTAGACTACCCAGCCCCCACTAGTGTGACTGCCATCACAACGTTGGTAGTCAAGCAAGATCCTAAGGGCTCTATCAATATGTATTCGTGATATGCTAACATATACACATATTAAGATAGACATAAACCAAGTAGCATACTACTATGTTGAGTGAGACTGTTAATATAACTGTGAATATCCCAAGCTTCCATTAAGCAATATACAAACTAGTATGATACAATAATGGCTCCTAGGGCATATACACTAACATCATCAACGTAAGAAAATATGCGTATCCCTAAACGTCATTGACATATAGCAACGAGATTAGGATACCCCACATAGTACACTTACGGTCGCAGAAAAGAAAACATAAAACTACAATAATTAGAATCTGCAATATCTTTAGACATCATAAACCAGGAATATCTCATATTCCGGATTTCATGCCTAACATATAAAACTTGCATTTTAGTCTCAAATCGAAAACTGCATTGAATTGGTTGTCGGATAATTCAACAAGATTCCGGACTTAGTGATCACGTACAAAACGTAATTGCGACGGAGTTTTGATCCGAATCAAAACTTCATGGCAATCGATCAATTGAGACTAAACGGCTAGCTTTACAATATACTAACTTGTTTTTATAAAACTAGTTAATCCGGATTCTAATAATTGTATCACACATCACAAAGCTTGTATAGTGACCGCGACATTAGAATTCCGCACGCAATTAGCAAACTTAACCAATTTTTCCAAAACTATGTAAAATCCAGTGAGCTAAAGTTCCAAAAACAATCGTTTTAAGCCAATTCGGGAGTCGAAACGAACTCGAAACACGCCCGAATCTTCACGGAGGCAAAGATCACAAAATTAACTGTCGAATGGGGGCCTCGGGGGGTGTTAGTTATATGTGTGCCCAAGAGTCCATTACTGTACATACGATGTATATTGTAGTGGATGCTTGGACATATACATGGAGGACTTTCTTGCTCGACGTGATATTATATTATCTGGTTGCTCTTTATCTTAACATGTACACTGATTGTCTCTATATTACATGTTGATAAAGCCATTAGGATGAGTACTTGACTACAAGGATTATGATGCAGATCATACTACTGTGGACAGTGTAGTCGCTAAGTACATCCTTCAAATGTTCCAAGTCGCAGGTGTATCGAGACAGGGCATCGATATACCAGAGTAAACTAGCATATAGCTTCTCGACCCATTCAGATGGGCGATGGATGATCCCATATCCATTGGTGTTTGACATCAGAGATAGTATACGGGTGCTTAGTGGAGACTGGGTACACTGAACGGACTCGCTGAGAACTCCCAGTTGGTATTATACCTCACGTCAGATGGCAGTTCTCTGGTGACACTGGTACAGGTTAGTCTATAGACCCGTGATCGTCATAGAGTCTTGTGTGATTCCCACTGTGCTTTGATTTCCACCTTACCCCGTTCAAGAGAACGTGCAAAACGGTGGATTTTGGGTACAGTCCCGAATCATATGGAGGCAATGAGCGATAGGAGGGGTTTCGTCTCTCCCGGTATTGGGAGTTGATATTGCGTAGTGCTCGATTGGCTGTAACAGAAAGTCCCTGGCCAGGGCTGCTTCAGAGATATACTGGTAAGTGTTATCAGTAGTTTCTCGACCCGTTATGAGCCTCATATCGACACGACTTATCGAGTTACTGGGGTCTGACATTTACCACCCCTAAACGAGATATGCGACATATCAGACGAAGAGACCGGACTGTACGGTAGTGTTACTGATTGGATTCGCAGGAGTACTAGCAGGCTTGCTTGTTGATCTTCTGATCGCTCAATTCTAGGATGGCCGTTACGTTTAGCAGACCGCTTGCGGCTTGTGGGTGTTTGATATGATCATCACCTACTGCCGGCGTATTGACGAGTTTTTAGAGTCCTACACAGAGGTTTCCTTGCTTAAGCAAAACGGAGTAGGAGCACATATGTGATATGTGCGGGACCGAGATTAATACGATATGTGATACCCTATTATATTCTCGTGACTTGTGACATCGGTCGGTTATATGTGATATGGCCGGGTTATCGGATCAAGTGTTACTTCGATAAGTTGTTACATATGATATTTGTCGGTTATATGTAATATAGCCGGATTATTAAATCAAGAGTTGATTTGATAATCTAATGTATAATTATATATTTGATATATTAATTTACATTAACTAGTATTAGCTCATTTATGATTTCTTTTCTCACTTGTTTTGTGCATATGTATATATGTGATATATATTTGTATACATATTATTGTGTCATGTTTGATGATACATGCAACATGGGTGTGTGTATGAATTACACCATGCTATGAATAATGGAGGGTTTTTATTTATTTTGGTAAATCAAAATGCTGGCATTTTGTCATGGCAAGAAGCTTTGAGAAGCTTGGATTTGCATTGACTAAGTCCACAAGTTTTGTTATGCCTAAGATATTTATTAACCCGACCATTAAACCTAGCCATGGTTAACTCTCTACAAAGGTTAAGTATATGATGCTTAATTCACCTAAGGTTGCCATTCTTCACTTGGTTAATTCCATAAGAGTTTTCTTCTTCTTCTTCCTCTCAAGCTTTCTAGCTTCAATTGAGATGTGAGAAAACATATGAGAAAATCAAATCTAAAGTGAGCCCACTTCCTACTTCATCATCCTCTACTACTTGCCATTTAGTATAGGGTGTTTGCTTCACTAATTCCATAATTAGTGAAGAGATAGCTTGGGTTAGTGTCTCCTCGACGTAGATCATCTTCGGCCTCGAAGTCTTCTAGCAAGCTTGATCCGTACATCTTGTGGAGCTTCTCTACAGTCCGGAAGTTCATGATCGCAGCGAAGGGACGACTACACAGAGCTAATGAAGTGAAGGACTGGTCTACAA
This sequence comes from Agapanthus africanus, assembly GCA_030015575.1. Classification (NCBI taxonomy): domain Eukaryota; kingdom Viridiplantae; phylum Streptophyta; class Magnoliopsida; order Asparagales; family Amaryllidaceae; genus Agapanthus; species Agapanthus africanus. The sequence continues at coordinate 549,967,608 of JASDDO010000024.1, read as the reverse complement.
AGGTTGTATTCCTTGCTCACTTCTTATGCAAAGTTGTTTGAATTTTATTCCGTCGGATTTCTAGTATACGATTCTATGTTAGGGTTAGCTAGAACGGCAAAATTTTTAATATAGCATGAAAGATGCCTCCCGAAACCTTGCTGCCGTGCTAGGCAACCCTGCAGTGGTATCAGATCCATGCTAGAAATTTAGAAGGATTTTGTTAAGATTACAAAACCGAAATACTCTGAAACTTGAAACACGAAAATGTAGTTTCTGTCGATTCTAAAAAGTTGTCAAAATTTTTTTAAACAAGTCCAGAATGTTATATGGGATATATCATGAACACCATGAAAATTTTAGGCAGTTTGCTTGGATTTTGGCCGAGATCAAGGTAGTTGGGGCCGGCCACTTTGGGTTGGTTTGCATGAAATTTTCATTGTGTTCCAGTGACTGGATTTTGGTGTTTCAGGTGTTGTTTGTTTTTGCTAATTTTGCATGTGATGTAATATTACACTATAAGCATTTTGGAGTGTTTTGTATTCGTAGTTTTAACGTTTTTTTGGGTTATTCACATATTGTCTAGGCGAAGTTAAAAAGTTCGAACGATTATCAAAAACCCATTTTTCCAAGTTTAACGTATTCGGAAAAACATGCAAGTAATTCTATGAACCCTCTGGAAGAATGAAACCCTAACTCGACTTTTTGGATCGCAGAACCGCGGTCATACCCTAGGGTTTGCCGTAGTTCCGTGGCGACATGAGTGAGGCTTGGGTTTGCCTTTCTAGGGCTGGTGCATAGGTACTGTGGCATATTCTGGGTATTATTAAACTGTGCTCAAGTGTTGAGCTGTCGGGAAATTGTGGGACTTTGATGAATCGATCGAAAAAGTTTAATGTCGTCCGGATATTATGTGATGAGATACAATACTTGGAATCCACAAAAGTAGTTATGAGATAACTAATTTGAATTTTATAAATCTAGCAGTTTAGTCTCATTTGATCGATTCCCACGGGATTTTGATGTGATCAAAAGTCCGTCGCAATCACGTAGCGTACGCCGATACTCACCGAGTAATGTTATTAGATAGCCATGCCCCATAGCCCCGACCAAGTGATTGTAGGAGAACCCTGTCGCCAAAAGCATCCATTCGGGTGCTCGCAGCCGCGGTGATCCGCCTTATTGCATTTCGTCGACGGCATCGGGGTGTGCGGCCGTCTACTAATATTTCTGACGAGCATTCGATCAGGATGCCGGGAATCTTGTTGAATTGCCCAACTTGTTATTGAAAAGTGTTTTCGATATTGAGACTAAAAGGCAGGGTTTATAATTGTTAGGCATTCGATGTCAAAGGAATTCATTTGGTTAGGCATGCGATATCTAAGGTGGTTGCGGATTCCAACTGTTGTAGTTTTTCACTTTCTTTTCTGCGACTGTAAGTGTAATATATGTTGTATCGCCGGTTTCGTTGCTATATATCAACGACAATTGGGATACGCATATTTACTTACGTTGATGACATCTGATGTTATGTGTTGCTGTGATATGTTATATTAGATCGTCGTGTTTGAATAGCCGGGGGTTTTATGTGAGATGAGAGTTTTTCATTTTCATTCCTGTAAAATTCTTTGTATGTAATATTCTTTTATTGGGGCACTTCCGGGTTGAGGATGATGTCACCATTGTATATTATTTACTTTTTCTCATTAGAATAGACCCAAGGCGGGGAGCACAAGTAACTGGGTTCTTGGGTCCAGTGGGAGACCGTCTCGAGGAGTCGAGACCGGGTCTCCTAACTCTAGAATTGGTAGGGTTTCTTGTCTTTCTCGTAAGGGTCTAGGGATGTTGGTTTGGCTATTCATCACGACCGTGGAATCCGTGTTTTATACAGGCTTAATTTAAAACCCGGAAATCCTAGTATATCCAATATTTCATATGTTGATTTCTGCTGCGATATTCTGTGATGTGATCACTGTATATGTTGAGATAGATACTGTATATAGTATAAGTGATATATTATATAGACGTTGCTTATGTTTTACACCCGCGCTAGCCCTACACCGCTCTACCGTTAGTTATCTTACCTAAAGGTGCACGAGGGGGCATCGAGGCGAATGCGGATGGCATAAGCGTACGTTGTATTTATCTGTGATGTTTAGGTAACTTAAAATGATGGGACATCATTAATAAGATTAATGAAAGAAAATAAACCTAAAGATCTTGTGGAATCGAATTTTCAAAAACAGGTAACTCTAGTTGTTGTTTTGCATAGCGGTATTCCTTGTAGAATATCCAGCACCATATTCGATAAGGAATGAGCCGAGATCCCTTCACCGGGAGTAACCTCTTTAGCAATAACTGGCAGATGTTAAAACCTTCGGTTTCGTCTTTTGATTGCTTCTATAGTTTTTGTTTTGCATAGTGGTATTTGTGAAATATCCTGCACCTTATTCGATAAGGAAAGAGCCGAGATCCCTTCACCGGGAGTGACCTCTTTAGCAAAACTAGTAAAAGCCTAAAAAACACTCCATTTAAAATCACTCGATTCTACGACAAGATCAAGTTCATTACGCAAAGGGTTTTCTTAAAAACCTGTCGTAGCCCACCGTCATTTCAGATAATTCTTACTTAGTATTCGTGCTACCTTTGTTGACCTCTGTCAAGGCGTAGTGTGCGGTTGCCGACAAGTATTTATCTGCTGCATGTGATACGATTGTTTTAGGGTAGTCGAGCGACCTTGTTGACCTCCGTCAAAGGTCGTGCGAGTGGGTTTAATTCAATCAGAAAATGACGGGTTGAACTTGACTAGTAGCCTATGGTTTGTTGACCTCCGTCAAGGTGATAGGATGCTAGGGGCAAATATTATTGGGAATTTCAAGTGTTGAAATTTGCAATGAGATTGCATACCTTCTATAAGATAGTTGGATCCCGATACCCACTGCGAGTAAGAGTTACTCCTGGGAGAGTTTTACACATTACAATTAGCCGATCAAGTAGGTGTCTAGAAAGGTGTTAACGGGGTTACGCCCATGGGAAAATGAGGTTTATTTTAATTTGGTCCGTGCGAAAGCACGGGGAACCTCTCTCAAAGTACTGGCACTGGCCTGGTCGAAAGATTGGCGAACTTGTAGGGTGTAATTAATCCCGGCTAGACTTTCCTTTTAGGGTTTGAAGAAAGATTTGACAACAACAGTGGGAGCCATCCTGATTAGATAAAATAATAACCAATATAATCTTGCAAGAGCATACGCTGAGTTTTTTCTTCTCTCTCTCTCTCTAGATAGCGACCATGTCACGCCTTAATCAAGATAATAATATGGATGTATTGACCGAACCCGCTTGTTATACTGAGCTAGGGAACGTTGGTCCCGTTCAAACTTATAATTGTTATAAGACCGAGCAGGAAATAGGGGAATACCAGGATTCCCGTGCCGCCCAAACAAAGAAAGTGCATGATGATGTCTTATTCGGGTGTGTTCATTACCGAGAACTATTTCTCAGTATCCTTTACGTCCTGGGTAAGAGATACCGGATCAGGATCCCACATCTGTAATCTGTTACATGGGCTACAGATAGATAGAGAACTGAGAATGGGTGATAAGTTTTAAGAGTTAGAAACGGGGCAATTGTTGCAGCCAAGTACGTTGGCAGTTATCACCCTGTATTACCAAATACATTGATTCTGAAGGAATGATATTAGATACCGAACCTGATATAGAACATCATATCAGTCTCTTTATTTAATAAAGAAAGGATATAATTTTGTATTGTTGGATAATATTTTGAACATTTCCGATATCAAGAGTTGATCGGTTCAGGCACGTTATCTAAAAGCATATACGTTCTAAATCAAACCATAGTTCTTAATGTAAAGAACACACACAAGAGGAAGAGTTCAGAAATGAGCGAATCCTTCTTGAGGCATTGTAGACTAGGTCATATAAATGCGACCCTACTAGCTAAGTTACTTAAAGATGCATATTTAAATAAGTTTGAATTTACATCTTGTGAAACTTACCAGTCATGTCACAAAGATAAGATGACCATAGCTCTGTTTACTGGAAACAGAGAAAGAGTTAGTGAACTCTTGGGATTAATACATGATGATGTATGTAGGTCCCCTGTCTACACATGCCAGGACTGGTTCTTTGTACTTCATTACATTCACTGATGATCTCTCAAGATTCGGACATATGTTCCTGTTAAAACACAAGCCTGAAGCTTTTTGAGAAATTCAAAGAATATAAGTCAGAAGTAGAGAACCAAAAAAGGGTATAAGTATTATGTCCTTTGATGAGATCAGGGAGGAGAATACTAGAGCACGGAAATCTTGGACTATTCTAAAGGAGAATGAGATTCTTTCTCAGCATTACTCCTTCATATACAGCACAGCACGTCGGTGTATTAGGGCGGAGCAATCTAACCTTATGTGATATGGTGTGCTCTATGATGAGTACTACTGAGTTACATATTTCCTTTTGGGGGTTATGCACTTGAGAAGTTGCGTACCTATTGAATATGGTTCCATTCAAATCAGGTGCTTACCACTCCATATGTGATATGGTATGGGAAGAGCCCATCTCTTAAGGATGTTAAGATTTGGGTTGTCCGGCCTATGCTAAAAGCAAAATCCGGACAAGCTCGAGGCAAGGTCAGTTCTGTAAAAGTTTATTGGATATCCCAAGCATTGGCAAGGGAATATCTTCTACCACACCGAGGAACAAAAGGTGTTTTGTTTCTCAGCATGCCACCTTTTGACAAAGGAATTTCTTGTGAAGAAATTAGTGGTCATGAGGTAGAACTGGAAGGAGTTCCAGCTATACAAACTACAGTTGATGATTTGGTAGAACCGAAGGATTCAATAGTTCCCGACGAACCTCAGCCTCTCCGCCGATCTGGTAGGGTTCCTCATCCAACTGTGAGCTACTTCGGTTTTCTTTATGACAGTGGGAGCGAGGATAGCATCATGAGATGATGACCCAACTAGTTTCGAGCAGGCCATCAAGAGTAGGACTCTATAAGAATGGCTGGATGTTAAGCGATCTAAGATGGAATCCATATACACTAACAAAGTATGGACTTTGGTTGCTTTATCTGAAGGGTTAAATCCCCATCAGGAGCAAGTATATCTTGAGAAGATTACTTGGTATAGATGGAAAAGTTGAGACTTTCAAAGTTAGACTTATTGCAAAAGATTCTCGTCAACGACCAGGTGTGGATAATGATGAAACCTTTTCTAGTGCCTATGCTTAAGTCCATCCAGATCCTACCTGCCATTGCTACATACCATGACTATGATATCTGGCGGTTGGGTATCATGATTGCTTTTCTAAATAATAATTTAGAAGAGAGCATCTATAAGTACACAGCCAGATTGCTTCAAAAATAGTGGGAGCAGCGGAAACATGTGCAAGTTGCTTTACGGGTTAAAGCAGGCATCGCAGAGTTGGAACACCTATTTTGATATGGTAGTCAAAGAGTTTGGCTTCATCAAAAATGGTAGATGAACCTTGTATATACAAGAAGGTAGTTGGGAGTATGGTGGCGTTCCTCGTATTGTACGTGGAAGACATACTCTTGATAGGAAAGGTGTTTCCTATGCTACACTCGGTCAATCTTCTCTTATCACAAGGATTCTCCATATAGGATCAAGGTGATACCCCCTAAATCCTGGAATTTAGATCTATGAGATAGATCTAAATGGATGTTAGGATTCTCACTAGATGTAGTGAGATGGTGTCAATCGATCATGGGGAGAATCACTTGATAGCTTCCAGGGTGGTAAGGTTGACTGAATGTCAGTCACATGCATTGTCTTTATCCTCAGTGGAGGGACGGTATGTTGGAAGAGTTCCAAGCTAGATATCGTGGCAAACTAAATGATAAAGGCTGGATACATTGCTACCAAGGATGCTACCAAAGAGGTAGTCCGGATGTATAATAGTTCATGAGATGAACTTTGTTCCTACCATTGTGTGACAATGGAGTTGAGGCTTATACCTAGGAAGCCCCATCCCATCAGTGATCCAGACATATTCTTAGACAGTATCACCTGATCATGGAGATGGTTGATCTCCAGGGATATCGAGGTTAGGAGAGTAGACACAGAGGACAACACGGCGTATTCACTCACAAAGGCCTTTTCCTAGTAGAGACTTTTATGAGATGGTTGAGTATGAGATACTTCAACCACTGCTGATTGTTGGGTATGGGATACTACAACAGATGGACTGTCACGACCCAAAAGTACGGAACGTGACCGACACTTAGATTACGAAACGTCTAGAGGCGCAACGTAACCTAAGTAAGCCGAAGCCCAGAAATCTAAACCATATAAAAGAAGAAGAAGTAAAAGAAAACATGAAGAAAAACAAGTTTAAAAGCATCAGCAAATTTTCCCAAAAGAATTTCGGCAGAGTCTCCTCTATAAAAACTGTCCCCAAACGGGTACAACAAGTACAATATACATAAACAATAAAAAGCATCCCCAAACGGGAGCTAGCTCAACGCCAACAGGCGGAAACAACCACAACAAGCACAATAATAGACAACGCCAAAGGGTGAGGCTCAAAACTCAAAAGAAAACAAATCCACCAAATCAGAATAATACACGCGACTCTAAGGTCGAAATAAATAAATGGTCCAGTAATCTATCAAATAATACAAGTTTGGTTGATGGAGATTTCTAGATACAAATGAAATAATAAAAATACAACGGCGGTCCAGATACAAATGAACAAACCTACCGTGCAAATCACCCGGAAAGAAATGATGTGCCAGCAATCTGCCAAGGAACCCTGTATATCAACCTGTAATAAAATTTGGCACAACGGGGGTGTGTTGCCAACTCGTGAGTAGAAGACATCTACGAAAAGAAATCGAATGCACGACGCTATCCTAGGTCATAATAATATACTAATCTACTACTAGTCATCAAGTAAGACAGGATAATAAGCTACGTGTAAATGCAGATACTCCATGCTCATGTCAGTACCTCGAGTAATAATATGTCATGTGAATGAATATGCATGCAATATGACTGTAAAACAATCAATCCTGAAATCTAGATGTATCTGTATAAAGAAGATCTTTAGGTTTTATCATGGTAAAGAGTGTATAGAAATCTGAAACATCAACGATGAAATCCATGGAAATCCGTGTAAAGCATCGACACAAAACACGTAAATCTCAAATCTCAATACTTCATAATCTCAATGTCTCAAAGTCTCAATATCTCGTGTTCCGTCAGTCCGGATCGGCCCATATCATCAAATCTCACGACAACGGTCGGTATCCTCCGGATATCCGCCGCGCCAGACATCACCGGTAGGTAGTCCTTCCCCTGCCAGGCTCATCGTCTACAACTCGATCTTCTTGCTCCTGGGTACCATACCGGGCCCACCATGTACCCGAGACGGTTCATCCACTCCTCGAATCGGGTCTCGAAATCCAACAGAAAACATGAAATCTCATGGTGGACGACACATACATCACGAGAAAACCGCACCTTATGTTTTAAAAAGAGAGGAGGAGAGTGAGAAGTTTTATATATTCTTGCGGTTTTCCCCAAAATCCAGAAATCTCATAGAAAACCAGAATCCCAAAATCATGAGTAAGTATATGGTAAGTGTCGGCATATGCCCATAATACTGCATGATAATATGGAAATATGAATGCATGAAATGTCTAATTAATCAATGCCATGTCTATACTAACACCAGAGAATAATCACAATATTATACCGATCTAGCTGTTTGCTGATTCTATCAATAAAAGATAATATGATCTAAAGTGTACGTGACATAGCAATTACCGATGATGATGTGTGTGAGCCGGCAAATAAGTGTGCGTGGAATATGCGCATCATCGGTAATGGTGCTGGTGTCCTAACAGGCAAGGTTTGATTCTGATTAAAGAAACATTTGTAAGAACATGCAACATTATGATGACAGTATGAATGTAAAGACAGATATGCAGTAACAACTCATTTGATATACAAATACAACTACAACTATATGTCTCGAGCCTAACTAGTGTCCATCTAACCTCCTACAGAACTAAACCTAAGAACTAGTCGATAAGAAATAAGGGTACACCTAAAGTCTGAGTCCATATCTCTAATAGTCAGCGATCCAGCCTCAATAGCGTCATGTACGTAGTACGGTTTTCTCGAAACAAGAGTGCAGATCAATCATCATATCTATACCTCGTACGGTAACATCCATCGTACGGTATCCCAATATCGGGGTACGGGTCAAGTATCTCCTAGGTGTCTCATTATTCGTATAATATCATCATCAACACATGTCAAGATCAAGGTGCTATACTGTAATCGCATACATCAATCATATATCATTGCCGCATATATCATATCTTGATCAAGTCACATATGTCAAGTCGTGATTAAATCGCCTATAAGATATCGAAATCAAATTACACCTTTATGATATCGCAATCAAGTTACATCTTTATGATGTTGTAATCAAGTCACACATATAACATATCAGAATATCAATCACACGTTACGGTTCGGGTGCTATTTTAGAGTCCCATGTACCTCTATATCATCACCACCCTTTATTATCTATATATACCTATTCATTATATCATTTTTGTAATGATCCGCTAACATCATAATACGACCGTATAGTCAAGAATCACGGCATCAAGCCCAGCTATACTGTTTCATTCCCGTGTATCATATCACATCATTATATCCCATATACGTGTTGTGTATATATATATATATACCTACACCTAGTCCTATATATATATATATATATATATATATATATATATACACATACACGTATACACCACATCGAGTTTCAGTGTGCGTGTGTGTGCATCTACGTGAAACCTACGAATCTCTTCCAAGGTATTCATCCTCTGGTATGGTCTTCCTAAATCAGTCTAGTCCAGCCTAGGGTCATTACTAGGGTCCTACTTATTAAGAATCTAGGGTCACATCTGGCTTCCTAATGTCAATAAGTATCGTTCCTATTCTACGTGCGGGGGTGCTAAACGCCATCCACCCGACTTTCTCCCGTAGATATACATCTACTCACCTGGTCCTTGTCTGCCGAAGACGGTGTCTCCATCATCTTCTTCATCGACCGCAGTCCACGTGAGACCTATACGCAAACATATATATAGTATCGTAAACTGAATCACATACAAAAGTCAAAACGACGCACGGAACAAGCATAGGTTAAAACCTATGTCCCGTTCACGCAAAAGAACCAAATATGGATCGATATCGGCGTACAAACTCCGATGGATCGAGATAAACATCAACAAATAACTCATAGTTTTAAAACTCATTACCTATATTATAAAACATGATTAAATCCATCGAAACCCTAAAATCGATCAAACAGTCCGATTTCGAAAAACTCCAAAAATGCCAATTTACCGTTTTACCTCAAAACTTGGCGTTTAAATGAAACTAATGGTTATAATATTCATTGAACAACATAACTAAGTCATAAAAACCATTTCTATAATTTAATCCCATCAATTTGTATCAAACCAAAATTTCTAGTTTGCAATTTTATCAAATTTTAACATTTTTACAACAAAATTCACAATTCCACAACTAAACTTGGTTTTGCATGAACTAAATTATTAAACTACAATTTAAAATGTTCATAATGTCATCAAAACCCTAATTGGTATTTAATCTCAATTACTTAGTCAATTTCCCCAAAACCTAGTTTGCAAAATTAGCATTTTTTCTCACAATTTCTTAATTATCAATAAAAACTAGTAACTAAATTAAATTTTTCATTGCACTAACATGTTAATATTCTCATCAAAACCACAATCTAGTGATAAAAACATTAATTAGAATTTATCTCACGCATATGTATAATATATAAAAATGTAGCGTGAAAAATTGCTTAATTAAACCCATTTTGAATGAACAATTTATAACATATCAACCATGCTAGATTTTCCAATTCTAAAAATGCTAAACTACATAATATAACCTTACTCAAATAATAGAAACCCAAATTTCATTTTGAAACTCTCTCTTGAATTATTCATCTAGCAAAAGAACCAAATTAAAAACTAATTAAACACTTAATTAAGTTAAATTAAGTAATTTACAAACATTCAAACCAAAGGGCTTAGGATTATACCTTAGATATCAGATCCAAACAAGATAATTTGCCTCCCAAAAGTATGGTTTCCAACTCTAAGATCCATGTAAAAATGAGCAAAAAATATTGGATGAAGGTTAAAGGATGAATTTGTGCTAAAATATGTTGATTTTTGGATTTTGGAGGGTTTTTGAAGAAAATTGAAGTGGAAATTGTGTAGAATTGGGGGGGGGGGGCCTGGTTTCGGCCAGAAAATGAGAGGGGAATAGTGAGGGAGTGAGGGTATGGAGGTGTGTGGAAAGTTCACTCATAATTTCTTGCTTTATGTCTTTTCAAGTTTAATTCATTTTCTTTTTATTTTTCCATAAAACCAAATATCTTGAAGCCCCTTGAAGCGTCAAGAGAGGGGGGGGGGGCGCTGCCAAGGCAGGCCAAATGTGTGCGGAATTAAAAAAAAGATTGTGGGTTTTGTTTGAGAAAAAGATAAAAGTTGTACCGCACTCCATTTGCACTCATTTCACCGAAAAAATCCTTTTTCTTCGATATTTTCTAACACCGGTTAACAACCCCATTTCAATTCAAAAACTACATGATAAAATTTTCTTTAATGTATTATGATGCACAAAATTTGTTTCAACTCATTCGGGTTTGTAATTTTCCCTAATTAAATGTATTAGTGACGGCTTAAAATAATATTAAAATAATTAATTTCGAAATTTTTTTTTTCCAGAAATTTTGAAATCTCACCAGTGGCTCAATAAACACCAAATACTAGCAATTATATAGCTAGAATATTTATATTTAATTTTAAAGTAAAGATATTTGTATTTTGACTTTTTACAGAAAACCCCCTCATTTTACCGATTTTCCGAAATTGCACCAAAACGATTTTCAAAACGTTACAATCTTCTCCCCTTAAAGAAATTCGGTCCCCGAATTTAAATTAAAACTCCCCCTCCAAATACTAAAACATTTAGCAAAACACTCAAATCGTCGGGGCTCCGAAATCATCAATACAAAACTAGAATCAACTCCGTCAAGCATAACGCAATCATCGGAGTTATGGTAAGGATAAAATATCAAACCCAATACGAAAACCAACATAAGATATATCAAAACTATAACTTATATATATATAGTGCGCATCGTAGTAAAATCGCCTAAACATCTTAATAAAGAAGCATACAAAACCCCTCTTGAAAATCGCCGTGCGATACACGTGCCACGACATAAGTAGCGGACGTTTATATTTTTATTTATTTATTTTTTTAAAAAATAGCTATATATATATATATATATATCTTTTATTTAACATACACGTCCTGCCTGGTTACCAAATCAAAAGTAATGATTATAAAAACATACTGATCAAACTGAAATCAATCCCAATCACATCATAAAAATATCATGTGCGTCCGGTGCGCACTGAAATCGAAACCAAATACAGATGCCACGAATTCACACAAAAACAAAACTGAGTGCAACAGGTGTGCACCAGAAACATCTGTCAAGTGCAACGGGCGTGCATGACTCTAATATCATGTGCATCTAATCTGCACAAAACCACGATTTAGTGCATCTGGTGTGCAGAAAATCGCATCAAGTGCGCCAAGTGTGCGCAAGAATCTCAATCAGGTGCATATGGTGCACGAAATCATACACCGAATATCGAAATCGAAATCACAGTACGAAAATGCATGGAAACTAGGTCGAAGCATATGCCAAAATCATGTGTAACCCACATGCACAAAATCAAATCAAAATCACAAAATGTATTAAAACCAAATCAAGTGCACTGGGTATGTACTAAACAACATCAATACAACCGATATATAAAACATGCATAGAATATAATGAAAGTACACAAGAAATACCGATCGTAGAACAAAATCCTCAAATACCAAAATCCAACCAACGGAAATATGAAATTCAAATCACCAAGTCGCAATCGTAAACACTATCATCAATGTGCGCCTCTTTCCTCTGATGTCGACTGCTTCGAACTCGTCTTTTCATAGGTGTGTTGACTGCGCTACCAACGGCAACACTCATGTCTAGAGTCTCCTACATAGTCGATCCCTTCACCTGATATCCGGACTACATTAAACTTTTCGATCGATCCATCAAAATCCCATAATTCCCTGAGAGCTCAACACTCAAGTACAGTTTAAAAATATCCGGTACATACCCCAGCATCGATGATCCAGCCGTAGAAGGGCAAACCCAAGCCTCACTAATGGCACCGCGGAACTGCCGTAAACCCTAAGGTTCAAGGGCGTTCTCATGGTCATTATGTCGAGTTAGGGTTTCATTCTTCTAGAGGGTCCATCGAAATACCTGCATGTTCTTCCGAATACTTTAAACTTGGGGAAAATGGTTTTCTGATAATCGTTCGAACCCTTTAACTTCGTCTGGACGGCATGTGAATACCCTTCATCCGCACGCTAAGCAATGCTTCAATCCTCAAGAATAACCAATACCCTAATGGTTATCGCATTCGAGCCGCAGCTCCCTCTGCCAGTGCGACCATGGTAACCGAAACCACCCTCCGACATCGACGAAGATAGATCAAAGGAACGAATGAAATACGGTGCAAAGAAATGTACATCTTAAGGCTCCTTAAGAAGAGTAGCGTATCGTAAGTATGCCGCGGACCATACCCACGGTACGTTACTCTACCTAAATCGCCTACTCCATCAACCAAGGGTCACCTAGACTTATACAAGGTTAAACCTAGTGCTCTGATACCAACTTTGTCATGACCCGAAAGTACGGAACGTGACCGGCACTTAGATTACGAAACGTCTAGAGGCGCAACGTAACCTAAGTAAGCCGAAGCCCAGAAATCTAAACCATATAAAAGAAGAAGAAGTAAAAGAAAACATGAAGAAAAACAAGTTTAAAAGCATCAGCAAATTTTCCCAAAAAAATTTCGGCAGAGTCTCCTCTATAAAAACTGGCCCCAAACGGGTACAACAAGTAAAATATACATAAACAATAAAAAGCAACCCCAAATGGGAGCTAGCTCAACGCCAACAGGCGGAAACAACCACAACAAGCACAATAATATACAACGCCAAAGGGCGAGGCTCAAAACTCAAAAGAAAACAAATCCACCAAATCAGAATAATACACGCGACTCTAAGGTCGAAATAAATAAATGGTCCAGTAATCTATCAAATAATACAAGTTTGGTTGATGGAGATTTCTAGATACAAATGAAATAATAAAAATACAACGGCGGTCCAGATACAAATAAACCAACCTACTGTGCAAATCACCCGGAAAGAAATGATGTGCCAGCAATCTGCCAAGGAACCCTGTACATCAACCTGTAATAAAATTTGGCACAAAGGGGGTGAGTTACCAACTCGTGAGTAGAAGACATCTACGAAAAGAAATCGAATGCACGACGCTATCCTAGGTCATAATAATATACTAATCTGCTACTAGTCATCAAGTAAGACAGGATAATAAGCTACGTGTAAATGCAGATACTCCATGCTCATGTCAGTACCTCGAGTAATAATATGTCATGTGAATGAATATGCATGCAATATGACTGTAAAACAATCAATCCTGAAATCTAGATGTATCTGTATACAGAAGATCTTTAGGTTTTATCATGGTAAAGAGTGTATAGAAATCTGAAACATTAACGATGAAATCCATGGAAATCCGTGTCAAGCATCGACACAAAACACGTAAATCTCAAATCTCAATACCTCATAATCTCAATGTCTCATAGTCTCTATATCTCGGGCTCCGTCAGTCCGGATCGGCCCATATCATCAAATCTCACGACAACGGTCGGTATCCTCCGGATAATACTGCATGATAATATGGAAATATGAATGCATGAAATGTCTAATTAATCAATGCCATGTCTATACTAACACCAGAGAGTAATCACAATATTATACCGATCTAGCTGTTTGCTGATTCTATCAATAAAAGATAATATGATCTAAAGTGTACGTGACATAGCAATTACCGATGATGATGTGTGTGAGCCGGCAAATAAGTGTGCGTGGAATATGCGCATCATCGGCAATGGTGCTGGTGTCCTAACAGGCAAGGTTTGATTCTGATTAAAGAAACATTTGTAAGAACATGCAACATTATGATTACAGTATGAATGTAAAGACAGATGTGCAGTAACAACTCATTTGATATACAAATACAACTACAACTATATGTATCGAGCCTAACTAGTGTCCATCTAACCTCCTACAGAACTAAACCTAAGAACTAGTCGATAAGAAATAAGGGTACACCTAAAGTCTGAGTCCATATCTCTAATAGTCAGCGATCCAGCCTCAATAGCGTCACGTACGTAGTACGGTTTCCTCGAAACAAGAGTGCGGATCAATCATCATATCTATGCCTCGTACGGTAACATCCATCGTACAGTATCCCAATATCGAGGTACGGGTCAAGTATCTCCTAGGTGTCTCATTATTCGTATAATATCATCATCAACACATGTCATGATCAAGGTGCTATACTGTAATCGCATACATCAATCATATATCATTGCCACATATATCATATCTTGATCAAGTTACATATGTCAAGTCGTGATTAAATCGCCTATAAGATATCGAAATCAAATTACACCTTTATGATATCGCAATCAAGTTACATCTTTATGATGTTGTAATCAAGTCACACATATAACATATCAGAATATCAATCACACGTTACGGTTCGGGTGCTATTTTAGAGTCCCATGTACCTCTATATCATCACCACCCTTTATTATCTATATATACCTATTCATTATATCATTTTTGTAATGATCCGCTAACATCATAATATGACCGTATAGTCAAGAATCACGGCATCAAGCCCAGCTATACTGTTTCATTCCCGTGTATCATATCACATCATTATATCCTATATACGTGTTGTGTGTATATATATATATATATATATATATATATATATATATACCTACACCTAGTCCTATATATATATATATATATACACATACACGTATACACCACATCGAGTTTCAGTATGTGTGTGTGTGTATCTACCTGAAAGCTACGAATCTCTTCCAAGGTATTCATCCTCTGGTATGGTCTTCCTAAATCAGTCTAGTCCAGCCTAGGGTCATTACTAGGGTCCTACTTATTAAGAATCTAGGGTCACATCTGGCTTCCTAATGTCAATAAGTACCGTTCCTATTCTACGTGCGGGGGTGCTAAACGCCATCCACCCGACTTTCCCCCGTAGATATACATCTACTCACCTGGTCCTTATCTGCCGAAGACGGTGTCGCCATCATCTTCTTCATCGACCGCAGTCCACGTGAGGGGTACCTATACGAAAATATATATATAGTATCGTAAACTGAATCACATACAAAAGTCAAAACGACGCACGGAACAAGCATAGGTTAAAACCTATGTCCCGTTCATGCAAAAGAACCAAATATGGCTCGATATCGGCGTACAAACACCGATGGATCGAGATAAACATCAACAAATAACTCATAGTTTTAAAACTCATTACTTATATTATAGAACATGATTAAATCCATCGAAACCCTAAAATCGATCAAACAGTCCGATTTCGAAAAACCCCAAAAATGCCAATTTACCGTTTTACCTCAAAACTTGGCGTTTAAATGAAACTAATTGTTATAATATTCATTAAACATCATAACTAAATCATAAAAACCATTTCTATAATTTAATCCCATCAATTTGTATCAAACCAAAATTTCTAGTTTGCAATTTTATCAAATTTTAACATTTTTACAACAAAATTCACAATTCCACAACTAAACTTGGTTTTGCATGAACTAAATTATTGAACTACAATTTAAAATATTCATAATGTCATAAAAACCCTAATTGGTATTTAATCTCAATTACTTAGTCAATTTCCCCAAAACCTAGTTTGCAAAAATAGCATTTTTCTCACAATTTCTTAATTATCAATAAAAACTAGTAACTAAATTAAATTTTTCATTGCACTAACATGTTAATATTCTCATCAAAACCATAATCTAGTGATAAAAACATTAATTAGAATTTATCTCACCCATATGTATAATATATAAAAATCTAGTGTGCAAAATTGCTTAATTAGACCCATTTTGAATGAACAATTTATAACATATCAACCATGCTAGATTTTCCAATTCTAAAAATTCTAAACTACATAATATAACGTTACTCAAATAATAGAAACCCAAATTTCATTTTGAAACCCTCTCTTGAATTATTCATCTAGCAAAAGAACCAAATTAAAAACTAATTAAACACTTAATTAAGTTAAATTAAGTAATTTACAAACATTCAAACCAAAGGGCTTAGGATTATACCTTACATATGAGATCCAAACATGATAATTTGCCTCCCAAAAGTATGGTTTCCAACTCTAAGATCCATGTCAAAATGAGAAAAGAATATTGGATGAAGGTTAAAGGATGAATTTGTGCTAAAATATGTTGATTTTTGATGGATTTTGGAGGGTTTTTGAAGAAAATTGAAGTGGAATTGTGTAGAATTGGGGTGGGGGGGGGGGGGGGGGGCTAGTTTCGGCCAGAAAATGAGAGGGGAAAAGTGTGGGAGTGAGGGTATGAAGGTGTGTGGAAAGTTCACTCATAATTTCTTGATTTATGTCTTTTCAAGTTTAATTCATTTTCTTTTTATTTTTCCATAAAACCAAATATCTAGAAGCCCCTTGAAGCATCAAGAGAGGGGGGGGGGGGCTGCCAAGGCCGGCCGAATGTGTTAGGAACTAAAAAAAAGAATGTGGGTTTTGTTTGAGAAAAAGATAAAAGTTGTACCGCACTCCATTTGCACTCATTTCACCGAAAAAGCCTTTTTCTTCGTTATTTTCTAACACCGGTTAACAACCCCATTTCAATTCAAAAACTACATGAGAAATTTTTTTTTAATGTATTATGATGCACAAAATTTGTTTCAACTCATTCCGGTTTGTAATTTTTCCTAATTAAATGTATTAGTGACGGCTTAAAATAATATTAAAATAATTAATTTCGGAATTTTTTTTTCCAGAAATTTTGAAATCTCACCAGTGGCTCAATAAACACCAAATACTAGCAATTACATTGCTAGAATATTTATATTTAATTTTAAAGTAAAGATATTTGTATTTTGATTTTTTACAGAAAACACACTCATTTTACCGATTTTCCGAAATTGCACCAAAACGATTTTCAAAACGTTACATGGACCTAGTGCAAGTGGGAGATTTTTAGTTATATGTGTGCCCTAGAGGCCATTAATGTACATACGATGTATATTGTAGTGGATGCTTGGATATATACATGGAGGACTTTCTTGCTCAACTTGATAGTATGCTATCTGGTTGCTCTTTATCTTAACATGTACACTGATTGTCTCTATATTACATGTTGATACGGCCCTTATGATGAGTACTTGACTACCAGGATTATGATGCAGTTTAAACTAGTGGGGACAGTGTAGTCGCTAAGTACATTCTTCAAATGTTCCTAGTCGCAGGTGTATCGAGACAGGGCATCGATATACCAGAGTAGACTAGCGTATAGCTTCTCGACCCATTCAGATAGGCGATGGATGATCCCATATCCATTGGCGTTTGACATCAGAGATAGTATACGGGTGCTCAGTGGAGACTGGGTACACTGAACGGACTCGCCGAGAACTCCCAGATGGTATTATACCTCACGTCAGATGGTAGTTCTCTGGTGACACTGGTACAGGTTAGTCTGTAGACCCGAGATCATCATAGAGTCTTGTGTGATTTCCACTGTGCTTTGATCCACCTTACCACGTTCAAGAGAATGTGCAAAACGGTGGCTTATGGGTACAGTCCCGAATCACATGGAAGCAATGAGCGATAGGAGGGGTTTCGTCTCTCTCGGTATTGGGAGTTGATGTTGCGCTGTGCTCGAATAGGTCTAACAGGAAGTCCCTGGCCAGGGCTGCTTCAGAGATATACTGGAAAGTGTTATCAGTAGTTTCTCGACCCGTTATGTGACTCATATCGACACGACTTATCGAGTTACTGGGGTCTGACGTTTACCACCCTTAAACAAGATATGCGACATATCAGACGAAGAGACCGGACTGTACGGTAGTGTTACTGATTGGATTCGCAGGAGTATGAGCAGGCTTTCTTGTTGATCTTCCGATCGCTTAATACCTGGGTGGCCGTTACATTTAGCAGACCGCTTGCGGCTTGTGGGTGTTTGATATGATCATCACCTACTGCCGGCGTATTGACGGGTTTTTAGAGTCCTACACGGTGGTTTCCTGGCTCAAGCGAAACGGAGTAGGAGCACATATGTGATATGTGAGGGACCGAGAATAATACGATATGTGATCCGTATTCTATTCTTGCGACTTGTGACTTCGGTCGGTTATATGTGATATAGCCGGATTATCGGATCAAGTGTTGATTCAATAAGTTGTTACATATGATATTAGTCGGTTATATGTACTATAGCCGGATTATTAAATCAAGAGTTGATATGATAATCTAATGTATAATTATATATTTGATATATTAATTTACATTAACTAGTATTAGCTCACTTATGATTTCTTTTCTCACTTGTTTTGCGCATATGTATATATGTGATATATATTTGTGTACATATTATTGTGTCATGTTTGATGATACATGCAACTTGGGTGTGTGTATGACTTACACCATGCTATGAATAATGGAGGGTTTTTATTTATTTTGGTAAATCAAAATGGTGTCATTTTGTCATGGCAAGAAGCTTTGAGAAGCTTGGATTTGCATTGACTAAGTCTAAAAGTTTTGTTATGCCTAAGATATTTATTAACCCAACCATTAAACCTAGCCATGGTTAACTCTCTACAAAGGTTAAGTATATGATGCTTAACTCACCTAAGATTGCCATTCTTCACTTGGTTAATTCCATAAGTGTTTTCTTCTTCTTCTTCCTCTCAAGCTTTCTAGCTTCAATAGAGATGAGAGAAAACATATGAGAAAATCAAATCTAATGTGAGCCCACTTCCTACTTCATCATCTTCTACTACTTGCTATTTAGTATAGGGTGTTTGCTTCACTAATTCCATAATTAGTGAAGAGATAGCTTGGGTTAGTGTCTCCTCGACGTAGATCATCTACGGCCTCGAAGTCTTCTAGCAAGCTTGATCCGTACATCTTGTGGAGCTTCTCTAGAGTCTGAAAGATCATGAATGCAGCGAAGGGATGACTACACGGAGCTAATGAAGTGAAGGACCGGTCTACAAAGGTTGTATTCCTTGCTCACTTCTTATGAAAAGTTGTTTGCATTTTATTCCGTCGGATTTCTAGTATATGATTCTATGTTAGGATTAGCTAGAACGTAAAAATTTTTAATATGGCATGAAAGATGCCTCCCGAAACCTTGCTGCCGTGCTAGGCAACCCAATAGGGGGTATCCACTCCCGGGACCACCACAAAGTGGCCCCCTAGGGTAGGCTGACCCGAGAGTACCCAGTTAGGGTGCTCTCGGGTCACCCACTCCCAAGGCCACCTTATGGTGGTCTTGGGGTGTGGGTCCAGCACCTGGTCCCCCCCGGCGTGTCCTCGGGGTGTGTATGCTCCACCCCGCGGCTTCTCGGTTCAAACCGTGAGCCTGCGGGGTGTGCAAACAACTTAAAACATCATTTTGGAATCTGTTTTTATCGGCAGTTTTTGTGCGAAAAAAACGGCGGATTTCTTACGTCGCTACAAGCTATCCTAATGTTCTAGCTTGGCTTTGATACCATTTAAGTCAACCATAGCACCACCATGAGGTTATAGAGGCATCAAGCATGCCAAATTTTAATTTTTATTAGGTGCTAAGCTAGACTAACAAGATCTTTACTAGATTATTAGAGTTTGCCTTTATGATGTGTTGAACTAAAGAGAAGAAAAGAACATACAACCTTTGTAGTTTGAGTCTTTCACTTTACATACTCCGTGTAGTAGTCCCGTGACTCCATTAGGCTCCACTTGAGTCTTTGGACGAGCTTCCTCCGATGACCTTCGTGCCGATGATGATCCACGCGAAGTCCCTCCACCTCAAGCTACCTCTACACTAAACTCTTTAGCATAGTAAACACGCTACACTCGATCGCTAGTCAAGTGTAGGATGGTGAAGCAGGGGATGTTAAAAGCTCACAAGTTTGGGGTCAAGCTGTTGGGTTATGGCAGCGCCCCGGCCATCAATCCGTGGCCAAATGCGGAACAAAAATTTACTGAACTGGTGCTACCATTACCCGATGCCCGGATCTACCCTAAACCCTAAACTAGCAAGCTATAAAAAGAATTTAGAATGGTTATACCGAGTTGATCCATGTTCTTCGGTCTTTAACCATCATCCCCAAGCTCCTAGTGGCTCCTTGATCGAATTTGGTTGTCGGTCTTCCTCCATCAACGATGATCCAACTGAGGGAAACGGTGCAAGCTTCAGCCTCATCGAGCGAGGCAATCGACACTCCAAGGTTACTAGCAATGGAGAGTGGAGGTGTAGGAATGTGTCACTATAAGTTTCTCTCATCACATTTGCTCAATGAGCAACCATATAAGATGAAGAAGGAGGTGAGGAAACCATGGCATGAGCAACTAAAGAAATGGCTAAGTATTTTTACCAAGTGAGAATGAGAGTGTAGCAAGTGAAGAAATCTAGTGGAGAAAACAAATGTGCCAACCCACAGTAAAAAGAAGCTGCCCCCTCACCCTCACTCACAAAAAATGCACACAAAAAAATATCTCTTTTCCTTTTCCAATAAACAAATCAAGACCCATGCCTTTCTACATGCTCAAGCCCATGCTCATGCCACCTCACTCCTCCACCTCATTTGTGAAACAAATGAATTTCCAAAAAAGGAAAATCATACAAATGAGGTTTCCACATCTAGAAGCTATTCCGTATAAATACGGAATACAACCCGGTACAAAAATATGTACGCGTATTCGTACAAAAATATGAATAGCCAAGAGAGAAAATGAGTGGTGAACAATAATACTAGAATATAAATACATATATAAATTATTAAATCAAAACCGGATTTAATAATCCGGCTTAATCCTAAGCTGCTAGTATTATCAACCATCCGATTAATGTTTGTGCGGCATGTACACATATTTAATCGGACACCTGTATGTACCAACATACGTCATCTACACCATATCGTCTGAACTATGAAAACCCTCTGTGTGGGACTCTAAAGAATCGTTAATACGCTGGCAGTGGGTTTAACGGCTACCCAGGTATTGAACGAAAGGGAGGCCGACGAGCAAACTCATCCTGAACCCCTACTGAGCCTGACAGTGTTAATATCTATACAGTCCGGTCTGTTTGTCTAAGAGTATCGCATATCGAGTCTACGGGGGTTGATAAAGTCAGACCCCTAACAACGCGACATTTAGTGTCGGCATGAAACCCATCACCACCTAGGAAACTATCGATCCTGGATCGGTAATTCTCGTACACCATGGCCATGGATTTCTAGTGATGGCCACCTGTGCACAACGCGACATCAAGCCCCATTGCCGAGAGAGACGAATCCCCGACGATCCGATCATTACCTCCATGTGGCTCGGGACTGTACCCAACTAAAGCTTGTTTGTACGACTCCTTTGAGCCATGGTAGGGTAGTAATCAAAGCACAGTAGGAACTCACATGAGACAAATGAAGATCTCAGGTCGACAGACTAACTGTAGATATGTCACCAGGGAACTGCTATCTGACAATAGGTATAATACCAACTAGCACATTCCCGGTGAGTCCGTCCAGTGTACTCATAACCCAATGAGCACCTGTATACTATCTTATATGAACAAACTATCACTAATAGCTTGTGAGACCTGGCCACCACCCCTCGTCGGGGTCTCGATCAGTATACACTAGTCTACACTGGAGTATCGATGCCTAGTCTCGATACTCCCACGACTAGGGGCATTTAAGGATGTGCTTATAGACCCCCAGCTCCTACGTATATGATCGCCATCATAATGCTGGTAGTCAGGCAAAAATCCTATGGGCTCTATCAACATGTACATGATGATAAAAACAGACCAGATAACATACTATCATCTCGAGTAAGACTGTTCTACTTGTATAGGTCCTCCCTCAATCATCATAATCACCTGCTCGCGAATATGGTAATTCCCTTGAGGGAACTATAGCCAACAATCTCCTACCTGCACTTAAGGCCAATTATTGTGGTGTCGCATACTCACAGATCGTGTGATACCAAACACCCAACTTCTCTACTAATCAGTTTCGCAAAGCCCGTTTGCAAAATTATTGCGTTCAAGAAATAGCCTCAGTGAGTGGATCCACTCTAATGTTTCTTTCTGTATCTCTCTATATCTCGACTTCGCGGAGAAAACTATCTCCCGAAATGAGCAATACCTGTCTTAGAATTTGTCTGGATATCTGATGGGACCCAGTTCACAAATGAACTCCAAATCTAGCAAACTTCTTAGACTTTATCATCCACTGAATTTAATCTGTATCCTGCGCCATTCTTACCGCAGTATCTGCTTGGACCACCTGTCCAACATACTGTCCCTCAAAAGAGGGAAAACTATAACTCTGACAGTCACTCTGTCATCCAGGTCACTTTGGAAGCCTGAAATGATAATCGTCTCCCGAAGGAGGCTTCCGTAATCATTTCCCAAGAACATCCATTTATGTTCAATAACTGCTTCCCAATGTTTCTCCAGGATTGGATTAATATATGTTTATTGTTGCTAGTGCAAAAACTGTAGGGTTCCTAGACACACTAATGAGGTCTCACAAGGCATCAACCATGCCAAATTCAAATTTTTTCATGTGCCTACAAACCCTAATACGGATCGTTAACTAGAATTTAGGCGAAACTACAAGTAGTAAACAACTTTACTGCTAAAAGGGAAGTGACTACAACCTTTGTAGATCCGGTCCTCCACTTCCTTAGCTCCGTGATGACGTCCCTCCGCTGTACCCATCGGATCCCGGACTCTCGCGGTGGTTTCATCGAAGAAATGATCGGGCTAGGTCACAGACTTCGATGCCGAAGATGATCTACGTCGAGGCAACTCAAGATCAAGCTCCAACTTCACCAAGTCATGAAACTTGTGAAGAAAACACCCTATACTACTTGGCAAGTGGTAGAGGATGAAGAAATAGAAAGTGGGTTCACTTTGGATTTGGATTTCTCACTTGGAATCATCACTTGACATTTTTCAAGAAAGCTTTTCCTTTTCTTCACTTGAAGAAGAAGATGAAGAAGAAGAAAAGAATGAATTATTTTCAAAAAGAAAATGAAGTGATATCTATCAATTAGCAACCATGGGTGAGTTAACAAGTGTAGAGAATAAACTATAGTTTAAGTGAATGGTTAGGGTTAAGGAAAACAACAAAATGGTCAAAGCTTTTCAAATCTTCAAGAAGTTTCAAGTATAAAACAAAAGGCCACCATTTTATTATATCCATAAGAAATAAATAAATAAATGAATAAATAAATTAAAACCCTAACCATTTACTTAACCAAGGTTTAAATCAAACATATACCCAAGTTTGCATGTATCATCAAACATGATACAATCTTGTGCACAAAAATACATCACATATACAATGTGCACAAACAAGTGAGAAAAACATCTTAAGTGAACCAATATTAGTTAATGTAAAGTAATATATCAAATATATAATTATACATTAAATCATTAAATCAACACTTGATTTAACAATCCGGCCACATCGCATATGACCGACTAATATCCAATAGTAACAACTTATCGAATCAACACTTGATCCGATAACCCAGCTATATCGCATATAACCGACCAATGTCACAAATCGCGAGAATCGAATACAGTATCATATACTGGTATTATTCTCGGTCCCGCACATATCTCATATGCGCTCCTATTTCGTTTCGCTTGAGCCAGAAAACCTCTGTGTAGGACTCTAAAGACTCGTCAATACGCCGGCAGCAGGTGATGATCATATCAAGCATCCACAAGCCGCAAGCGGTCTGCTAAACGTAACGTCTACCCGGGTATTGAGCGATCAGAATATCGACGAGCAAGCCCGCTCATACTCCTGTGAATCCAACCAGTAACACTTACCGTACAGTCCGGTCTGATCGTCTGATATGTTGCATATCTCGCCTAGGGGTGGTTAACGTCAGACCCCAATAGCTCGATAAGTCGTGTCGATATGAGGTCTATAACAGTTTGAGAAACTACTGGTAACACTTACCAGTAAATCTCAGCAACCCTGGCCAGGGATTTCCGGTTATAGCCAATCGAACACAGCGCAACATCAACTCCCTATACCGGGAGAGACGAATCCCCTCCTATCGCTCATTGCCTCCATGTGACTTGGGACTGTACCCAAAAACCACCATTTTGCACGCCCTCTTGGACGTGGTAAGGTGGAAATCAAAGCACAGTGGGAATCACACAAGACTCTATGACGATCTCGGGTCTACAGACTAACCTGTACAAGTGTCACCAGAGAACTGCCATCTGACGTAAGGTATAATATCATGTGGGAGTTCTCGGCGAGTCCGTCCAGTGTACCCAGTCTCCACTGAGCACCCGTATATCATCTCTGATGTCAAACACCAATGGATATGGGATCATCCATCGCCCATCTGTATGGGTCGAGAAGGTATACACTAGTCTACTCTGGTATATCGATGCCCCGTCTCGATACACCCACGACTAGGGACCTTGAAGGATGTACTTATGGACTACCATGTCCCCACTAGTATGATCCGCATCATAGTCCAGGTAGTCAAGTACACATCCTAAGAGCTTTACCAACATGTAACAGAGAGACAATAGTATACACGTTAAGGTAAAGATCAACCAGATAGCATACTATCATGTCGAGCAAGAAAGTCCTCCCTATATATGTCCAAGCATCCAGTACAATATACATCCTATGTATAGTAATGGCCTCTAGGGCATACATATAACTAACAATCTCCCACTTTCACTAGGGCCATCTGATAGCAGTGGTTGCAGTATCTCATACTCAACCATCCCATAAAAGTCTCTCTCTGGGAAAAGGCCTTTGTGAGTGGATCCGCCGTGTTGTCCTCTGAGTCTGCTCTCCTAACCTCGATGTCCTTGGAGATCAACTATCTCCATGATCAGGTGATGCTGCCTCAGAATATGTCTGGATCATTGATGGGACGGACGTTCCTTGGCATAAGCCATAACTCCATTGTCACACAATGGGAGGAACTAAGTTCATCTCATGAACAAATACACATCCAGACTGCCTCATTGGTAGTGTCTTAAGTAGCGATGTATCCAGCCTTTATCGTCTAGTAAGCCACGGTATCTAGCTTGGAACTCTTCCAACATACCGTCCCTTTACTGAGGGTAAAGACAATGCCTGTGACTGACTTTCAGTCGTCCTTATCACTCTGGAACCTTTCCAGTGATTCTCCCCAGGATTGATGGATACCATCTCACTACAATTAGTGAGAATCCTAACATCCAATTACTTCTATCTCATAGATCATAACTCAGGATTTAGGAGGTATCACTTTTATCCTTTATGGAGAATCCTTGTGATAAGCAGAGATTGACCGAGCGTAGCATAGGAAACTCCTTCCCCATCAAGAGTATGTCATCCATATACTCTACGAGGATCACTACCGTACTCCCTATTACCTTTTTGTATATACAAGGTTCATCTACCATTTTTATGAAGTCAAACTCTTTGACTATTTCATTAAAACAGATGTTCCAACTCCGGATGCCTGCTTTATCACATAAAACATCTTGCTCACGTTTCAGCTGCTCCCACTGTCTACGAAGCCCTCTGGCTGTGTACTTATAGACGCCCTCTTCTAAAACATCATTTAGAAAAGCTGTCATGACACCCAACCGCCAGATATCGTATTCATGGTATGTAGCCGTGGCAAGTAGGATCTGGATGGACTTAAGCATAGCTCCTTAGAAAAGGTTTCATCACAATCCATACCTAGTCAATGATGAAAACCTTTAACAAGTCTACCTTTGAAAGTCTCAACTTTTCCATGTACACCAAGTAATCTTCTCAAGATATACTTGCTCCTGATGGGGATTTAACCCTTCAGATATAACAACCAAAGTCCATACTTTGTTGGTGTACATGGATTCCATCTCAGATCGCTAAGCATCCAGCCATTCTTACAGAGTCCCTACTCTCGATGGCCTGCTCGAAACTAGTTGGGTCATCATTTCAAGATGCAATCCTCGCTCCCACTGTCATCGAGAAACCAAAGTATCTCTCAGGCGGATGAGGAACCCTACTAGATCGGCGGAGAGGCTGAGGTTCGTTGGAATCTACTGAATCCTTTGGTTCTACCAAATCATCTGCTGTAGTTTGTATAGCTGGAACCTTTCCAGTTCTACATAACTGACCTTGCCTCGAGCTTGTCCGGATTTTGCTTTTAGACATAGGCCGGACAACCCCAAATCTTAACTAGTTTAAGACATGGGCTCTTCCCATATCATATCTCATATGGAGTGGTAGGCTGTGATCTGATTCGAACCCTATTCAATAAGTATGCAGCTTCTCAAGAGCATAACTCCCAAAAGGAAACAGGTAACTCAGTAGTACTCATCATAGAGCGCACCATATCGAATAGGGTGCAATTGCTCCGCCCCGATATACCATCGTGCTATGGTGTATACGGAGGAGTAATGCTGAGAGAGAATCTCATTCTCCTTTAGAATAGTCCTGGAATTCCGTGCTCAAGTATTCTCCTCCCTGATCACATCAAAGGACATAATACTTATACCCTCTTTGGTTCTCTACTTCTAACTTATATTCTGTGAATATCTCAATAGGTTCGGACTTGTGTTTCAACAGGAACATATGTCTGAATCTTGAGAGATTATCAGAGAATGTAATGAAATACAAAGAACCGGTCTTGGCATGTGTAGACAGGGGACCTTCATACTGTTAGTGAATATGCCCTAGAGGCCATTACTGTATCATACTAGTATGTATATTACTTGATGGAAGCTTGGGATATTCACAGTTGTATAGACAATCTTGCTCAATATAGTAGTATGCTACTTGGTTTGTCTCTGCTTTAATGTGTACATGTGTGTTTCTTTATTGTATCACCTATACGCATTAGTAGATCCCTTAGGATCTTTGCTTGATTACCGGCGTTGTGATGGCGATCACACTCGTGGGGGCTGGGTAATCCACAAGCACATCCTTATACACGTCCCTAGTCATGGGATTATCGAGACAGGGCATCGATACTCCAGAGTAGACTAGCGTATGCGCTTCTCATCCCAGCACGGGAGACGGTCTGTCCTACAGCCGTCAGTATGTCGTACTTGAGATAGTATGCGGGTGCTCGTTAGGTTACGAGTACACTGGACAGGACTCGTCGGGAACTGATGGTTGGTATTATACCTATCGTCAGTTATCAGTTCCCAGGTGACATAAGTACAGCTTAGTCCGCTGACTTGACACTGTCATTTCTCCTCGAGTGTGTTCCCACTGTTCTTTGATTACTACCCTGCCACGGCTCTTCTGAGTCGTGCAAAAAGGTAGTAGTTGGGTGCAGTCCCGAAGCACTTGGAGGCAGTGACGGTTAGACAGGATTCGTCTCTCCCGATATTGGGGGTTGACATCGCGCTGTGTCTAGGAGAGCCATTACACGAGTAGTCCCTGGCCAGGGCAAGCGAGATATACTGGTAGGTTTCCAGTGTTATCTCAGGGTGTTCTGGGTTCACTCCGACATGACTTGTACCGCTATTAGGGGACTGACGTTTACCGCCCCCTAGGCCCCCCATGCGATGTATCAGACGAACAGACCGGACTGTATGGAGATTGTCACATACAGGCTCAGTAGGAGTTCGGATGGGTTCACCTCATCGGCCTTCTTATCGACATCTACCTGGGGACCGTTACGTACAGCTAGTGCCGCTTGCGGTCTGTGGTTAAACCCACTGCCAGCGTAGTGTCGAGTCTTTAGAGTCCCACACAGAGAGTTTCCCTGCACTGAGCGAAACGTGTAGAGGCCGTATGGTTTTACGGCAGGGCTGCGATCACTTACGTACACTTGTGTGCGTGCGGTGTTCGGGCAGGCAATACTAGTGGGCTTTGGTTTATGCCGGATCCTAGTATTGCACGGATGGATTTGTTTTGTCTTCTGCGCATCCGCATTCTACAGAATGCAGATGCAGGTGTGTATGCACAGTTTTCCGGAGAGATGAAGGAGGAGGTGCCTCATTAGGGTTTTTGGCAGTTGGTTCGGCCAAAACCATTATGTGGCAGGCTCATTAGGGTTTTGACAGTTCGTTTGGTCAAAACCATTATGAGCCGCGGACATCATTTGCTAATCCTTTTAGTGATAATTTTATGATGGCTAATTGCATTGACCATTTGACCCCGTTGACCTCTCTTGACTTTGTTGACCGGTTGACCGTGTTGACCATTGACTTTCAAGAGGGATCTACACTCCTCTTTTCATTTTCTTTTTCTTTTGGATTATGATAATGGTCATTTCAATGTAGCCATCAAACTTTATCATGATGGGATTAGTAATGATGTTGTTTTTGCATTATTGCAACCATGGTTACTTTTCTTTAGTTTAGAATTTCTTTCTCATTCTCTCTCTTGCCTTTTCAAGTGAGAAGAAAAAGAAATGAACCATGGTTGCTAGCTCCTCTTTCTTCTTCCTCCTCTTGATTCATCTTTTGATCTCATGTGTTGAGAGATAAAGATCCCACAAAAACAAAACCATCCCTTTATCACTTCTACACAACCTAGGGCTTCTAGATTAGCAATCTCTTTGCCCTAGTTACCTCGGCTCGAGGTGGAGCTCGGTGTACATCTCTCGGGTGGATCGTCTTCGACTCAAGGAGGCCGTGGAGGTGACCAATGTCCGGATCAAGCCTCGGAGCAAGCAAGGAGAAGAACAACAAGAAGAGAAGGATTTCAAGTTGAGGTATAACCCCTAACCGAGTAGATAAATCTCTAGTTAGGATGCTAGTGTATTGTTTAGTAAAGATCCGGCTTTTACGGTCCATATTACCAAGTCCAGAAAATTTTTGTTTTACCGTTTCCGCTACCCCGAAAGTACTGGGAGAGGTAACGTGGACCTAACAGTGGTATCAGAGCCTAACTAAACACACCCTAGCATGTTAGCAAGGTATTTAGAATATCGACCGAACGAAAAAACCGAAAAACACCCCGGAAACCCTGAGTTTCTGTCGATTTTTTTCTGCTCAGAAAATAATAAATCATGTCTTAAAAATCGGCTCAGGCTTTTCTTAGAACAGGCAAGAAAAATGATCGCACGAGTCAACCAACTCGCCGCGTTTCCGCGGCAGAAGCTTCCTTCTGCCGCGGAACCACGGCCGAGTTGACTCGGCCGTGGATCATTTTTGTTGCAGTTTGTTTCTGGTGAGTTTTTGGGATTTTTGGTATATGACTTTTCTGCCCAGATTTTCCAGAAAGCAAAATTTGTTTTTGGGGCTCAAAAATCCGTATTTTTGGTCTATGTTCTATAGACTTTGGCTAATGGTTATATCTGTAATGTTATATGTGTATTGAACGTCTACTAATCGCTATACGTCGATTAGTGGGGGTTATACATATCTGTGATCTGTGTTGTTGATGGTATGTGTATATGAACTCGTTGGATTGTCGCGGATGAATAGCCGGGGTGGATGTGAGATGAGAGTTTCTTTTTCTTTCATTCATGTAATAAATTTGTAAATTGATGTAATATTATTTGTATGGCCGCACAACTGGGTCGGGATTGTAGCCGTCATTGTATAATTCTTTTTACTGTTTTTGCTCGTAGGATAGACCCATGGAGGGGGTGCACAAACTACCGGGTATCTCGAAGTGTCGGGTGGCCTACTCACGGCGTTGAGGGAGGTTGCTTCGCTTCGGGTACTTGGGGGGTAGTTTGCCGCACCCGTAGGGGTCTTGGGTGGGGTATTGGCTATTCATCATGACCGTGTAATCAGCTTTTCGTTGCAGGCTCGAACGAATCGCGGGTTCCTAGTATATCCAAAGTGTTCATCTGTGATCTGGATTGGCTATCATTGCTATATATCTATATATAATAACTTTTTAGGCGTTGCTTATGTTTTTCAGCCGCGCTAGCCCAGCCCCCGCTCTGTCATTAGTTAAGTAACCTAACGGGTGATGACGGGGCCCCGTGGCGAATGCGAATGGCATAAGCGTACGTCATATTTTGGTTGTTTTCTGCAATGGTAGGATTTAATTGATGGGACGCATTAAAAGAACTAATGCAAGAAAATAAACCTAAAAGACGTTGTTGGAACAATTTTTCAAAAGCTGTTATTACAAGGACGTTCACTTTTTGTTTTGCATCGAGGTATTTGGTTATGAATGCCCAGCACCTCAGTCGACGAGGCAAGGGCCGAGATCCCTTCATCGGGAGTGACCCCTTGGACAAAATTTTGCGTCAGGGTAATAACTTCACTATAGTCGATTGTTCTTGCTTTGCATCGAGGTATTCAGTTTGGAATATCCTGCACCTCATTCGACGAGGAAAGAGCCGAGATCCCCTCACAGGGAGTGACCTCTTTAGCAAAAGTTTTCGCCACTATATTTTCAAAAAAAAAAAGTCTATCATGTTCTTTCAACTACATCAAGTTCATTACGTTAACGGGTTTTTCGCCAAAAACCCAGCCGTAGCCCTCCGTCGTTTCAGATAATTAATACTTAGTATTCGTGCTGCGTTTGTTGATTATTCGTCAAGGCACAGTGAACGGTAGCTAAGTAATAATTCTCTGTTGCACTGATAGATGCGATTGGTTAGAACGGTCGCATGATTTTGTTGATTATTCGTCAAGGATCATGCGGGCAGGTCTAATGCAATCCTGGATAACGACGGGTTGAACTTGACTAGGACCTTTTGATTTGTTGATTATTCGTCAAGGTCACTTGGGTCCTAGGGGCAAAAACCACATCGGGAGTTTCAAAAGTACAGAAACTTGCTAGTGTAGCATACCATTTGGAGTGTGATGATACTGGTAGGATTCCTTCAGTTTTGTCGCACGATGATATTTGGATCCCGATCCTACTGTGAGTATATGCTGCTCCTCGGGAACTTTCTCGCTTAACGATCAATGCTATAAACCAAGTAGGTGTCTAGAAAGGTGTTAGCGGGGCTACGCCCACAGGGAAAAGAGGTTACTTAATTAAGGAACTTCGCGAAAGCGTTGGAAAACCTCCCTCGAAGTACCGACACTGGCCTGGCTGAACGGTTAAGCAAGTATTGTACGGTGAGATTGATCCCGACTAATTCTTCCTTTATGGTTTGAGGAGGGATTCGAGAGACAGTGGGAGCCATCCTGTTTAGATAAATTAAAAACCAATCTAAACATGCACGAGCGCACACTGAGTGTTTCTTTTCTCTCTCTCCAGGTAGCAACCAATTCACGCCCTAATCAAGATAATAAAATGTATCGCTTGACCGATCCGAATTCTTATTCGGGGCTGGGGAACGTTGGTTCAGCTCTAACTTGTGACAACAGTCATAAGTATGAGCAAGGGAAAGGGGATTGTATGGATTCCCAGAATACCCAGTTGAAGAAGAAGCATGGTTTTGCATCTACTTCAGGTGTTCTTGTAATTGAGAACTGTTTTACGGTCAGCCCTACCTCCTGGGTACTTGATACCGGATCGGGATCTCATATCTGTAATTTATTGCAGGGACTGAGAAAAAGTAGGAAAGTTGCACCGGGTGATATGTCGCTCAGAGTAGCGAACGGAGCACAAGTTAATGCGGCAGCCGTCGGTGAATATCACCTAGTTTTGCCAAATGGCAAGATTATGATTTTGAACGATTGCTACTATATACCTTCCATGGTTTGCAACATCATATCAGTTTCTTTACTCGATAAAGATGGATATAATTTTGTTCTTGATAGAAATATCATGAACATTTACCTTCATAAGGTACTGGTTGCAGAAGGTGCACTGTGTAATGGTATCTACGTTCTAAATCAGAATACAGTTCCCAATGTACAAAACACACGCAAGAGGAAGAATTCAGATACGAATGATTCCTACTTGTGGCATTGTAGACTTGGTCATATCGGAGAGAAAAGACTGAGTAAGTTGCATAAAGATGGACTCTTGGATGCGTTCGAGTTTTCATCTTATGAAACTTGTCAGTCTTGTCTCAAAGGGAAGATGACCAAATCTCCGTTCACCGGACATGGAGAAAGAGCAGCAGAGCTCTTGGGACTCGTACATAGTGATGTATGTGGTCCGATGTCTATACATGCAAAGGGTGGGTTCTCGTAATTCATCACATTCACTGACGATCTTTCTAGGTTCGGATATGTGTATCTGATGAAACACAAATCTGAAGCTTTTGAGAAATTCAAGGAATTCAGAAACGAAGTAGAGAACCAGACTGGCAAAAGTATCATGATCCTCCGGTCTGATAGAGGAGGGGAGTACTTAAGCACGGAATTCCTAGATTACTTAAAAGAGAACGGTATTCTCTCTCAGCTTACTCCTCCTTATACACCACAGCACAACGGTGTATCGGAGTGGAGGAATCGTACCCTACTGGATATGGTTCGCTCCATGATGAGTAATGCCGAGTTACCTCTTTCATTCTGGGGACATGCGCTTCAAACAGCGGCATACGTTCTGAATCAAGTTCTGTCCAAATCTGTGCCTAAAACTCCGTATGAAATATGGAGCAGTAAGAAACCATGTCTCAAATTTATTAAGATATGGGGTTGTCCGGCCTATGTGAAAACACAAAAACCGGACAAGCTAGAGGCATGGTCAGTTCTGTGTAAATTTGTTGGATATCCTAAAGACTCACTAGGATATCTGTTCTACCATACTGAGGAACAGAAGGTGTTTGTATCTCGCCACGCTACCTTCTTAGAAAGGGAGTTTCTTGCAAAAGAAACTAGTGGAAGTTCTGTAGAACTGGAAGAAATTCAGCGACCACAAAATATAACTGAAAATTTGGAGGAACCACTGAATTCAATAACCCCAAACGAACCTCAGCCACTCCGCAGATCTGGTAGGATTTCTCATCCGCCCGAGAGATACTACGGTTTTCTCATAGACGGGGATCGAGAGGATTGCATCTTGGAAGAAGATGACCCTACCAGTTTCAGGCAGGCCATTATCAGTAGGGACTCTGATAAGTGGCAGGAAGCGATGCAATCCGAAATGGAGTCTATGTACGCCAATAAAGTGTGGACCTTGGATATTGCTCCACCTGGGGTAAACCCCGTTGGATGAAAATGGATCTACAAAAGGAAACTTGGTGTAGATGGGCAGGTGGAAACCTATAAGGCTAGACTCGTTGCAAAAGGTTTTCGTCAAAGACCTGGTTTGGACTATGACGAAACTTTTTCTCCGGTGGCTATGCTCAAATCCATTCGGATCCTACTTGCCATTGCTGCCTTCCATGACTATGAAATCTGGCAGATGGATGTTAAAACGGCTTTCCTAAACGGTTGTTTGGAAGAGTGCTGTCACGACCCGAAAGAGCACGTGACTGGCCCTTGAACCATATGAAGTCTATAGGACCCCATCTGATCCAAGTAAGCCAAAGCCCAGCAATCTAAAACCATTTAAAGAGTAAATAAGGGAAACTGGTTTTGAAAAGTAAAGAAATCATGTTTCGAAAATCAAAGTTTTTAAATAACTAAGCCGAATGTGTATTTTTAAAACGTGTAACCTTTCCTGAAAATTTCGGCAGAGTTTCCTTTGTAAAACTGGCCCCGAACGGGGTACAACAAGAATAATATATATGAGATGATAAAAGGCATCCCCAAGCGGGAGCTAGCTCTTCGTCAATCGACGGTCACAACCACGCAAGCAATAATAATATACAACGCCAAAGGGCGAGGATCAAAACCCAAAAAGAAACTCAAACAGCCAGAAAACCGTAATGCTACAAGCGCGACTCTAAGGTCGAAATAATACAACACTGTTTCTAAGTCTGAAACAATATACAAGTTTTGGTTGATGGAAATTCTAGATACAATAATTAATACATGAACAATGGCGGTTCTGATACAAAAGAACCCACCTAACCAAGCAAGTCACCCATAAGGAAGCAGTGTGCCAGAAATGCCGCTATGGAATCTGTACGGCAAAACCTGCAAGGACTGTGGCACAACGTGGGTGAGTTGCCAACTCATGAATAGAAAAATATCTACAAGCAGAGATCGAATGCACGACCCATCCTAGGTCAATACGATCAGATATAAATAAACCTCAATATGAATAAAGCTGAAGCATGCTAAACTGGCAATGTAATCTCTATACATGAGTGTAGTGCCAAGTGCTCATGCTAGTGCCTCAGGTAATAGCATGTCATGAATATGAGGTATGATCAAGTAATCAAATCTGCACACATGTGGATCCCGTCCACTCGTCACCCACTGACAATAACCACCATGCATGTAAATATCATAAATCATGTGCATGGGAATAATATGAGGATATAAGCTATCTGTGTCCCTCGCGACACGTCAAAATCATGGAACCGGAGTGCCCAGCATCGACACTCGAAAACATCATGAAAACTGTGCCCAGCATCGGCACGTAAATCCTCATATATCGGGCTCCGTCAGTCCGGATCGGCCCGCGGGCTCTGTCTGCGGTATCGGCCCTCGGCCCCGGCAGTATGCCCATATCCATCTATCAACACTGGTCAGTATCCTCCGGATAACCGCCAGGTCCAACCAATCACCGGTAGGTACTCGCTCGCCTCCAGGCTCAATCGGCAAAGCTCATCGATCATCTTGCCGAGGGGAACCATACCGGGTCCACCATGTACCCGCAATCGGCTCGTCCACTCCTCGATTTGGGTTCACATGTCGCTCTCAGCACCGAGAAAACACATTGTGGACGCACTGAAATATCATATCAAGGGTAACCGGGTTTTTAAACCAATGACATATTCTCTTTGTAAATACCCACGGTTCCCAAATCCAGAAATATCATAGAAACAACATATCTCAATGCGTATAATCAGAAAGCATGATGTATGCGACATGTAAAAGAAATGTAAGGATATCATTATGTCATGCAAGGATCATATACTGAATGCAATAGTACTACAATGTGGTGACATGGCAATTACCGATGATGAAGTGTGTGAGCCGGCAAATAAGTGTACGTGGAACATACGCATCATCGATAATTGTGCTGGTGTCCTAGCAGCATGACTGAAATATATCAACAATATAAGCGATGCAATGCAAACAACATGAATGTGCGGAATCGAGTAATCAACGCAACAGTAGAGAACCTGCCTCAATAATTATATCATGCAACCTTGCCTTTTTAAATAAGACGAATCAGGGCTTTTGGTAAAATAAGGGCTACGGTGTTTTAAGAAAAGATGCGTCGTTAGAAAATACCCGTATAAACCCTTTTTGCCTATCTTTAAAAATATCCCCGATTCGTTAGTTTTGAAATAGGTATGACTCGGGTCTAGTCTAATGCCTACTATGCGAACTACGAACCCACAGTCAAGTCAAAAGAGAGGGGTATTGAAACCACCTAGATCTGAGTCGATATCATACTACATCATCACATGACAGGCATCACTACCATCATATCACATCTCCAATACGAACTCTGTCATGTCGCCAAATCTCACGGCCTTAATCGAATCTCATCAACTCATCTCAATCCTACGTATCATCCTCAAAACCCGTATATAAACACATAGTCCCATACCCATGTGTAGATATACACCACCATATGCGCACAGATATATGAAAGAATGTATGCAAGTATGCGTGTATGTGTGAGTGTGGGTGCGACCACTATTCTAGGGTTTCGCACTACTCAACCAATACATCCTTATCACCAATAATCCGTTATTACCATCAATAACCCTAAACAACACATAATAAATATATGTGTGTATACGTATTCGTATACATCACCACGGACTGCGGGGGTGCTATACGCCATCCACCCGACTTCTCCCCGTAGATATAATCTACTCACCTTGCTTCTCGTGTGCCAAAGCCGATGTTGCTATCTTCATCTCCTTCGCCTCCACATCACGTAGGGTACCTACAAGTATATCACAATGCTAAAGCACATGAAAATCACATCGGAAACCAAAACAGCACACGCTACACGCATAGGTAAAAACCTATCGCTCTACATGTAAACACGATCAACAACCACCTGTCGTTGATGTCTAAACGCCACCCGACAGGAACGAAACACCAAATACCAAATTCCACGCTAAAACAAGTCTCAAATCATGCACCAACATAGGAAAATCATCCCAGATTTCACCCTAGATGAAATCAGTCAAAACTAGACATACCCAGGTCAATACTAAATGAAATAGGGCCAGGCACAAAAATCGAGACAGTTCCCTCCTGCTCTGGCCGCAAATTGCGGCCAGAAGGAATTAATTGGCGGCCAGAAATTGGAGTTGGGGGCTAGGGTTTGGTGTGGTGGTTCTATGGTGCCTGCACATATCACTGTCAACTCAGTTTTATTTTTGGGGTCTCGGGGTGATAGCAGATTACACAAAACAGTCCCAGATTTCCAGTTTTTTCCGATATCGGTTCCGTAATCCCGTATTTTGGTTTCAATTCCAGGTTTGGGTCCAATTTAGCATTACACCAGGGGTTCTAAGGTCACAACAAGCCTCAATTTCATCTAGATTTCAGTTTTACCCTAAACCCTCACTTGAATTCTCCAAAATCCACAAAACGACACAATATCGATATGAACTAGTATGGTTGCAATAGAAATGAAATACTACTCTAATAGGTGCAGAAATTACCTCCTTTGGCAACTCAAGAAAATTCTTGAGTTGCTCAAAGTCCTCCAAATCCAATCTTGCTAGGTTCAATGTGTAGCTAGTGAGCTTGGGAGTAAGTTTTGTGAAGTGGGAATGGGGTTTTGGGTTGGATTTCATGGTGGATCTAGGGTTTCATGAAGAGGGAGAGAGGAAGGAGAAGAGAGAGCAGCAGCAAGAGGAAGAGAGGAGAGAGAATGAGAAGGGGAAAATAATGAGGGATGGTTCAAAAAGTGGGGGGTTTGACTTGGTCTCTCCCTCTCTCACTCATTACCTACCCTTTTTCCTTTTCTTTTCTTTTATCTTATCCTTCTCACTCCAATAGTGAATCCAAATGAACCATGGCAACAAAAATGTAACACAAGTGTAACAAGTGTAAAAATGATATATGCACATTTTTGCACAAAAATGCTAAAAATCCAATTAGCGATCTCTAATCGCGATTAACACTAAATTAGCATATAACTAGTCTTAAAAACTTTAAAATGGTATAATTCCATAAAATACCCTATTTTAGAATTTTCCAAAATTTTCCAAATTTTTTCCCCATTTATTTGTATTTAATTATACCCGAATATTAAAATATTCATTAAAATAATATTAAATCATAAAAATTCCCGAAAATAATATTTTATTTTTTTGGAAATGTTACAATCTACCCCATTAAAGAAATTCGGTCCCCGAATTTAAATTAAAAACCCCCAAGTACTAAAACATTTCGATACTAATTCCAAGTCGTCGGGGCTCCGAAATCATCAATACATAAAACGTCACAGCACAACACATGCGCAGAAGTAATGAGCAGATAACTCAAAAGTAGCACTCCATCAAGCATCCCGCAATCATCGGAGTCATGGTAAAGACACAAATGTCAAATCCAATACAAAATCAATATGATATGGATCAGAACTATACATGTAGACATCCAATCTATACATGTAAATAGCTGATGCAAATGTATGCCAAATCTTTTTAAGTCGCTGTGCGATGCGTGTAACACTGCACAGTGGCGGACGTTTTTCATAAGAAAATAACTATATACTTATATATATATATATCCTTTGTTTAATAGGTACGTTCCGCCGTTTTGAAAACAATTTAGAAGGGTTTCCTGTTTTTAAAACGTTCCGTGTCATATCGGACACGTAGGTATATACTGAGACTATAGCTCGCTTTTTGGAAATCCCTTCGATAGCTGATCAGTCGAAAATATTGCATATTTTAACAGGCAATTTCCATATCATCTGCATCCATATAGAAGTGTACGGTATTCATATTCTACATATTAGCAAATCGGTCGCAAAATATCAGATTACATGTATTCGACCTTAAAACCGGCATTTCTAGGGAAATTGACTGCATTGCATTACATAGCATATTTTCCATATCTTGCAACCCCTGTTTTGAAGTATGTGCAGGAAAAGAGAAGCTTGCTCGATCATTACATTGCTCGACCATTACAATTGCTCGTAAACTCACTTAACTCAAATCTGGTATCAACACAGAAGGGGAACTGCAAATCTAAATATCAGAATAAGCCAAAAACAGCAGTACCAAGCAACAGAGGAAAGACCAAGGGCCAAGCTCAACAATGAGCCGCGGAAGAGCGGCATTTAGGGGCTAAACGCGGCGGAAGCGCGGCGGCTACAGGGAATCAGTTCCTCAATTTCAGTGCACAACTCCTGTTTCAGTGGCTACAGC
Source organism: Agapanthus africanus (assembly GCA_030015575.1). Lineage (NCBI taxonomy): Eukaryota > Viridiplantae > Streptophyta > Magnoliopsida > Asparagales > Amaryllidaceae > Agapanthus > Agapanthus africanus. The sequence goes on along the minus strand of JASDDO010000024.1, from coordinate 549,929,026 downwards.
TCAATAATGCTCACAAACTTCCAGAATATCCCAGATACTTCCTCCAGATCAGCAAACACCTAAACTAGCCTAATACTTCTAGAACTTTCCCTAAACCCTAGCTTAAACCCTAAGCTAACTCCTAACAAACTCCTTCTAGAAACCCTTCAACAAACTTTGGGAGGGAAAGTTCTAAATCAAATCTAACCTAGGGTTTGGGAGCTCTATAAATAAGACCCTAGGCTCATCATTTGAGGATAATTCAACCTAAGGATTCAACCTTATAATTCAACCTTAGGATTCAATTTTGGGAAAGTTTAGAAAATCAATCTCTTTCTTCATCCCCTCTTCCTCAAGTTTAGTGAGAGAGCTTGTAGGAAACCCTAACCCTAAATCCAACAACAATTCAAGATCTTGAGTGCAAGCCAAGCAAGATGCCTTCAACCCTTTTATGAGCCGAGCCGATCTTCAATCGGGCAAGAGATCAAAGTAGATCCACGATCCACGGAGACGAGCGAAGCCGAGTCAACGATCGATTTCTTCTTCTTGTAGATTCTTGAAAGAATGTATTGAAATTGTTGATTAAATAAAAGGTGATATTCTTTTATCTTGTTTTCTTTAAATTCCGCATCATGTTATCATTCCTATTCTTGAATATTGTCTTTGTGGTGATGTGTGAATAAAACTCCGCTCGTCGGGGAGTCGAAACGATCTTTAGTATGATTATGTAACAAATTTGTAATCGATTCTTGAATCCCACGAGTTTGTAAACCCTAGCAAGTTCAAGAATCGACGACCCAATTCGTTGCGATGCTTTCTTGATCGACATCGCTCGAGATTGGGGAGTTCCGATCGTTTCTTGGAATTGCTAGAGGCTAGAATATAAATGGTATCCTCGAAAGAATAAGGGTTAAGAGATGAAACCCTAATTTCATCAAGAAAACCCTAACTCTCGTCGATCGCCATTGATCTAGTATCAATTCTTCGAAGGACAAGAACACGAAACCCTTTAGATTACATCACGTCTAAAGATCCGATCGATTCCTACGAGCCTCTCTTATATTCTTGATTGTTGATTGGAAATATTATCAAAACAACCGATTCTTGATTGTTTATAGTTTCTTGATTCTTGAGTAAAGGATAGTGACACTGGAATACAAATCACATCTTGAATCATGTTTTCGTTTATTGTTGTTTAACATTTCATTTCAAAAGTATCAAAATACAATTGAATTGCACAATCCCTGTGGACGATCCGCACTCATTCATTAACTACATCCGACACCGTGGTTTGATTGCGGTCAATATAATTTTTTGATTGTCGTTACTTTTTACATATACACGTCAGAAAACATTTCAATCAAAATGGCGCCGTTGCCGGGGATCGCGCTAATTCATTTGCATTTTTAGTTTGAAGTGAAAGAATTATTACGTTTTACTTCTTGAAATCAAAATTCGTACAAACTCTTACACGTGTGTTGTGATTTGATTGCAAGGTGATCTGGAGCATTCTGTTCTGTGGAAAAATTTGTTTGAATATACCAGAGAGCTGGAGATAGGAACAGGAAGCAGCTGAAGAAGTTTGGTACAGTGAACCCATCAACAGACCGCGGAAGAGCGGCAAATACGTGCCTATTGCGGCGGAAGCGCCGCATTATTGAGGGATCACTGAAATATTTTCAGTGCAGGTATTTTCTGTCTCTCTCCCCTCTCTCTTTTTAGCTCCAACTAACCCTTTGCTGCAGGATTCTTTGCAAATAAATCGCAGCGCGCAAAAGCAAAATAAAAATTGTGTGTGATTTTGATTTCTTGGTTGTTTGCATTCTAATACGGAAATTTAAGGGGCACGGCCAAATCCAAATTAGGTGGGGATTTCATTACCCTTCCTAGGCCCCGAAAATCGTCAAACTTGCATCCGCATTACCTCCATTAACTAAAAGAAATCTAGAGAAGACTCTAAGGACTGTCGCGCTCAATAGGACAAGAGAAGGTCGTGGGTAATTCATTGCTTATCCGCGTTTTCTTGTGGTGCCTAAGGCGAGTGTGTCTAAGGCTAGTGGTTATTAATTAGGTCCACTGTAGTGGTGGTTCCTTCCCACTTACCTGGCACTTATCCGGCCACAGGGGGACAAAGAGGCAGTGGAGGATTCTATCCTGCGGCTTGTCTTTTGGCAGTTAGGAGCGGTCTAGAGATCGGACCTAGGTGACCATTAGATTCTAGGGTTGTGTGCTGCATTTGTTTTGTCGCATCATTTTTTCAAAATCCGTCCCTTTTTCAAAGCAAGCACCGCATTCATTCATCCCTAATTATAAGTCAACGCTGCCACTTGTACTAACCCTTTTTAGTACAAGATAGGCTGGACACGGGATTCTAGTGCCCGTTTAGTCCGCGTACCTTTTATCGACTCCGAAGTCGATAATTCTCCATTTACCTTTTCTTTACCCACTACCACACCCACACCGATGGATCCGAATCCATCAAATTTCTTTAACCCTAATCTGCCACCGTCCGTAGGTGCGCAGAATCCTACTCCACCCCACATTTCTCTCCAGGAAAGATGCTATCCACATAGAGGTCCTCTTTCGACCTGCTTATCCACACCACCAGCCAATGGGGACAACTTTGAAATAAAGCCCCAGTATATCAATCTTTTACCCAAATACCACGGACTCGAGACCGAGGACGCTTACGTTTTCATTACCAAATTTGAAAACGTATGCGCAATGATGGGTACGTCTCAACTTTCAGTGGATGCGATGCGTCTACGACTTCTTCCATTTACTTTGTGCGATATAGCCGAGAAGTGGCTATACAACACCACCGCACACTCTATTACGAATTGGGAAGAATTCGTCGCTGCATTCCTTAAGAAATTTTACCCAGTCCAAAAGACGGCTCGAATCCGTAGCGAACTGAACCAATTTGCCCAGCTCCCTGCCGAACCATTTTCAAAATACTTTGAACGTTTCAAGGATCTATTGGTTCAATGTCCTCACCACGGCATCCCGAGATGGGAGCTTTGCCGAATCATATATGAGGGCAGCAACCCTAGCACTAAACAGAGCCTTGAAAACATGTGTCAAGGTACATTTATGACTAAGGATGATGGGGAAGCTTGGCGATACTTAGAAGAGTTCGCTGAAAAGTCACTAATTTGGGAGAGTGGAACACAACCATTGAATAGGGGTGGCGTACACCAAATAGATGTGTCCATAGGTGTCCGAGCTGAAATGGCAGCAATGCAAAAGAAGCTCGACGCTATGGAACACAAATTTGCAGCAGCCTCCCTAAACCCAATGTCGCTCCCCAAAACTGTTTGTGGGTGCTGTTCTGATCCGTCACATTTAACGGAAGAATGTCCATTAAACTCTGCGTTTCAAGGTCACGAGCATTCTAATGCCGCATTTCAACGACCTCGAAACGATCCATATTCTTCCACTTACAATCAGGGTTGGAGGAACCACCCGAATTTTTCTTGGAACCAATCACAATCTCAAAACACGGTTCCAAACACGAATCAATTTCAACGGGCTCTTCCTCCACCACAACAGCAACCCCTACAACTCACTCAGCACCCCTACCAGTCACAAAATTTCCAAAACCAGGGCAACACTCATGCACAGTCTAATCCTATGCAGCCCTGTGCTGACGATTTCTCTCAATTCACTCAAACCATGAAATCACTTTTATCAAATTTCATGGATGTTTCGACTGAAGTTAGATCTTCCGTCAGTGAAATAAAGAAAAACTCAGCGTCCCAAGCTGAGAGTATTCGCACGATGGAAGCTGAAATCGCACGCTTAAAAGCCGAAATGAGTGCGAGAGAAAAAGGGAAACTTCCCTCTCAACCCCTACAGAATCCTGGGCATTACAATGTAAATGCCATTACAACGTTGAGATCGGGAAGAGTGCTGAACAATCATGTCGGGGAAGATATTGATAATACTGAAAATCATATCAACACCCCGGCTGAGTCTTTCCCACATTCACACACTTCACCTTCTGATCCTTCTTCTTCTACCAAACCACCTTCGCACGAGCCTATTCTCCATTTCCCTTTAGGCTCAACACCTTCACCCAACCCTTATAGTTCTCCACAGACGGTCCCCACACCTCCTTTGGGACCTCGTCTACCCCCCTTTCCTTCTCCTATGATGAACCCCGCGCTTATTGCGAAAGCACCTTACCCGAACCGGCTAAGGGCTAATAGAACGAGTCCTCATATGGAGAAAATTTTAGAGATGTTCAAACAGGTTAACATCAATATCCCTCTCCTAGATGCGATTCAGCAAGTCCCCGCTTATGCGAAGATTCTTAAGGACTTGTGCACTAGGAAGAGGAAGACCCAAGTGCCGAAGAAGGTCTTTATGTCTAATAACATCAGCACTGCTTTTATACCCCAGCTTCCAAAGAAAAGAAAGGACCCAGGTTGTCCTACAATATCGATTTCGATTGGGGGTAAAAACATAAATCGTGCTCTGTTAGACCTTGGCGCGAGTGTTAACCTGTTACCTTATTCTGTCTATGAGCAATTAGGGATTGGAGAGCTGAAACCTGCTCATTGTACTCTCCAGATGGCAGACCGATCTATCACCAAACCAAGGGGTGAATTAGAGGATGTGTTAATAAAGGTCGGGGAATTTGTCTTCCCTGTAGACTTCATTGTGCTAGACACACATCCTGTAGCAAACCCCCGGGGCCAAATTCCGGTGATTCTAGGTCGTCCTTTCCTTGCCACTTCCAACGCTGTTATAAACTGTAGAAATGGTTCAATGAATTTATCATTTGGAAATATGACCATTGAACTAAATATCTATAGAGTTGGAAGTCAGCCGTCAGAACCCTCTGCTCATATTTTAGATGTGTGCTCTGTCCATGAGATCGCTCCCGATAGTTGTGGAGCTGAGGATCTTTGCTTGACTGATCTCGATGACATTAGCACATCTCTGTTTGATTTCACACATGATCTTAGTGAGGACACTTTAGCTACACATGAGTCCTGCACTTCTGACTTTTCTCCACCCGAGTCTGTATCTTTCACAGGCTCTGAGCTTCTTTGTAGATCCAAAAATCAATCTATGACCCTTCCTTCTATCATTTCTCCGCCTGAGTTAGATCTCAAAATTTTACCTTCTCACCTGAAATATGCTTATCTTGGTGAGAACGAGTCATTACCGGTTATCATTTCCGCTTCTCTTGCGTCAGAGCAAGAGAATGCCCTTTTATCGGTATTGAGATCTAACAAAGAGGCGTTTGGTTGGAGTATGGCGGACATCAAAGGGATTAGTCCCTTGATAGTTGAACATCATATACATGTGATGGATGATGCCAGACCTACCCGAGAACCACAGAGACGGTTGAACCCCGTCATGAAGGAAGCTGTCATGAAAGAAATCGTCAAGTGCTTAGATAATGGTATTATCTACCCCATCTCCGATAGCCAGTGGGTGAGTCCTATACATGTCGTTCCTAAGAAATCCGGCATCACAGTTATCACAAATGAAGCGAATGAGTTGATTCAAACACGCGCCCAAACTGGGTGGCGTGTATGCATCGATTATAGAAAACTCAACGCTGCTACGAGGAAAGATCATTTTCCTCTACCATTTATTGATCAGATGCTGGAACGCTTAGCGCGACGAGAGTTTTATTGTTTTATGGACGGTTACTCAGGCTACAATCAGGTCCCCATCGCCAAAAAGGATCAAGATAAAACCACTTTTACTTGTCCTTTTGGTACCTTTGCTTACAGTCGCATGCCCTTTGGGTTATGCAATGCTCCCGCTACCTTTCAGCGGTGTATGATGGGGATATTCTCTGATATGGTAGAGAATTTTTTGGAGATCTTTATGGACGACTTCTCGATTTTTGGAGACTCTTTTTCTGATTGCCTAGCGAATCTGGACGCTGTTCTTACTCGTTGCAGAGAGAAGAACTTGACTTTGAACTGGGAAAAATGCCACTTTATGGTCCAAGAAGGAATAGTCCTTGGACATGTCATTTCACAGAAAGGCATTGAGGTTGACAGAGCTAAAGTAGATGTCATTCAAAACCTGCCTCATCCCAAAAGCGTCAAAGATATTCGCTCTTTCCTTGGCCATGCAGGCTTTTATAGGAGATTTATAAAGGACTTTAGCAAAATTGCTAGACCTTTAACACTACTCCTGGCCAAGGATACGACCTTCCATTTTGACTCGAATTGCGAGACAGCTTTCGACTCACTTAAACACTCACTCACCACAGCCCCCGTTTTATCATCACCAAATTGGGACTACCCCTTTGAGCTGATGTGTGACGCATCTGATTTTGCAGTAGGTGCAGTCTTAGGACAGCACATCGATAAGATGCCACACGTGATTTACTATGCTAGTAAGACCCTGAATGATGCGCAAATCAATTATACAACCACCGAGAAAGAGCTTTTAGCGGTTGTATTTGCGTTAGAAAAATTCAGGCCTTACTTAATCGGCTCACCTATAGTTGTATATACTGACCATTCCGCTTTAAAACATCTTCTGGCTAAGAAAGATGCAAAAGGTCGACTAATACGTTGGATCCTTCTTTTACAAGAATTCGATCTTGTTATCAAAGATAAGAAAGGATGTGAAAACGTAGTAGCTGACCACCTTTCACGCATCGTTTCTTCTCCTGTGACCCTGCCGATCAATGACTCATTCCCTGATGAACAACTCTTGAGCATATCCGATGAACCATGGTTCAGGGATATTGTGAACTATCATGCCACGGGACTTATACCGAGCGATTGGTCAAAACAGGACAAATATCGTTTTCTTTCCCAAGTAAAACACTATTACTGGGACGAGCCCTATTTGTTTAAATATTGTCCTGATCAGATCATTCGCCGGTGCGTCCCAAATGAAGAGTTCAAGAGTGTTCTTTCATTTTGTCATGATCAGGCTTGTGGGGGTCACTTTGGTCCTAGAAAGACAGCGGAAAAGGTTTTGCAATGTGGATTTTACTGGCCGACCTTATTCAAGGACGCATTTGAGTATTGCAAAACCTGTACACAATGTCAGTATACGGGTAGAATATCCCAGAGGAATGAAATGCCTCAGCAACCCATCTTGGTTGTTGAAATGTTTGATGTTTGGGGCATTGATTTTATGGGTCCTTTTCCCAACTCCTTTGGGAATCTGTACATTTTGCTGGCAGTTGATTATGTCTCAAAGTGGGTAGAAGCCATTCCATGTCGCACTAATGACAGGAAAGTTGTCATTAAGTTCTTGAAAGAGAATATCTTTTCGCGATTTGGACACCCACGCGCTATCATTAGTGATAATGGGACACATTTCTGCAACAGATCTTTCGAGACTCTGATGCGAAAATACTCAATCAACCACCGTCTTTCTACACCCTATCATCCCCAAACAAGCGGGCAGGCTGAGATCTCAAACAGACAAATCAAACTTATCCTGGAGAAAACTGTTGCTAAAAATAGAAAAGATTGGTCGACCAAATTGACGGATGCTCTTTGGGCATTCAGGACTGCATATAAGACCGACCTAGGAATGTCTCCATATAGGATAGTTTTTGGTAAAGCATGTCATCTACCTGTTGAGATAGAACATAAAGCATTGTGGGCTATAAAGGAAATAAATTTTGATCTAAACCTTGCTTGCAACTTTCGGAAGCTGCAACTTAACGAGCTAAGCGAACTCCGCGATGAAGCTTATGATAATGCTGTAATCACAAAAAATAGGACTAAGGTTTTTCACGATAAAAGCATTTTAAGGAAAACATTTTTACCTGGTCAACAAGTCCTTCTTTATGATTCACGTTTACACCTTCACGCGGGTAAGCTCCGATCTCGTTGGAAGGGACCTTTTGTTGTGCGGTCTGTATACCCGCACGGGGCAGTAGAGGTAGAAAATGTTAAAAACGGCACAGTTTTCAAAGTAAATGGACATAGACTAAAGCCGTATTTTTCCACTGACCCCACGGAGGAGCTCTTGTTCTTACAAGAGCCAGTTTATTTGGATTAAAATTCCTCCGTCTCACCTTCATATCCTGTATATCATTGCATCATCTTTTGAATGAAGGTGAGTAAAAGATAAGTTTGGGGGAAGTTCTTCACTTATATATTTTGCCCCCACTAATAATTCCCCCCAGATTTACAGATTTTTGTAGGTATAGCTGTCGGCAACAGTGAGGACACTGTTGAAAACAAGTTTGGGGGAGGTTTGTGCTTATTTTCGCATCATTTGCATATCATCTGCATAAGCACAAAACATTTCTTTAGAAAAATCTATAAAAATTGAAAAATTTTCAAAACCCATAAAAATTTAAAAATTTTCAAATATAAAAATAATTTTAATATTTACACTTTTTTGTATATAAATAAGATAATGAAAGTTTAGATAGTGAAAAATTGCATCCATGAGATTAGAAAAATTTTAGAAAACTAAGAAAATTAGAAGTTTTCTTATACGAACTAGTAATAAGTAGTTATGAGCCGTTGTCCCAAGGGTTAGTAAGATGAAGGACGTCACTAATCTGAGGATAAAAATAAGTCTGAAAAATAGTTTCTATTCTGGAAGCCAAACATTTTGAACGTGGCTACCCTGCTATTCGCACTTACACACGTCTTGAAGCCTGGGATAGTAGAGGATACCTTGAAATGCTCTTGTCTTAAAGCCGATGTATAAAAAAAAGGGTATAAAAAAAAATGGTGAGAAAAATGGATACTGGTTTTGTTATCACCAAGGGCATTAAAAATATATAGCAAAAGGGTGCTTCTTCACCTAGTGCCCCAAGGTCAACTGGTCTGGGAGTCACTGCTATGCCTGAGGTGGTGCAAGACGAGGAAAATACACCAAGTATGCAAGCACATTAGTAATCGGTCGGTTAGTACCTCAAGAAGTATTAACGGTCGCATGAAAGTGTGTAAGCAATCTCGTTTGCCAAGAAGTACTGAGGCCAATGGGCAAGGGTATGATAGCTTGAATTGAATTCTCCGGGTGTAGGGATGTCTTTACACACACGCAGGGTGATATGATCGATGTTTGGAATAAAGATAGGAATGAAGAATAAGACGATGTTTTATTGAGGGAGGACGTGACTTCTAACATTTTTTCATGACCATTAAGATAGGGCTCATGACAACCGAAAAGCTAGCTTAGTTGGAAACCCTAATTTTCAAAGCTTTTCTTTTACGATTCTCTTCTTTAAATGTAATATTCATGATCTTGCTTTTATTATTGGATTTTGTGGGTGCAATCCGCTGAAAACCCTCAGGAGACAACACTCCTCCTACTAGGGACACCTAGAGGTTTAAAGGCTTGTTGCACATGCTCAGTGCAATCGTGTTGCCTACGAAAGTGTGCTAGTTAGTTTTTCTCTTTCTTTATTTTCTCATTCTCTTTTTAATAAAGCATTCTCTCGAGACGATCGAAATTAAGTTTGGGGGTATTTGATCAGTCGAAAATATTGCATATTTTAACAGGCAATTTCCATATCATCTGCATCCATATAGAAGTGTACGGTATTCATATTCTACATATTAGCAAATCGGTCGCAAAATATCAGATTACATGTATTCGACCTTAAAACCGGCATTTCTAGGGAAATTGACTGCATTGCATTACATAGCATATTTTCCATATCTTGCAACCCCTGTTTTGAAGTATGTGCAGGAAAAGAGAAGCTTGCTCGATCATTACATTGCTCGACCATTACAATTGCTCGTAAACTCACTTAACTCAAATCTGGTATCAACACAGAAGGGGAACTGCAAATCTAAATATCAGAATAAGCCAAAAACAGCAGTACCAAGCAACAGAGGAAAGACCAAGGGCCAAGCTCAACAATGAGCCGCGGAAGAGCGGCATTTAGGGGCTAAACGCGGCGGAAGCGCGGCGGCTACAGGGAATCAGTTCCTCAATTTCAGTGCATAACTCCTGTTTCAGTGGCTACAGCTCAATAATGCTCACAAACTTCCAGAATATCCCAGATACTTCCTCCAGATCAGCAAACACCTAAACTAGCCTAATACTTCTAGAACTTTCCCTAAACCCTAGCTTAAACCCTAAGCTAACTCCTAACAAACTCCTTCTAGAAACCCTTCAACAAACTTTGGGAGGGAAAGTTCTAATTCAAATCTAACCTAGGGTTTGGGAGCTCTATAAATAAGACCCTAGGCTCATCATTTGAGGATAATTCAACCTAAGGATTCAACCTTATAATTCAACCTTAGGATTCAATTTTGGGAAAGTTTAGAAAATCAATCTCTTTCTTCATCCCCTCTTCCTCAAGTTTAGTGAGAGAGCTTGTAGGAAACCCTAACCCTAAATCCAACAACAATTCAAGATCTTGAGTGCAAGCCAAGCAAGATGCCTTCAACCCTTTTATGAGCCGAGCCGATCTTCAATCGGGCAAGAGATCAAAGTAGATCCACGATCCACGGAGACGAGCGAAGCCGAGTCAACGATCGATTTCTTCTTCTTGTAGATTCTTGAAAGAATGTATTGAAATTGTTGATTAAATAAAAGGTGATATTCTTTTATCTTGTTTTCTTTAAATTCCGCATCATGTTATCATTCCTATTCTTGAATATTGTCTTTGTGGTGATGTGTGAATAAAACTCCGCTCGTCGGGGAGTCGAAACGATCTTTAGTATGATTATGTAACAAATTTGTAATCGATTCTTGAATCCCACGAGTTTGTAAACCCTAGCAAGTTCAAGAATCGACGACCCAATTCGTTGCGATGCTTTCTTGATCGACATCGCTCGAGATTGGGGAGTTCCGATCGTTTCTTGGAATTGCTAGAGGCTAGAATATAAATGGTATCCTCGAAAGAATAAGGGTTAAGAGATGAAACCCTAATTTCATCAAGAAAACCCTAACTCTCGTCGATCGCCATTGATCTAGTATCAATTCTTCGAAGGACAAGAACACGAAACCCTTTAGATTACATCACGTCTAAAGATCCGATCGATTCCTACGAGCCTCTCTTATATTCTTGATTGTTGATTGGAAATATTATCAAAACAACCGATTCTTGATTGTTTATAGTTTCTTGATTCTTGAGTAAAGGATAGTGACACTGGAATACAAATCACATCTTGAATCATGTTTTCGTTTATTGTTGTTTAACATTTCATTTCAAAAGTATCAAAATACAATTGAATTGCACAATCCCTGTGGACGATCCGCACTCATTCATTAACTACATCCGACACCGTGGTTTGATTGCGGTCAATATAATTTTTTGATTGTCGTTACTTTTTACATATACACGTCAGAAAACATTTCAATCAATAGCTATCGATGCATGCAAAATATATCCAGGTACTGTCCTCTGACTAGTCTTGCTCGGTATGAAAACAAATATCCAATATCATAAAAATGTACTGCTTCAAAAGGAATAAATCTCAAAAATGCACATAACATCACCCTGTGCGTCTGGTGCGCACGGAAATCAAAATCCATATATGTGCCATACAGGTGCACAAAACAACATCTAGGTGCAACGGGTGTGCACGAAACATCTGTCATAGGCAACGTGTGTGCCTGACAGCCCAAACTCCGGTGCATCTGATATGCACGAAGAAATCTCGATTTAGTGCATCGGGTGTGCACCAAAATCGTATCTCAAAGCCTGCGCCCAACATGCGCGAAAATCCAAATCGGTGCATCCATCGTGCATGAATGAAAATTTAGACCCTGCGCACTCAACATGCACGGAATCAGAAAATCCAATAGCAACGCCGAACATGCGTAAGTCCAGTCAGAAGCACGTAGTGCAAGAATCAATCATTAATATCACAATCAAAATCGACATATCGAAAGACATCAAATCGAAGTCAGGTGCAACCGTAATGCACAAAATGTAAATCCGGTGCAACAAAGGCACGAAATATAAATCCGATGCGATAAACGAAAGAAACATAAAACTGGTGCGACTAACGCATGAAGTATAGAACAGGTGCATCCCATGCACAAATACCAGCAATAACTCAAATGCGTAAGCAGCAACACTAAGTGTACCCAGATATAAAGAAAATCATAAACGTGCGCAATTGCGTGCACAAAACACATATCAATGCACTACAAGCACATATAAGCTATACCGAGTGCAAAAATCAAATCGTGTGCGTAACATTTGCACAACATCAAATCAACCGTATGAAATCCATAAAGTCATAAGCAGGTGCAGCCAAGGCACGAAACGATATACAACGCGGCTCAATCAAAATCAGGTGTACCGCGATGGAAAAACTCATAACCGCGTGCATCAGCGTGCACAAATCAAAACACTAAGAGTACATGAAACTATGCTGGAAGCGTAAATCAAATCACCGGCCTAAAATAGGCATGAAATCACATTCAATACCTCAAGAGTAATAACTATGTGCAAGGTATAAATACCCAGTAGGTGCAACCATGGTGCACAAAATCAAATATCATTGAACTCAGTCAACAAGACTAAATCATGCAAATAGATCGCCAAAATACTGAAATCCTAAAGTGACGAATACGTGATAATCGAATCACAAAATCACAAATCATAAATACCGTCGTCGGTATATCCTCCTTCAAAGTCGAGAAGGTGCCGGTACATCCAATGCTAGCGGCGCAAGATATCTACTTGCCTCATGCTCGCGGCTGGCGTCCTCTGCCTCTGGTTCCTGATCTTTCCTGTAGATTACCAATCTCGCAATCCACCGGCTCATCGGCCCGGTCAGGAGCGCTGACAGGAACGATTCCGTTCTGGCACTTCCTTGGTAATCTCTCGGTCAATCCTCACGACTGCTCGTAAAGCAATATGTCACTGGCGTCGGCCTCCGGCTCTCTAAATGCACGTCACACATCTGATCCTGGGTGCAAACACCATTGCAGCGGTGTCCTGGAAGGAATCCTTCTCAAGGTCTCTGTCGATCTTGCTTATGTCGATCTGTACGGAGGCTGGTACTCTTGCTTAGTCTTTTCTCGTTCCATGGACATCTGTGTCCTCAGCACGGCATTTCCTCGGAAATTGGTCGCATCCCAACGCCTCTGTAAGCATATCAGGCCTCTGGTCTCGACGGAGAGTAATGACAGCTCATCAGCGTCTCGTACGAACCTCTTGTCCCGCTTGTCTGTATCATCGTCCATTTTGACATCACGTCCCTATCTGCGCACTTCAATGCCTTCGGCTACGGTCCATCCGAAGTCCCTCATACGGACTTAAAATCACGAACACGGTATCTTCCTTACTCAGTAGAAGATATCTAGCCGAACACGTCCTCAGCGTGTATGTCACCTCTCTGATGTCAGCGGAGTGGAACGTCATCTCGTCGAAATCTCGTGCAAACTCTTTACTCCACCTTGCTCCAATGTCGACTGATTCGGACTCATCTCATCGTGGCTACACGGACTGCGCTCCGACGGCTATGCTCGTATCTGGAGTCTCCCAAGCAGTGTCCCATCACATGATATCCGAATGATGTCGACTCATCCGATCGACTCGTCAGAACCTCACAATCCCCCAAGAGCTCAACATCTCGGGTACAGTTTAATAGTATCGAGTACATGCCACAGCGTCGGTGGTCCAGCCGTAGAAGGGCAAACCCAAGCCTCACTAATGGCGCCGCGGAACCGCCGCAAACCCTAAGGTTCAAAGGTTTCACACGGTCATTAAGTCGAGTTAGGGTTTCATTCTTCTAGAGGGTCTATAGAGTCACCTGCATGTCTTTCCGTATACTTTAAACTTGGAAAAGGGGTTCCTGACATTCGATCGTCTCAATCGACTCTCAACGAACCTGCGTGAAGTCTCCTCTAGCTGGAATCAATCTACCTGATGACCTCGCATCGGGGTAAGCGAACGAACCACATGTCCTAGTCATTCATCCTCGGTGAATAGCGACTCACTATCATATCTCTAAGAATATGCTCATGCTGCAGTAGCTCAAATCATCTGGGCGATATCTCATCATTCACAGCAGCAACTGGCTCATTCGTCAGTACGCTAAGCAGCGCCTCAACCATCCTGGATAAGCGATAATATCAACGGTCATCACAACCTGGCTGGCCTCTATCAGTGGCCCAATCCTCTGGTACCGACCGGTACATCCGAAAAATCTCGCAACAGCGATCTGTCAAAAGCTCATAGTGCGGAAACACAAAATACGAAGCCTCAATGCAACCGTATGCCTCGGGAATCACGCCCTGGTCAGTCCTCGTCCACGACGAGCTCATGCTGACAACTCGAGCCGTAGCTCACTCTGCCCGTGCAATCGCGGCAGCAAAACCACAACCAGTATCGATGAAGATAGATTATAGGAAGGAATATAATACGGTGCAAGGAAATGTACAACCTAAGGTTTCTTAAGCAGAGTGGCGTGTCGTAAGTATGCCGCGGAACATACCAACGGTACGTCACTCTACTTTATTCACCTGTTCCATCAACCAAGGGTCATCCTACGCGAAGAAAGTTCGGGTCTAATACCCCCTCGACCAAGTCTAAGTTCCGTAAGGTCAAGCCTAAGTTCCGTATATAAATAACGCCCTAGGCTCCACATAGTCAAACTTAGACTCGAACTAAGATCAACCTAGCGCTCTGATACCAACTTTGTCACGACCCGAAGGAGCACGTGACTGGCCCTTGAACCATATGAAGTCTATAGGACCCCATCTGATCCAAGTAAGCCAAAGCCCAGCAATCTAAAACCATTTAAAGAGTAAATAAGGGAAACTGGTTTTGAAAAGTAAAGAAATCATGTTTCGAAAATCAATGTTTTTAAATAACTAAGCCGAATGTGTATTTTTAAAATGTGTAACCTTTCCTGAAAATTTCGGCAGAGTTTCCTTTGTAAAAACTGGCCCCGAACGGGGTACAACAAGAATAATATATATGAGATGATAAAAAGCATTCCCAAGCGGGAGCTAGCTCTTCGTCAATCGACGGTCACAACCACGCAAGCAACAATAATATACAACGCCAAAGGGCGAGGATCAAAACCCAAAAAGAAACTCAAACAGCCAGAAAACAGTAATACTACAAGCGCGACCCTAAGGTCGAAATAATACAACACTGTTTCTAAGTGAAACAATATACAAGTTTTGGTTGATGGAAATTCTAGATACAATAATTAATACATGAACAATGGCGGTTCTGAAACAAAAGAACCCACCTAACCAAGCAAGTCACCCATAAGGAAGCAGTGTGCCAGAAATGCCGCTATGGAATCTGTACGGCAAAACCTGCAAGGACTGTGGCACAACGGGGGTGAATTGCCAACTCGTGAATAGAAAAATATCTACAAGCAGAGATCGAATGCACGACCCATCCTAGGTCAATACGATCAGATATAAATAAACCTCAATATGAATAAAGCTGAAGCATGCTAAACTGGCAATGTAATCTCTATACATGAGTGTAGTGCCAAGTGCTCGTGCTAGTGCCTCAGGTAATAGCATGTCATGAATATGAGGTATGATCAAGTAATCAAATCTGCACACACGTGGATCCCGTCCACTCGTCACCCACTGACAATAACCACCATGCATGTAAATATCATAAATCATGTGCATGGGAATAATATGAGGATATAAGCCATCTGTGTCCCTCGCGACACGTCAAAATCATGGAACCGGAGTGCCCAGCATCGACACTCGAAAACATCATGAAAACGGTGCCCAGCATCGGCACGTAAATCCTCATATATTGGGCTCCGTCAGTCCGGATCGGCCCGCAGACTCTGTCTGCGGTATCGGCCCTCGGCCCCGGCAGTATGCCCATATCCATCTATCGACACTGGTCAGTATCCTCCGGATAACCGCCAGGTCGAACCAACCACCGGTAGGTACTCGTCCGCCTCCAGGCTCAATCGGCAAAGCTCATCGATCATCTTGCCGAGGGGAACCATACCGGGTCCACCATGTACCCGCAATCGGCTCGTCCACTCCTCGATTCGGGTTCACATGTCGCTCTCAGCACCGGAAAACACATGGTGGACGCACTGAAATATCATATCAAGGGTAACCGGATTTTTAAAGCAATGACATATTCTCTTTTTAAATACCCACGGTTCCCAAATCCAGAAATATCATAGAAACAACATATCTCAATGCGTATAATCAGAAAGCATGATGTATGCGACATGTAAAAGAAATGTAAGCATATCATTATGTCATGCAAGGATCATATACTGAATGCAATAGTACTACAGTGTAGTGACATCGCAATTACCGATGATGAAGTGTGTGAGCCGGCAAACAAGTGTACTTGGAACATACGCATCATCGATAATTGTGCTGGTGTCCTAGCAGCATGACTGAAATATATCAACAATATAAGCGATGCAATGCAAACAGCATGAATGTGCGGAATCGAGTAATCAACACAACAGTAGAGAACCTGCCTCAATAATTATATCATGCAACCTTGCCTTTTTAAATAAGACGAATCAGGGATTTTGGTAAAATAAGGGCAACGGTGTTTTAAGAAAAGATGCGTCGTTAGAAAATACCCGTATAAACCCTTTTTGCCTATCTTTAAAAATATTCCCGATTCGTTAGTTTTGAAATAGGTATGACTCGGGTCTAGTCTAATGCCTACTATGCGAACTACGAACCCACCGTCAAGTCAAAAGAGAGGGGTATGGAAACCACCTAGATCTGAGTCGATATCATACTATATCATCACATGACAGGCATCACTACCATCATATCACATCTCCAATACGAACCCTGTCATGTCGCCAAATCTCACGGCCTCAATCGAATCTCATCGACTCATCTCAATCCTACGTATCATCCTCAAAACCCGTATATAAACACATAGTCCCATACCCATGTGTAGATATACACCACCATATGCGCACAGATATATGAAAGAATGTATGCAAGTATGCGTGTATGTGTGAGTGTGGGTGCGACCACTATTCTAGGGTTTCGCACTACTCAACCAATACATCCTTATCACCAATAATCCGTTATTACCATCAATAACCCTAAACAACACATAATAAATATATGTGTGTATACGTATTCGTATACATCACCACGGACTGCGGGGGTGCTATACGCCATCCACCCGACTTCTCCCCGTAGATATAATCTACTCACCTTGCTTCTCGTGTGCCAAATCCGATGTCTCTATCTTCATCTCCTTCGCCTCCACATCACGTAGGGTACCTACAAGTATATCACAATGCTAAAGCACATGAAAATCACATCGGAAACCAAAACAGCACACGCTACACGCATAGGTAAAAACCTATCGCTCTACATGTAAACACGATCAACATCCACCTGTCGTTGACGTCCAAACGCCACCCGACAGGAACGAAACACCAAATACCAAAATCCACGCTAAAACAAGTCTCAAATCATGCACCAACATAGGAAAATCATCCCAGATTTCACCCTAGATGAAATCAGTCAAAACTAGACATACCCAGGGTCAATACTAGAGGAAATAGGGCCAGGCACAAAAATCGAGACAGTTCCCTCCTGCTCTGGCCGCAAATTGCGGCCAGAAGGAATTAATTGGCGGCCAGAAATTGGAGTTGGGGGCTAGGGTTTGGTGTGGTGGTTCTATTGTGCCTGCACATCTCACTGTCAACTCAGTTTTATTTTTGGGGTCTCGGGGTGATAGCAGATTACACAAAACAGTCCCAGATTTCCAGTTTTTTCCTATATCGGTTCCATAATCCCATATTTTGGTTTCAATTCCAGGTTTGGGTCCAATTTAGCATTACACCAGGGGTTCTAAGGTCACAACAAGCCTCAATTTCATCTAGATTTCAGTTTTACCCTAAACCCTCTCTTGAATTCTCCAAAATCCACAAAACGACACAATATCGATATGAACTAGTATGGATGCAAGAGAAATGAGATACTACTCTAATAGGTGCAGAAATTACCTCCTTTAGCAACTCAAGAAAATTCTTGAGTTGCTCAAAGTCCTCCAAATCCAATCTTGCTAGGTTCAATGTGTAGCTAGTGAGCTTGGGAGTAAGTTTTGTGAAGTGGGAATGGGGTTTTGGGTTGGATTTCATGGTGGATCTAGGGTTTCATGAAGAGGGAGAGAGGATGGAGAAGAGAGAGCAGCAGCAAGAGGAAGAGAGGAGAGAGAATGAGAAGGGGAAAATGATGAGGGATGGTTCAAAAAGTGGGGGGGTTTGACTTGGTCGCTCCCTTTCTCACTCATTAACTACCCTTTTTCCTTTCCTTTTCTTTTATCTTATCCTTCTCACTCCAATAGTGAATCCAAATGAACTATGGCAACAAAAATGTAACACAAGTGTAACAAGTGTAAAAATGATATGTGCACATTTTTGCACAAAAATGCTAAAAATCCAATTAGCGATCTCTAATCGCGATTAACACTAAATCAGCATATAACTAGTCTTAAAAACTTTAAAATGGTATAATTCCATAAAATACCCTGTTTTAGAATTTTCCAAAATTTTTCCCCATTTATTTGTATTTAATTATACCCGAATATTAAAATATTCATTAAAATAATATTAAATTATAAAAATTCCCGAAAATAATATTTTATTATTTTGGAAATGTTACAAGTGCGTTTACATGGATCAGCCAGAAGGTTTCGTAGACAGTGGGAGCAGAGGGAAGGTGTGCAAGTTGCTTAAATCCATTTATGGATTAAAGCAGGCATCGCGGAGCTGGAACATCTGTTTTGATGAGGCAATTAAGGAATTTGATTTCATCAAGAACGAAGATGAACCTTGTGTCTATAAGAAGATTGTCGGACGAACTGTCGTGTTCCTAGTCTTGTACGTGGACGACATTCTTTTGATAGGAAATGATATTCCTATGCTACAATCGGTCAAGCTATTTTTATCACAAAGGTTCTCCATGAAGGACCTGGGTGATGCCTCGTACATTCTGGGGATCAAGATCTATAGAGATAGATCCAAGAGACTACTGGGACTTTCGCAGTCCAGGTACATAGAAACCGTACTAAAGAGATTTAGTATGGAGGATTCCAAGCGCGGTAACATACCCGCATTGCACGGAATTACCCTCTCCAAGAAGATGTCTCCTAAGACTGACGAGGAGAGGGTTCGCATAAGCACTATACCCTACGCTTTGGCGGTAGGATCTATAATGTATGCGATGCTATGTACAAGACCAGATGTAGCTTACGCGCTAAGCACGGTAAGCCGGTATCAGTCAGACCCAGGTGAGGACCACTGGACAGCAGTGAAGAACATTCTCAAGTACCTGAGAAGGACTAAGGAGATGTTCCTGGTTTACGGTAATGGAGACTTTAGGGTCGAGTCCTTTACCGATTCAAGCTTCCAGAGTGACAAAGATGACAGCAAGTCTGTCTCGGGTTTTGTGTTTACCCTTAACGGAGGGGCGGTATGTTGGAGGAGTTCCAAACAGGATACCGTCGCAGACTCGACGATGGAGGCTGAATACATTGCTGCAAGCGATGTCGCAAAAGAGGCGGTCTGGATGAAGAAGTTCATTAGTGAACTTCAGTTGGTTCCGTCGATTGCTGACCCAATACCTTTGTATTGCGATAACAATGGGCCTATAGTTTTAGCGAAGGAACCAAGGTCCCATCAGAAATCCAGGCACATCTTAAGGCGGTATCACCTGATCAGGGAGATCATTGATCGCCAGGAGATCGAGGTATGGAGAGTGGATACAAAAGACAACACGGCGGATCCATTCCCGAAGGCCTTACCCCAGACTCAGTTCGAGCGGCTGATCGAGATGATAGGTTTTCGATACGCCACTACATGGCCTTAGTGCAAGTGGGAGATGTTAGTTATATGTATGCCCTAGAAGCCATTACTATACATAGGATGTATATTGCAGTGGATGCTTGGACATATATAGGGAGGACTTTCTTGCTCGACATGATAGTATGCTATCTGGTTGATCTTTACCTTAACGTGTACACTGATAGTCTCTCTGTTACATGTTGGTAAAGCCCTTAGGATGAGTACTTGACTACCTGGACTATGATGCGGATCATACTAGTGGGGACATGGTAGTCCATAAGTACATCCTTCAAAGTCCCTAGTCGTGGGTATATCGAGACGGGGCATCGATATACCAGAGTAGACTAGCGTATACCTTCTCGACCCATACAGATGGGCGATGGATGATCCCATATCCATTGGTGTTTGACATCAGAGATGATATACGGGTGCTCAGTGGAGACTGGGTACACTGGACGGACTCGCCGAGAACTCCCAGATGGTATTATACCTTACGTCAGATGGCAGTTCTCTGGTGACACTGGTACAGAGTAGTCTGTTGACCCGAGATCGTCATAGAGTCGTGTGTGGTTTCCACTGTGCTTTGATTTCCACCTTACCACGTCCAAGAGGGCGTGAAAAACGGTGGTTTTTGGGCACAGTCCCGAATCACATGGAGGCAATGACCGATTGGAGGGGATTCGTCTCTCCCGGTATAGGGGGTTGATGTTGCGCTGTGTTCGATTGGCTATAACCGGAAATCCCTGGCCAGGGTTGCTGAGATTTACTGGTAAGTGTTACCAGTAGTTTCTCGAACTGTTATAGACCTCATATCGACACGACTTATCGAGCTATTAGGATCTGACGTTTAGCACCCCTAGGCAAGATATGCGACATATCAGACGATCAGACAGGACTGTACGATAAGTGTTACTAGTTGGATTCACAGGAGTGTGAGCAGGCTTGCTCGTCGATCTTCTGATCGCTCAATACCCGGGTGGCCGTTACGTTTAGCAGACCGCTTGCGGCTTGTGGGTGTTTGATATGATCAGCATCTGCTGCCGGCGTATTGACGAGTCTTTAGAGTCCTACACAGAGGTTTCCTGGCTCAAGCGAAACGAAATAGGAGCGCATATGAGATATGTGCGGGACCGAGAATAATGCGTGTATGTGATACCGTATTTCATTCTCGCAATCAATGTGTCGAATGGTTGTATGCGATATAACCTAGTTATCGAATCAAGGATTGATTCGATAAAACGATACATTGTATACTAGTCGGTTGTGTGCGACATGACCGGATCATTGAATCAAGTGTTGATTTAATGATTTAATGCATAATTATATATTTGATATATTACTTTGCATTAACTAGTATTGGTTCACTTTAAATGGATTTTCTCACTTGAAGTTCACAAGTTGTATATGTGATATACTTTTGTGCACTTGATTGTATCATGTTTGATGATACATGCTTACTTGAGTATGTGTAAAGATTAAACCACGGTTGTGTAATGGTTAGGGTTTTCCTTTTATTTATTTATTCATTTATTTATTTATTTATTTATGGAAAAGATAATGAAAGAAAATGGTGGCTTATTTTGTTTGATTTTGAAGCTTCATGAAGCTTTGACTAAGTGGCCATTTTGTCTCATGCTTAACCCTAACCATTCCATATAACCCTAGTTCATTCTCTACACTTGACCATGGTTATTATTATGATAAGTATTCTTTTTCATTTGCTTTTTAATTAACTTATCATAATATTCATCTTCATCTTCTTCTTCTTCTTCACATGAAGAAGCTTGCTACCAACAATGGAAAAGTGAGAAAAAGAGTGAGAAATCCAATTCTAAAGTGAACCCACTTTCTATTTCTTCATCCTCTACCTCTTGCCAAGTAGTATAGGGTGTTTTCTTCACAAGTTTCATGACTTGGTGAAGTGGGAGCTTGATCTTGTGATGCCTCGACGTAGATCATCTTCGGCATCGTAGTCGATGACCTAGCCCGCCCATTTCTCCGATGAAGACGACGCTAGAGTTCAAGATCCGATTTGTACAGCGGAGGGACATCATTGTGGAGCTATGGAGGTGGAGAACCGGATCTACAAAGGTTGTATTTCCGTTCACTTAGAGTAAAGTCGTTTACTTGTTTTTGTTTCGCCTAAAATCTAGTTAACGATCCGTATTAGGGTTTCTCGGCACTTGTAATTTTTGAAATTGGCATGGTTGATGCCTTGTCGGACCTCATTAGTGTGCCTAGGAACCCTACAGTGGTATCAGAGCCTAGCTAGAGCCTTAGGCGATGAGTAGACGGAAATTCAAATCCGAACAAACCCCGAAACCCTAATCCGACCCGCTCTCTGGACTTTTTTCAAAAACTGGGTTTTTTCCAGATTAAAAATGCTTAAAAAATTCAGCAGGGAATTATAAGAATTACGGTGCAAAAATTTCCCCATGAAGTGTAAATTATGCGGCGGAACCACGGCAGAAGCATGGCTTCTGCGGCGGTTCCGCGGCAACAAGATGACGTCAGCCCTTAAAATTTGCACAGTAATTAATGTTTCCTGGTGCTGAGTTTTCTGGGAATTTTTAATATTTACTCAAGAGTTGAGTATTTTGGGTTGTATTGGGAGTTCGTAGATTTGATCGGATTGTCAGACTTCGTCTATATGTTTTTCCGGATATTTTAGAATATGTTAAAAAAGTTCGACCGGATATAAATACCCAATTTTTCCCATGCCGGAAAATTTCCAATTGTTGGATTTTCCCGTGGTTTAAAGACGTTCTAAGTAGTGCAAGTAATGCGATGGACCCTCTAGAAGACAACAAACCTTAACTCGATTATGTGACCGTCTTGAACTGCCCTTTCAACCTTAGGGTTTGGGGCAGTATGGCGTGCCACATGTGAGGCGTTGGCTTGACCTTTCTACGGCTGGACCGTCGGTACTGAGGCATGAAGTGAATGTTTTTAAACTTATTTCATGTGTTGATCTGTATCGGGAAAACTTGGGTGTTCGAATGTTCGATCGGAAAGTTTAACATTTTCTATTTATCCGGAATGTGATACAATAATTGGAATTCACAATAAGTTATGAGATAACTGAATGAATGTTATAAATCTAGCGGTTTAGTCTCACTTGATCGGTTGCCACAGAATTTTTATGTGATCAAAAGTCCGTCGCAATCACGTAGCGTACGCGGATACTCGCCGGGTAAACTTAATAGACAACCTCACTCCATAGCCCCGACCAAGTGACTGTAGGAGAACCCCGTCGCCGAAAGCATCCGTTTGGGTGCTCGCGGTAGCGGTGTTTCGCCTTGGTGCACTTCATCGACGGTATCGGGGGTGCGACCGTCTACTAAAGTTTGCGACGAGCATTCGATCAGGATGTCGGGAATCTTGTTGAATTACCCGACTTGATATTGAAAAGAGATTTCGATAATGAGACTAAAATGCGGGGTTTATAATTGTTAGGCATGCGATGTCTAAGGTATTCATTTGATTAGGCATGCGATGTCTATGTAGATTGCGGATTCCAACTGTTGTAGTTTTACACTTTCTTTTTGTAAGTGCACGGCGGCGCCCCGGCCGTCAATCCGACGCCGGAATGCGGAAGCGGTGATAAACTTAAATTTTGCGGACTTTGCAAACCGGCACCACCGCGCACTAAACTCCGGATCGTAACCATTAACAAGTCTAAGCTAACAAGAATACGGGTTAGAGATGTATACCGACGATCCAAGTCCTCCGGTCTTCATCTCCACTCCGATCTCCTCGCGGGATCTCCGTCCGTCTCCTCCTCGTCGGAAAGGGCACCACATCGCCTGTAGCTTTTACGGGCTCCCACCTCAATACCGAGGCAACTCGGGCGCGAAGCTGGCGAATCGACGCGTCCAAGATTTGCTGTAGGAAGTAGTGTAGAATACGCTTTGTCTCACTTTGGGGTTGGTTGCCTTGATGGAGGAATCAAGATGATATGAACTTGGGGATTTTTGTGGCAATGAAAATGATATGAATGATTAATTTTCTCCACACCAAAATGAAGCCTATCATTTTCTCTCCTCTTCAAATTGTGGCCGGCCATTACTTGGTGGAAAATGGTGGAGGGAATAACAATATGAAGTAAGAAGGGAGGTGAGTGTAGGAGTGAAGCAAAGGTGACCATATACAAACATGAACCATGCTTATACCTTTATCAAACCATACCCATTCATGTCATAAGTCAAAGCAAGTCATGGTGCAAAGAAAAGAAAGCCATCATAATCAATGGTTTTGCAAGAAACCCCCTCCACAAAGATTATTTGCACAATTGCAAATAACCCCCTCCATCGAAAAAGTCCGGCCGGGAAAGAACAAAGGAAAACCGGCCGGAACGGAATGCAAACTGGCAACTCCAGAAAACTGGTCCCGTAATAAATTACAGGAAAACCCCGATACTGTGCATACACACCCGCATCTGTATTCCGTCCGGATACAAATGCAAAAAGACAAAATCTACACTGTACTAAACTAGGACCGGCTTAAACCAAAGCCGGCTAGTAAAATCCGTTCGATCCTGATCCGTGCAATACCGCACGTATCTGATCGAACCCTGCCATATACCTATACGGCTACTAGTACAAACCGTCCGATCCTGATCCGTGCAATACCGCACGTATCTGATCGGACCCTGCCATATCTCCATACGGCCTCTACAGCGTTTCGCCCGAAAACTGAGTAACTGAAAGTGTGGTAGACTCTAAAGACTCGTCAATACTATGGCTGTGGATTTAACCACTAGCACGTCAGAGGTATAAGCCAATACGTAACGGGCCACCAGCTATTGACTAAAAGGGACGTCGATGAGCGAACTCATCCTGACACCCTACTGAGCCTGTCAGTGACAATATCCGTACAGTCCGGTCCGTTCGTCTATGAGCATCGCATGGCGGGCCTAGGGGGTTGGTAAAAGTCAGACCCCCAAAAGCGGTACAAGTCGTGTCGGAGTGTAGCCCAGAACACCCTGAGATACTACTGGAATACCTACCAGTAAATCTCCTGCCTTGGCCAAGGACTTCGTGTAATGGCTCTCCTAGACACAGCGCGACCTCACCCCCAATACCGGGAGAGACGAAACCCCCGAAGATCCGCTCACTGCCTCCATGTGGCTCGGGACTGTACCCAACTAAAACCTGTTTACACGACTCCTTTGAGCCGTGGTAGGGTAGTAATCAAAGCACAGTGGGAACTCACACGAGACAAATGACGATCCCCAGGTCGATGAACTAACCTGTACACATGTCACCTGGGAACTGCTATCTGACGTCAGGTATAAGACCAACTAGCATGTTCCCGGCGAGTCCTGTCCAGTGTACTCATAACCCAATGAGCACCTGTATACATCTTAGGTGATCCAACTGACACCAGTGGCTTGTGAGACCGGCCACCGCCCCTCGTCGGGGTCTCGACTGTATACACTAGTCTACTAATGGAGTATCGATGCCCGGTCTCGAAACTCCCACGACTAGGGACCTTTTAAGGATACGTTTGTAGACCCCCAGCTCCCACTTATATGATCGCCCTCATACTGCTGGTGGTCAAGCAAGAATCCTAGGGGCTCTATCAACGTGCAATAGTGACATGTCATGTCACCTAAAGCAGTACACGATGATAAAGGTAAACCTGATAGCATACTATCATCTCGAGTAAGACTGTTCTACCGGGATAGGTCCTCCCTCAATCATTGCAATCACGTGCCTGTGATCCAATAATTGACTCTGAGGGCACTATCTCCAACAATCTCCCACTTGCACTCAAGGCTAATTATTGCGATGTCGGATACTCACAGCCCGTGTGATACCGAACACCCAACTCCTCTACTAGTCAGTCGCACAAAACCTGTTTGCGAAACTATTGCGTTCGAGGAATAGCCTTAGTGAGTGGATCCGCTCTGAAGTTTCTTTCTATATCTCTCTATATCTCAAGTTCGCGGAGAATGCCATCTCCCGAAATGAGCAATACCTGTCTTAGAGTGTCTGGATGTCTGATGGGACTCAGCTCATAAATGAACTCCAAATCCAAACTTCTTAGACTGTATCGTCAACTGAACTTAATCAGTATCCTGCACCATGCCTCCCTCAGTATTGCCTTAGATCACCTGTCCAAAATACTGCCCCTCGTCAGAAGGAAATCTGTAACTCTGACAACCTCCTTGTCGTCCAGGTCACCTTGGAAGCCTGGAATGATAACTGTTTCCCGAATAGGGCTTTCGTTATCATATCCCTAGAACAGCCACTTATGTTCTAAAACTGCTTCCGACTGTTCCTCCAGGATTGGATCAATATCAACTTATTGCATCTAGTGCAAGAACAACATCTGGTGTGGTACTTGACATCTCATGATTGACTCAATTGCCTAAGCAAGTGATCTGCCAATCATGCACATCCCTCTCTACTTTAGTCTATAAGACACCTTTAGAGAGGGTGACTCCATTACCTGCAGGTACACTACCGTGCCAGGAGTCGTCCATTCTAAATACTCTTAGAATGCTGTCAAGGTACCCTGATTGGGAAACCACCCAAATCTAGATCCAAAACCATAGATCTAGTAACCAGTATGTCTGATATTGTGTCCAAGTTCCTTGTGGAGAAACCACTGTGTGACGACCAAAGAATAACCGATTGTAGTATAGGAGTTTCTTTTCCTACTTTGTGTATGTCATCCAAAACCCGGATATCACACCCTACTATCTTCTCAACAGATCCATCCCCTATTCTGATGACGTCAAACCCATGACTGTCACATAAGAATTAGATGATCTATCTCCGCTATATCTGCTTTAGTCTATAAACAGACATAAGCCTAATGTCCACCAATGCTTCCGCTGCTCCCACTGACTACGACAACCCTCTGGCAGAGTCATATAGACGTGCACTTCTAAAGCTAGTTTAGAACGACGCTATACTCATCCTCCTGCCGGGTCTCGCAGCCTGGAACAACAACAATGGCAAGTGTGGGTAAACAAGAACTTCCCTGTCACCGTCCTTGAGGCTACCGGAGTACCTCTCGGGTGCCTGAAGTTACCCACCTTTTCTGCGGAGTGGCCAATGGAATGTCAAATCAGATTGAATCTTCAGGTTCCTTATCAAATCTCCAGTAATCGTTTGCGGTTCTGGAATCGCTTCCAGTTCTACCATACTCCCACTACTGTTTTCTGAAAAATAACCATTTCTTTTAAAATGTGGCGAGTTAAGAACAATATCACTATTGATCTTCCAGATGGTAGAAAGTCAACCCTCGTCATAGCCTGGGTCAACCCACAAACAGCCATTACAGAAACGTGCCTTGAGTTATCCAGAGTCTGGTTTTAATCATAAGCCGGACAACTCCCCGTACCTTAACAATGTTAAGATATGAACTGTACTATATCCAATATAGAACCAGAGGCACTGATTTAATTGAACCAGATTCAAATCATGCAGCTGTCCCCAGCGCATGTCAACTAAATGGAAGGAGGCCGACCAGCGTTACTCAACTTAGGAATACTTCCAATTATGAGTAACCTGAAAGAGAAGCAAGATCTCTTTATCATTACTATCAACTGAATACCATACACAAGTATCTACATCTTCGATCTCTTTGAAGAATCCCGATACTTGCGACACCTGGTTCTCCACTCGATTCAAATACCAATGACTTCTCCAAATTCGGACCCTGTGTTTCCACGAAACACCTGTCTAAAAACTAGAGAAGTCATAAGTAAACTGAATGTAGTACGAGGACCAACCCCTCTGTCCTGATGGACCCTGGACAACATACAATACTCTGTATAAGTCCCTTGAGTCTGATAACTCATTCACTATGTGCCGTAGGTTGAAAACTGTACTTATGGTTAAGAAGAATTACACCGCTGTTTAATGCTCCTTACCTAACCATCCACTGATGTAGGTAAATGTGGTAGACATAATTTCATAAAGGTATATCTCACTCTATAAAAATAGACGTACAGATATATCAATTTGAAATTAGTGCATAACAGTGGATATTCAAAACCAAATATTTGCCGACCGGCAAACAGCCCAGGTGATTTCCTCAAATATCACCGATTACAACGAATCCCGATATAATGAGGATGATCACCCAATTCCCAATAACTTACTCCCACCCATCATCTGTAAAACCATACAGATGTGAGAATCGTACCTGGTAAATACATACCCTGGAGTAAGTATCTAATCGGGAAATCAGTTTTCCTTTAACATTACACAGTGAAACTGAAACATTGAAATGTTCCGATGGGGTATTCTGGTATTCCTAGTAATGCCTCTTCCAGATTCACGACTGTAACCGTATAGTTCTTTGCCACCTCTCCAAATCCCTTCATATGTCTTTAGTCATTACCTTCCGCACACCCCTTTAGGCCAATTGGTTTTCTTCCTTCCCTACCGTTCGGCACCAGCCTATGGTTTGGAAGAAGACTATCCAATAAGCATAAAGGGTGTACTGTCCTAATCCTAGGAGCACTCGCAACGCGAGAGAAGGTGAAGATAAAAGACACCTGAATGTACTTTATTCCTATTTCTCCTGGACCAGAATCCATCCCCGAACTGGAACAAGTTCCATTCGAGTTCGTATATAACCATACGATGGAGTATCCAAATAAACTGTGGATCTTCGTAGTGATACGGAGTGTCCTGGAGAAATACAAAGGTGATGTGGGAGTGGTAACGAAATATTTGGTTTGGTCGTGAATATCTGTTGCAATTTACTTTGCCCTCTTACTAATCCCTTGCTTTGTCTGAACTTAATACCTTCTGCACACCATCGTTATGCTAATTGGTTTTCTTCATTCCCTACCGGTCGGCACCAGCCTAAGGTTTGGAAGAAGACAATCCAATTTGCGTAATAGGTGTACTACCCCTAAACCAAGGAGTACTCGTAACCTGAGAGAGGGTAAAAGGAAAAGACTACTGAATAATCCTATCCGTTTTCTCCAGAACCAGAAACCATCCTCGAATTCCTTCGAGTTCGTATCTAACCATACGATGGTTTTGTCCAATGGAAGTGGACGTTCGCAGTAATACGGGGTGTCCTGGAGAAAAGGGTAAAAGTAGGAGTGGCAATGAGGTCTGCAATTCTGACAATCCAAAAGCCTGTGTTAAGAAGCTTCGGTCAACTTGGTCACTGAGTCAAAGTCTTAGGGTCGGGTCAATGGTCGCTGCCAAAGAGAGAGAGAAAAGAAACACTCAGCGTGCACTCTAACCTAGATCAGAATGGTTACCAATTTATCTAATCTGGAAACCTCCCACTGTACCTCAAATTCTCCTCCAAACCTGAAAGAAGAATTAGTCGGGGTCACCCGAGGAGTAAACTAACTCATCAGTGGGAATCGGGATCCAACTCTCATCGCATGATAACGTGACGGAATCCGCTCACGGTATCACACTCCAGAAGGTATGCGCATATCTGGCAAGTTTCAGTACTTTTGAAACTCCCGATGTAATTTCTGCCCCATGCTCTTATGACCTTGGCGTGAGGTCAAAATATCATAAGTCACATGTCAAGTTCTGCCCGTCATTATCCAGGTTAATCTGAACCCACCCGTACATACCCTTGACGTAGGCCAAAATAGTAGTACGACTGTCCCAAACCAACGCATCTATCTATGCAACAGATAAATACCCGGCAGCTACCAATCACTATGCCTTGGCGTAAGGTCAAAATACATAGCTTGAATACTACCGAATATTTAACTGAAATGACGGAGGGCTACGAATGGTTTCTGGCGAAAACCTTTAACGTAATGAACTTGATATCGTCGAAGGAACGGATAGCTTTTTGAAAATATAGTGACGAAAACCGTTGCTAAAGAGGTCACTCCCGGTGAAGGGATCTCGGCTCTTTCCCCGTAGAATGAGGTGCAGGATATTCCAACTGAATACCACGGTGCAAAGCAAAAGTAATCGGCTATAGTGAAGTTAATGCCCTGACGCAAACTTATTGTCCAAGGGGTCACTCCCGGTGAAGGGATCTCGGCCCTTGCCTCGTCGACTGAGGAGCAGGATATTCTAAATGAATACCGCGATGCAAAACAAAAGTGAACGTCCTTGCAATAACAGCTTTTTGAAAAGTGTTCCAACAACATCAGATTAGGTTTGTTTTTAACTTTGCATTGATCCGAATCAATGCAGTCCCATCAATTGATCACACCACAAAGAACGAAAATATACTGATGTACGTATATGCCATCCGCATTCGCCACTGGGTCCCGTCATTACCCGTTAGGTTAGCTAACTAACGACAGAGCGGGGACTGGACTAGCGCGGATGTAAAACATATACAACATCTACTAATATATATACCAATATATTATATTTCGCTCAAGGCGTGAAGGAAATGCAACATCACAGAGAATGAACAGCATAACAGAAACAATACAGATATCTGGGATCCCCGGGTTTCACAGAGCCACTACTGAAACCCGACGTTCCCCTGGTCGTGTGGATAGCCTGTGCAATGAGAATCCTAGACCCCTACGGGCGCGGCAAGTCACCCGCCAAAACCTGAAGCGAGGCAGCCCCCTTCAGCACCGTGAATGGACCACCCAGCACTTCACGGAATCCGATAACTTGGGCACCCCTCCTGGGTCAACCTGTACCCCCTACGAGTGCGGCGAATAGCCCGCCAATTCCAGACTGAAGCCCCTCCGTCTCAATGCCCTGAGATGCGGGCCCGTTGCCCTCCAGAACCCGGCTATCCGTGCACCCCTCCGCGGGGTAACCCTAGTACAGAAAGTAAAATATACATACACCGGGTACATCGACCGCAACCAGGTCGTGCCCCAAAAGAATAATACAATCAGGCAGTGACGGCAGTCCACATGTCGAACGCTCGCCCCGCAATATCAAATGTACATAATACAACAACACTGTACTAGCATTGCATCCAGGCTATCCCCCACGACCGATCCGCAACATCACAGCAAATACATAGAACATCAACGTGAAAGTCACGTTCGCAAATCCGTCTAACCGGGCTATAGCAGTTAGACCGGATTTACCGATCGAGTGACATTCACGGTCGCAGATATAATGTAAATACTGTGAAAAATGTGTTTAAGAAATTTCCGATTGATCAAACAATTAACAAGTGGGCCCCAAAGAAAACTGTAGCACTCAAAGAAACAATTGGCCCAACTTTAATATTCCAAAGCCCATATTTTAAGCCCAGAAGGCCTCTGTAAAAAATTGGTGAAGTGATGTGAATAGTGCGCGGCGGAAGGGCCGCACAAATGGGGTTTTCGCGGCGGTTCCGCGCTCCAACTGTGGAGTCACTTCATCGAATTTTTACAGAGCTCTTATATTTTCCAGTACATCAATATTTTACAACCTGAAAAATTTTTCGAGACCAAAATATTTCAACAGAAACTGATGTGAACAAAAAATACGGTTTTTGGAAATTTTGGTCGATCGGAAATGCAAACACATTACACAAAGCTAGACTAAGTTAATGGCGAGGCTCTGATACCACTGTAAGTGCACGGCGGCGCCCCGGCCGTCAATCCGACGCCGGAATGCGGAAGCGGTGATAAACTTAAATTTTGCGGACTTTGCAAACCGGCACCACCGCGCACTAAACTCCGGATCGTAACCATTAACAAGTCTAAGCTAACAAGAATACGGGTTAGAGATGTATACCGACGATCCAAGTCCTCCGGTCTTCATCTCCACTCCGATCTCCTCGCGGGATCTCCGTCCGTCTCCTCCTCGTCGGAAAGGGCACCACATCGCCTGTAGCTTTTACGGGCTCCCACCTCAATACCGAGGCAACTCGGGCGCGAAGCTGGCGAATCGACGCGTCCAAGATTTGCTGTAGGAAGTAGTGTAGAATACGCTTTGTCTCACTTTGGGGTTGGTTGCCTTGATGGAGGAATCAAGATGATATGAACTTGGGGATTTTTGTGGCAATGAAAATGATATGAATGATTAATTTTCTCCACACCAAAATGAAGCCTATCATTTTCTCTCCTCTTCAAATTGTGGCCGGCCATTACTTGGTGGAAAATGGTGGAGGGAATAACAATATGAAGTAAGAAGGGAGGTGAGTGTAGGAGTGAAGCAAAGGTGACCATATACAAACATGAACCATGCTTATACCTTTATCAAACCATACCCATTCATGTCATAAGTCAAAGCAAGTCATGGTGCAAAGAAAAGAAAGCCATCATAATCAATGGTTTTGCAAGAAACCCCCTCCACAAAGATTATTTGCACAATTGCAAATAACCCCCTCCATCGAAAAAGTCCGGCCGGGAAAGAACAAAGGAAAACCGGCCGGAACGGAATGCAAACTGGCAACTCCAGAAAACTGGTCCCGTAATAAATTACAGGAAAACCCCGATACTGTGCATACACACCCGCATCTGTATTCCGTCCGGATACAAATGCAAAAAGACAAAATCTACACTGTACTAAACTAGGACCGGCTTAAACCAAAGCCGGCTAGTAAAATCCGTTCGATCCTGATCCGTGCAATACCGCACGTATCTGATCGAACCCTGCCATATACCTATACGGCTACTAGTACAAACCGTCCGATCCTGATCCGTGCAATACCGCACGTATCTGATCGGACCCTGCCATATCTCCATACGGCCTCTACAGCGTTTCGCCCGAAAACTGAGTAACTGAAAGTGTGGTAGACTCTAAAGACTCGTCAATACTATGGCTGTGGATTTAACCACTAGCACGTCAGAGGTATAAGCCAATACGTAACGGGCCACCAGCTATTGACTAAAAGGGACGTCGATGAGCGAACTCATCCTGACACCCTACTGAGCCTGTCAGTGACAATATCCGTACAGTCCGGTCCGTTCGTCTATGAGCATCGCATGGCGGGCCTAGGGGGTTGGTAAAAGTCAGACCCCCAAAAGCGGTACAAGTCGTGTCGGAGTGTAGCCCAGAACACCCTGAGATACTACTGGAATACCTACCAGTAAATCTCCTGCCTTGGCCAAGGACTTCGTGTAATGGCTCTCCTAGACACAGCGCGACCTCACCCCCAATACCGGGAGAGACGAAACCCCCGAAGATCCGCTCACTGCCTCCATGTGGCTCGGGACTGTACCCAACTAAAACCTGTTTGCACGACTCCTTTGAGCCGTGGTAGGGTAGTAATCAAAGCACAGTGGGAACTCACACGAGACAAATGACGATCCCCAGGTCGATGAACTAACCTGTACACATGTCACCTGGGAACTGCTATCTGACGTCAGGTATAAGACCAACTAGCATGTTCCCGGCGAGTCCTGTCCAGTGTACTCATAACCCAATGAGCACCTGTATACATCTTAGGTGATCCAACTGACACCAGTGGCTTGTGAGACCGGCCACCGCCCCTCGTCGGGGTCTCGACTGTATACACTAGTCTACTAATGGAGTATCGATGCCCGGTCTCGAAACTCCCACGACTAGGGACCTTTTAAGGATACGTTTGTAGACCCCCAGCTCCCACTTATATGATCGCCCTCATACTGCTGGTGGTCAAGCAAGAATCCTAGGGGCTCTATCAACGTGCAATAGTGACATGTCATGTCACCTAAAGCAGTACACGATGATAAAGGTAAACCTGATAGCATACTATCATCTCGAGTAAGACTGTTCTACCGGGATAGGTCCTCCCTCAATCATTGCAATCACGTGCCTGTGATCCAATAATTGACTCTGAGGGCACTATCTCCAACACTTTTCTGTGACCGTAAGTGTAATATGTGATATCGCCGATTTCGTTGCTATATGTCAACGACAATTGGGATGCGCATATTTACTTACGTTGATGACATGTGATGTTATGTGTTGCTGGATATGTTATATTGGATCGCCGTGTTTCAATAGCCGGGGGTTTTTATGTGAGATGAGTGTTTTTCATTTTCATTCATGTAAAAACTTGTATGTAACATTCTTTTATTGGGGCACTTCCAGGTTGCGGAAGATATCACCTTTTGTATATTATTTACTTTTCCGCACTAGGATGGACCCAAGGAGGGGAGCACAAGTAACCGGGTTCTGGAGTCCAGTGGGAGACCAACTCGAGGAGTCGAGTCCGGGTCTCCTAACTCTAGAATTGGTAGGGTTGCTTGCCGCTCTCGTAGGGGTCTAGGGGTGTGGGTTTGGCTATTCATCACGACCGTGGAATCCGTGTTTTATACTGGCTCGTATTGAAAACACGGACGTCCTAGTATATCCAATATTTCATATGATTCTTCTGCTGCGATATCTGTGATGTGATCATGTGATATGTTCTGTGTTGGATACTGTATATGGTATATATGATATATTATATAGGCGTTACTTATGTTTTACACCCGCGCTAGCCCTGCCCCGCTCTGCCGTTAGTCACCTAACCTAACGGTGCACGAGGGGACATCGAGGCGAATGCGGATGGCATAAGTGTACGTCGTATTTATCTGTGATGCTTAGGTAATTTAAATGATGGGACTTCATTAATATGATTAATGAAATAAAAGAAACCTAAAGATGTTGTAGAATCGAATTTCAAAATAAAACAGGTAGCTACAGTTCTTACTTTGCACAGCGGTATATATGATATATCCTGCACCTTATTCGATGAGGAAAGGACCGAGATCCCTTCACCGGGAGTGACTCCTTTAGCAATAACTGGCAGATGCTAGACACTCGGTTTGTCTTTTGATTGCTTTTAAGAGTTTTTGCTTTGCACAGTGATATATATGATATATCCCGCACCTCATTCGACGAGGAAAGGACCGACGATCCCTTCACCGGGAGTGACTCCTTTAGCAAAACTAGAAAAGCCTCAAAAACACTCCGTTTCAAAATTCATTCAATCCTACAACGATATCAAGTTCATTACGCAATAGGTTTTTAGAAAAAACCTGTCGTAGCCCTCCGTCATTTCAGATAAGTTGTATATAGTATTCGTGCTGCATTTTTTGGCTTTCGTCAAGGTGCAGTGTGCGGTAGCTATATGCTGCTTATCTGCTGCATACGATGCGATTGGATTAGGATAGTCGTGCGGCTTTGTTGGCTTTCGTCAAGGGTCGTGCGGGTGGGTTTAATTCAATCAAGAAATGTACGGGTTGAACTTGACTAGCGGGCTATGGTTTGTTGGCTTTCGTCAAGGTCATAGCACGTTAGGGGCAAAATATTATCGGGAATTTCAAGTGTTGAAATTTGCAATGAGATTGCATACCTTCTATGAGATAGTTGGATCCCGATACCCGCTGCGAGTAATTGTTACTCCTGGGAGAGTTTTACACATTACAATTAGCCGATCAAGTAGGTGTCTAGAAAGGTGTTAACGAGGTTACGCCTCTGGGAAAACGAGGTTTACATTAATTAGGTTCGTGCGAAAGCACGGGGGGCCTCCCTCAAAGTACCGACACTGGCCTGGCTGAAAGATTGGCGAACTTGTAGTTTGTAATTAATCCCGGCTAGTCTTTCCTTTTAGGGTTTGAAGGAAGATTTGATTAAAACAGTGGGAGCCATCCTGATTAGATAAAATAATAACCAATCTATTATTGTAAGAGCGCACGCTGAGTGTTTTCTTCTCTCTCTCTCCAAGTAGCGACCATATCACGCCTTAATCAAGATAATAATACGGATATTTGACCGAACCCGCTTGTTATACTGAGCTGGGGAACGTTGGTCCCGCTCCAACTTATAATTGTTATAAGATAGAGCAGGAAATTGGGGAATACCAGATTTCCCGTGCCACCCAAACGAAGAGAGTGCATGTTGATGCATCATCTTCGGGTGTGCTCATTACAAAGAACTTTTTCTCTGTATCCTCTGCATCCTTGGTATATGATACCGGATCAGGATCCCAGATATGTAATATGTTACATAGGGCTACAAAAGGGTAGAA
This sequence comes from Agapanthus africanus, assembly GCA_030015575.1. Taxonomy (NCBI): domain Eukaryota; kingdom Viridiplantae; phylum Streptophyta; class Magnoliopsida; order Asparagales; family Amaryllidaceae; genus Agapanthus; species Agapanthus africanus. The sequence continues at coordinate 549,893,474 of JASDDO010000024.1, read as the reverse complement.
AAACTGAGAACGGGTGATAAGTTTCATGAGACAGAAAACGGGGCAAGTGTTGCTGCCAAGTTTGTTGGTCACTGTCACCCTGTATTCCAAATACATTGATTCTGAACGAATGTTATTAGATAGCGAACCTGATATACAAAATCATATCAGTCTCTTTATTAGTAAAGAAAGGATATAATTTTGTATTGTTGGATAATGTTTTGAACATTTCCTATATCAAAAGTTGATCGGTTCAGGCACGTTATCTAAAAGCATTGAAGTTCTAAATCAAACTACAGTTCCTAGTATACGGAACACACACAAGAGGAAGAGTTCAGAAATGAACAAATCCTTCTTGAGGTATTGTACACTAGGTCATATCAATGCGACCCGACTAGATTAAGTTACATATAGATGCATATTTAAATTAGTTTGAATTTACATCTTGTGAAACTTGCCAGTCATGTCACAGAGATAAGATGACCATAGCTCCGTTTACTGGAAACAGAGAAAGAGTTAGTGAACTCTTGGGATGATACATGTTGATGTATGTAGGTCCCATGTCTACATTTACCAAGACCGGTTCTTTATACTTCATTAAATTCTCTGATGATCTCTTTTGATTCAGACATGTGTTCCTGTTGAAACACAAGTCAGAACCTTTTGAGATATTCACAGAATATAAGTTAGAAGTAGAGAACCAATACGGGTATAAGTATTATGTCCTTTGATGAGATCGAGGAGAATACTTGAGCACGGAAATCCTGGATTATTCTAAAGGAGAATAAGATTCTCTCTCAGCATTACTCCTCCGTATACACCATAGCACGATGGTATATCGGGGCGGAGCAATCACACCCTATATGATAAGGTGTGCTCTATGATGAGTACTACTGAGTTACCTGTTTCCTTTTGGGATTATGCACTTGAGAAGCTGCATACCTATTGAATAGGGTTCGAATCAAATCAGTTGCCTACCACTTCATATGTGATATGGAAAGGGAAGAGCCCATATCTTAAGTTAGTTAAGATTTGGGGTTGTTCAGCCTATCTCTGAAAAGCAAAATCCGGACAAGCTCGAGGGAAGGTCTGTAATGTAGAACTGGAAAGGTTCCAGCTATACAAACTACAGCAGATGATTTGATAAAACCAAAGGATTCAATAGTTACCAACGAACCTCAGCCTCTCCGCCGATCTAGTAGGGTTCCTCACCCACCTGAGAGATACTTCGGTTTCTCTATGACAGTGGGAGCGGGGATTGCATCATGAGATGATGACCCAACTAGTTTCGAGCTGGCCATCAAGAGTGGGACTCTGTAAGAATGGCTGGATGCTTAGCGATCTGAGATGGAATCCATGTACACCAACAAAGTATGGACTTTGGATGCTATATCTGAAGGGTTAAATCCCCATCAGGAGCAAGTATATCTTAAGAAGATTACTTGGTGTAGATGGAAAAGTTGAGACTTTCAAAGCTAGACTTGTTAAAGCTTTTCGTTATCGACCAGGCGTGGATAATGTTGAAACCTTTCAAGTGGCTATGCTTAAGTCCATCCAGATCCTACTTGCCACGGCTACATACCATGACTACGATATCTGGCGGTTGGGTGCCATGACTGCTTTTCTAAATGATGTTTTAGAAGATAACGTCTATAAGTACACAGCCAGAGGGCTTCGTAGACAGTGGGAGCAGCGGAAATGTGTACAAGATGCTTTATAGGATAAAGCAGGTATCGCGGAGTTGGAACATCTGTTTTGATGTGTTAGTCAAAGAGTTTGACATCATCAAAATGGTAGATGAACCTTGTATATACAAAAAGGTAGTAGGGAGTATAGTGACGATCCTCGTAGAGTACGTGGATGACATGCTCTAGATAGGGAAGGAGTTTCCTCTGCTACGCTCGGTCAATCTCTGCTTATCATAATGATTCTCCATATAGGATCAAAATGATACCTCCTAAATCCTGGGTTTTGGATCTATGAGATAGATCTAATTGGATGTTAGGATTCTCACTAGTTGTAGTGAGATGGTATCAACCGATCCTAGGGAGAATCACTGGAAGGGTTCCAGGGTGATAAGGACGACTGAAAGTCAGTCACATGCATTGTCTTTACCTTTAGTAAAGGGACGGTATGTTGGAAGAGTTCCAAGCTAGATACCGTGGCATACTAGACGATAAAGGCTGGATACATCGCTACTAAAGATGTTACCAAAGTGGCTGTCTGGGTGTATATTTGTTCATGAGATGAACTTAGTTCCTCCCATTGTGTGACAATGGAGTTGTGGCTTATGCCAAGGAACGTCCGTCCCATCAGTGATCCAGACATATTCTAAGGCAGTATCACCTGATCATGGAGATGGTTGATCTCCAGGGTGATCGAGGTTAGGAGAGAAGACTCAGAGGACAACACGGCGGATCCACTCACAAAGGCCTTTTCCCAGAGAGAGACTTTTATGGGATGGTTGAGTATGAGATACTGCAACCACTGCTATCAGATGGCCCTAGTGCAAGTGGGAGATTGTTAGTTATATGTATGCCCTAGAGGCCATTACTATACATAGGATGTATATTGTAGTGGATGCTTGGACATATATAGGGAGGACTTTCTTGCTCGACATGATAGTATGCTATCTGGTTGATCTTACCTTAACGTGTACACTGATAGTCTCTCTGTTACATGTTGGAAAAGCCCTTAGGATGAGTACTTGACTACCTGGACTATGATGCGGATCATACTAGTGGGGACATGGTAGTCCATAAGTACATCCTTTAAAGTCCCTAGTCGTGGGTATATCGAGATGGGGCATCGATATACCAGAGTAGACTAGCGTATACCTTCTCGACCCATACAGATGGGCGATGGATAATCCCATATCCATTGGTATTTGACATCAGAGATGATATACGGGTGCTCAGTGGAGACTGGGTACACTGGACGGACTCGCCGAGAACTCCCAGATGGTATTATACCTTACGTCAGATGGCAGTTCTCTGGTGACACTAGTACAGAGTAGTCTGTTGACCCGAGATCGTCATAGAGTCTTGTGTGGTTCCCACTGTGCTTTGATTTCCACCTTACCACGTCCAAGAGGGCGTGCAAAACGGTGGTTTTTGGGCACAGTCCCGAATCACATGGAGGCAATGAGCGATAGGAGGGGATTCGTCTCTCCCGGTATAGGGGGTTGATGTTGCGCTGTGTTCGATTGGCTATAACCGGAAATCCCTGGCCAGGGTTGCTGAGATTTGCTGGTAAGTGTTACCAGTAGTTTCTCGAACTGTTATAGACCTCATATCGACACGACTTATCGAGCTATTGGGGTCTGACGTTTACCACCCCTAGGCAAGATATGCGACATATCAGACGATCAGACCGGACTGTACGGTAAGTGTTACTAGTTGGATTCACAGGAGTATGAGCGGGCTTGCTCGTCAATCTTCTGATCGCTCAATACCCGGGTGGCCGTTACGTTTAGCAGACCGCTTGCGGCTTGTGGGTGTTTGATATGATCATCATCTGCTGCCGGCGTATTGACGAGTCTTTAGAGTCCTACACAGAGGTTTCCTGGCTCAAGCGAAACGAAATAGGAGCGCATATGAGATATGTGCGGGACCGAGAATAATGCGTGTATGTGATACCGTATTTCATTCTCGCGATGAATGTGTCGAATGGTTGTATGCGATATAACCTAGTTATCGAATCAAGGATTGATTCGATAAAACGATACATTGTATACTAGTCGGTTGTGTGCGACATGACCGGATCATTGAATTAAGTGTTGATTTAATAATTTAATGCATAATTATATATTTGATATATTACTTTGCATTAACTAGTAATGGTTCACTTTAAATGGATTTTCTCACTTGAAGTTTACAAGTTGTATCTGTGATATACTTTTGTGCACTTGATTGTATCATGTTTGATGATACATGCTTACTTGAGTATGTGTAAAGATTAAACCATGGTTGTGTAATGGTTAGGGTTTTCCTTTTATTTATTTATTTATTTATTTCTTTATGGAAAAGATAATGAAAGAAAATGGTGGCTTATTTTGTTTGATTTTGAAGCTTCATGAAGCTTTGACTAAGTGACCATTTTGTCTCATGCTTAACCCTAACCATTCCACAAAACCCTAGTTCATTCTCTACACTTGACCATGGTTATTATTATGATAAGTATTCTTTTTCATTTCCTTTTTAATTAACTTATCATAATATTCATCTTCATCTTCTTCTTCTTCTTCACATGAAGAAGCTTGCTACCAACAATGGCAAAGTGAGAAAAAGAGTGAGAAATCCAATTCTAAAGTGAACCCACTTCCTATTTCTTCATCCTCTACCTCTTGCCAAGTAGTATAGGGTGTTTTCTTCACAAGTTTCATGACTTGGTGAAGTGGGAGCTTGATCTTGTGATGCCTCGACGTAGATCATCTTCGGCATCGTAGTTGATGACCTAGCCCGCCCATTTCTCCGATGAAGACGACGCTAGAGTTCAAGATCCGATTTGTACAGCGGAGGGACATCATTGCGGAGCTATGGAGGTGGAGAACCAGATCTACAAAGGTTGTATTTCCATTCACTTAGAGTAAAGTCGTTTACTTGTTTTTGTTTCGCCTAAAATCTAGTTAACGATCCGTATTAGGGTTTCTCGGCACTTGTAATTTTTGAAATTGGCATGGTTGATGCCTTGACGGACCTCATTAGTGTGCCTAGGAACCCTACAGGAGATTGTTAGTGTATATGCCCTGGAGGCCATTACTGTATCATACTAGTATGTATATTACTTGATGGAAGCTTGGGATATTCACAGTTGTATAGACAATCTTGCTCAATATAGTAGTATGCTACTTGGTTTGTCTCTGCTTTAATGTGTACATGTGTTTTTCTTTATTGTATCACCTATACGCATTAGTAGAGCCCTTAGGATCTTTGCTTGATTACCGGCGTTGTGATGGCGATCACACTCGTGGGGGCTGGGTAATCCACAAGCACATCCTTATACACGTCCCTAGTCGTGGGATTATCGAGACAGGGCATCGATACTTCGGAGTAGACTAGCGTATGCGCTTCTCATCCCAGCACGGGAGACGGTCTGTCCCACAGCCGTCAGTATGTCGTACTTGAGATAGTATGCGGGTGCTCGTTAGGTTACGAGTACACTGGACAGGACTCGTCGGGAACTGATGGTTGGTATTATACCTATCGTCAGTTATCAGTTCCCAGGTGACATGAGTACAGCTTAGTCCGCTGACTTGACACTGTCACTTCGCCTCGAGTGTGTTCCCACTGTTCTTTGATTACTACCCTACCACGGCTCTACTGAGTCATGCAAAAAGGTAGTAGTTGGGTGCAGTCCCGAAGCATTTGGAGGCAGTGACGGTTGGACAGGATTCGTCTCTCCCGGTATTGGGGGTTGACATCGCGCTGTGTCTAGGAAAGCCATTACACGAGTAGTCCCTGGCTAGGGCAAGCGAGATATACTGGTAGGTTTCCAGTGTTATCTCAGGGTGTTCTGGGCTTCACTCCGACAACGACTTGTACCGCTATTAGGGGACTGATGTTTACCGCCCCCTAGGCCCGCCATGCGATGTATCAGACGAACAGACCGGACTGTACGGAGATTGTCACATACAGGCTCAGTAGGAGTTCGGATAGGTTCACCTCATCGGCCTTCTTATCGACATCTACCTGGGGACCGTTACGTACAGCTAGTGCCGCTTGCGGTCTGTGGTTAAACCCACTGCCAGCGTAGTGTCGAGTCTTTAGAGTCCCACACAGAGAATTTCCCTGCACTGAGCGAAACGTGTAGAGGCCGTATGGTTTTACGGCAGGGCTGTGATCACTTACGTACACTTGTGTGCCTGCGGTGTTCGGGCAGGCAATACTAGTGGGCTTTGGTTTAAGCCGGATCCTAGTATTGCACGGATGGATTTGTTTTGTCTTCTACGCATCCGCATTCTACAGAATGCAGATGCAGGTGTGTATGCACAGTTTTCCGGAGCGATGAAGGAGGAGGTGCCTCATTAGGGTTTTTGGCAGTTGGTTCGGCCAAAAACCATTATGTGGCAGGCTCATTAGGGTTTTGACAGTTCGTTTGGTCAAAACCATTATGAGCCGCAGACATCATTTGCTAATCCTTTTAGTGATAATTTTATGATGGCTAATTGCATTGACCATTTGACCCCGTTGACCTCTCTTGACTTTGTTGACCGGTTGACCGTGTTGACCATTGACTTTCAAGAGGGATCTACACTCTTCTTTTCATTTTCTTTTTCTTTTGGATTATGATAATGGTCATTTCAATGTAGCCATCAAACTTTATCTTGATGGGATTAGTAATGATGTTGTTTTTGCATTATTGCAACTATGGTTACTTTTCTTTAGTTTAGAATTTCTTTCTCATTCTCTCTCTTGCCTTTTCAAGTGAGAAGAAAAAGAAATGAACCATGGTTCCTAGCTCCTCCTTCTTCTTCCTCCTTTTGATTCATCTTTTGATCTCATGTGTTGAGAGATAAAGATCCCACAAAGACAAAACCATCCCTTTATCACTTCTACACAACCTAGGGCTTCTAGATTAGCAATCTCTTTGCCCTAGTTACCTCGGCTCGAGGTGGAGCTCGGTGTACATCTCTCGGGTGGATCGTCTTCAACTCAAGGAGGCCGTGGAGGTGACCAAAGTCCGGATCAAGCCTCGGAGTAAGCAAGGAGAAGAACAACAAGAAGAGAAGGATTTCAGGTTGAGGTATAACCCCTAACCGAGTAGATAAATCTCTAGTTAGGATGCTAGTGTATTGTTTAGTAAAGATTCGGCTTTTATGGTCCATATTACCAAGTCCAGAAAATTTTTGTTTTATCGTTTCCGCTACCCCGAAAGTACCGGGAGAGGTAACATGGACCTAACACATACATCAATATGTATCATCCCAAGAGTTTACTAACTCTTTCTCTGTTTCCAATAAATAGAGCTGTGGTCATCTTATCTCTGTGACATAACTGGCAAGTTTCACAAGATGTAAATTCAAACTAATTTAAATATGCATATATATGTAACTTCAGCTAGTCGGGTCGCATTGATATGAGCTAGTCTACAATACCTCAAGAAAGATTCGTTCATTTCTGAACTCTTCCTCTTATGTGTATTCTGTATACTAAAAACTGTAGTTTGATTTAGAACATCAATGCTTTTAGATAACGTGCCTGAACCGATCAACTTTTGATTATAGGAAATGTTCAAAACATTATCCAACAATACAAAATTATATCCTTCTTTATCTAAACAAAGAGACTGATATGATTTGTATATCAGGTTCGGTATCTAATAACATTTGTTCAGAATCAATGTATTCTGGTAATACAGGGTGACAGTGACCAACAGACTTGGCTGCAACATTTGCACCGTTTTCTGCCTCATGAAACTTATCACCCGTTCTCAGTTCTCTACCTTACTGAAGCCCTATGTAACAAATTACATATGCGGGATCCTGATCCGGTATCTCATATCCAGGACGTAAAGAATACTGAGAAACAGTTCTGTATAATGAACACACCCGAAGATGATGCATCAGTATGCACTTTCTTCGTTTGGGCGGCACGGGAATTCTGGTAATCCCCAATTTCCTGCTCTGTCTTATAACAATTATAAGTTGGAGCGGGACCAACGTTCCCCAGCTCAGTATAACAAGCGGGTTTGGTTATTATTTTATCTAATCAGGATGGCTCCCACTGTTTTTATCAAATCTTCCTTCAAACCCTAAAAGGAAAGACTAGCCGGGATTAATTACACACTACAAGTTCGCCAATCTTTCAGCCAGGCCAGTGTCGGTACTTTGAGGGAGGTCCCCCGTGCTTTCGCACGAACCTAATTAATGTAAACCTCGTTTTCCCAGAGGCGTAACCTCGTTAACACCTTTCTAGACACCTACTTGATCGGCTAATTGTAATGTGTAAAACTCTCCCAGGAGTAACTCTTACTCGCAGCGGGTATCGGGATCCAACTATCTCATAGAAGGTATGCAATCTCATTGCAAATTTCAACACTTGAAATTCCCGATAATATTTTACCCCTAGCGTCCTATGACCTTGACGGAGGTCAACAAACCATAGGCTACTAGTCATTTCTTGATCGAATCAAACCCACCCGCACGACCCTTGACGGAGGTCAACAAGGTCGCACGACTATCCTAATCCAATCTTCATCATATGCATAAGCAGATAAATACTAGTTAGCTACCGCACACTACGCCTTGACGGAGGTCAACAAACGTAGCACGAATATTAAGTAGGACTTATCTGAAATGACGGAGGGCTACGACAGGTTTTTCTGAAAACCTATTGCGTAATGAAATTGATATCGTTGTAAAATCAAATGATTTTAAAATGGAATGTTTTTTAGGCTTTTCTAGTTTTGCTAAAGGGGTCACTCCCGGTGAAGGGATCGTCGGCCCTTTCCTCGTCGAATGAGGTGCGGGATATATCATATATATCACTGTGTAAAACAGAAACTATAGAATCTATCAAAAGACAAACCGAATGTGTAACATCTGCCAGTTATTGCTAAAGGGGTCACTCCCGGTGAAGGGATTGTCGGCCCTTTCCTCATCGAATAAGGTGCAGGATATATCATATATACCGCTGTGCAAAGAAAGAACTGTAGCTACCTGTTTTATTTTTGAAATTTGATTCTACAACATCTTTAGTTTTCTTTTACTTTCATTAATCATATTAATGAAGTCCCATCATTTAAGTACCTAAACATCACAGATAAATACGACGTACACTTATACCATCCGCATTCGCCTCGATGTCCCCTCGTGCACCGTTAGGTTTGGTAACTAACGGCAAAGCGGGGCAAGGCTAGCGCGAGTGTAAAACATAAGTAACGCCTATATAATATATCATATATACTATATATAGTATTCATTACAGAACATCACATGATCACATCACAGATATCGCAGCAGAAGAATCATATGAAATATTGGATATACTAGGACGTCCGTGTTTTTAATACGAGCCAGTATAAAACACGGATTCCACGGTCACGATGAATAGCCAAACCCACACCCCTAGACCCCTACGAGAACGGCAAGCAACCCTACCAATTCTAGAGTTAGGAGACCCGGACTCGACTCCTCGAGTTGGTCTCCCACTGGACTCCAGAACCCGGTTACTTGTGCCCTCCTCCTTGGGTCTATCCTAGTGCGGAAAAGTAAATAATATACAAAGGGTGACATTTTCCGTAACCTGAAAGTGCCCCAATAAAAGAATATTACATACAAGTTTTTACATGAATGAAAAAGAAAAACACTCATCTCACATAAAAACCCCCCGGCTATTCAAACACGACGATCCAATATAACATATCCAGCAACACATAACATCACATGTCATCAACGTAAGTAAATATGCGCATCCCAATTGTCGTTGACATATAGCAACGAAACCGGCGATATCACATATTACACTTACTGTCGCAAAAAAAGAAAGTGTAAAACTACAACAGTTGGAATCCGCACCTCCTCAGACATCGCATGCCTAATCAAATGAATTACTTAGACATTGCATGCCTAACAATTATAAACCCCGCATTTTAGTCTCATTATCGAAAACTTTTTTCAATACCAAGTCGGGCAATTCAACAAGATTCCCGACATCCTGATCGAATGCTCGTCGCAAACTTTAGTAGACGGCCGCACCCCCGATGTCGTCGACGAAGTGCACTAAGGCGGAATACCGCTGCCGCGAGCACCCGGACGGATGCTTTCGGCGACGGGGTTCTCCTACAGTCACTTGGTCGGGGCTATGGGGTGTAGCTGCCTATTATGTTTACCCGGCGAGTATCCGCGTACGCTACGTGATTGCGACGGACTTTTGATCGCATCAAAATTCCGTGGCAACCGATCAAGTGAGACTAAAGTGCTATGTTTATAACATTCATATTAGTTATCTCATAACTACTTATGAATTCCAATTATTGTATCACATTCCGGATAAATAGAAAATGTCAAACTTTACGATCGAACAATCGAACACCCAAGTTTTCCCGAAACAGCTCAACACATAAAACAAGTTTAAAAACATTCACTTCATGCCTCAGTACCAACGGTCCAGCCGTAGAAGGGTCAAGCCAACGCCTCACATGTGGCACGCCGTACTGCCCCAAACCCTAAGATTCAAAGGGCAGTTCAAGACGGTCACATAATCGAGTTAAGGTTTGTTGTCTTCTAGAGGGTCCATCGAGTTACTTGCACACTTAGAACGTCTTTAAACCACGGAAAAATCCAACACTTGGAAATTTCCCGGCAGGGGAAAAAGTGGGTATTTATATCCGGTCGAACTTTTTAACAGTTTGTAAAATATCCGGAAAAATACATAGACAAATTCTGATAATCCGATCGAATCTACGAACTCCTAATACAACCCAGAAAACTCAACTCTTGAATAAACATTAAAAATTCCCAGAAAACTCAGCACCTGAAGAGACAAATTACTGTGCAAAAATGGAAGCCTAATCTCATAATTTGGCCGCGGAACCGCCGCAGAAGCCAACCTTCTGCCGCGGTTCTGCCGCGCTTTAGCCGTATCACTTGGTCACTTTTGCACCGTAATTCTTAGAGTTTCCTGCTGAATTTTTTAAGCATTTTTAATCTGGAAAAAACCCAGTTTTGTAAAAATGTACAGAGAGGGGTCATTTTTAGGGTTTCGGGGTTCGATCGGAATTCTAACATCGCCTACACTTCGCCTAAGGCTCTAGCTAGGCTCTGATACTACTGTAAGGTTCCTAGGCACACTAATGAGGTCTTACAAGGCATCAACCATGCCAAATTCAAATTTTTTCATGTGCCTACAAACCCTAATACGGATCGTTAACTAGAATTTAGGCGAAACTACAAGTAGTAAACAACTTTACTGCTAAAAGGGAAGTGACTACAACCTTTGTAGATCCAGTCCTCCACTTCCTTAGCTCCGTGATGATGTCCCTCCGCTGTACCCATCGAATCCCGGACTCTCGCGGTGGTTTCATCGAAGAAATGATCGGGCTAGGTTGCCGACTTCGATGCCGAAGATGATCTACGTCGAGGCAACTCAAGATCAAGCTCCAACTTCACCAAGTCATGAAACTTGTGAAGAAAACACCCTATACTACTTGGCAAGTGGTAGAGGATGAAGAAATAAGAAGTGGGTTCACTTTGGATTTGGATTTCTCACTTGGAATCATCACTTGACATTTTTCAAGAAAGCTTTTCCTTTTCTTCACTTGAAGAAGAAGATGAAGAAGAAGAAAAGAATGAATTATTTTCAAAAAGAAAATGAAGTGATATCTATCAATTAGCAACCATGGGTGAGTTAACAAGTGTAGAGAATAAACTATGGTTTAAGTGAATGGTTAGGGTTAAGGAAAACAACAAAATGGTCAAAGCTTCAAGAAGTTTCAAGTATAAAACAAAAAGACACCATTTTACTATATCCATAAGAAATAAATAAATAAATGAATAAATAAATTAAAACCCTAACCATTTACTTAACCAAGGTTTAAATCAAACATACACCCAAGTTTGCATGTATCATCAAACATGATACAATCTTGTGCACAAAAATACATCACATATACAATGTGCACAAACAAGTGAGAAAAACATCTTAAGTGAAACAATATTAGTTAATGTAAAGTAATATATCAAATATATAATTATACATTAAATCATTAAATCAACACTTGATTTAACGATCCGGTCACATCGCATATGACCGACTAATATCTAATAGTAACAACTTATCGAATCAACACTTGATCCGATAACCCGGCTATATCGCATATAACCGACCAATGTCACAAATCGCGAGAATCGAATACAGTATCACATACTGGTATTATTCTCGGTCCCGCACATATCTCACATGCACTCCTATTTCGTTTCGCTTGAGCCAGGAAACCTCTGTGTAGGACTCTAAAGACTCGTCAATACGCCGGCAGCAGGTGATGATAATATCAAGCACCCACAAGCCGCAAGCGGTCTGCTAAACGTAACGGCCACCCGGGTATTGAGCGATCAGAAGATTGACGAGCAAGCCCGCTCATACTCCTATGAATCTAACCAGTAACACTTACCGTACAGTCCGGTCTCGTCGTCTGATATGTCGCATATCTTTCCTAGGGGTGGTAAACGTCAGACCCCAATAGCTCGATAAGTCATGTCGATATGAGGTCTATAACAGTTTGAGAAACTACTGGTAACACTTACCAGTAAATCTCAGCAACCCTGACCAGGGATTTCCGGTTATAGCCAATCGAACACAGCGCAACATCAACTCCCTATACCGGGAGAGACTAATCCCTTCCTATCGCTCATTTCTTCGATGTGACTTGGGACTGTACCCAAAAACCACCGTTTTGCACGCCCTCTTGGACGTGGTAAGGTGGAAATCAAAGCACAGTTGGAATCACACAAGTCTCTATGACGATCTCGGGTCTACAGACTAACCTGTAAAAGTGTCACCAGAGAACTGCCATCTGACGTAAGGTATAATATCATCTGGGAGTTCTCGGCGAGTCCGTCCAGTGTACCCAGTCTCCATTGAGCACCCGTATATCATCTCTGATGTCGAACACCAATGGATATGGGATCATCCATCGCCCATCTGTATGGGTCGAGAAGGTATACGCTAGTCTACTCTGGTATATCGATGCCCCGTCTCGATACACCCACAACTAGGGACCTTGAAGGATGTACTTATGGACTACCATGTCCCTACTAGTATGATCCGCATCATAGTCCAGGTAGTCAAGTACACATCCTAAGGGCTTTACCAAGATGTAACAGAGAGACAATCAGTGTACACGTTAAGGTAAAGATCAACCAGATAGCATACTATCATGTCGAGCAAGAAAGTCCTCCCTATATATGTCCAAGCATCCAGTACAATATACATCCTATGTATAGTAATGGCCTCTAGGGCATACATATAACTAACAAAAACAGCATCTGGTGTGGTACTTGACATTTCATGATTAACTCAATTGCCTAAGCATGTGATATACTAATCATGCAGATCCCTCTCCCCTTTAGTCTGTAAAACACCTTTAGAGAGGGTGACTCCATCACCTGTAGCTACAACACCATGCCAGGAGTCTTCCATTCTAAAATACCTTTAGAATAATGTCAAAGTACCTAGATTAGGATACTTCCTAAATATAGATCTAAAACCATAGATCTAGTAACCAGAAATCCTGATATTATATCCATATCTTATGTGGAGAAACAACTTTGTGACAACCACAGTATAAACGATCGTGGTATAGGAATATCTCTTCCTATCAAGTACATGTCATCCTAATACCTGGACATTACACTCTACTACCTTTTTAGCAGATCCATCTTCTATTCTGATGAAGTCAGAACCTATGACTGTCACATCAAAAATAGATGATCTATTTCCGCTATACCTGCTTTAGTCTATAAATAGACATAAGATACTTGCCCACTATGCTTCCACTGCTCCCACTGACTACAACAATCCTCTGGCAGAGTCATATACGCGTGCACTTCTAAAGCTGGTTTAGAACGACGCTACACTCATCCTCCTGCCGGGTCTTATAGTCTAGAACAGCAGCAATGGCAAGTCTGGGTAAACAAGAACCTGTTGGGTTGTCTACAACGGCAGCAAGGTTTCAGGAGGCATCGTCCATGACAATCTAAAATTTTACCGTTCTAGGTAACCCTATCCATGAATCATATACTAGAAATAATACGGAAAACATATGCAAACACTTCGCAAGTTATAGTGAGCAAGGAATACAACCTTTGTAGACCAGTCCATCACTTCAAATAGCTCCGTGTAGTATTCCACCTCGCTGCGATCATGAACTCCGGACTCTAGAGAGGCTCCCTTGAAGAAACGAACGTGCTTGCTTCAAAGACTTTGAGGCCGATGATGATCTACGTCGAGGGGACAGTAACCCAAGCTATCTCTTCATTAATCATGTAATTAGTGAACCAAACACACTCTACTAAATGGCAAGTAGTAGAGGATGATGAAGTAGGAAGTGGACTTACTTTAGATTTCATTTTCTCACACTTTTTCTCATACCCCCATTGAATCTAGAAAGCTTTTGATGAAAAAGAATAAGAAGAAGAAAGAACTCATATGAATAATTCATCCAAATGAATTATTGTAACCATGGGTGAGTTAAGTAATCATGCTTAACTCATGTAGAGAATAAACCCAAGTGTAAGGTTAAGGGTTGGGTTAAGGAAAATATCTTAAGGAATGACAAAAGAGTTGACTTTGTCAATGTTCTACAAGCTTCATCCAAGCTTGAAAACATTGACCAAAGTCTTCTCTCTTTTGTAATAACTTAAGCTATAATTTAAAACCCTAACTTAACCCTAGCATGGTGTTAATCTCATACACCCGTCTTGTATGTATCATCAAGCATGACATAATACATGTACACAAATATACATATCACATATATACAATGTGCACATTAAGTGAGAAAAGAAATCATTAGTGAGCTTAATATTAGTTAATGTAATATAATATATCAAATATATAATTATACATTAAATTATCAAATCAACTCTTGATTTAATAATCCGGCTATATCATATACAACCGACTAATACAATATGAATCAACTTATCGAATCAACATTTGATCTGATAACCCGGCTATATCATATATAACCGACCGATATCTCATATCGCGAGATTAGAATACGGTATCTCATATCGTATTAATCTCGGTCCAGCACATATCACATATGTGCTCCTACTCCGTTTTGCTTGAGCCAGGAAACCTCTGTGTAGGACCTTAAAGACTCGTCAATACGCCGGCAGTAGGTGATGATCATATCAAACACCCACAAGCCGCAAGCGGTCTGCTAAACATAACGGCCACCCGGGTTTTGAGCGAACAGAAGATCAACAAGCAATCATGTTCGTACTCCTGCGAATCCAATCAATAACACTACCGTACAGTCCGATCACTTTGTCTGATATGTCGTATATCATAGCCTGGGGGTGGTATAGCGTCTGACCCAATAGCCTGATAAGTCATGCCGATGCGAGGTCCATAACGGTTCAAGAAACTACTGCTAACTCTTACCGGTAGATCTCAGCAACCCTGGCCAGGGATTTCATGTTATAGCCAATCGAGCATAGCGCAATATTAACTCCCAATACCGGGAGAGACGAAACCCCTCCTATCGCTCATTACCTCTATGTGACTCGGGACTGTACCCAAAAGCCACCATTTTGCATGATCTCTTGACCTTGGTAAGGTGGAAATCAAAGCACAGTGGGAGTCACACAAGACTCTATGACGATCTCGGGTCTACAGACTAACCTGTACCAGTGTAACCAGAGAACTGCTATCCGACGATAGGTATAATACCATCTAGGAGTTCTCGGTGAGTCCGTTCAGTGTACCCAGTCTCCACTAAGCACCCGTATACTGTCTCTGATGTCAAACACCAATGGATATGGGATCATTCATCGCCCATCTACATGGGTCGAGAAGCTATACGCTAGTCTACTCTGGTATATCGATGCCCTGTCTCGATACACCTACGACTAGGAATATTTGAAGTATGTACTTAACGACTACTCTGTCCCCACTAGTATGATCTGCATCCTAGTCCTGGTAGTCAAGTACTCATCCTAAGGATTTTATCAACATGTAATATAGAGACAATCATTATACATGTTAAGATAAAGAGCAACCTGATAGCATACTATCATGTCGAGCAAGAAAGTCATCCCTATATATCCAAGCATCCATTACAATATACATTGCATATACAGTAATGGCCTCTAGGACATACATATAACTAACAATCTTCCACTTGCACTAGGGCCATCTGTTGCAGTATCTCATACCCAACAATCAGCAGTGGTTGTAATATCACATACTCAACCATCCCATAAAAGTCTCTCTAGGGTACTGACCTTTGTGAGTGGATCAGCTGTGTTGTCCTCCGAATCTACTCTCCTATCCTCGGTCCCCTGGAGATCAACCATCTCTATGATCTGGCGATACTGCCTAAGAATATGTCTAGATCACAAATGGGACGGGTGTTCCTAGACCTAAACCATAACTCCATTATCATACAATGGTAGGAACGAAGTTCATCTCATGAACTATTATACATCCAGACTGCCACTTTGGTAGCATCCTTGGTAGTGATATATCCAGCCTTTATCGTCTCGTATGTCACGGTATCTAGCTTGGAACTCTTCCAACATACCGTCCCTCCACTTAGTGTAAATACAATGCTTGTGACTGACAATCAGTCGACCTTATCACTCTGGAAGCTTTCCAGTGATTCTCCCCAGGATCGATTGATACCATCTCACTACACCTAGTGAGACTCCTAACATCCACTTAGATCTATCTCATAGATCCAAAACCCAGGATTTATGAGGTATCACCTTGATCCTATATGGAGAATCCATGTGATAAGAGGAGATTGACCGAGCGTAGCATAAGAAGCTCCTTTCCTATCAAGAGTATGTCATCCACGTACAATACGAGGATCACCACCATACTCCCTACTACCCTTTTTGTATATACACGGTTCATCTACAATTTTGATGAAGTCAAACACTTTGACTACCTCATCAAAACAGATGTTCCAACCCCACTGTCTACGAAGCCCTATGGCTGTGTACTTACAGATGCTTTCTTCTAAATCACTATTTAGAAAAGCAGTCATGACACCCTACCACTAGATATCGTAGTTATGGTATGTACCAGTGGCAAGTAGGATCCGGATTGACTTAAGCATAGGCACTAGAAAAGGTTTCATCATTATCCACACCTGGTTGATGACGAAAACCTTTTTCAACAAGCCTTAGCTTTGAAAGTCTCAACTTTTTCATGTACACCTAGTAATCTTCTCAAGATATACTTGCTCCTGATGGGGATTTAACCCTTCAGATAAAGCAACCAAAGTCCATATTTTGTTGGTTTGATGGTGTATATAGATTCCATCTCAGATCGCTTAGCATCCAGCCATTCTTACAGAGTCTCTACTCTTGATGGCCTGCTCGAAACTAGTTGGGCCATCATCTCATGATGCCATCCTCGCTCCCTCTGTCATAGAGAAAACCGAAGTATTTCTCAGGTGAGTGAGGAACCCTGCCAGATCGGCGGAGAGGCTGAGGTTCGTCGGGAACTATTGAATCTTTCGGTTCTACCAAATCATCAGCTGCAGTTTATATAGCTGGAACTCCTTCCAGTTCTACCTCATGACCACTAATTTCTTCACAAGAAATTCCTTTCTAAAAGGTGGTATGCTGAGAAACAAAACCCATTTTGCTCCTCAATGTGGTAGAAGATATTCCCTTGCGAATGCTTGGGATATCCAACAAACTTTCACAGAACTGACCTTGCCTCGAGCTTGTCCGGATTTTGCTTTTAGACATAGGCCGGACAACCCCAAATCATAACATCCTTAAGAGATGGGCTCTTCCCATACCATATCCCATATGGAGTGGTAGGCATCTGATTTGGTTGGAACCCGATTCAATAGGTATGCAACTTCTCAAGTGCATAACCCCCAAAAGGAAATAGGCAACTCAGTAGTACTCATCATAGAGCACACCATATCACATAGGGTGCGATTGCTCCATCCCGACATACCAACGTGCTGTGGTGTCTACCGAGGAGTAATGCTGAGAGAGAATCTCATTCTCCTTTAAAATAGTCCAGGAAGTCTGTGCTCAAGTATTCTCCTCCCTGATCACATCAAAGGAAATAATACTTATACCCGTTTTTGGTTCTCTACTTCCAACTTATATTCTTAAAATTTCTCAAAATCTTCAGACATGTGTTTCAACAGAAACATATTTCTGATTCTTAAGAGATCATCAGTGAATGTAATGAACTACAAAGAACCAGTCCTGGCATGTTTAGACAGGGGACTTACATACATCAACATGTATCAATCCTAAGAGTTCACTAACTCTTTCTTTGTTTCCAACAAACGAAGCTATGGTCATCTTATCTTTGTGACATGACTGGCAAGTTTCACAAGATGTAAATTCAAACTGATTCAAATATGCATCTTAATGTAAATTAGCTTAGTCGGATCGCATTGATATGACCTAGTCTACAATGCCTCAAGAAGGATTCGTTCATTTCTGAATTCTTCCTCTTGTGTGCGTTCTGTACTTTAAGAACTGTAGTTTGATTTAGAACGTATATGCTTTTAGATAACGTGCCTGAACCGATCAACTCTTGATATAAGAAATGTTCAAAACATTATCTAACAGTACAAAATTATATCCTTCTTTACTAAATAAAGAGACTGACATGATGTTGTATATCAGGTTCGGTATCTAATAATATTCGTTCAGAATCAATGTATTTGGTAATACAGGGTGATAATTGCCAACAAAGTTGGCTGCAACACTTGCACCATTTCCAACTCTTGAAACTTTATCTCCCATTCTCAGTTCTCTACCTATCTTTAGCCCATGTAACATATTACATATCTGGGATCCTGATTCGGTATCTCATACCCAGGACGTAAAGTATACTGAGAAACAGTTCTCTGTAATGAACACACCCGAAGAAGATGCATCAGCATGCACTTTTTTCGTTTGGGCAGCACAGGAATCCTGGTATTCCCCTATTTTTGGCTCGGTATTATAACAATTATAAGTTGGAGCGGGACCAACGTTCTCCAGCTCAGTATAACAAGTGGGTTCGGTCAATACATCCATATTATTATCTTGATTAAGGTGTGACATGGTCGCTACCAGGAGATAGAGAGAAAAAAACACTCAGCGTATGCTCTTGCAAGATTAGATTGGTTATTAATATATCTAATCAGGATGGCTCCCACTGTTTTATTCAAATCTTCCTTCAAACCCTAAAAGGAAAGACTAGCCGGGATTAATTACACCGTACAATTTCGCTAATCTTTGAGCCAGGCCAGTGTCGGTACTTTGAGGGAGGTTCCTCGTGCTTTCGCACGGACCTAATTAAAATAAACCTCGTTTTCCCAGGGGCGTAACCCGGTTAACACCATTCTAGACACCTACTTGATCGGCTAATTGTGATGTGTAAAACTGTCCCAGGAGTAACTCTTACTCGCAGTGGGTATCGGGATCCAACTATCTCATAGAAGGTATGCAGTCTCGTTGCAAATGTCAACACTTGAAATTCCTAATAATATTTTACCCCTAGCATCCTATGACCTTGACGAAAGCCAACAAACCATAGGCGGCAGTCAAGTTCAACCCGTAAATTTCCTGATTGAATTAAACCCACTCGCACGAACCTTGACGAAAGCCAACAAAGTCGCACGACTACCCTAACTCAATCGCATCATATGCTTAAGCAGATAAGCATAAATAGCTACCGCATACTACGCCTTGACGAAAGCCAACATGGCACGAATAGTATGAAGTACTTATCTGAAATGATGGAGGGCTACGACAGGTTTTTAAGAAAACCTTTTGCGTAATGAACTTGATATCGTCATAGAATTGAGTGATTTTGAAATGGAGTGTTTTTGAGGCATTTAATAGTTTTGCTAAAGAGGTCACTCCTGGTGAAGGGATCTCGGCTCTTTCCTCTTCGAATGAGGTGCAGGATATTTCACAAATATCATTATGCAAAGCAAAAACTATAAAAGCTATCAAAAGACCAACCGAATTTGTAGCATCTGCTAGTTTTGCTAAAGAGGTCACTCCCGGTGAAGGGATCTCGGCTCTTTCCTTATCGAATAAGGTGCTGGATATTCTACAAGGAATACCGCTATGCAAAGCAATAACTAGAGCTACCAGTTTTCGAGAAAAGTTTCTACAACATCTTTAGGTTTCTTTTATTTCATTAATTTCATTAATGAAGTCCCATTATAATATGCTTCCCAAGCATCACATATGAAACGAAAGCAGTAATATATAATATATATCATATATATATATATATATATATATATAATATAAACATTCATCTCAGAATATAATCAATGATCACATCACAGAATATCGCAGCAGAATAAAACATATGAAATATTGGATATACTAAGATTTCCAGGTTTTATTTTAAGCCTGTATAAGACACGGATTCCACGGTCATGATGAATAGCCAATCCCACACCACTAGACCCCTACGAGAGTGGCAAGCAACCCTACCAATTTTATAGTTAGGAGACCCAGTCTCGACTCCCCGAGATGGTCTCCTACTGGACCCTGGAACCCGGTTACTTATGCTCCCCGCCTTGGATCTATCCTAATGCGGAAAAGTAAATAATATACAATGGTGACATCATCTTCAACCTGGAAGTGCCCTAATAAAAGAATATTACATACAATGAATTTTACATGAATGAAAATGAAAAACCCTTATCTCATACAAAACCCCGGATATTCAAACACGACGATCCAATATAACATATAACAGCAACAAAGAACATCACATGTCATCAACGTATGTAAATATGCGTATCCCAATTATCGTTGACGTATAGCAATGAAACCGGCGATACACTACATATTACACTTACGGTCGCAGAAAAGAAAGTGAAAAACTACAACAGTTGGAATCTGCTACCACCTTAGACATCATAAACCCGAAATATCTCATACTTTGGATTTCATGCCGAACCAAATGAATTTCTTAGACATCGCATGCCTAACAATTATAAACCCTGCATTTCAGTCTCGATCTCGAAAACACATTTCAATATCCAGTCGGGCAATTCAACAAGATTCCCGACATCCTGATCGATTGCTCGTCGGAAACTTTAGTAGACGGCTGCATCCTCCGATGCTGTCGACGAAGTGCAATATGGCGGAACACCGCTGCCGTGAGCACCCGAACGGATGCTTTTGGCGACAGGGTTCTCCTGCAGTCACTTGGTCGGGGCTATGGGGCCTGGCTATCTATTAAGTTTACCCGGCGAGTATCCGCGTACGCTACGTGATTGCGACGGACTTTTGATCTCATCAAAATCCCGTGTCAACAGATCAAATGAGACTAAAGTGCTTGATTTATAACATTCAAACTATTTATCCCATAACTACATGTGGATTCCAAATATTGTATCCCATCACATAATATCCGGACGACATTAAAATTTTCGATCGATTCATCAAAGTCCCACAATTTCCTGACGACTCAATACTTGAGCACAGTTTTAGTAATACCCAGAATATGCCACAGTACCTATGCACCAGCCGTAAAAGGGCAAACCCAAGCCTCACTCATGTCACCACGGAACCACGATAAACCCTAGGGTTTGACCGTGGTTCCGTGATCCAAAAAGTCGAGTTAGGGTTTCATTCTTCTAGAGGGTCATAGATATACTTGCATGTTTTTCCGAATACGTTAAATTTGGAAAAATGGGTTTTTGACATTCGATCGAACTTTTTAACTTCGTCTAGACAACATGAGAAAAACCCCGAAACAATGTTAAAACTACGAATACGAAACACTCCGAATTGATTATAGTGTAATTTCACATCACATGCAAAATTAGCAAAAATAAACAACACCTGAAACATCAAAACAAAGAATCTGGAACACACACAAAATTTGAGGGGGGTGCTCGGAATTGGCCCGAGATGTGCATGGTGGTGGCCGGCCCAATTTTACCAGAATGCCCTCAAATTTTGGCTGTGTTCATGATATATCACATATAACACTCTGAACTTGTTTAAAATTTTTTTTGACAATTATTTAAATTCGACAGAAACTAGGGTTTTCGGTTTCAAGTTTCGGAGTTGTTTCGGTTTTGTAATCTTAACAAAATCCGTGTAAATTTTTAGCATGGCTCTGATACCACTGTTGGATTGTCTACAACGAAAGTAAGGTTTCGGGAGGTATCGTCCATGCCAAATTAAAATTTTACCGTTATAGGTAACCCTAACCACGAATCGTATACTAGAAATAATACGAAAAACATATGCAAACACGTTGCAAGTTATAGTGAGCAAGGAATACAACCTTTGTAGACCGGTCCTTCACTTCAAATAGGTCCGTGTAGTAGTCCCCTTCACTGCGATCGTGAACTCCGGACTCTAGAGAGGATCCCTTGAAGAAACGAACGTGCTTTCTTCGAAGACTTCGAGGCCGAAGATAATCTACGTCGAGGAGACACTAACCCAAGCTATCTTTTTACTAATCATGTAATTAATGACGCAAACACACTCTACTAAATGGCAAGTAGTAGAAGATGATGAAGTAGGTGTAAGTCCACGTTGCGACCCCCGGTTCTTACGGGGAGGCGGAAACGGTATAAAAATCAAATTTTTAGCGCAAGGGGCAACATGGACTAACCAAAGTCGGGATCTTTAACTAAACTAAAACTAGCAAACTTTGCTAAAGAGAGTTAGCTACTCGGATGGAGATGGTTATACCTAAACTTGAACTCCTTCGTCTTCAAGCTCCGATGGTGGTTCGATGGCTCCTTCTCGTTGTCTCCGTACGCCGAAGATAGATCCACTTGAAAGCTCCAACCTTTAGCTCCTTCTTCGTTCTTTAAAGTAACTAGTTCACTTGGTTTGCTAAACCTAGTGAACTAGAATGAGTAGAGAAGAAATAGAATGGGATTTTATCTATGGTTCTTGATTCTCAACTCATGAGACAAGAGAACCATAGATCAAGAGAGGGAGCAAGAGGTTGAGGGTGAGAGCAAGAGGAGAGCTCAAGAACAAGAGAGAGAATGAGCAAGAAAGAATGAGGCTCTCTTTTGTCTCTCACCCTCTCATAATCCAATGTAATCATAACTCATCATATCAATAAAAGTCTTATGTGATGGTTGAAGCAACCATAACCTTATCATGTCATGCACTCATTTTACTCAAATGAACAAGCAAGTAAAAGTCTTTGGCATGAAATGATAACCATGGTTATCATGATGGTCAACTAGTCAAGCCTAGTCAACCGGTCAACAAAGTCAACAAGTCCACAAAAGTCAACAAGTCAACAAAGTCAACAAAAGTCAACAACCAAGTCACCATAATACTTAATTAATATAATAGTTAATCGCATATCATATTCTCATTAGGGTTGAGCAAAAAGTCAAAAAGTCAACGGTCAACTGTCAACAACCCTAATGAGAATCCGCTGTCTGTGCCTCCCTGTCAACTGTGCATACACACCCGCATCCGCGTTCCGAGGAACACGAATGCAAACTGGATAAATCCAATCCCATAAGATACACTAGGATCTGGCTTAAACCAAAGCCCGCTAGTGTAAACTGTCCAGACACTGTACGTGCACAAGTGCACGGATGTGACCGAACCCTGTCGCAAAACCATGCGACCTGTCGCAATACCATGCGACCTCTACTCTTTTGCCTAAAGGCGAAAAGCTTTCTGTGTGGGACTCTAAAGACTCGACACTACGCTGGCAGTGGGTTTAACCACAGACCGCAAGCGGCACTAGCTGTGCGTAACGGTCCCCAGGTAATGCCGACAAGAAGACCGACGAGGCGAAACCCATCTGAACTCCTACTGAGCCTGAGTGTGACATTCTCCGTACAGTCCGGTCTGTTCGTCTGATACATCGCATGGCGGGCCTAGGGGGCGGTAAACGTCAGTCCCCCAATAGCGGTACAAGTCGTGCCGGAGCGAAGCCCAAAACACCCTGAGATAACACTGGAAACCTACCAGTATATCTCGTTTGCCCTGGCCAGGGACTACTCGTGTAATGGCTCTCCTAGACACAGCGCGATGTCAACCCCCAATACCGGGAGAGACGAATCCTGTCTAACCGTCACTGCCTCCAAGCGCTTCGGGACTGCACCCAACCACTACCTGTTTGCACGACTCCTTTGAGCCGTGGTAGGGTAGTGATCAAAGTACAGTGGGAACACACTCGAGGCGAAGTGACAGTGTCAAGTCAGCGGACTAAGCTGTACTCATGTCACCTGGGAACTGATAACCGACGATAGGTATAATACCAACTAGTCAGTTCCCGACGAGTCCTGTCCAGTGTACCCGTAACCTAACGAGCACCCGAATACTATCTCAAGTACGATATACTGACGGCTGTGGGACAGACCGTCTCCCACACTGGGATGAGAAGCGCATGCGCTGGTCTACTCCGGAGTATCGATGCCCTGTCTAATAGTCCTGCGACCAGGGACCTGCATAAGGATGTGCTTATAGATTACCCAGCCCCACTAGTGTGACGGCCATCACATCGCTGGTAATCAAGCAAAGATCCTAAGGGCTCTACTAATGTGTATAGGCGATATACAAAAATAAACACATGTACACATTGAAGTAGAAACAAACCAAGTAGCATACTACTATTTTGAGCAAGATTGTATATACAAGGTGAATATCCCAAGCATCCATTAAGTAATATACAAACTAGTATGATACAGTAATGGCCTCTAGGGCATATACACTAACAATCTCCCACTTGCACTAAGGCCATGTACTGGCGTATTGAAGACCTATCATCTCGATCAGCCGCTCGAACTGAGTCTGGGGCAAGGCCTTGGTGAATGGATCTGCAGTGTTGTCTTCTGAAGCGACTCTCCGAACCTCGATCTCCTGGCGATCCACGATCTCCCTGATCAGGTGATACCGCCTCAAGATGTGCCTGGATCTCTGATGGGACCTGGGTTCCTTCGCTAAAGCTATAGCCCCGTTGTTGTCGCAATACAGAGCTATTGGATCAACAATGGACGGAACCACCTGAAGTTCTTTCAAGAACTTCCTCATCCAGACAGTTTCTTTTGCGGCATCAGATGCAGCGATGTATTCCGCTTCCATCGTCGAGTCTGCAACGGTTTCCTGTTTGGAACTCTTCCAACACACCGCCCCTCCATTGAGGGTAAAGACAAAACCCGACATGGACTTGGAATCATCCTTGTCACTCTGGAAGCTGGAGTCAGCAAAGGCCTCGATCTGGAGGTCTTTTCCGCCATACACCAAGAACATCTCCTTAGTCCTTCTCAGGTACTTGAGAATGTTCTTTACCGCTATCCAGTGTTTCTCCCCAGGGTTAGACTGATACCGGCTTACCACACTCAGTGCATAAGCTACATCCGGTCTGGTGCACAACATCGCATACATTATAGAGCCTACCGCAGAAGCGTAGGGTATAATAGACATGCGATCCCTCTCCAAATCAGTCTTGGGAGACATCTCTTTAGAGAGGGTGATCCCGTGACAAGCCGGTAGGTTACCGCGCTTTGAATCTTCCATACTGAATCTTTTCAGTATGGTGTCGATGTACCTGGACTGTGAAAGTCCTAATATCCTCTTGGATCTGTCACGGTAGATCCGGATACCCAGAATGTATGAGGCATCACCCAGGTCTTTCATGGAGAACCTGTGTGACAAGAACCTCTTGACAGATTGTAGCATAGGAATGTCATTTCCTATTAAGAGAATGTCATCCACGTATAAAACGAGGAATACTACAGTTCTCGCTACAAATCTACTATAGATGCATGGTTCATCTGGATTTTTGATAAAGCCAAATTCTTTGACCGTCTCATCAAAGCAGATGTTCCAACTCCGCGATGCCTGCTTTAGTCCATAGATGGACTTAAGCAACTTGCACACCTTTCCGCTGCTCCCACTCTGAATGAAGCCCTCTGGCTGGTCCATATAGACACACTCTTCTAAATTTCCATTTAGAAAAGCTGTCTTTACGTCCATTTGCCAGATCTCATAATCGTGGAAGGCAGCAATGGCAAGAAGGATCCGAATGGATTTCAGCATGGCTACTGGAGAAAAGGTTTCGTCATAGTCCAAGCCAGGTCTTTGACGGAAACCCTTTGCAACCAGCCTAGCTTTATAGGTCTCAACCTGTCCATCTACACCAATCTTCCTTTTGAAGATCCACTTGCATCCTACGGGTTTTACCCCGTCTGGAGCAATGTCCAACGTCCATACCTTGTTGGTGTACATGGACTCCATTTCGGTCCGCATTGCATCCAGCCATTTCACTGAGTCAACGCTCTGAACGGCCTGCTGGAAGCTAGTAGGCTCATCATAGTCTATGATGCAATCCTCTCTATCCCCGTCTACGAGAAAACCGTAGTATCTTTCGGGCGGATGAGTCTGCCTACTACTCCTGCGGAGCGGCGTAGGAATGTCCTGTTCTTCCAAACCCTCTGGTTCCACTAAACTTTCAGTAATAGTCCATGGTTCTGGAATTTCTTCCAGTTCTACTGCGCTCCCACTTATTTCTTTTTCTATGAACTGGTGTTCTAGAAAGTGGGCATGACGAGAAACAAGAACTTTTTGTTCCTCTTCACAGTAGAAGAAATATCCCTTGGAATTCTTTGGATATCCCACAAACTTGCACAGTACTGAGCGTGCCTCGAGCTTGTCCGCATGCTGCTTTTTGACAAAAGCTGGACTTCCCCATATCTTAATATGATTAAGATGGGGTCTCTTCCCACACCACATCTCAAATGGCGTAGTAGGCACAGTCTTAGTGGGAACTCGGTTCAAAAGGTATGCGGCTGATTCTAGCGCATATCCCCAGAATGATCGCGGCAACTCAGCGTTACTCATCATGGACCGCACCATATCCAATAGGGTGCGGTTCCGTCTCTCCGATACACCGTTATGTTGCGGGGTGTATGGAGGAGTAAGCTGAGAGAGAATTCCATTCTCTTTTAAATAGTCCAGGAACTCGGCACTTAAGTATTCTCCACCTCGATCCGATCTTAGAATCTTAATACTTTTGCCGGTCTGTTTCTCCACTTCATTCTTATACTCCTGGAATTTTCCAAAGGCCTCGGACTTATGTTTCATTAAGAAGACATAACCGTACCTTGAGAAGTCATCCGTAAAGGTAATGAAGTAAGAATGTCCGCTTCGGGCATGTGTAGACATTGGACCGCACACGTCACTGTGTACGAGTCCCAAGAGCTCGCTCGCTCTTACTCCATGTCCAGTAAACGGAGTCTTTGTCATCTTTCCTTTGAGACAAGATTGACAAGTGGCATACGATTGATATTCGAACGCATTCAAATATCCTTCTGTATGTAACTTAGTCAACCTTCTCTCATTGATGTGACCCAATCTACAATGCCATAAGAAAGTCTGATTTATTTCTGGAGACTTTCTTTTGTGTGTATTCTGGACGTTGAAAATCTGTGGTTGGTTTAACACGTATATACCATTACTCAATGTACCTGACCCAATCAAAACTTGATTAAGGTGAATGTTTACAACATTACTTACAAACGCAAATTCATAACCTTCTTTAGAAACTAAAGATACAGAAATGATATTACAAGTTGCGTTGGGTACAAAAAAGCAATTACGCAAAACCAAAACATGTCCATCTGACATTCCCAGGTGATAGTCCCCCACGGCTTTAGCATCCATGCTAGCTCCGTTCGCAACTCTGAGGGTCATGTCACCTGCCTTCAAAACCCTACGGTTTCTCAACGCCTGCAAAGAATTACAGATATGAGATCCTGATCCGGTATCCAATACCCAGGAAGTAGAGTTTATTGAAAGACAGTTTTCAATAACATACACACCTGAAGCTGAAGCTGCAACCTGCTTCAATTCCTGTGTTCTGGCCTTCCAGGCCCTGCAATCATTCTTCCAGTGTCCTTTCTTATGACAATAGAAGCATTCTTCCTTATCCACAAGCTTCCCCGCTACCTTTGTTGCTTTACCTTTTCCCTTCGTATCCACTTTACTAACACCGCCCCTTGGTTTGGCAGGGGCCTTCTTCTTCTTTCCCTTGGCTTTCGCCTTGGACCTAGAAGAAGATGATCCTCCTACAAACAAAGTGGATGTATCCCTACCTTTCTGTAGGGTGCCCTCTGCGCTCCTCAGCATGTTGAGGAGCTCTGAAAGTTCAACCTCTTTTTCTTGTAGGTTGAAGTTCAGTATGAACTGGGCGTAAGTGGAAGGAAGGGACTGGAGAACTATATCCGTATATAGCTCACTCTCTAATGTGATCCCTAGGTCAGCGAGCTCCTCAATGTAGCCAATCATCTTTAGCACGTGCTCGGCTACTGATGATCCGACGGCCATTCTTGTCGAAAATAACTTTTTCGACGCTTCGTATCTTGCGATACGAGATTGCTCTCCATACAGTTCTTTTGTATGGAGCAATATGGATTCCATGTCCATATTCTCATGCCTCCTCTGATGTTCGTTGTCCATCGAGGCAAGCAGGAGGCATTTGGCCTTCGCGCTATCAATCTCCCAAGTTTTACGGATTTCCTTATCCGCGACGCTGGAAGTTGGACCAGGGACAGGGGGAGCTTTGGTGGTAAGAAGATACCCCAGCTTGTCATAAGTGATTGCTATCTTGACATTCCTGAGCCAATCTTTGTAGTTTGGCCCTGTCAGTTTGTTTTTATCTAGGAGTAACTTAAGTCCAGTCATGTTGATTTGTCGCTGCAATTAGGAGAGAGAAGAAGAAACACTCAGCATGATGCTCTTGCAAGTTTAGAGTGGTTTTTAGTTTGTCTAAACAGGATGGCTCCCACTGTTTCTCGAATCCCTCCTCAAACCATAAAGGAAGAATTAGTCAGGATCAATCCCACCGTACAATACTTGCTTAACCGTTCAGCCAGGCCGGTGTCGGTACTTCGAGGGAGGTTTTCCGACGCTTTCGCGAAGTTCCTTAATTAGAGAACCTCTTTTCCCTGGGGGCGTAGCCCCGCTAACACCTTTCTAGGCACCTACTAGGTTTATAGCATTGATCGATTAGTGAGAAATTTCCCGAGGAGTAGCATATACTCACAGTAGGATCGGGATCCAAATATCATCGCGTGACGAAACTGAAGGAATCCTACCAGAATCATCACACTCCAAATGGTATGCAAATCTAGCAAGTTTCAGTACTTATGAAACTCCCGATGTGGATTTTTGCCCCATGCTCTTATGACCTTGACTTTGGCCAAAATATCATAAGTCACATGTCAAGTTCTACCCGTCATTATCCAGGTTAATTTGGATCCATCCGTACCTACCCTTGACTTTGGCCAAAATGGTAGTACGACTGTCCCAAACCAACGCATCTATCTATGCTACACATGAACACCCAATAGCTACCAATCACTGTGCCTTGACTTTGGCCAACATACACAGCTTGAATACTATTAACTATTCATGTGAAACGACGGAGGGCTACGGATGGTTTTGGCAAAACCGTGAACGTAGTGAACTTGATTTGGTCGATGGAACGAGATAGCTTTTAAAAGGAGTGGCTCAAGCTCCGCATTTAAAAGTTGTTTTTGAAAAGAACCGAGTAGTTTTTCGAAAGTGTTCCAACGACTTTAACTTGGTTTATTATCTTGCATTAGTTCTTTTAATGCGTGATATTCTTGCATTAGTTCTTTTAATGCGTCCCATCATTTAATCCTACCATTGCAGAAAACAACCAAAATATGACGTACGCTTATGCCATTCGCATTCGCCACTGGGCCCCGTCATTACCCGTTAGGTTACTTAACTAACGACAGAGCGGGGGCTGGGCTAGCGCGTCTGTAAAACATAAGCAACGCCTAAATAATATCATATATAGATATACTGCAATGATAAACATTTCAGATCACAGATAAATACATTGGATATACTAGGAATCTGTAATTTGTACGAGCCTGTAACAAAAACAGATTACACGGTCGCGGTGAATAGCCAATACCCCACCCAAGACCCCTACGGGTGCGGAAAACTACCCGCCAAGTACCCGAAGCGTAGCAACCTCCCTCATCTCCATGAGTAGGCCACTCGACACTTCGGCATACCCGGTAGTTTGTGCACCCCTCCATGGGTCTATCCTAGGAGCAAAAACAGTAAAAAGAAATTATACAATGACGGCTACAACCCCGACCCGGTTGTGCGGCCATACAAATAATTATTACATCAATTTACAAATTTACATGAATTGCAAGAAAAGAAAACTCTCGTCTCACAACCCCCGGCTATTCACCCGCGACAATCCAACATATTTATATACACATTCCAATATCAAACACAGATCATGTATAACCCCGACCAATCGACTTATAGCGATTAGCCGACGTTCAATACATGCAAGCATCACAGATATAACCATCATAGTCAAAGTGCAGTGAAGTTCGGAAAAAATACGGAATTATAGGACCCCAAAAGGAAATTTCTTTTCTGGAAAATCTGGGGACATATAATATATTTCAAAAATCCCAAAACCAACACAGACACACACTGCACGAAAAACGATGCACAGAAGACGACAAACCGCGGCGCTTCCGCGGCACATGCCTACCTCGTGCGGCGGAAGGGCGGCGGTTTGAATGAATTAGGGCAACGTTTTTCTTGGGTGTTCACACAAAACCCTGAGCCGAATTTACAAGTATAAAGTTTTTCATTTTTACCAGAAAAAATTTTAACAGAAACTTGGGTTTTTGTAAAAGTTAGGTTTTTGGATTTTTTTCGGTTCCGAACTTCGTTACACTTTACTACCAAGCTAGTTTAAGTTTAGTTAGGCTCTGATACCACTGTAAGTCCACGTTGCGACCCCCGGTTCTTACGGGGAGGCGGAAACGGTATAAAAATCAAATTTTTAGCGCAAGGGGCAACATGGACTAACCAAAGTCGGGATCTTTAACTAAACTAAAACTAGCAAACTTTGCTAAAGAGAGTTAGCTACTTGGATGGAGATGGTTATACCTAAACTTGAACTCCTTCGTCTTCAAGCTCCGATGGTGGTTCGATGGCTCCTTCTCGTTGTCTCCGTACGCCGAAGATAGATCCACTTGAAAGCTCCAACCTTTAGCTCCTTCTTCGTTCTTTGAAGAAACTAGTTCACTTGGTTTGCTAAACCTAGTGAACTAGAATGAGTAGAGAAGAAATAGAATGGGATTTTATCTATGGTTCTTGATTCTCAACTCATGAGACAAGAGAACCATAGATCAAGAAAGGGAGCAAGAGGTTGAGGGTGAGAGCAAGAGGAGAGCTCAAGAACAAGAGAGAGAATGAGCAAGAAAGAATGAGGCACTCTTTTGTCTCTCACCCTCTCATAATCCAATGTAATCATAACTCATCATATCAATAAAAGTCTTATGTGATGGTTGAAGCAACCATAACCTTATCATGTCATGCACTCATTTTACTCAAATGAACAAGCAAGTAAAAGTCTTTGGCATGAAATGATAACCATGGTTATCATGATGGTCAACTAGTCAAGCCTAGTCAACCGGTCAACAAAGTCAACAAGTCAACAAAAGTCAACAAGTCAACAAAGTCAACAAAAGTCAACAACCAAGTCACCATAATACTTAATTAATATAATAGTTAATCGCATATCATATTCTCATTAGGGTTGAGCAAAAAGTCAAAAAGTCAACGGTCAACTGTCAACAACCCTAATGAGAATCCGCTGTCTGTGCCTCCCTGTCAACTGTGCATACACACCCGCATCCGCGTTCCGAGGAACACGAATGCAAACTGGATAAATCCAATCCCATAAGATACACTAGGATCTGGCTTAAACCAAAGCCCGCTAGTGTAAACTGTCCGGACACTGTACGTGCACAAGTGCACGGATGTGACCGAACCCTGTCGCAAAACCATGCGACCTGTCGCAATACCATGCGACCTCTACTCTTTTGCCTAAAGGCGAAAAGCTTTCTGTGTGGGACTCTAAAGACTCGACACTACGCTGGCAGTGGGTTTAACCACAGACCGCAAGCGGCACTAGCTGTGCATAACGGTCCCCAGGTAATGCCGACAAGAAGACCGACGAGGCGAAACCCATCTGAACTCCTACTGAGCCTGAGTGTGACATTCTCCGTACAGTCCGGTCTGTTCGTCTGATACATCGCATGGCGGGCCTAGGGGGCGGTAAACGTCAGTCCCCCAATAGCGGTACAAGTCGTGCCGGAGCGAAGCCCAAAACACCCTGAGATAACACTGGAAACCTACCAGTATATCTCGTTTGCCCTGGCCAGGGACTACTCGTGTAATGGCTCTCCTAGACACAGCGCGATGTCAACCCCCAATACCGGGAGAGACGAATCCTGTCTAACCGTCACTGCCTCCAAGCGCTTCGGGACTGCACCCAACCACTACCTGTTTGCACGACTCCTTTGAGCCGTGGTAGGGTAGTGATCAAAGTACAGTGGGAACACACTCGAGGCGAAGTGACAGTGTCAAGTCAGCGGACTAAGCTGTACTCATGTCACCTGGGAACTGATAACTGACGATAGGTATAATACCAACTAGTCAGTTCCCGACGAGTCCTGTCCAGTGTACCCGTAACCTAACGAGCACCCGCATACTATCTCAAGTACGACGTACTGACGGCTGTGGGACAGACCGTCTCCCACACTGGGATGAGAAGCGCATGCGCTGGTCTACTCCGGAGTATCGATGCCCTGTCTCGATAGTCCTGCGACCAGGGACCTGCATAAGGATGTGCTTATAGATTACCCAGCCCCACTAGTGTGACGGCCATCACATCGCTGGTAATCAAGCAAAGATCCTAAGGGCTCTACTAATGTGTATAGGCGATATACAAAAATAAACACATGTACACATTGAAGTAGAAACAAACCAAGTAGCATACTACTATTTTGAGCAAGATTGTATATACAAGGTGAATATCCCAAGCATCCATTAAGTAATATACAAACTAGTATGATACAGTAATGGCCTCTAGGGCATATACACTAACAGTAGGAAGTGGGCTCACTTTTGATTTCATTTTCTCACACTTTTTCTCATACCTCCATTGAAGCTAGAAAGCTTTTGATGAAGAAGAAGAAAAAGAAGCAAGAACTTATATGAATAATTCATCCAAATGAATTATTGTAACCATGGATGAGTTAAGCCATCATGCTTAACCATTGTAGAGAATAAACCCAAGTGTAAGGTTAAGGGTTGGGTTAAGGAAAATATCCTAAGTAATGAGAAAAGAGTTGACTTTGTCAATGTTCTACAAGCTTCAACCAAGCTTGAAAACATTGACCAAAGTCTTCTCTCTTTTGTAATAACTTAAGCTATAATTTAAAACCCTAACTTAACCCTAGCATGGTGTTAATCTCATACACCCATCTTGTATGTATTATCAAGCATGACACAAGACATGTACACAAACATACATATCACATATATACAATGTGCACATTAAGTGAGAAAAGAAATCATTAGTGAGCTTAATATTAGTTAATGTAATATAATATATCAAGTATATAATTATACATTAAATTATCAAATCAACTCTTGATTTAATAATCCTTCTATATCATATACAACCGATAAATACAATATGAAACAACTTATCGAATCAACACTTGATCCTATAACCCAGCTATATCATATATAACAGACCGAAATCTCATATTGCGAGATTAGAATATGGTATATCATATTGTATTAATCTCGGTCCCGCACATATCACATATGTGCTCCCACTCCGTTTCGCTTGAGCCAGGAAACCTCTGTGTAGGACTCTAAAGACTCGTCAATACGCCGGCAGTAGGTGATGATCATATCAAACACCCACAAGCTGCAAGCGGTCTGCTAAACGTAACGGCCACCCGGGTATTGAGCGATCAGAAGATCAACAAGCAAGCTAGTTCGTATTCCTGCGAATCCAATCAGTAACACTACCATACAGTTCGGTCTCTTTGTCTGATATGTCGCATATCACAGCCTGGGGTGGTATAACGTCAGACCGCAATAGCCTGATAAGTCATGCCGATGCGAGGTCCATAACGGTTCAAGAAACTACTGATAACTCTTACTAATAGATCTCAACAACCCTGACCAGGGATTTCATGTTATGGCCAATCGAGCATAGAGCAACATCAACTCCCAATATTGGGAGAGACGAAACCCCTCCTATCGCTTATTGCCTCCATGTGACTCGGGACTGTACCCAAAAGCCACCGTTTTGCACGATCTCTTGACCGTGGTAAGATGGAAATCAAAGCACGGTGGGAGTCACACAAGACTCTATGACGATCTCGGGTCTACATACTAACCTGTACCAGTGTCACTAGAGAACTGCTATCCCACGATAGGTATAATACCATCTAGGAGTTCTCGGTGAGTCCGTTCAGTGTACCTAGTCTCCACTGAGCACCTGTATAC
This sequence comes from Agapanthus africanus, assembly GCA_030015575.1. NCBI lineage: Eukaryota > Viridiplantae > Streptophyta > Magnoliopsida > Asparagales > Amaryllidaceae > Agapanthus > Agapanthus africanus. Next base: position 549,859,450 of record JASDDO010000024.1, on the reverse strand, counting down.
TGTCTCTGATGTCAAACACCAATGGATATGGGATCATCCATCGCCCATCTACATGGGTTGAGAAGCTATACGCTAGTCTACTCTGGTATATCGATGCCCTATCTCGATACACCTACGACTAGGAACATCTGAAGGATGTACTTAACGACTACGCTTTCCCCACTAGTATGATCTACATCATAGTCCTGGTTGTCAAGTACTCATCCTGAGGGCTTTATCAACATGTAATATAGAGACAATCATTATACATGTTAAGATAAAGAGCAACCTGATAGTATACTATCATGTCGAGCAAGAAAGTTATCCCTATATATGTCCAAGCATCCACTACAATATACATCGCATGTACAATAACGGCATGTAGGGCATACATATAACTAACAGGACCTCCCTGTCACCATCTCTGAGAAGACCGAAGTACCTCTCGGGTGCCAGAGGGTACCTACCAAATATACGGAGTGGCTAATAGAATGTCGAAACTAATTGAATTCTTAGGTTCTATTAAATCTTCAGTGATCGTTTGTGGTTCTGGAATCACTTCCAGTTCTACCATACTCCCAGTTGTGTTTTTCTGAAAAAATCCATTTTACTAAAATTGTGGCGAGTTAAAAACAATATAAATATTGATCTTCCTGATGGTAGAAAGTTTACCCTTGTCAAAGCCCGGGATAACCCACAAACAGCCATTACTGAAACGTGCCTTGAGTTTATCCGAATTCTGGTTTTATGCATCAACCGGACAACTCCCTATACCTTAACATCGTTAAGATATAAATTGATTCTATATATATCTAATATCGAAACAAAAGCACTAATTTATTGGAACCAGATTCAAAATCATGCAGCTGTCTCCAGTGCATATCAACCAAATGGAAAGAGGCCAATTAGCATTACTCATCTAGGAGTGCATCCATATATGAGTAACATGAAAAAGAAGCAAGTTCTCAAAACCATTACTATCAACAGAATACCAAACACAAGTATCTAAATCTTCGACTTCCTCGAAGAATACTGATACTTCTAACAAATGGTTCTCTACTTTATTCCTATACCTATAATTTCTCAAAATCTGAACCTTGTATTTCAACGAAATACTTGTCTAGAACTAGAGAAGTTATGAGTATACAGAATATAGTATGAGTACCAACCCCATTGTCCTAATGGACACCGGATAACATACAATACTTTGTATAAGTCCATTGAGTTTAATAACTCAAACCCTGTGCGTCGTAGGTTGAAAAACTGTACTATGATTAAGAAGAATTACACCGCTATTGAATTCACCTTACCTAATCACCAACTGATATAGGTAAATGTCACAGACATAATATCAAAAGTCATATCTCACTTTGTTAAATAAACGTACAGATATATCAGTTTGAAATTGGTGCATAATAACGGATATTCAAAACCAAATATTTGTCATCCGGCAAAATCGAGATGATTTCCTCAAATATCACCAGTTACAACGAATTCCGATATAATGAAGATCTAATCACCCAATTCCCAATATATTACTCTCACTCACCATCCGTAATAACTTACAGATATGAGAAAGTGATCTGTTAAACACATACCCTGGAGTCAGATTCCAATTGGGAAAACAGTTTTCAATTAATATCGCACAGTGAAACTGAAACAAGAAAATGTTTCAAAAAATGGGTTAACTAGTAATCTTAGTGACGCCTCTTCCACTATCCTGATTCATGACATTAACTATATACTTACCTGCCCTCACTCCAATCCTTTTATTATGTATTTACTTGTTACCTTCTGTACACCTTCTTTAGGCTAATTGGTTTTCTTCCTTCTCTACCCTTCGGCACTAGCTTAAGGTTTGGAAGAAGACTATCCAATAAGAGCAGTAGGTGTACTCTCCTAATACTAGGAGCCCTAGCAACCTGAGAGAAGGTAATGGGAAAAGATATCTGAATAATCCTATTCTATTTCTCCTGAACCGAAAACCATCCTCGAATCTGGAACGAATTCCTTCGAGTTCGTATGTAACTATATGATGGCATATCCAATAGGAGTGGATATCCGTAGTGATACGGAGTGTTCTGGAGAATCCAAAGTGGATGTGGGAGTGGTATGGGTATACACGGTTTTTTCGTGAATGATGGTTGTCCCAATTTTCTTTGCCCTTAATCTAATTTCTTTATATGTCTTTACTTATTATCTTCTGTACACCACACTTAGGCTTAATTGGTTTTCTTCCTTCCCTACCTCTCGGCACCTGCCTATGGTTTGGAAGAATACTATCCAATAAGCTCAATAGGTGTACCCTCTCCTAATCCTAGGAGCCCCCACAACCCGAGAGAAGGTAAAGAGAAAAGACAACTGAATAATTTTATTCAATCTCTCCAGAACCAGAATCCATCCTCAAATCTGGAATAAGTTCCTTCGAGTTCGTATGTAACTATACGATCGATTTATTCAATGGAAGTGGATGTTCGTAGTGATACGGGGTGTTCTGGAGAAACGCAAAAGTGATATAGAAGTGGCAAGGATATTTTGCGACTACGTGACATTCCAAAAGCCAAAGCGTTTTAATAAGGTTCGGTTAACTTGGTTCATGAGTTTTAGTCAAGGGTCGGGCCATGGTCGCTGCCAAAAAGAGAGAGAAAAGAAACACTGAACGTGAACTCTAACCCAGATTAGAATGGTTAATCACTTTATCTAATCAGGATGGCTCCCACTGTTTCCTCGAATTCTCCTCCAAACCCTAAAGGAGAATTAGTCGAGATCGTCTAAAATCACCCGAGGAGTAATCCTACTCATCAATGGGAATCGGGATTCAACTTTCATCGCATGATAACCTGATGGAAGCCACTCAAGTCACAACACTCCAGAAGGTATGCGCATACCTAGAAAGTTTCATGTTTGTTTGAAACTCCCGATGTGTGTTTTTACCCCTAGGACCCAAATGACCTTGACGGAATCAACAAATCAAAGAGTCCTAGTCAAGTTCAACCCGTCATTATCTTGATTGCATTAAACCCACCCGCATGAGCCCTTGACGGATACAACAAGGCCGTACAACTGTCCTAACCAATCGCATATCCACGCTACAAACAAGCACCACTTAGCTACCATACACTACGCCTTGACGGAGTCAACAAACATAGCACGAATACTAAATAATACTAATCTGAAATGAAGGAGGGCTACGGCTGGTTTTTTGGCGAAAAACTTTTAACGTAATGAACTTGAAATCGTTGAAGGAACCTAAGTGGTTTTACAAATATATAGTGGCGAAAACTTTTGCCAAAGAGGTCACTCCCGGTCAAGGGATCTCGGATCTTTCCTCGTCGAATGAGGTGCAGGATATTCCAAACTGAATACCCTGATGCAAAGCAAAAGAATCGACTATATTGAAGTTATTACATTGACGCAAAATTCTGCCCAAGAGGTCACTCCCGATGAAGGGATCTCGGCCCTTGCCTCGTGGAATGAGGTGCTGGATATTCATAACCGAATACCACTGTGCAAAGCAAAAGAGAACGTCTGTAATGTCAGTTTTTAAAAACTTGGTTCCAACAACATCATATAGGTTTGTTTTATCCTTGCATTGATAAGAATCAACGCAGTCCCATCAATTAATCACACCAGAAAAGAACGAAAATATAATATACGTATATGCCATCCGCATTTGCCACTGGGTCCCGTCATCACCCATGAGGTTACTTAACTAATGACAGAGCGGGGACTGGACTAGCGCGGGTGCAAAACATATACTAGTATATATATATATATAACAATCGTCCCAGGCATGATATAAAGCAACATCACAGAAGCATCACAGAAGCAACACAGAATGGTGGATAATCTTGGAGCCCCAGGTTTCACTTGAGCCGCAAATGAGACCAGACATTCTCTGTCGTGTGGATAGCCTGTGCAATGATAACCTAGACCCCTACGATCACGAAATGTTACCCGCCAAAACAAGAAGTGAGGCAACTCCCTTCAACAATGTGAATAGGCCACCCAGCACTTAACGGAATCCGGTAACTTGAGCACCCCTCCGTGGGTCAACCTATACCCCCTACGAGTGCGGCGAATAGCCCGCCAATTCTAGAGTAAGGTCCCCTCCGTCTCAACACCATGAGATGCGGACCTGTTGCCCTCTAGAACCTGGCTATTCGTGCACTCCACCGTGGGGTAATCCTAGTTCAGAAAAGAAAATAATATACAAGGGTGACATCGACCTCAACCCGGTTGTGCCCCAAACAAATAATATACAAACTGGCAGTAACGGCAGTCCACATGTCGGATGCTCACCCCGCAATATCAAATGTACAATTGAAACTAAATTGTACTAACATTGCGCCAAAACTATCCACCACGACAATCCAACCAAATTCACAGCACAACACAGAACATCAACGTGAATGTCACGTTCGCAAATCCGTCTAAAAGAACATATAGCAATTAGACGAGTTGTACCGCTCGAATGACATTCTCGGTCGCAGATAGTAATGCAGGCACTGATAAACATTTAAACAGTGTTAAAATAACGACTTCGAAACACGCCGAATTGCCCCTGAACAACAGATAACATAATATCCAAAATAGGCAAAACTAGCAATACCACTGAACCAAAATTCCAGATACCATACCACACCCAAAATACGAAGCCCCGATTCCTTACTATGGCTGACCAGCTCGGAAAAAGTGAGCATGTGCTCGGGTCAAAATGGGTGGAATGGGTTCGTATTTGGGGTATGTTCTAGTGGTCACCTAAGTAGTCTTCTGTAGTTGCTAAATTTTTTTTTAAGACTTTAAAAATCGACAGAGACTGGAATGTGCAGTGCACTGTTTCGGAGTTGTTTCGGTTTCGATACTTTAACGTTGTCTAAACTAGCTAGCTAAGGGTTTAAAGGCTGGCTCTGATAACAAGTTGGGTTACGGCAGCGGCCCGGCCATCAATCCGTGGCAAAATGCGGAACCAAAATTTACTGAACTGGCGCTACTGTTACCCGATGCCCGGATCTACCCTAAACCCTAAACTAGCAAGCTATAAAAAGAAGTTAGAATGTTTATACCGAATTGATCCGTGTCCTTCGGTCTTCAACCATCATCCCCAAGCTCCTAGTGGCTCCTTGAACGAATTTGGTTGCCGGTATTCCTCTATCTACGATGATCCACCTGAGGGAAACGGCGCAAGCATCAGCCTCGTCGAACGAGGCAACCGATACTCCAAGGTTGCTAGCAATGGAGAGTGGAGGTGTATGAATGTGTCACTATAATTTTCTCTCATCACATTTGCTCAATGAGCAACCATAGAAGATGACGAAGGAGGCGACGAAACCATGGCATGCGCAACTAAAGAAATGGCTAAGTATTTTTACCAAGTGAGAATGAGAGTGTAGCAAGTGAAGAAATCTAGTGGAGAAACAAATAAGCCAGCCCTCACCAAAAAAGTGGCTGCCCCCTCACCCCCACTCATAAAAAATGCACACACAAAAATATCTCTTTTCCTTTTGCAATAAACAAATCAAGACCTATGCCTCTCTACATGCTCAAGCCCTTGCTAATGCCACCTCACTCCTCCACCTCATTTGTGAAATAAATGAATTTCCAAAAAAGGAAAATCATACAAATGAGGTGTCCACTTCTAGAAGCTATTCCGTATTAATACGGAATACAACCCGGTACATGTATCGAAATACATATACGCGTATTCATACAAAAATATGAATAGCCAAGAGAGAAAATGAATGGTGAACAATAATACTAGAATATAAATACATATATAAATTATTAAATCAAAACCTGATTTAAAAATCCGGCTTAATCCTAAGTCGCTAGTATTATCAACCGTACGATTAAATTCTGTGCAGCATGTACACATATTTAATAGGACACCTGTATGTACCAACATACGTCATGTACACCATATTTCCTGAACCGTGAAAACCCTCTGTGTGGGACTTTAAAGACTCGTCAATACGCTGGCAGGGGTTTTAACCACAAGCACGTCAGCGGCTCTAGCTGTACGTAACGGCTACCCAAGTATTGAACGAAAGGAAGGCCGACGAGCAAACTCATCCTGAACGCCTACCGAGCCTGACAGTGACAATATCTGTACAGTCCGGTCTGTTCGTCTAAGAATATCGCATATCGAGTCTACGGGGTGGATAAAGTCAGACCCTTGACAACGTGACATTTAGTGTCGGCATGAAACCCATAACCACCTGAGAAACTATCAATCCTGTATCGGTAATTATCGTCCACCATGGCCATGGATTTCTGGTGAAGGCCACCCGTGCACAACGGGACATCAACCCCCAATACCGGGAGAGACGAATCCCCGACGATCCGATCACTGCCTCCATGTGGCTCGGGAATATACCCAACTAAAACTTGTTTGTATGACTCCTTTGAGCCGTGGTAGGGTTGTAATCAAAGCACAGTGGGAACTCACATGAGACAAATGACGATATCAGGTCGACCGACTAACCTGTAGACATGTCACCTGGGAACTGCTATCTGACAATAGGTATATACCAACTAGCACGTTCCCGGCGAGTCCGTCCAGTGTACTCATAACCCAATGAGCACTTGTATACTATCTTAGGAGAACAAACTAACACCAATGACTTGTGAGACTTGGCCACCGCCCCTCGTCGGTGTCTCGATCAGTATACACTAGTCTACACAGGAGTATCAATGCCCAGTCTCGATACTCCCACGACTAGGGACATTTAAGGATGTGCTTATAGACCGCCAACTCCCACGTATATGATCACCATCATAATGTTAGTAGTTAGGCAAGAATCCTATGGGCTCTATCAACATGTACATGATGATAAAAACAAACCAGATAGCATACTATCATCTCGAGTAAGACTGTTCCACCGGTATAGGTCCTCCATCAATCATCATAATCACATGCCCGTGACTATGATAATTGCCTTGAGGGCACTATATCCAACAACCTCCCGCTTGCACTTAAGGCCAATTATTGCGGCGTCGCATACTCACAGCTCGTGTAATACAGAACACCCAACTTCTGTACTAATAAGTTTCGCAAAGCCCGTTTGCGAAACTATTGCGTTCGAGAAATAGCCTCGGTGAGTGGATTCGCTCCAATGTTTCTTTCTGTATCTCTCTATATCTCAACTTCGAGGAGAAAGCTATCTCCCGAAATGAGAAATACCTGCCTTAGAATTTGTCTGGATATCTGATGGGACCCAGTTCACAAATGAACTCTAAATCCAGCAAACTTCTTAGACTGTATCATCCACTGAATTTAATCGGTATCCTGCGCCATGCCTTCCACAGTATCCGCATGGACCACCAGTCCAACATACTGTCCCTCGAAAGAGGGAAAACTATAACTCTGACAGTCACTCTGTCACGACCCAAAGTTCGGCCCATGGCCGGCACTTAACCATGTAACGTCTACAGGTGTAACGCGACCAAGTAAGCCGAACCCAGAAATCAAAACCATTAAAAGTATTGAGTGTTAAAAACATTTAATAGAAACATTTGTTAAAACGTTTAGAAAACCTTAAGTAATTTAGTAAAATTCTTTAAAGTTCAAGTTATTATCTTAAAAATTTTGGCAGCATTTCCGTTGTAAAAAGTAGCCCCGAAATCGGGTACAAGGCAATATATGAGTAAAAGGATATACAATGAGAATAAAGCATCCCAAACGGGAGAATCACGCCCAACGGCGGAAACAATCACCACAAATATAATATACGACGCCGTAGCAAAGAAATGAGCAGTATAAGTGAAAGCAAATATCATGAAAGATAAAGATGCATAAATAAAGTCAGCTCCCAACGAGCTCGACACCAGAGTACAAATAATATAAATCGTCCTCACAACTGGTCTCTAAGTCAATACATGAAAAGTAGATGGAGAGTACTAGAAAAAACAGTGTATACAACTGGAAAATAAACAGATACCACACAAAAACCCACCTATCAGCAAAGGGCCCGCACGCCAACTGCAATGGTATCTGTATCAAAAGATGTAAGAAAACAGCCTGCCGCGACTACTCCGAGGGGCAACCTGCAAACACTGTGGCACAACGGGGGTGAGTTGCCAACTCGTGAATAGTAGATAACATATAAAGGTAATCGCGAGTATGCACGTACTGCGATACTCCAAAAGATAACATCTATATGATGAGCTGGATGCGTAATAATCATGCAACAAGTGCGATCTAATAACATCTCAATATGATGAGCAGGGTATGCAATAATCGTGCATAGAAAATGCAATCTAATAACACCTATATAGGGTAGGCAGGGTATGCAATAGTCGTGCATAGCAAATGCAATCTAACAACATCTATATAGGGTGAAAAGGTATGCAATAATCGTGCATAGAAAATGTACTCTATCAGGTACTATAGATACAGGATGAGATTTATAATACTGAATGCGGAGCATGGGAATAAATAACATCTACACGGAATGTAAACGTGGAAAATAATCGGTGTCCATCAATACACGCAAATCCCAGTAAAACTCAGGCGCCGTCATCCTCATCGGCCCACAAATCCTGTAAATCTCATAGAATCGTGAGTGCCCAATATCGGCACTTGAAATATCATAAAATAGTCGTGTCTAGTATCGACACGCAAATCCTTAAGTACCGGGCTTCGTCCGTCCGGATCGGCCCACGGGCTCCGTCCGTCCGGATCGGCCCACGGGCTCCGTCTGCGGAATCGGTCCTCGGCCCCGGCAGTACGCGTCGTCCTATATCCATTTATCGACTCTGGTCGGTATTCTCCGGTGTAACATTTCAGAAAATATAAAATATTATTTTTGGAATTTAATATTAAAATAATATTTTTCCCGAAAACTGCCCGATTTGCGAAATTGGGGTTTTCGAAAATGGTTATAAATATATACTAATAATTATGAAATAAATAGAAATTAAAATGATTTATTCATTTAATTATATATTTAAAGGATTTGGCAATTTTAAAATTTATTTTATGCAGTTTCGATAAAAACCCGATTAGTGCACTACTAATCGCGATTAAGCCAAATCCGCATTTCTACAGTTTTCATGGTTAGTGCACCATGACATGTTATTTTATTTGTGTGTTTTATGTTAGGGTTAGGCTTTTGGGGGAGAAAAGAAAAGAAAAGAAAAGAGAAATGATTGAGGAGAAAGTCAAAAGGGGACATAATGATGACATGGAAAGGGAGTGGGTGAGAATTATAGTGAGAGAGAGGGGGGGTTGTTTCCATGGCCATTTCCCCCCCAACATTTTCTTTCCCTCTTCATCTCCCTCAACTCCACATCCCTCCACCTTCTACCCTCTTGATCCACCATAAAAACCTTGCCAAAACCCTACACACCCTTCACAAAATTTAATCCCCTCTTCAACCTTTACACATGAGACCAAGAAAAATTCGGTTTTGATGATCTTAGAGATTCATGGGTGCTATATGAGGTAATCCCTTCATTAATTGGGTAGTTTTTCGTTTACTTTAGTATTCATATGTGTTTAGATGTGATATTGTGAAGATTAGTGAACATTGGGGAACCCTAGTGAAGGTTTGAGTGTTGTTTGATATTGGTGATGTGTTGTGGCTGTTAACTAGACATGGGTGCTGTTTAATGACCTGGACCAGAGCTTAGAAACCCAGAACACAGATTTAGAAACCCCGACATCGAATAAATGTGTGATTTTAGAGGGTATTTTGGAATCTGGAGCAACCCGGGGACACTAGAGATGATTTTGGGATTACTGGGAGTCGTGCAGGCACCTAGGAAGCCACCACCAAGACCTGAGCCCCATCCCCTACACCCAGGACGCAGATTTATCCATTCTGGCAGCAATTTGCGGCCAGAGTAGGGAAATAAGGTCCCAGATTTGGTCCATGGCTCTTTTTGCCCTAAATTAGACCCCTCCTATATGCAGTTTTGGCTAATTGTCACCTGGGGAATATCTGGGAGCATTTTGGCGATGTTTTTGGCTATGATTTCCGTATTTTGAAATGTTAATTCTTGATATTTGGATTTGTATTGGGTTGTTGGATGTTTGTACATCGGCAACATGGGTGGTTTGATTATTTTTGCACGTGTAGGCCATAGGTTCTAACCTATTACCGCACAGTGCGCTATATCGGTTTTCCGGATTTGATTTTAATACGCATTGCGACTGAGTAGGTACCTTCGCATTGATTCCGAGGCGACGGAGCATGGCGTCATCGACTTCGGCAAGCAAGAAGCAAGGTGAATGGATCTATATCCACGGGGGAAGTCGGGTGGATGGCGTATAGCACCCGCGCAATGTATTGATGGAAAACTGATTACAGAATATGGTTAGGAAAACCTAGATTCGGAAACTAGGGTTAGAATGAAGATAGCTATGAAACCATATTAGAAACTAGAGGATAGCTAGAAGAGATATGTTACGACTATCATAGGATTGCGTTTAGCGATATTGCCGTTTGGGGTACTGTAGGATTAGATAGTCGATGTAGGTGCGTCATTCGAACCATACATTTTCTAAACCGAAGAATCGTATGTATCTTTTAAATTTGTACCTTGAGGGATGTTATGGATTTTCAAATGATATATTTTCCTTAAAACACCGTAACCCCTATTTTCAATACTACGATTCGCTTCTTTTAAAATCTGCTTCTATAGTTCGGGTGTGTATGCTAGATTAGATACCTATACTTATAGTAGAGATAGAAGGTTTAGGTAAACTCTGCTTGATATGAGTTATAAATGTGATGAAAAGAATATAAGACGGATATGAGGATATGATGATATGTTGATATACGGATGCGAGTCGATCGAGATGATTTATACCCTGCCGGTCCCCTGATATGAGATTATTGCGGAAGTGAACCGGGACATAGGTACATAGATATATATCCATATATAGGATGTTGTGAATCATGGATGATAGGTCGTATGTGATATTAGGCCGTACCCTAATTTGTCATATAGGATGTTAGGATCCCTATTAGCTTAGTACCGCCGCACGATGATTTTCTGTGCGTGATGAGTTTAACTTGATGTTGATCCATACCCTTTACTAGAGAATGCCATACGATGGATTATACCGTGCGTGATGCTGTGAGGCTAGGTGCCGATTGATAGATTCACCGACTCAAACATATGATAGTTACGTATACCTTATAGCTATTAGCTGATGTTTTACCTTGTGCTGCATTCATGATATTATTATTGCATTGCATATACCTGTGATAGTACACCTGCACCATTATCGATGATGCGTATGTTACACGTACACTGATTGTAGGCTCAAACACTTCATCATCGATAATTGCCATGTCACTACACAGTAGGATTGCTGCATCATGATATGACTCTTCGCATAACCTGCTTGCACATATACATTGATATATTCATACTTGCGCACATACACATTGTATATCTACATTGGTGCACATATACATTGATATATTCATACATGCGCACATACACATTGTATATCCACATTGGTGCACATATACATTAATATATTCATACTTGCGCACAAACACATTGTATATCCACATTGGTACACATATACATTGATATATTCATAATTGCGCACATACACATTGTATATCCACATTGGCACACATATACATTGATATATTCATACTTGCGCACATACACATCCACGTTGGTGCACATATACATTGATATATTCATACTTGCGCACATACACATTGTATATCCACATTGGTGCACATATACATTGATATATTCATACTTGCACATATACATATTGTACCTATTTAGATCACTGGTTTTATTGGGAGATTAGGAACCGCAGGATATATTTTAAAAAACTGGGATCATTTAAAAGAGCGGTTTTCCCTTAATATGTCATATCACAGTTCCATGTTGCATGATATATTGATATGCTTACATTTCTGTTATATGTCGCATACATCATGCTTTACGCTTTTACGCATTGAGATATGCTGTTTTCATGAGATTTCTGGATTTGAGAACCGTGGCTATTTCAAAAGAAAGTATATATTGTTTTAAAAACCCGATTTCTCTTGATATGATATTTCAGGGCGTCCACCATGTGTTTTCTCGGTTCTGAGAGTGGCATGTGAAACCTGATTTGAGGAGTGGTAGGCACCGTTTGCGGGTACATGGTGGACCAGGTGAGGTACCCCGGGGCAAGAAGACTCGTATATGTTAGACGGTGAGCCCGGCAAGGGGAGCACTACCTACCGGTGATAGTATTTGGACTCGGCGGTTATCCGGAGGATACCGACCGGAGTAGCGAGATGGATATGAGGGCCGACCAGGGTGTGCGGCGCCTAAGGGCCGATCTGAGGATGCGGCGCCTGAGATATATGAGGATTTACGTGTCGATGCTGGGCACCGTTTTCTTGATGTTTCGAGGGTCGATGCTGGACACTCAGATTTCATGATTTTGAGGTGTCGCGAGGGACACATATTGTTTTACATCCTCACATTTTCATGCATATGCTTTTATGATATTTACATGCATGATGTTGTTGTGTCTGTGGTTGACACGTGGACGAGATCCACATGCATACATACATTGATTATATGAGTGGACGAGATCCACATGAATACATAAATTGATTATATGAGTGGACGAGATCCACATGCATACATACTTTGATTATATAGGCGGACGAGACCCACTTGCATACATGCATTGACTATACTGTTTGATGTTATACACATGCATATAGGTATTGACTACCTTGTTGGCACATATACAGACCCGGTCATCCTAGTATCATAGTATTACCTTTATGATATAGTTGACCTAGGAGTCGTTGTTTATTCGATTTCTATCTGTTGATATTTTTCTACTCACGAGTTGGCAACTCATCCCCGTTGTGCCACAGTTCTTGCAGGTTGACCGCTTGGATCAGTAGCGGCTTCACTGGCACACAGTTACATTCGGGTGTTTTGTATTGGTAGGTGGGACACTTGTATCATACCCACTCTTGTACCTATATTCTTATTGTATCTAGTTAACTCGATCAATCAAAAGTTGTAATTGTATAAGTGATGAGACTTAGTGAGACTTGTAGTTGCGAGATTTGAGCGATGGGTTTTATATTCACTTTTGGGGTTATATTTTGCTCATTTTTTTAATCTTTTTTTGGTGAACTTCGACGTTGGGCGTCGTATACTTATTTATACTGTATTGCGTGGTTGTGATCCGCCATTTAGCGAAGAGCTAGCTCCCGCTTGGGGATGCCATTATTCTTATTATTTATTTATGGTTTTGGATCAAAATATACAAAGGAGGTGTTGCCAAAATTTTTAAAAGACGAAACATGTTTTCAAACTAGTAAATTTCACTTGCATCATTCATGTTTCTTTTCCATGCAATTAAGCACACTTGATTTCATTATACCTTTATTTCAAAAAATCCACCTCTTTTATTTTCTTAAAAAGGTTTAGATTTCTGGGTCTCAGCTTACTTGAATACCGTTACGCCTTTAGACGTTGCAGGATTCAAGTGCTGGTCACGAGCTAATATTTCGGGTCGTGACAAAGTTGATATCAGAGCGCTAGGTTTAACCTTTGTTCGAGTCTATGTTTGACTATGCGGAGTCTAGGGCGAGTATGTATTTCGGAACCTAGGCTTGACCTTACGGAACATAGACTTGAGCGGGGGGGTATTAGACCCGAACTTTCGTTTCATATGCTGACCCTGATTGATGGAGTAGGAAGCTTGAGTAGAGTGACGTACCGTACGTATGTTCCGCGGTATATTTACGATACGATACTCCACTTAAGAAACCTTAGGATGTACATATTTTTGAGACTTATGATTCTCTTTATACCCATGATTATACATCCATTGGAGATCCACGATTCTATTTGTTCCATGATCATACTTCCATTGATGTTTTCCTTCTTATGATCATGTATCCATTCAGGATCTGTCGTTTTCTTTCTTGCCGTTGATCTGCTCTCTTCGATACTTGATTGAGGTTCCTGTCACCATAGTTTGAGCGCAGTTTGAGCTGCTGCTAGTGTTACGGTCAAGGCGAGCTCGTCTGGTATGAGGGCTGACCATTGTGTTTTCTGGTGACATGGGAACATCTCGAGTTAGTATTTTGTTGTGACCTCTTGTGGAGGCGAGTGCTTGGTTTTATACCGAACGATCGGGCCATTGTTAGAGCTGCCAGTTGTTAGAGGACTGTTGATGTACAACATACCTCAGAGATTTTGATATCACCTACCGTGCAGACAGGTGACCCAGCTGTTGCTGAGATGATGGGATGTCGCTTCCAGAGCTTACGAGTTAAGACCGCCGGAGCTTCCAGGCAGATATGAGACAGATGATAGCTAGTCTATCCCGATTTGAGAGACGAAGGTGATTCGTCCGATTTATGCGCCGGAGCAGGCCCAGTTGAGTTGAAGATTTCCAGTGTGGAGAGTCTTACTCAGATCTAGAGCAGACCGGTCCAGAGATGATCGCCGATGTATCGCCTTTCCTGGAGGATTGAGGCATTGTTTCACGTGCGGACGAAGGGTATTCGCATGTCGCCTAGGCGAAATTAAAAAGTTTGAACGAGTGTCAGAAACCCATTTTTTCCAAGTTTAAAGTATTCGGAGGGACATGCAGGTAATTCTGTGGACCCTCTAGAAGAATGAAACCCTAACTCGACATGATGACCATGGAACCGCTTTGAACCCTAGGGTTTGTGGCAGTTTAGCAGTGCCATCATTGAGGCTTGGGTTTGCCCTTCTACGGCTGGTCCAGAGGTGCTGTGGTATATACTAGATATTTTTAGACTGCGCTCAGGTGTTGAGCCTTCGGGAAATTTTGGGACCTTGATGACTCGATCGAAAAGTTTGACGTCGTCCAGATATCATGTGATAAGAGATCAGCAAGCTGACAAGCTTTGGATGGAGGACCTCACCCAGATACATTGTGAGTTGATCAAGGACGGACGAATATTGAGTATTCCTCCGATGGTAGGGATGAGTTTCCGAGGTTGTTCGGCCAGATATCTTCTACCGAATGATGAAGATACCGAGTTCATGACTTTGAGTCCGTGTGAGAGACCTCGGGTTGACCGTGGCCAAGAACAGTTGCAGTGCGCAGATAGCATGGCTTGACGTCATAGTGGACGACGATAAAGACATGTGGAACCAGAGGTTCGTGCGAGACGCTGACGAGGTGTCATTACTTCCCGTCGAGACTAGAGACCTGATGTGCTTACAGAGGCATTGGGATACAGCCAGTTTCCGAGGGAATGTGTGCGGAACACGCAAATGTCCGGAAAATGAGAAAAGATTATGTAGGAGTACCAGCCTCCGTACAGTTCGGCATAGGCAAGATCGGAAGAGACCTTGAGCAGGATTCCTTCCGGGACACTGCTGCAATGAGATTTGCACCTAGGATCAGATGTGTCACGTGTGTTCAGAGGATCAGAGGCCGACGCCAGCAAAGTGCTGCTTTATGAGTGGTCGTGATGATTGACCAAGGGATGATCAGAGAAGTGTTAGTTATATGTATGCCCTAGAGGCCATTACTGTACGCTGGATGTATATTGTAGTGGATGCTGGGACATATATAGGTAGGACTTTCTTGCTCGACATGATAGTACGCTATCTGGTTACTCTTTATCTTAACATGTATACTTGCAGTCTCTCTATTACATGTTGATAAAGCTCTTAGGATGTGTACTCGACTTTCAGGACTATGATGTAGATCATACTAGTGGGGCCTGGGTAGTCCATGAGTACATCCTTCAATGTTCCTAGTTGTGGGAATATCGAGATGGGGCATCGATATTCAAGAGTAGACTAACGTATATCTTCTCGACCCATGTGATGGGCGATGGATGATCCCATATCCATTGGTGTTTGACATCAGATATGGTATGTGGGTGCTCAGTGGAGACTGGGTACACGGAACGGACTCGCCGAGAACTCCCAGATGGTATTATACCTTACATAAGATGGCAGTTCTCTGGTGACACTGTTACAGCTTAGTCTGTTGACTCGAGATCGTCATAGAGTCTTGTGTGTCTCCCACTGTGCTTTGATTTCTACCCTACCACGGCTCTACTGAGTCATGCGAACAGGTGGTTTTTGGGTACAGTCCCGATTCACATGGAGGCAATGAGCGATAGGAGGGGATTCGTCTCTCCCGGTATTGGCGGTTGATGTTGCGCTATACTCGACTGGCCATAACTAGAAATCCCTGGCCAGGGTTGCACTGATTTACTGGTAAATGTTATCAGTAGTTTCATGCTTGTTATGGACCTTACATCGACATGACTTATCGAGCTGCTGGGGTCTGACGTTTACCACCCCGAGGCGAGATATGCGACATATCAGACGAATAGACCGGACTGTACTGTAAGTGTTACTGGTTGGATTCGCAGGAGTGTGAGCGGACTTGCTCGCTGATCTTCTGATCGCTCAATACCCAGGCGGCCGTTACGTTTAGCAGACCGCTTGCGGCTTGTGGGTGTTTGATATGATCATCACCTACTTCCAGCGTATTGACGAGTCTTTAGAGTCCTACACAGAGGTTTCCTGGCTCAAGCCAAACGAAATAGGAGCGCATATGAGATATGTGCAGGACCGAGAATAATATCAGTATGTGATACTGAATTCTATTCTCGCGATTTGTATCATTGGACGGTTGTATAAGTTATAGCCGGGTTACCGAATCAAATGTTGATTCGATATATTGATACACATGATATTAGTCGGTTATGACCGGATCGCTAAATCAAGTGTTGATTTAATGATTTAATGTACAATTATATATTTGATATATTACTTTACATTAACTAGTATTGGTTCACTTAAGATTATTTTTCTCACTAGATTGTGCACATTGTATATATGATATATGTTTGTGCACTAGTTTGTATCATGTTTGATGATACATGCAAACTTGGTTGTGTGTATGCTTTAAACCATGTTTAGGTTAATGGTTAGGGTTTTAACTTATTTATTTATTTATTTTGGTTAAAAACTAAATGGTGGCTTTTCTTACTTTGCTAGAAGTTTCATGATACTTCAAGCAACTTTGACAAAGTCTTAACCCTTTTGTTTTTATTCTTTGACCTAACCATTTATCTAAACTATGGTTTGCTCTCTACATGAGTTAACTTCACCCATGGTTGCATTATGATAAACTTCACTTGAATTTTCTTTTTGAATTAATTCATTTTTCATTTCCTTCTTCTTCTTCTTCTTCATGAAGTGAAGAAAGTTTTCTTGAAAATTTTCAAGTGATGAAATCAAGTGAGAAATCCAAATCCAAAGTGAACCCACTTCCTATTTCTTCATCCTCTACCACTTTCCATGTTGTATAGGGTGTTTTATTCACAAGGTTCATGACCAAGTGAAGATGGAGCTTGAGTTTGAGTCGCCTTGACATAGATCATCTTCGGCATCGAAGTCAACGACCTAGCCCGCTCTTTTCTCCGATAAAATCAACGCTAGAGTCCGGGATCCCGATGATCGCAGCGGAGGGACATCAACACAGAGCTAAAGAAGTGGAGGACCGGATCTACAAAGGTTGTAATCCCTTTCACTTATAGTTAAAGTTGTTTGCTTGTATGTTTTTAGCCTTACCTCTAGTAGACGATCTTCATTAGGGTTTCTCGGCACTTCTATTTTTGAATTTGGCATGGTTGATACCTTGTAGAACCTCATATGTGTGTCTAGGAACCCTACAGTGGTATCAGAGCCTAGCTAGAGCTTTAGGCGAAGTGTTGACGATGTTAGAAATCCGATCGAATCCCGAAACCCTAAACTTGACCCCTATCTGTACATTTTCTGAAATTGTGGATTTTTGTGAATTAAAAATTGTCAAAAAATTCTGCAGTATTTTCTAGGAATTACTGTGCAACACGTACCCACAACTCGGCCAATGCGCCGCGGAACCGCGGCCCCACCTTGGCTTGTGCGGCGGTTCCACGGCCATAATGGTGAATCTTGTCACTTGTTTTGCACAGTAATTTCTTTCTGTAAGTGCTGTGTTTTCTGGGAATTTTTAACTTCTACTCCACAGTTGAGTTTTCTGGGTTGTATTGGGAGTTCGTTGATTCGATCGAAAGTTTAACTTCGTCTATGTTTTTTTTCGAATATTTTAGAACATGTTAAAAGGTTCGACCGGATATAAATACCCACTTTTTCCACTGCCGGGAAATTTCCAAGTGTTGGATCTTTCCGTAGTTTAAGAACGTCTAAGTAGTGCAAGTAACGTGATGGACCCTCTAGAAGACAACAAACCTTAACTCGATTATGTGACCGTCTTGAACTGCCCTTTGAACCTTAGGGTTTAGGGCAGTACGGCGTGCCACATGTGAGGCATTGGCTTGACCCTTCTACGGCTGAACCGTTGGTACTGTGGCATGAAGTGAATGTTTTTTAAACTTATTTCATGTGTTGAGCTGTTTCGGGAAAACTTGGGTGTTTGATTGTTCGATCGGAAAGTTTAACATTGTCTATTTATCTGGAATGTGATACAATAATTGGAATTAACAACATTTGAATGTTATAGACATAGCAGTTTAGTCGCATTTGATCGGTTGCCACAGAATTTTGATGTGATCAAAAGTCCGTCGCAATCGCGTAGCGTAAGCGGATACTCGCCGGTAAACTTAATAGATAGCTACACCCCATAGCACCGACCAAGTGACTGTATGAGAACCCCATCGCCAAAAAGCATCCATTCGGGTGCTCGCGGCAGCGGTGTTCCTCCTTAGTGCACTTCGTCGACGGCATCCGGGAGTGCGGCCGTCTACTAAAGTTTGCGACGAGCATTCGATCAGGATGTCGGGAATCTTGTTGAATTTCCCGACTTGATATTGAAAAGTGTTTTCGATTTTGAGACTAAATACGGGGTTTATAATTGTTAGGAATGTAATGTCTAAGGAATTCATTTGATTAGGCATGCGATGTCTAAAGATGTTGCGGATTCCAACTGTTGTAGTTTTACATTTTCTTTTCTGTCACCGTAAGTGTAATATGTGATATCGCCGGCTTCGTTGCTATATGTCAACGATAATTGGGATGGGCATATTTACTTACGTTGATGACATGTGATGTTATGTGTTGCTGGATATGTTATATTGGATCGTCGTGTTTGAATAGCCGGGGGGTTTTTATGTGAAATGAGTGTTTTTCCTTTTTTTCTTTCATGTAAAAACTTGTATGTAATAATATTCTTTTATTGGGGCACTTCCGGGTTGAGGATGATGTCACCATTGTATATTATTTACTTTTCCGTATTAGGATAGACCTAAGGAGGGGAGCATAAGTAACCGGGTTCTAGGGTCCAGTGGGAGACCATCTCGAGGAGTCGAATCTGGGTCTCCTAACTCTAGAATTTGTAGGGTTGCTTGCCGCTCTCGTAAGGGTCTAGGGGTGTGGGATTGGCTATTCATCACGACCGTGGAATCCGTGTTTTATACAGGCTCAAAATAAAACACGGACGTCCTAGTATATCCAATATTTCATATGATATTTTCTGCTACGTTATCTATGATGTGATCATATGATATGTTCAGATTGATACTGTATATAGTATATATGATATATTATATAGACGTTGCTTATGTTTTATACCCGCGCTAGCTCTGCCCCGCTCTGCCGTTAATTACCTAACCTAATGGTGCAGACGGGAAATCGAGGCGAATCCGGATGGCATAAGTATACGTTGTATTTATTTGTGATGTTTAGGTGGACTTAAATGATGGGATATTCATTAATGAGATTAATGAAAGAAAATAAACCTAAAAGATGTTGTGGAATCGAAATTTCAAAAATCAGGTAGCTCTAGTTGTTACTTTGCATAGCGGTTGTCACGACCCGAAAGAGCACGTGACTGGCCCTTGAACCATATGAAGTCTATAGGACCCCATCTGATCCAAGTAAGCCAAAAGCCTAGCAATCTAAAACCATTTAAAGAGTAAATAAGGAAAACTGTTTTTGAAAACTAAGGAAATCAAAGTTTTTAAATAACTAAGCCGAATATGCATTTTTTAAAAATGTGTAACCTTTCCTGAAAATTTCGGCAGAGTTTCCTTTGTAAAAACTGGCCCCGAACGGGGTACAACAAGAATAATATATATGAAATGATAAAAGTCATCCCCAAGCGGGAGCTAGCTCTTCGTCAATCGACGGTCACAACCACGCAAGCAATAAAAATATACAACGCCAAAGGCGAGGATCAAATCCAAAAAGAACTCAAAACAGCCAGAAAACCGCAATACTACTAGCGCGACTCTAAGGTCGAAATAAAACAACACTGTTTTCTAAGTCTGAAACAATAAACAAGTTTTGGTTGATGGAAATTCTAGATACAATAAATGATACATGAACAATGGCGGTTCTGATACAAAAGAACCCACCTATCCAAGCAAGTCACCCATAAGGAAGCAGTGTGCCAGAAATGCCGCTATGGAATCTGTACGGCAAAAACCTGCAAGGACTGGGGCACAACGGGGGTGAGTTGCCAACTCGTGAATAGAAAGATATCTACAAGCAGAGATCGAATGCATGACCCATCCTAGGTCAATACGATCAGATATAAATAAACCTCAATATGAATAAAGCTGAAGCATGCTAAACTGGCAATGTAATCTCTACATGAGTGTAATGCCAAGTGCTCGTGCTAGTGCCTCAGGTAATAGCATGTCATGAATATGAGGTATGATCAATGTAATCAAATCTGCACACACGTGGATCCCGTCCACTCGTCATCCAATGACAATAACCATCATGCAAGTAAATATCATGAAACCTGTGCATGGAAATATGGGGATATAACCCACCAGTGTCCCTCGCGACACGTCAAAATCATGGAACCGGAGTGCCCAGCATCGGCACTCGAAAACATCATGAAAACTGTGCCCAGCATCGGCTCATAAATCCTCATATATCGGGCTCCGTCAGTCCGGATCGGCCCGCGGGCTCTGTCTGCGGTATCGGCCCTCGGCCCCGGCAGGACGCCCAAATCTATCCATCGACTCTGGTCAGTATCCTCCGGATAACCGCCAGGTCCAACCAATCACCGGTAGGTACTCGCCCGCCTCCAGGCTCAATCGGCAAAGCTCATCGATCATCTTGCCGAGGGGAACCATACCGGGTCCACCATGTACCCGCAATCGGCTCATCCACTCCTCGATTCGGGTTTCACATGTCGCTCTCAGCACCGAGAAAACACATGGTGGACGCACTGAAATATCATATCAAGGGTAACCGGGTTTTTAAAGCAATGACATATTCTCTTTTGAAACACTCTCGGTTCCAAAATCCATAAATATCATAGAAACAACATATCTCAATGCGTATAATCAAAAGCATGAAGTATGTGACATGTAAAGGAAGGTATGCATATCATCATGTCATGCAAGGATCATATACTGAATGCAATAGTACTACAGTGTAGTGACATGGCAATTATCGATGATGAGTGTGTGAGCCGGCAACAAGTGTACGTGGAACATATGCATCATCGATAATGGTGCTGGTGTCCTAGCAGCATGACTGAAATATAACCACAGTACAAGCGATGCAATGCAAATAGCATGAATATGCGGAATCGAATAATCAACGCAAAAGTAAAGAATCTACACCAATCTGTACAAGTCATGCAGGGGTGCCATTTGAAATAAGACGAATCAGGGCTTTTGGAAAAACAAGGGCTACGGTGTTTTAAGAAAAGATACATCATTTGAAAATATCCGTATGACCCTTCTGCCTATCTTTAAAATATCCCCAATTCGTTAGTTTGAAATAGGTATGACTCAGTCCAGTCTAATGTCTACTAAGTAATCTAGACAGGAGGGGTAAGAAACCACCTAATCTGAGTCAATATATATAGATATGATAGTCAGTGATCCCGCCTCAATAACATATCGTAAGATATCCTCGAGTCATGAGTGCGGATCTATCATCAATATCGGCTCGTACGGTAGATCGTCGTACGGCATCCCAATAGCTGGGTAGGGGTCAATATCACAGTACCTCATCACATATCAGGTATCACTATCATCAGATCGCATAATCTGGGGTACTACTCTAAGTCTAGTACAAATCGATACCATCTATAAAAATATGAATGCGGGTAAAGCACATGTCCAAAGGCCCGCTAAAACTATCATATCGCACCTCGAAGACAAGCTATGTCACATCGCCGATCTCACGGCCTCACATCAAGTGTCATCTCAAACCACGTATCATCCTCAAATCCCGTATATAAACACATAGTCCCATACCCATGTGTAGATATACGCACCATCATATGCACTCTAATAAATGAAAGAATGAATGCAAGTATGTGTGTAAATGTATGTGTGAGTGCAACCACTACTCTAGGGTTCGCACTATACTAAACCAATATATTCTTATCATCAAAATATCATTATTACCATCAATAACCCTAAACAACACATAATAAATATTCGTGTGTATACATATTCGTATACATCACCACGGACTGCGGGGGTGCTATACGCCATCCACCCGACTTCTCCCCGTAGATATAAATCTACTCACTTTGCTTCTCGTGTGCCAAAGCTGATGTCGCTATCTTCAACTCCTTTGCCTCAACATCACGCGGGGTACCTACAAGTATATCACAATGCTAAAGCACATGAAAATCACATCGGAAACCAAAATAGCACACGCTACCCGCATAGGTAAAAACCTATCGACTCGCATGTAAACACAATCAAAATCCACTTGTCGTTGACGTCCAAACGCCACCCGACAGGAATGAATCACCAAATACCAAAATCCATGCTAAAACAAGTCCCAAATTATACACCAACATAGGAAAATCAACCCAGATTTCACCCTAGATGGAATCAGTCAAAACTAGACATACTCAGGATCAAAACTAGAGGAAATGGGGGCATGCACAGAAAACGAGGCAATTCCTTAAAATACCTTATTTTAGAATTTTCCATAATTTTTCCCCATTTATCTGTATTTAATTATACCAGAATATTAAAATATTCATTAAAATAATATTAAACTATAAAATTTCCCAAAAATCAAATTTTATTATTTTGAAGACGTTACAATCTACCCCCCTTAAAGAAATTCGGTCCCCGAATTTAAATTTAAACCCCCAAATACTAAAATATTTCAATACAAATTCCAAGTCATCGGGTCTCCGAAATCATCTATACATAAAACATCATAGCGCAATGCATGCGCATGAGTACTGAGCAGATAACTCAAAAGCAACACTCCATCAAGCATCCGCAATCATCGGAGTCATGGTAACGACACAATGTCAAATCCAATACAAAATCAATATGATATGGACCAAGACTATACATGTAGACACCCAATCTATACATGTAATTAGCTGATGCAACTGTATGCCAAATCTTTTTAAGTCGCTGTGCGATGCGCGTAACACTGCACAGTGGCGGACGTTTCTCATAAGAAAATAACTATATATGTGTGTATATATATCCTTTGTTTAATAAGCACGTTCCACCATTTTGAAAAAAATCAGAAGGGTTTCCTTGTTTTTAAAACGTTTTGTGTCATATCGGACACGTAGGTATATACTGAGACTATAGCTCGCTTTTCGGAAATCCCTTCGATAACTATCGATGCATGCAAAGTATATCCAGGCACTGTCCACTGACTAGTCCTGCTCAGTATGAAAGCAAATATCCCACATCATAAAAATGTACTGCTCCAAAAGGAATAAATTCCAAAAATGCACGTAACACCACCCTGTGCGTCTGACGCGCACGGAAATCAAAATCCATATATGCGCTAAACATGTGCACAAAACAACATCTAGGTGCAACGGGTGTGCACGAAGCATCTGTCATAGGCAACATGTGTGCCTGACAGCCAAAACAGGTGCATCTGACATGCACGAAGAATCTCGATTTAGTGCATCTGGTGTGCCCCAAAATCGTATCTCAAAACATGCGCCCAACATGCGCGAAAATCCAAATCGGTGCATCCATCATGCACGAATGAAAATCTGGACCCTGCGCACTCAATATGCACGGAATCACAAAATCCAATAGCAACGTCGAATATGCGTAAGTCCAGTCAAAAGCACGGAGTGCAAGAATCCACATCAATATCACAATCAAAATCGACATACCGAAAGGCATCAAATCGAAGTCAGGTGCAATCGTAATGCACAAAATATAAATCCGGTGCAACAAAGGCACGAAATATAAATCTGATGCGATAAACGCAAGAAACATGAAACTGGTGCGACAAATGCACGAATTATAGAACTGGTGCATCCCATGCACAAATACCAAGCAATAACTCAAATACGTAAGCAGCAACACCAAGTGTATCCAGATATGAAGAAAATCATAAACGTGTGCAGCTACGGGCACAAAACACATATCGTTGCACTACAAGCACATATAAGCTATACCGAGTGCAAAATCAAAACACTAAAATTACATGAAACTCTGCTGGAAGCGTAAATCAAATCACCAGCATAAAATAGGCATGAAATCGCAATCAACAGCTCAAGAGTAATAACTATGTACAAGGTATAAATACCCAGTAGGTGCAACCATGGTGCACAAAATCAAATATCATGAAACTCAGTCATCAAGACTAAATCATGCGAATAGATCGCCCAAAATACCGAAATCCAAAGCAACGGATACGTGATAATCAAATCACAAAATCACAAATCATAATTACCGTCGTCGGTATACCCTCCTTCAGGGTCGAGAAGGTACCGGTACATCCGATGCTAGCGGCGCAAGATATCTACTTGCCTCTTGCTCGCGGCTGGCGTCCTCTGCCTCTGGTTCCTGATCTTTCCTGTAGATTACCAACTCGCAATCCATCGGCTCATCGGCCCGGTCAGGTGTGCTGACAGGAACGATTCCGTTCTTGCACTTCCCTGGTCATCTCTCGGTCAATCCTCACGACCGCTCGTAAAGCAGCACATCTCTGGCGCCGACCTCGGGTCCCCTGAATGCATATCACACATCCGATCCTGGGTGCAACTCTTATTGCAGCAGTGTACTGGAAGGAATCCTACTCAAGGTCTCTTCTGATCTTGCCTAAGCCAAACTGTAAGGAGGCTGGTACTCTGGCGTAATCTTTTCTCGCTCTCTGGACCTCTGCGTCCTTAGTACCACATCTCCTCGGAAGCTGGTCGCATCTTTGCGCCTCTGTATGCATGTCCGGCCTTTAATCTTAACGGGGTGTAGTAACAGCTCGTCTGCCTCTCGCACGAACTTCTTGTCCCGCTTGTCTGTATCATCGTCCATTTCAACATCGCGTGTCTATCTGCGCACTGCAATGCCTTCGGCTACGGTCCATCCGAAGTCCCTCACGCGGACTCGAAATCACGAACTCGGTATCTTCCTGACTCAGTAGGAGATATCTAGCCGACCACGTCCTCAGCGTGCACGTCACATCTCTGATGTCAGCGAAGTGGAACGTCATCTCGTCGAAATCTCGTGCGAACTCTTTACTCCACCTTGCTCCAATGTCGACTGATTCGGACTCATCTCATCGTGGCTACACGGACTGCGCTCCGACGGCTATGCTCGCATCTGGAGTCTCCCAAGCAGTGTCCCATCACAATATCCGAAAAATGTCGAACCATCCGATCGACTCGTCAGAACCTCATAATCCCCCAAGAGCTCACATCTCGGGTACAGTTTAATAGTATCGAGTACATGCCACAGCGTCGGTGGTCCAGCCGTAGAAGGGCAAACCCAAGCTTCACTAATGGCGTCGTGGAACCGCCGCAAACCCTAAGGTTCGAAGGCTTTCACACGGTCATTAAGTCGAGTTAGGGTTTCATTCTTCTAGAGGGTCCATAGAATCACCTGCATGTCTTTCCGTATACTTTAAACTTGGAAAATAGGTTCCTGACATTCGATCGTCTCAATCGACTCTCAACGAATCTGCGTGAAGTCGTCTCTAGCTGGAATCAATCTATCTGATGACCTCGCATCGGGGTAAGCGAACGAACCACATGTCCTAGTCATTAATCCTCGGTGACTAGCGACTCACTATCACATCTCTAAGAATATGCTCATGCTGCAGTAGCTCCAATCATCTGGGCGATATCTCATCACTCGCAGCAACAACTGGCTCCTTCGTATATACGCTAAACAGCGCCTCAATCCTCCAGAAAAGGCGATACATAAGCGGTCATCTCTGAATCGGTCTGCTCTAGATCTGAGCAAGACTCTCCACACTGGAGATCTTCAACTCAGCTGGGCCCGCTCCGGCGCAAAAATCAGACGAATCACCTTCGTCTCTCAAATCGGGTAGACTAGCTATCATCTGTCGCATATCTGCCTGAAAGCTCCGGCAATCTCAGCTCGTAAGCTCCGAAAGCAACATCCTGTCAATCTCAGCAACAGCTGGTCCATCTGTCTGCACGGTAGGCGACATCATAATCTCTGAGGTACGCTGTACATCAACAGTCCTCTCTAACAATGACCCGATCATCCGGTGCAAGACCAAGCACTCGCCTCCACTAGAGGTCACACTCATCAATACCAACTCGAGACGTTCCCATGTCACCAGAAAACACAATGGTCGGCCCTCGTACCGGACGAGCTCGCCCTGACCGTAACCCTAGCAGCAGCCCAAATTGCGCTCAACCATGGCGACAGGAAACTCAATCGAGTATCGAAGAGAGCAGGTCAATGGCAAGAAAGAGAACAACAGATCCAAAGTGGATACATGATCATAAGAAGGAACGGCATCAATAAAGGTATGATCATGAAACTAATAGAATCGGGGATCTCAAATGGATGTATAATCATGGATATGAAGAGAATCACTGATCTCGAAAGTATGTACATCCTAAGGTTCCTTAAGCGGAGTGGCGTGTCGTAAGTATGCCGCGGAACATACCAACGGTACGTCACTCTACTTTAGTCACCTATTCCATCAACCAAGGTCATCCTACGCGAAGAAAGTTCGGGTCTAATACCCCCTCGACCAAGTCTAAGTTCCGTAAGGTCAAGCCTAAGTTCCGTATATAAATAACTCCCTAGGCTCCACATAGTCAAACTCAGACTCGAACCAAGGTCAACCTATCGCTCTGATACCAACTTTGTCACGACCCGAAAGAGCACGTGACTGGCCCTTGAACCATATGAAGTCTATAGGACCCCATCTGATCCAAGTAAGCCAAAAGCCCAGCAATCTAAAACCATTTAAAGAGTAAATAAGGAAAACTGTTTTTGAAAAGTAAGGAAATCAAAGTTTTTAAATAACTAAGCCAAATATGCATTTTTTTAAAATGTGTAACCTTTCCTGAAAATTTCGGCAGAGTTTCCTTTGTAAAAACTGGCCCCGAACGGGGTACAACAAGAATAATATATATGAAATGATAAAAGTCATCCCCAAGCGGGAGCTAGCTCTTCGTCAATCGACGGTCACAACCACGCAAGCAATAAAAATATACAACGCCAAATGCGAGGATCAAATCCAAAAAGAACTCAAAACAGCCAGAAAACCGCAATACTACTAGCGCGACTCTAAGGTCGAAATAAAACAACACTGTTTTCTAAGTCTGAAACAATAAACAAGTTTTAGTTGATGGAAATTCTAGATACAATAAATGATACATGAACAATGGCGGTTCTGATACAAAAGAACCCACCTATCCAAGCAAGTCACCCATAAGGAAGTAGTGTGCCAGAAATGCCGCTATGGAATCTGTACGGCAAAAACCTGCAAGGACTGGGGCACAACGGGGGTGAGTTGTCAACTCGTGAATAGAAAGATATCTACAAGCAGAGATCGAATGCATGACCCATCCTAGGTCAATACGATCAGATATAAATAAACCTCAATATGAATAAAGCTGAAGCATGCTAAACTGGCAATGTAATCTCTACATGAGTGTAATGCCAAGTGCTCGTGCTAGTGCCTCAGGTAATAGCATGTCATGAATATGAGGTATGATCAATGTAATCAAATCTGCACACACGTGGATCCCGTCCACTCGTCACCCAATGACAATAACCATCATGCAAGTAAATATCATGAAACCTGTGCATGGAAATATGAGGATATAACCTACCCGTGTCCCTCGCGACACGTCAAAATCATGGAACCGGAGTGCCCAGGATCGGCACTCGAAAACATCATGAAAACTGTGCCCAGCATCGGCACATAAATCCTCATATATCGGGCTCCGTCAGTCCGGATCGGCCCGCGGGCTCTATCTGCGGTATCGGCCCTCGGCCCCGGCAGGACGCCCAAATCTATCCATCGACTCTGGTCAGTATCCTCCGGATAACCGCCAGGTCCAACCAATCACCGGTAGGTACTCGCCCGCCTCCAGGCTCAATCGGCAAAGCTCATCGATCATCTTGCCGAGGGGAACCATACCGGGTCCACCATGTACCCGCAATCGGCTCATCCACTCCTCGATTCGGGTTTCACATGTCGCTCTCAGCACCGAGAAAACACATGGTGGACGCACTGAAATATCATATCAAGGGTAACCGGGTTTTTAAAGCAATGGCATATTCTCTTTTGAAACACTCTCGGTTCCCAAATCCAGAAATATCATAGAAACAACATATCTCAATGCGTATAATCAAAAGCATGAAGTATGTGACATGTAAAGGAAGGTATGCATATCATCATGTCATGCAAGGATCATATACTGAATGCAATAGTACTACAGTGTAGTGACATGGCAATTATCGATGATGAGTGTGTGAGCCGGCAACAAGTGTACGTGGAACATATGCATCATCGATAATGGTGCTGGTGTCCTAGCAGCATGACTGAAATATAACCACAGTACAAGCGATGCAATGCAAATAGCATGAATATGCGGAATCGAATAATCAACGCAAAAGTAAAGAATCTACACCAATCTGTACAAGTCATGCAGGGGTGCCATTTGAAATAAGACGAATCAGGGCTTTTGGAAAAACAAGGGCTACGGTGTTTTAAGAAAAGATACATCATTTGAAAATATCCGTATGACCCTTCTGCCTATCTTTAAAATATCCCCGATTCGTTAGTTTGAAATAGGTATGACTCAGTCCAGTCTAATGTCTACTAAGTAATCTAGACAGGAGGGATAAGAAACCACCTAATCTGAGTCAATATATATAGATATGATAGTCGGTGATCCCGCCTCAATAACATATCGTAAGATATCCTCGAGTCATGAGTGCGGATCTATCATCAATATCGGCTCGTACGGTAGATCGTCGTACGGCATCCCAATAGCTGGGTAGGGGTCAATATCACAGTACCTTATCACATATCAGGTATCACTATCATCAGATCGCATAATCTGGGGTACTACTCTAAGTCTAGTACAAATCGATACCATCTATAAAAATATGAATGCGGGTAAAGCACATGTCCAAAGGCCCGCTAAAACTATCATATCGCACCTCGAAGATAAGCTATGTCACATCGCCGATCTTACGGCCTCACATCAAGTATCATCTCAAACCACGTATCATCCTCAAATCCCGTATATAAACACATAGTCCCATACCCATGTGTAGATATACGCACCATCATATGCACTCTAATAAATGAAAGAATGAATGCAAGTATGTGTGTAAATGTATGTGTGAGTGCAACCACTACTCTAGGGTTCGCACTATACTAAACCAATATATTCTTATCATCAAAATATCATTATTACCATCAATAACCCTAAACAACACATAATAAATATTCGTGTGTATACATATTCGTATACATCACCACGGACTGCGGGGGTGCTATACGCCATCCACCCGACTTCTCCCCGTAGATATAAATCTACTCACTTTGCTTCTCGTGTGCCAAAGCCGATGTCGCTATCTTCAACTCCTTTGCCTCAACATCACGCGGGGTACCTACAAGTATATCACAATGCTAAAGCACATGAAAATCACATCGGAAACCAAAATAGCACACGCTACCCGCATAGGTAAAAACCTATCGACTCGCATGTAAACACAATCAAAATCCACTTGTCGTTGACGTCCAAACGCCACCCGACAGGAATGAATCACCAAATACCAAAATCCATGCTAAAACAAGTCCCAAATTATACACCAACATAGGAAAATCAACCCAGATTTCACCCTAGATGGAATCAGTCAAAACTAGACATACTCAGGGTCAAAACTAGAGAAAATGGGGGCATGCACAGAAAACGAGGCAATTCCTTAAAATAACTTATTTTAGAATTTTCCATAATTTTTCCCCATTTATCTGTATTTAATTATACCAGAATATTAAAATATTCATTAAAATAATATTAAATTATAAAATTTCCCAAAAATCATATTTTATTATTTTGAAGACGTTACAGCGGTGTTCCTTGTAGAACATCCAGCACCTTATTCGATGAGGAAAGAGCCGACGATCCCTTCACCTGGAGTGACCTCTTTAGCAATAATTAGCAGATGCTACAACCCTCGGTTTGTCTTTTGATTGCTTCTATAGTTTTTGCTTTGCACAGCGGTATATATGATATATCCTGCACCTTATTCGATGAGGAAAGGGCCGACGATCCCTTCACCGGGAATGACCCCTTTAGCAAAACTAGAAAAGCCTCAAAAACACTTCATTTAAAAACCATTTGTTTCCGCAACGAGATCAAGTTCAAAGCGTCAAAGGTTTTCTTAAAAACCATCCGCAACCCTCCGTCATTTTAGGAAGTAGAGTACTTAGTATTCGTGCTGTGTTTGTTGACCTTAGTCAAGGCACAGTGTACGGTAGCTAAGTGATGTCTTCCTACACCGCATATGATGCGATTAGTTAGGACAGTCGCGTGACTTTGTTGACCTTAGTTAAGGGTCATGTGAGTGGGTCTAATTAATCACGAAATGACGGGTAGAGCTTGACTAGTGCTTATGATTTGTTGACCATAGCCAAGGTCATAAGTGCTAGGGGTAAAAACCTTTGTCGGGAGTTTCAAGTGTTGAAATTTGCAATGAGATTGCATACCTTCTATATGATAGTTGGATCCCGATACCCACTGCGAGTAATTGTTACTCCTGGGAGAGTTTTGCACTTTACAATTAGCCGATCAAGTAGGTGTCTAGAAAGGTGTCAACGGGGTTACGCCCATAGGAAAACGAAGTTTACTTTAATTAGGTCCGTGCGAAAGCACGGGGAACCTCCCTCAAAGTACCGGCACTGGTCTGGCTGAAAGATTGGCGAATTTGTAGAGTGTAATTAATCCCGGCTAGTTTTTCCTTTTAGGGTTTGAAGGAAGATTTGATAAAAACAGTGGGAGCCATCCAGATTAGATAAAATAAATAACCAATCTAATCTTGCAAGAGCGCACGCAGAGTGTTTTCTTCTTTCTCTCTCCAGGTAGCGACCATATCACGCCTTAATCAAGATAATAATATTGATGTATTGATCGAACCCGCTTGTTATACTGTGCTGGGGAACGTTGGTCCCGGTCCAACTTATAATTGTTATAGGACCGAGCAGGAAATAGGGGAATACCAGGATTCCCATGCCGCCCAAACGAAGAAAGTGCATGTGATGCATCTCCTTCGGGTGTGTTCATTATAAAGAACTGTTTCACAGTATCCTCTACGTCCTAGGTATTAGATACCGGATCAGGATCCCGCAAATGTAATCCGTTACATGGGCTACAGAAAGGTAGAGAACTGAGAACGGGTGATAAGTTTCATGAGACAGAAAATGGTGCAAGTGTTGCAGCCAAGTCTGTTGGTCACTGTCACCCTGTATTACCAAATACATTGATTCTGAACAAATGCTATTAGATACCGAACCTGAATATACAAAATCATATCAATCTCTTTATTAGTAAAGAAATGATAAAATTTTGTATTGTTGGATAATGTTTCCTATTTCAAAAGTTGATCGGTTCAGGCACGTTATCTAAAAGCATTAACGTTCTAAATCAAACTACAGTTCCTTGTATACAGAACAGACACAAGTGGAAGAGTTCAGAAATGAACGATTCCTTCTTGAGGTATTGTAGACTAGGTCATATCAATGTGACCCGACTTGCTTAAGTTACATTTAGATGCATATTTAAATCAGTTTGAATTTACATCTTATGAAACTTGCCAGTCATGTCACAAAGATTAGATGGCCATAGCTCTGTTTATTGGAAATAGAGAAAGAGTTAGTAAACTCTTGGGACTGATACATGATGATGTATGTAAGGTCCCCTGTCTACAAATACCAGGACCGGTTCTTTGTACTTCATTACATTCTCTGATAATCTCTCAAGATTCAGTCATATGTTCCTGTTGAAACATAAGTCCGAAACTTTTGAGATAATCACAGAATATAAGTTATAAGTAGAGAACCAAAATACAGGTATAAGTATTATGTCCTATGATGAGATCAGGGAGGAGAAACTTGTGCATGGAATTCTTTGACTATTCTAAAGGAGAATGAGATTCTCTCTCAGCATTACTCCTCCGTATACACCACAGCACGTAGGCGTATCGGGGCGGAGCAATCGCACCATATTAGATATGGTGGGCTCAATGATGAGTACTACTGAGTTAGCTGTTTCCTTTTGGGGATTGTGCACCTAAGAAGCTGCATACCTATTGAATTAGGTTCGAATCAAATCAGTGCCTACCACCCATATAAGATATGGTATGGGAAGAGCCTATCTCTTAAGTTAGTTAAGATTAAGGGTTGTCCGGCCTATGTCTAAAAGCAAAATCTGGACAAGCTCGAGGCAAGGTCTGTTATGTAGAAATGGAATGGTTCCAGCTATACAAACTGCAGCTGATGATTTGGTAGAACCAAAGGATTCAATAGATTCCGAAGAACCTCAGCCTCTCCGCCGATCTAGCAGGGTTCCTCTTCCGCCTGTCTTGAACTCCTTCTCTTCTTGTTGTTCTCCACCTTGCTTGCTCCTTGTAATAGTTTGTACGGCTCCTCCTCGTCGTCTCCTCTTTGTCGAAGATAGATCCACCCGAGGGTTCGAACTTGAGCTCCTAGCTCAACCTAGAGGTAACTAAGGTGCTTGGTTTGCTAAACCTAGAACCCTAGAAAGAGTAGAGAGTAGTCTTGGTGTTTAATCTCAAAGGAAAATGGTTCTCAACTCATGAGAGGGATTTTCCTTGAGCTAGAGGAAGAAGGAGAGCAATGGATGAGAGAGAAGATGCAAGTAAGAATGAATCAATTTTTACAACCATGCTCTCATGTTTTAGAAAATGATAATAATAATAATATTTAACAATTTATGATAGTGAGTTGATGATTGACCATTATCATTTCATTCATTAAATGCTTTTGCAAAGAATAAGAAGTATCTTTGAAAACAAATGATGATGGTCAACAAGTCCACTTTGGTCAACCGGTCAACTAAAGTCAACAAGTCAACAAAAGTCAAGAATTCAACTCAACCATGGCACAATAATTGTTAACTAATATTATTAATCATATTTCCTTTTCTCATTAGGGTTTGGAAAAAGACAACAATCAACTGTGCATACACACCCGTACCATAACCCTAATGAGAATCCTCTGCCTCTGTCTCAGTCAACTGTACATACACATCCGCATCCGTGTTCCGAGCAACACGAATACAATGAGATAAAACCAATCCCAAAACATAAACTAGGATCTGGCTTAAACCAAAGCCCTCTAGTAATAACTGTCCGGACACCAAACGTGCACAAGTGTGCGGATGTGAACGAACCCCGTCGCAAAACCATGCGACCTCTACTCTGTTTTGCCCAAAGGCGAATAACCCTCTGTGTGGGACTCTAAAGACTCGACACTACGCTGGCAGTGGGGTTAACCACAGACCGCAAGCGGCACTAGCTGTACGTAACGGTCCCCAGGTTGATGCCGATAAGAAGACTGATGAGGTGAACCCATCCGAACTCCTACTGAGCCTATATGTGACAATCTCCGTACAGTCCGGTCTGTTCGTCTAAGAGTATGGCATGGCGGGCCTAGGGGGTAGCAAACGTCAGTCCCCTAATAGCGGTACAAGTCGTGTCGGAGTATAGCACAAAACACCCTGAGAAACTACTGGTAACACTACCAGCAAATCTCGCTTGCCCTGGCCAGGGACGACTATGTATAATGGCTCTCCTAGACACAGCGCGATATCAACCCCCAATACCGGGAGAGACGAATCCTATCTAACCGTCACTGCCTCCAAGTGTTTCGGGATTGCACCCAACTACTATCTGTTTGGACGACTCAGTAGAGCCGTGGTAGGGTAGTAATCAAAGAACAGTGGGAACACACTCGAGGCGAAGTGACAGTGTCAAGTCAGCGGACTAAGCTGTACTCATGTCACCTGGGAACTGTTAACTGACGATAGGTATAATACCAACCAACAGTTCCCGACGAGTCTGTCCAGTGTACTCGTAACCCAACGAGCACCTGCATACTATCTCCAGTACGACGTACTGATGGCTGTGGGACAGACCATCTCCCCTGCTGGGAAGAGAAGCGTATGCACCAGTCTACTCTGGAGTATCGATGCCTTGTCTCGATAATCCTATGACTAGGGACCAGAATAAGGATGTTCTTATAGACTACCCAACCCCCACTAATGTGATCGCCATCACAACGCCGGTATTCAAGCAAAGATCCTAAGGGCTCCATCAATATGTTTTGGCGATATGTTAAAAGAAACATATACACATATTAAGATAGAAACAAACCAAGTAGCATACTACTATATCGAGCAAGACTGTCGTAAAACCATATATATATCCCAAGCTTCCAAAATGTATTATACAAAGTAGTACTATACAATAATGGCCTCTAGGGCATACATATCTAACAGGATTCCTTCAGCATTATCAAATAATGATATTTTGATCCCAATCCTACTGTGAGTATCCGCTAATCGTCGGGAGATTTTTTCACTTAACGATCAATGCTATAAACTAAGTAGGTGTCTAGAACAATGTTAGCGGGGCTATGCTTCTAGGGAAAAGAGATTATTTAATTAAGGAACTTCGCGAAAGCGTCGTAAAACCTCCTTCGAAGTCCAACACTAGCCTGGCTAAACGGTTAATTAAGTATTGTACGGTGAGATTAATCCTGACCAATTCTTCTTTTATGGTTTGAGGAAGGATTTGAGAAACAGTTGGAGCCATCCTGTTTAGATAAACTAAAAACCAATCTAAATTTGCAAGAGTATCATGCTACGTGTTTTCATCTCTCTCTCTTAATTACAGCGACCCAGTGACCAGACATAGGTTACATCTAGATAAAATGACTGAATCTAACTATAATGACTGGCAAGGTCTGTCCAGATGTCCATTACCCATGACAAGCTGGACCACCTCACTACTACACAAAAAAATACCATCCCAGGTCCAGTTTCCACCGTCGCGGATAAGGATATTCGTAAGACAAGGGAAAAAGACAGTGAGAATGCCATGTGCCTCGTGTTGGCCTCAGTTGATGGTGTAAACCAGAGGAAACACGAGAAGATGGACATAGCTTCCATCTTTCTTCATAACAAAGATTAATATAAAGAGCAATCTCGTATCGCAAGCTATGAGACCTCGAAAGAATTGCTTCAAACGAGGTTGGCTGTCGGGTCACCTGTAGCGGACAACGTCCTTACAGCGACTAGCTATATTGATGAGCTCACGGACCTGGAGACCGCGTTGGGAAACAGGTCATATGCTGACTTATTTCTACTGTCCCTACCCTCTACTTACACC
Organism: Agapanthus africanus; assembly: GCA_030015575.1. Lineage (NCBI taxonomy): Eukaryota > Viridiplantae > Streptophyta > Magnoliopsida > Asparagales > Amaryllidaceae > Agapanthus > Agapanthus africanus. The sequence continues at coordinate 549,823,853 of JASDDO010000024.1, read as the reverse complement.
CTGAAGGAAACCAGGAAGACACCTGCATTGCTTATTGGGGAATCTTCCTCTTCATCATCCAAGGCGAAAGCAAAGGGTGAGAAGAAGAAGACCTCCACAAAGCCGATATGCGGTGTCAGGAAGGCAGATGAAAAGGGAAGGGAAAAAAATTTCGGGACTAAAAGTAGGGAAGGAGGGACATTCTTATTGTTACGAGAAAGGACATTGGCAGAGGGATTCCACGGCTTTGAAAGCTAGTAGCTAGGATTCGAAGCATGTTGTGGCTTCGACCTCGGGTGTGTATGTAATGGAAAACTGTATGTCAATTAACTCTACTTCCTGGGTACTAGATACCGGATCAGGATCTCATATCTATAATTCTTTAAAGGCTTTGAGAAATCGTAGATTTATCAGGAAAGGTGATTTGACTCTCAGAGTTGCGAACGGAATTGTGTGGACGCTGAATCCGTAGCGGAATATAACCTAGGATTGACAAGTGGGCAGATATTGATTCTACGTAACTATTTATATATACCTAATCTAGCTCGTAATATCATATCTGTACCCTTACTTTCTAAGGAAGGATATGATTTTACATTTGTAAGCGATGTGGTCCAATCCACCTAAATCAAGTTCTGATTGGGTCAGGTACATTAGAAAACGGAATATACGTATTAAACAAAGCTCAGATTTTCAGTATCTAGAGCACACTTAAAAGAAAGTCTCCGGAAACAAATCAGGCTTTCTTATGGCATTGTAGACTGGGTCACATCAATGAAACACGGTTGACAAAGTTACATAGAGAGGTATATTTGAATCCGTTCGAATATCAGTCTTATGCTACTTATGAATCTTGTCTCATGGGAAAGATGACAAAAACTCAGTTTAGTGGACAGCTAGTAAGAGTGAGCGAGCTCTTAGGACTCATACAAAGCGATGTATGCGGTCTAATGTCTACACATGCGCGAGGTGGTTATTCCTATTTCATTACTTTTACGGATGATTTCTCTAGGTATGGGCATGTCTTCTTAATGAAACATAAATCCGAGGCCTTTGAGAAGTTCCGGGAATATAAGAATGAAGTAGAAAAACAAACAGGAAAAAATATCAAGACACTAAGATCTGATCGAGGTGGTGAATACTTAAGTGCCGAGTTCCTGGGATACTTAAAAGGGAATGGAATTCTCTCTCGGCTTACTCCTCCATACACACCACAACACAACGGTGTATCGGAAAGGAGGAATCGAACTCTATTGGATATGGTTCGTTCCATGACGAGTAAGGCTGAGTTACCGCGATCCTACTGGGGTTATGCACTAGAATCAGCTGCATCTATTTTGAACAAGGTTCCATCCAAGACTATGCCTACCACACCATATCAGATGTGGAGTGGGAAGAAACCCTGTCTTAAGTACCTTAAGACATGGGGATGTCCAGCTTTTATAAAAAAGCAGCATGCGGACAAGCTCGAGGCACGCTAGGTACTGTGTAAGTTTGTGGGATACCCTAAGAACTCCTGGGAGTATCTTTTCTATAATGCAAAGGAACAAAAGGTTTTTGTTTCTAAACATCCCTACTTCTTGGAAAATGAATTTTTATAAAATCAGATAAGTGGGAGCGCAATAGAACTGGAAGAAATTCCAGAACCACAAGCTATTACTGAAAGCTTGGTAGAACCAGAGGTTTCAGAAGAACCGGACATCCCAACGCCACTCCGCAGGAGTAGCAGGCAGTCTCATCCGCCCGAGAGATACTACGGTTTCTCATAGACGGAGATCGAGAGGATTGCATCATTGACAATGATGAGCCTACCAGCTTCCAGCAAGCCATTCAGCGCGCAGACTCGGTAAAATGGCTGGATGCAATGCGGACCGAAATGTAGTCCATGTACACCAACAAAGTTTGGACTTTGGACATTGCTCCAGAAGGGGTAAAACCCGTAGGCTGCAAATGGATCTTTAGAAAGAAGATTGGTGTAGATGGACAGGTCGAAACCTATAAGGCTAGACTTGTTGCAAAGGGTTTCCGTCAAAGACCTGGTTTGGACTATGACGAAAACTTTTCTCCAGTGGCTATGCTCAAATCCATTCGGGTCCTTCTTGCCATTGCTGCCTTCCACGATTATGAGATCTGGCAGATGGATGTAAAGACGGCTTTTCTAAATAGTAATTTGGAAGAGTGCGTCTATATGGATCAGCCAGAGGGTTTCATTCAGAGTGGGTGCAGCGGTAAAGTGTGCAAATTTCTTATGTCCATTTATGGACTAAAGCAGGCATCATGGAGTTGGAACATCTGTTTTGATGATACTGTCAAAGAATTCGACTTTATGAAAAATCCAGATGAACCATGCATTTACAGGAAGATTGTAGGGAGAACTGTGGTAATCCTCGTCTTGTACGTGGATGACATTCTCTTAATAGGAAATGACATTCATATGCTACAGTCAGTCAATGGATTCTTGTCATAGAGGTTCTCCATGAAGGACCTGGGTGAGGCCTCCTACATTCTGGGGATCCAGATCTATCGTGATAGATCTAAGAGGATGTTGGGACTTTCGCAGTCCAGGTACATTGACACGATACTGAAAAGATTCAGAAGATTCTAAGCGCGGTAACCTACCGGCTTGTCACGGAATCACCCTCTCCAAAGTGATGTCTCTCAAGACTGATTTGGAAAGTGCTCTAATGTCATCTATACCCTACGTATCTGTAGTAGGCTCTATAATGTATACGATGTTGTGTAACAGACCAGATGTAGCATACGCATTGAGCGTTGTAAGCCGGTATCAGTCAAACCCACGGGAGAAGCACTGGATAGCAGTAAAGAACATTCTCAAGTAGCTGAGAAGGACTAAGGAAATGTTCTTGGTGTATGGCGGAAAAGACCTCCAGATCGAGGCCTTTGCTGACTCCAGCTTCCAGAGTGACAAGGATGACTCCAAGTCCATGTCAGGTTTTGTCTTTACCCTCAATAGAGGGGCGGTCTATTGGAAGAGCTCCAAGTAGGACACCGTTGCTGACTCGACGATGGAAGCGGATTACATAGCTGCTCGTGATGCCGCAAATGAAGCTGTCTGGATGAAGAAGTTACTCATAGAACTTTAGGTGGTTCTAACCATTGTTGATCCAATACCCCGGTATTGCGATAACAACGGCGCTATAGCTTTAGTGAAGGAACCCAGGTCCTATCAGAAGTCCAGGCACATTTTAAGGCGGTATCACCAGATCAAGGAGATCGTAGACCGCCGAGAGATCGATGTTAAGAGAGTAGATATGGAGAATAACACTGCAGATCCATTCACAAAGGCTATCCCTCAGACGCAGTTCGAGAGGCTCTTCGAGATGATAGGTCTGCGATATGCCAGCACATGGCCCTAGTGCAAGTGGGAGATTGTTAGGTTATATGCCCTAAAGCCCATTATTGTATCATAATAGATTGTATATTACTTAATGGAAGCTTGGGATATTCACAGTATTATTAACAGTCTTACTCAAAATGGTAGTATGCTACTTGGTTTATTTCTACTTCAATATGTGCATATGTTTCTTTTAACATATCGCTTATACGTATTAGTAGAGCCCTTAGGATCTTTGCTTGATTACCAGCATTGTGATAGTAGTCACACTAGTGTGGGCTGGGTAATCTATAAGCACATCCTTATAAAGGTCCCTAGTCATAGGATTATCGAGACGGGGCATCGATACTCCGGAGTAGACTAGTGTATACGCTTCTCATCCCAGCAGGGGAGATGGTCTGTCCCACAGCCATTAGTATGTCGTAATGGAGATAGTATGCAGGTGCTCATTAGGTTACGAGTACACCGGACAGGACTCGTCGGGAACTGCTGGTTGGTACTATGCCTATCGTTAGATAGCAGTTCTTAGGTGACATGGGTACAGCTTAGTCCGTTGACTTGACACTGCCGCTTTTCCTCGAGTGTGTTCCTACTGTACTTTAATTACTACGCTAGCACGGCTCAAAGGAGTCGTGCAAACAGGTAGTAGTTGGGTTCAGTCCTGAAGCACTTGGAAGCAGTGGCGGTTAGACAGGATTCATCTCTCCCGGTATTGGGGTTTGATATCGCGCAGTGTTTGGAGAGCCATTACACAAAGTCGCTGGCCAGGGCAAGCGAGATTTACTGGTAGGTGTTTCAGTACTTTCTTAGCGTGTTCTAGGCTACACTCCGACATGACTTATACCGCTATTAGGGGTCTGACGTTTACCGCCCCCTAGGCCCGATATGCAATATTCTTAGATGAATAGACCGGACTATACAGAGATTGTCACATTCAGGATCAGTAGGAGTTCGGATGGGTTTTCCTCATCGGCCTTCTTATTGACATCTACCTGGAGACCGTTATGTACCGGTAGTACCATTTTCGGCCTGCGGTTAAACCCACAGCCAGCGTAGTGTTGAGTCTTTAGAGTCCCATACAGAGAGTTTCCCTGCACTGGGCAAAAGGTGTAGATGCCGTATGGTTTTTACGGCAGGGCTTCGATCACTTACGTGCACTTGTGCGCACATGATGTTCGGGCGGATAATACTAGTGGGTTTTGGTTTAAGCCGGATCCTAATATTATATTGATGGATCAGTTTTGTCTCTAAGTATTCGTATTCTTCGGAATGCGGGTGCGGGTGTGTATGCACGGATGTGAGGAACGATGAGGGAGATAGCTCATTAGGGTTTTGACCATTGACTTGATCAAAACCATTATGAGGTTAAGGAAATTATTTTCTAATCTTTTATTGATAATAATTGTGTCATGGCTAATTAGGTTTGACCATTTGACTTGGTTGACTTTTGTTGACTTAGATATTTTTGTTGGGCACTAGATATTTTGGCCTAGCATTAATTATGAAATGGTAATGGTCAAATCAACTTAGCCATCTCAATTATCATGATAAAATATTGTTTTTCTTTTTTCCTCAAGATTATTATCTCATACACCTTCTCTCTCTTCAACTGAGCTCCCATGCTTGCTCTTCTTCTTCCTCACTCGAAATCACTTAAGGTCTCATGTGTTGAGAAAATTAGGGTTTCAATAAACAAACAAATCCATCTTCATACTCTACATCCCCTAGGATATCAAGGTTAGCAAACTTGTTGCCCTAGTTACCTCGGTTTTGAGGTAGAGCTCGGACTATATACTCTCGGGTGGATTATCTATGACTCAAGGAGGCCGTTGAAGAAGCCACGATCCGGATCGATCCTTGGAGCCTACGTAGATGAGGAGGACAGCGGAGAAGACCCGAAGGACTTGTATCATGAGGTATAATCTTCAAGCATAGTACATAGAACCTCTAGTTAGTTTGTTGGCAATGGTTTAGCAAAGACCCTTAAGCCTAGTCAATGTTACCTTGTAAGAAAAATTCGATTTTTACCTATTCCGCCTCCCTGTTAACTAGCGGGTTGAGTGACATTGACTTACAGTATGGTAATGGAGAACTCCAGGTAGAGTCCTTTACCGATTCGAGCTTCCAGAGTGATAAGGACGACAGTAAGTCGGTTTCGGGTTTTTCTTTCACCCTCAATTGAGGGGGGTATGTTGGAAGAGTTCCAAGCAAGATACCGTAGCAGACTCGACGATGGAGGCTGAATACATCGTTGCCAAAGAGCTTGTCTGGATGAAGATGTTCATTACCGAACTTGGCGTGGTTCCATCCATTGAGCATCCAATACCTTTGTATTGTGATAACAATGGAGTAGTGGCTTTGGCCCAGGAACCCCGGCCCTATCAGAGAACCAGACATATTCTTAGGCAGTATCACCTGATCTGGGAGATAGTAGATCGACGGGAGATCGAGGTCAAGGGAGTTGACAAGAAGGATAATACAGCGGATCCACTCACGATGGACTTCCCCGAGACGCAGTTTGAGAGACTTTTCGGGATGTTAGATTATAAGATACTACAACAACTGGCTTTAGTGCAAGTGGGAGATTGTTAGGAATATAAATGCCCTAGAGGCCTGTAGGCATATATATGTACATGAAAAAATATTTGCTCGAAATGATAGTATGCTATCTGGTTTATCTTCATCTTAACCTGTGATGTTTTGTATTTCATGTCATTATATACATGTTGATGAAGCCCTTAGGATTATGCTTGACTGCCGGGATTATGATGTAGATCATACTAGCGGGGCCTGGGCAGTCTATGAGCATATCCTTTAATAGTTCCTAGTCGAGGGTGTATTGAGACAGCGCATACTGGTGTGTACGTTTCTTGACCCTGGGGGCAATGGATCCCACAACCATTGGTCTTCGACATCAATGATTGTATACAGCCGCTCAATAGAGAATGGGTATACCGAACAGGACTCGCCGAGAACTCCTATATGGTATAGATACCTATTGTCAGATAGTAGTTCTCTGGTGACACTTGTACTGGTTAGTCTGTAGACCCGAGATCCTCATAGTGTCTTGTGTGATTCCCACTGTGCTTTGATTTCCTCCCTACTACAGATTTACTGAGTAGTGCAAACAGGTGGATTTTGGGTACAGTCCCGAATCACATGGAGGCAGTGAGCGACAGGAGGGGTTTCGTCTCTCCCGGTATAGGGAGTTGATGTCGTGCTATGCTTGATCGACCATAACAGCAAATCCTTGGCCATGGTTGTCGAGATTTACTGATAAAAGTTATCGGTAGTTTCTCAAATCGTTATGGGCCATAAATCAGCATGACTTATAAAGTTACTGGGGTCTGACATTTACCACCCCTAGACTTCATATGTGACGTATCAGACGAAGAGACCAGACTGTACGGTAAGTGTTTCTTACAAGCTCGTTAGGGTTGGGATGAGTTCGCTCGTCGGCCACCTTTTCGTCACGTACCTGGTAGACGTTACGCACAGCTAGTGCCGCTGACGTGCTTATGGTTTAACCCACCACGCGTGTACTGTCGAGTCATTAGAGTCCCACACAAAGGGTTCTCTGGTTCAGGAAAAAGATGTAGAGGCCGTAAGTTGTTACGGCATGGTTTTGATCATGTTCGTGTACTGGCTGCAGGAATAATGATCGAAAAGATAATACTGGTAGGCTTTGATTTAAGCCGAATACCGGTATTATATTATTGTATTATTTTGTATTCGTATTTTTTTGGAATAAGAATGCGAGTATACTTATACGGTATAGGGTGAGAGGTATTCTTGTTATTGTACAAGAATACCATCTAGAAGGGGACACCTCATAAATGGTATTCGTTTTGTGAAAATGGAAATTATGAGGTGGAATTTGGTGAGAGTCTAAGCATGGGTGATGGCATGGCTCAACTCATTTTATATTCATTTGGGGTTACTATTGAAGCATGGTGCATTATTTTTGAGAAAAATATTGCATGCTTCAATTATTTTCATTGAGCCATATCATTTTTTCCATGCTTGATTTTTTCATTGATCACTCTCACATTCTCTCTCCTAATTATCTCCTTCCTCCTCCTCCAAGCTTTACCCTTCACATGAGTTGTGAATCAAAAGCTTAGGGATCACCTTAATCCTCTACTTAATCTCTACATCATCTAAGTAATCATTTCTAGCACACTTGATTTTTTAGTTAACTCTTGTGAAGAGTTTATAGCTTGTTCTAAAGCTCTCAGGTGGATCATCTACGACCTAAAGATGACCGGTGACCGAGTTCCTTTCAAGCATCCAAAGAGTCTAGGTGTTGCATCTAAAAGAAAACCCGAAGAACCGGTTCCTTAGGTATAACCCTATCATAGTAGATAAGATATCTAGATTGGTTTGCTAGTTAAGGTTTAAGCACAAGATCAAGGGTTTAAGTAGGCGTTGCATGCAAGAAAATTTTCGTTCGCCACTCACTACTACAAATATGGGTTGCTCCTACGGATTTATCCGTAGGGGCAACCCACTGCCCCTACGGATATATCCGTAGGGGCTAAAAAATACCCCGTAGGTGCAAAGGCCGCAGGTGCAAGTTGAGGCCCCGAACGTGCCCCTACGGATAAATTTATGCCCCTACGGATAACTCAGTAGGTGCTATAGCCCCTACGCAGTACCCCGTAGGGGTAATAAAATCATATATTTAATTTTTTTTTTGAATATATTGTCTGTACCTACGGCTATATCTGTAGGTCCTATTAGTTCCCCTACGGCTACAGCCGTAGGGGATATAAAGTAGCCCCTACAAATATATCCGTAGGGGCCACTCCCAACACACTGCACTGAGATCGGGGGGAAAATATCAGGATAACCTGATATTTTGCCCCTACGGTTATATACGTAGGGGATAAACAGTGGCCCCTACGTACATATCCGTAGGGGCATCCCCAACACCCTGCACTGATATCAGGTGGGAAAATATCAGGTTTCCTGATAGTTTGCCCCTACGGCTAACGCCGTAGGGGCAACATATATACCTACGGATTAATCCGTAGGTACAGTTTGTCTGTATTTTTTTTTAAAAAAGGGCTGCTAGATTTTTTCCCGCCCTGTGCACAATACTATATACATCAATCAAATCATATATTGCAGTATTCATAATCACATCCCACGCATATATATAATATACAAAAGAAACCCAAAAACTGAATATGATATAAATTCAAACCAATATCAATATCGTTTCAAAATGTAGTACAATGTGATATAAATAAATACATGTTTCAAAAAATAAAAACCAAAAATCTACCCTAGTTCGGTCCAGCTCCACCTCCGAATAACGTTAAAATAACGCGCGCCTGCTCCTCGGTAAATACACTCTCCAATGCTACAGATAAGGGAGTCTGAGCGGCATGTGGAGCTGGCGTTGTGGTCTGCGCAGCCGCCGTCGAGGTAGTCGCTTGCGGAGCCGCGGCTGCGGGAGTCTGAGTGGGCGGTGGAGCTACAGGAGCTGTCTGCGGTACCGCAGCCGATGTAGTGGCTTGCGGAGCCGCAGCCGAAGGAGATGCATGTGGAGGCTCGGCCGATCTACCCTGTCGCGTCTGGACATAACGTGTGTAAGAAACGTGTAAGAACTGTGTATTATTCGAATTCGTTTCATTATTAAGTTATTTCGAAACCCTGTTTGGATATCTAGTTTGGAAAAGCGTTGTTTATTTTAATTACATATGTATGTATGATTAATCAAACTTAATTCTAAAACCAAATAAGCTCAAGCTACGTACTAATTATGGATATGTTGATATGTATATAATATGAAATGATATTTTACTATAAAGTAGTATACATACCAGCATCTCCTTCAACTCCTGAACGGTGGCCCTCAAGCTATCCAGTTCCTGATGGACATGCCGGCCACTGGAGACGGAGGAAGTAACCGCCGGGGTGGAGTCCAACCTCATATGGGCCCTGCTGGGGCCCAATCCCCGGCCTCTCTCCCAACCTCCGTGGTGCCCTCCGTGTGCGGCGTCCAGAACTGGGGTCAGCAGCCTCGGATCGTTCTGTCCGGTAAAATCGATCCCCGAGGCCTGGGCCTGCTCAACCACCCGCTCCTACACCCACATTAAGCAGTAAAGTATAAGTATAAAATTTAAACTTGAACCTTCCAAAACTAAAATTTCAAATTTGGGTAGAAAAAATATTAACACTTACGCAGTACTCCTGGGTAGCGACGTCGGGACATCGAAGCTCGCCCGTGGCGGGATCTGTCGAGGTGCCGTGGACGGCAAGATATGCGGACAGCACGCTCGGTGTACCACCTGACGCCACGGTCCGAGCTGTCTGCAATATTAGAAAGTAACTCTTAATATTAGAAATGTTAGAGAATAACTCTTAATATTGCAGAATATTAGAGAATAACTCTTAATTTACCGATAACTCCATGGCTCGAGTAATGTTCCTCGAGCCACCTGTGTAAGTGGGGCGACCCCTCTTCGCCGACTTCCTGTTCTCCGTATTCTGAGCGGCCTGTTTCTGCACAACGCATTAACATTTAGTTTTCTAATTAAGAAACACAAAGAAATAAATTATATCATAAATAATGAATTAAATTTAAAATACATACTCGTTTGCGTTCGGAGTCGAAATAAGCGCACAATATAGGCCATGTCTCTACGTCGACTCTCGCAAACGCCGGAGTAGATAGGAGGGCCGCTCTCTCTGCCTCGGGGGTCGCTATCCACAGGGAGTAGCAGTCGGCCTTCAGCTCATTCCTGTTGTATCGGATCTTGGCCTGCATGTTCTTCATCAGGCCATTGTACAGAGCATGAAGGTCGAGCACCCTCCCCGGGTGATCAGGGTCGGCTACAGGCTGAAAATCGTAATCCAACTGAAAATACAAAAAAACATTGTTATTAGATTGCAAGTGTTAATAATAAATATATTGGATAGATCAAATGAAAATATATATTAATACATACCTGAGCCTGTTCAAAGAAGAGGGCGAATGAGCGCTGGTGCTGCTCGCCCCACTCAACGTGAAGTGGATAGTTCTTCACGATCCGGCTCTCGTCCCCCAAATACCGGCCGAACCTCTCGGCATAAGGACCGGTATAGCGATAGTCAAGGGCAAAAAGAAAGTATCGCCAATAAGATTGACATAACCCAAATGACTTTGACCCATTACATATAAATGTCATGGTCTTTCAATATTTATCAAACAAATACCATAGACTTTGTTTGTTACAAATAAATACCATGAAGTTTTAACGTTTCACATAATTTTCATAGATTTTGTTGTTTACAAATACATACCATTGACCTCCAACGTTTTCCAGATAAATACCATGAATTTTGTTGTTTACAAATAAATACATGAACTTTCAGCGTTTTTTAGATAAATCCCATAGACTTTCATGGACCATTTTCTCATATAAAAATCATGGACTGTGTTATTCACAAATAAACAGTATCGACTTTCACTATTTTCCAGATCAATCCCCTAAAATTTCACCTTTTTAAGCCTAACCCAGCCCCAGCCGAACCCCAACCCAACACCAAACCCTAACCCGGCCTAACCCTAACCCCAACCCAGCCCCAGCCGAACCCCAACCCAACACCAAACCCTAACCCCAACCCAGCCGGAGCCGAACCCCAACCCAACACCAAACCCTAACCCCAACCCAGCCCCAGCCGAACCCCAACCCCAACACCAAACCCCAACCGAACCCTAACCCTAACCCTAACCCCAACACCAGTCGAACCCCAACCGATCGAACCCGTACCCTAACCCTAATCCTAACCCTAACCACAACCGATACCTAACCATAACCCTCATCGCTACCCTAACATCATTAAAATAATGTTTAACTAACCTGTAGGCTAGGCGGTGGAGGAGACGACGGAGACGCAATCGGCGACGACGAGGGCGGTGGCGACGACGAGATCACTGCAGGCGGTGGCGACGACGATTCGGCCGGCGGTGGCGACGACGAGATCACTGCAGGCGGTTGCGACGACGATTCGGCCGGCGCTGGCGATGACGAGAACGGCGATCGGCGGGAACGTCAAGGTTTGGGGATTTGGGTTCGCGCGTAAATTAAAGGAAATAAGAAATAATCAGCGTAGGGAACGATTACTTAAATCGCTATTTAGTTGTCCCTACGGATATACCCGTAGGTACTTGGTTTGCGCCACCGTAGGGGCAAAAAACACTTTAAGATTTAATAATTTTTAAATAAATATTGAACGACCGTAGGGGCAACCACTTTGCCCTACGTATTAATCCGTAGGGCCAAACTTTTATTGCCCCTACGGATGATATTATCCGTAGGGGCAACCCATTATTTTACTAGTGACTTCCGCCTCCTCACAAGTAGTTGTGAGGTGTTCAACATCCACTAGCAAGGTATCAGAGCCTCTCTTAAACCATAAATAGCTAGTACCGACGTTAGAGATCCGCCGTTTTTGTCGCGCAAAAAGTGCCAATAAAAACAGTTTCCAAAATTGAAGTTTTGAGTTGTTTGCACACCCTGCGGGTTCACGGTTTGAACGGAGAAGTCGCGGGGTAGAACATGCACACCCCTGGGACACCCAGGGGGCCAGAGGCCAGACCCACAGCCCAAGACCACCACAAGGTGGCCTTGGAGGTGGGTGACCCGAGAGCACCCCATATGGGTGCTCTCGGGTCTGCCTTCCCCTAGGGGCCACCTTGAGGTGGCCCCCAGGGGTGGGTACCCCCCCGAAGCCCCCCATTCGATAGTTAATTTTGGGATCTTCGCATCCGCGAAGATTCGGGCAGGTTTCAAGTTCTTTTTGACTCTCGGATTGTCTTAAAATGATCGGTTTTGGAACATTAGCTCACTGGATTTTTTCAAGCGTTAGAAAATTGGTTTAGTTTGCTAATTGCGTGTGGAATTCTAATGTCGCGGTTACTTTATAAGCTTTTTGATGTGTATATGTGTTTGGAAACGTCGAATAATTTCTATACGTGGATTAGTCAGGGTTTCACATATCTGTAATGATATCATGTGATGGTATGTGTATATGAATATGTTAGATCGTGGTAGATGAATAGCCGGGGATGTGAGAAGAGTGTTTTTCTTTTCTTTCATTTGCTGAACTCCACCACAAAGGCCTTAACTTAAGGCCGATACCTGTCTTATTTTCGTTCTAGAGTGTCATTATTAGAAAAGTGATCTTTTTTGTTTCTATTCCGTACATCCGGGGTAGGCCTCGTCCGTCCCTGCTTCTATTTACGATCAAAATCCTTTCGACGAGTGAGTAGCCAGTTTCGAATCTCTCCTTGCTTGGTCGGATTACCTCTGATCGATCAATGCTCCTATGCAAGTCTGGTTGTGTCTCGAGTAGGTAAGATTCGAGTAGTAGTAACGAGCCGGTAAAGGTTTCACATGTTGTATGATATTCCATCCGTGAGTTAACGAGGAAGAGCAGTTGTCGGATGAACAAAATGTCCAAGGAAGGAGAACTGTCCAAGCTTATGAACAAGTTCAATATAGGTAATTTCTAAAAAGGGCTGTAATAATATTTTGCGGGGCACATCCAGGTTGAGATTGTAGCCACCGTTGTATAATTTCTTTTTACTATTTTTTGCTCCTAGGATAGACCCAAGGTGGGGTGCACAAACTCCGGGTTCTTTGAAATGCCGAGTGGCCTACTGACTTTGTTTGGGGAGGTTGCTTCATTTCGGGAATTTGGCGGGTAGTTTGCTGCACCCGTAGGGGCCTAGGGTGGGGTTTAGCTATTCATCACGACCGTGGAACTCGTCTTTCGTTAAGGGCTTAAATGAAATAAGGAATTCATAGTATATCCAATGTGTTCATCTGTGATCTGGAATGTTTATAAATGCGTGCGACGTATGGATATTTATATATGAGTTATATAATAAACGTTGCCTAAGTTTTGTACCCATGCTTGTCCAGCCCCCGCTCTGCCGTTAGTTAAGTAACCTAACGGTGCATGACGGGGCATCGTGGCGAATGTGGATGGCATAAGCGTACATTCTATTTTCATTTCTTTTCTGCGATGTTTAGGAAACTTAATTAATGGGACAACATTAATGTGATTAATGTTAAGAAAAAAGAAACCTAAAGATGTTGTAGAATCAAACTTTTTAAAATGGGTAACTCTAGTTTTTGCTTTGCATAATGGTATTCCTTGATGAATATCCAGCACCATATTCGATGAGGAAAGGGCCGAGATTCCTTCATCGGGAGTGACCCTTTAGCGAAACTAGCAAATGTTACAAACCACTCGATTTATTTTTCTAGTTGATCTAATTTTTTCTTTGCATCGTTGTATTCCTTGATGAATATCCCGCACCTCATTCGATAATGAAAAAACCGAGATCCCTTCACCGGGAGTGACCACTTTAGCAAAATTAGAAAGATACTACAAAACCATTCGACTTTTAAAACTGGAGTTTAAACCACACCTTTCACTAGATTCTACAACGATACCAAGTTCAAAAGGTTAAAGGATTTTTATCAAAACCATCCGTTGCCCTCCTCCATTTTAGGAAGGAGAGTACTTAGTATTTGTACCACATTTGTTGACTATAGTTAAGGCGTGGTGTACGGTAGCTAAATGATGTCTTCCTTCAAAGCATATAATGTGATAGATTAGGACATTCCCATGACCTTGTTGACCATAGTTAAGGGTTATGCGGGTGGGTCTAAATCAATCACGAAATGGCGGGTAGAACTTGACCAGTGCTTATAATTTGTTGACCATAGTTAAGTTCATAAGACACTACGGGTAAAAACCATATCGGGAATTTCAAGAGTTGAAATTTTTAATGAGATTGCATACCTTCTATTTGATAGTTGGATCCCGATCCCTTTGTGAGTAAAAATTACTCCCGGGAGAGTTTTGCACATTTCAATTAACTAATCCAGTAGGTGTCTAGAGAGGTGTCAATGGGGTTATGCCTCTAGGAAAAAGAGCTTTATTTTAATTAGGTCCGCGCGAAAGCACGGGGAACCTCCCTCGGAATACCGACACTAGCCTGTAGGGTTCCTATTGATAGTATCATGGTTTTGGGAGGCATCGTGCATGCCATTTTAAAATTTTTGCCGTTTTAAAGAACTAAAAACTAGAATCGTTAACTAGAATATAATACGGAAACAAAAGCAAACCTTTTTACTTCTAAGTGAAAAAGAAATACAACCTTTGTAGATCAGTCCTTCACTTCTAAAGGTCCTTGTAGTAGTCCCTTCGCTGCGATCGTTGAACTCCCGGACTCTTGCATGGCTTCACGAGGGGTAAAGAGCGATCTTGCTTGAAGTCTTTGAGGCCGAAGATGATCTACATCGAGCGAATACTAGCTCAAGCTTCTACTTCACTAACTAAAGGATTAGTGAAGCAAACACCATACTAAAGTGCTAATCTAGTAGAGGATGATGAAATAGGAAGTGGGCTTACTTTAGAATTATTTTTCTCACAATACTTTCTCACTTGTTTCAAACCCTAGTAAGCTTTTGGCTTGAGGAAGAAGATGAACAAAATGAGAAGAGAATAAAAAATGATCAAGTGAGAGACTAAACCATGGTGAGTGAGTATCATATACTAACTCATGGTGAGACATAACCATGGCTAATTAAAATGGTTAGGTTAACAAATATCTAAAGTAAAACAAACCTAGTGGACTTAGTTAATGCATCCATAAGCTTTCATAAGCCTCATGCATTTTTCCAATAATCCACTAATTTTGTAATTACATTAAATATTAAACCCAACATCATAATTAGCATGGTGCAAGTCTCATACACCCATGTATGTTGTGTCAACAACCATGATACAAAAACAAAACACAAATTAATATATATCACATATATATTAAGTGTGCATATGTGAGAAAATAAATGTTTAATTGAGCAAATATTAGTTAATGTAAATTAGTATATCAAATATACAATTATGCACTAAATTATCAAATCAACACTTGGTTTAATAATCCGGCTATATCACATATAACCGACTAACATCCAATGTATCCATTTATCGAATCAACACTTAATTCGTTAACCCGGCTATATCACATATAACCTACCGATACAAAAGTCGCGAGAATAGAATACTGTATCACATACACACATTATTCTCGGTCCCGTACATATCACATATGTGCTCCTATTTCGTTTTGCCTGAGCTATTAAAAAACTCGTCAATACGCCCGCAGTAGGTGATGATTACATCAAGCACCGACAAACCATCAGCGGTACTAGCTGGACGTAATGGCTATCCGGGTATTGAGCGATCAGAAGATCAGCAAGCAAGCCCGCTCCAACTCCTGCAAAAGCCTGACAGTAACACTTGCCGTACAGTCCAGTCTCCTCATCCGATATGTCGCATATCAAGTCTAGGGGTGGTAAACGTCAGACCCCAATAACCGATAAGTCATGCCGATGTGAGGCTCATAATGGGTCGAGAAACTACTGGTAAAACTTTCCAGTAAATCTCTAAATCAGCCCTGGCCAGGGACTTTCCTGTTATGGCCAATCGAGCACAACGCAACATCAACTCCCAATACCGGGAGAGACGAAACCCCTCCTATCTCTCATTGCCACCATGTGACTCGGGACTATACCTAAAAACCACCGTTTTGCATGCCCTCTTTGATGTGGTAAGGTCGAAATCAAAGCACAGTGGGAATCACACAAGACTCTATGACAATCTCGGGCCTACAGACTAACCTGTGCAAGTGTCACCAGAGAACTTCTATCTAACGTGAGGTATTATACCATCTGGGAGTTCTCGGCGAGTCCGTCCAGTGTACCCAGTCTCCACTGAGCACCCGTATACCATCTCTGATGTGAAACACCAAAGGATATGGGATCATCCATCGCCTATCTCATGGGTTGAGAAGCGTATACGCTAGTCTACTCTAGTATATCGATGCCCTGTCTCGATACACCAACGACTATGAAAATTAAAAGATGAACTTATGGACAACCATGGCCACACTATTATGATCGGCATCATAGTCCTGTTAGTCAAGTACACATCCTAAGGGCTTTACCAATATGTAACCATAAGACCGTATCAAGAGACAAGTATACATGTTATGATAAAGAGCAACCAGATAGCATACTATCATGTCGAGTAAGAAAGTCCTCTCTATATATATCCAAGCATCTAATATAATATACATCATATGTACAATACCGGCCTCTAGGGCATACATACAACTAACAATCTCCCACTTACACTAGGGCCAACTATAGTAGTATCGTATACCGAGCATCCCGAAGAGTCTCTCGAACTGTATCTGGAGAATGGCCTTCGTGAGTGGATCCGATGTGTTGTTCTTCGTGTCAACCCTCTTGACCTCGATCTCTCGGCGATCAACTATCTCCCAGATCAGGTGATACCGCCTCAGAATATGCCTGGATCGCTGATGGGACCTGGGTTCCATAGCCAAAGCCACCGCTCCATTGTTATCACAATACAAAGGTATTGGATCCTTAATGGATGGAACCACTCCAAGTTCTATTATGAACTTCTTGATCCAGACAGCCTCTTTGGCAGCATCGTTGGCAGCGATGTATTCAGCCTCCATCATTGAGTCTTCCACGGTTTCCTGCTTGGAACACTTCCAGCCTACCGCCCTTCCGTAGAGGGTAAAGATAAATCCCGAGTGCGACTTAGAGTCGTCCTTATCACTCTGGAAGCTCGAATAGGTAAAGGACTCCACTTAGAGTTCTCCGTTACCATACACCAAGAGCATCTCTTTAGTCCTTCGTAAGTACTTGAGAATGCTCTTCACAGTTGTCCAGTGACTCTCTCCAGGATCTGCTTAATACCTACTCACTACACTTAGTGAGTGTGCTACATAGGGTCTGGTACATAGCATCGCGTACATGATAGAGCCTACTGCCAAAGCATAGGGTATCCCTTGCATGCAAGCTCTCTCCAAATCAGTCTTGGGAGACATCTCTTTGGAGAGAGTGATTCCTGAGATCGTGGGTAAAAACCCACGCTTGGATTCATCCATACTAAACCTCTTTAGTATGGTGTCAATGTACCTCGATGGGGCAATCCCAGTATCCGTTTAGATCTATCTCTATTGATATTAATCCATAAGATGTAGGAGGCATCCCCTATATCTTTCATTGAGAATCTTTGTGATAAGAAGAGCTTGACTGATTGCAGCATAAGAATGTCATTTCCTATCAAGAGTATGTCATCCACGTACAATACGAGGAAGACAACCTTACTCTCTTCCACCTTCTTTTATATACAAGGTTCATCTACGTTTTTGATGGAATCAAACTCTTTGATAACGACATCAAAGCAGATGTTCCAACTCCGCGATGCTGGCTTAAATCCATAAATGGATTTAAGCAGCTTGCACACCTTCCCGCTGCTCCCACTAGCTACGAAGCCCTCTGGCTGAGTCATGTACACGCTCTCTTCTAAATCACCATTTAGAAAGGCGGTCTTAACATCCATTTGCCAGATTTCGTAGTCATGATATGCAGCGATGGCAAGCATGATACGGAAGGATTTAAGCATAGCCACTTGAGAAAAGGTTTCGTCATAATCCACACCTGGTCGTTGACGAAAACCCTTTGCAACAAGTCTAGCTTTGAAAGTCTCCACTTTCCCATCTACACCAAGTTTTTTCTTGAAGATCCACTTGCTCCCAATGGGTTTTACCCTTCAAGAGCATCTTCTAAAGTCCATACTTTGTTGGTGTACATGGATTCCATCTTGGACCGCATTGCATCCAGCCATTTCACTGAGTTACCACCCGTGATGGCCTGCTCAAAGCTAGTTAGGTCATCATCCTCGATGATGCAATCCTCACTCCGACCATCCATGAGAAAACCGTAGTATATCTCAGGTGGGTGAAGAACCCTACTAGATCGGCGGAGTGGCTGGGGTTCATCGGGAACTACTGAATCCTCTGGTTCTACCAAATCTTCTGTTGTGGTTTGTGCAACTGGAACCTCTTCCAGTTCTAGCTCAGAGGCACTAATCTCTTTTGCAAGAAATTCCTTTTCTAAAAAGGTGGCGTGTTGAGCAACAAACACCCTTTTTTCCTCACCGTGGTAGAAGATATACCCTCACGAATGCTTGGGATATCCAACAAACTTACACAAAACGTACCTTGCCTCGAGTTTGTCCGGTTTTTGTCTTTTGACATAGGCCGGGCAACCCCATATCTTAATAAAATTAAGATATGGTCTATTCCCCTCCCATTTCTCATATGGGGTGGTAGGCACAAATTTGGTACGAACTCTATTCAGTAGGTATGCCGCTGTCTCTAGTGCATACCCTCAGAAGGAAATAAGTAACTCAGCTATGCTCATCATAGAGCGCACCATATCTAATAAGGTGCGGTTCCTATGTTCCGATACACCGTTGTGCTGTAGTGTATATGGAGAAGTTAGCTGAGAGAGAATTCCATTCTCTTTTAAGAAGTCCAGGAATTCACTGCTCAAGTATTCACCTCTTCGATCAGATCAATGGATTTTAATACTTTTCCCGGTTTGGTTCTCGACTTCTTGTTTATATTCTCTAAATTTCTCAAAAACTTCTTATTTGTATTTCATCAGGAACACATATCCGAATCTAGAGAGATCGTCAGTGAATGTAATAAAGTACGAAGAACCATCCCTGGCATGTATAGAAATGGGACTGAATACATCACTATGTATCAGTCCTAAGAGTTCAGTAACTCTTTTTCCGTGTCCCGTAAACGGAGTTTTGGTCATCTTACCTTTGAGACATGACTGGCAAGTGTCATAAAATGAAAATTCGTACGGATTAAAATATCCATCTTTATGCAACTTAGCTAGCCGTGTCGCATTGATGTGACCTAGTCTACAATTCCACAAGAAGGATTCGTTCAGTTCTGAACTCTTCCTCTTATGTGTGTTTGTTATACTCAGAACTGTTGATTGATTTAGAACATAAATGCCATTGCACAACGTGCCTGATCCAACCAACTTTTGGTTCAGAAAAATGTTCATAACTTTATCCTTTAATACAAAATTGTATCCCTCTTTACTTAATAAAGAAACCGATATAATGTTGCATATCAGGTTCGGCATATAATAGCATTCGTTTAGAATCAATGTATTACCAGTTGGTAATACAAGGTGATATTCCCCGATGGTTTTAGTTTCAACAATTGCACCATTTCCAACTCTTATGTCTTTATCACCTTCTCTAAGTTCTCTACCTTTTCTCGGCCCATGTAACTGATTACATATATGGGATCCTTACCCGGTATCTAATACCAAGGACATAGAGCAAATGGAGAAACAGTTCTCTGTAACGAACACACCCGAAGAAAATGCATCATAATGTACTTTCTTCATTCGGGTGGCATGGGAATCCTGGTATTCCCCTATAACCTGTTCGGTCTTATAACTTTTACAAGAAAGAACGGAACCAATGTTCCCCAGCACAGTATAAAATGTGGGTTCGGTCAATACATCCATATTATTATCTTGATTAAGGCATGATATGGTCACTACCTGGAGAGAGAGAGAGAAGAAAACACTTTAGCGTATGCTCTTGCAAGATCATATTGATTATTATTTTATCTAATCGGGATGGCTCCCACTCTTTTCTATAAAAACTTCCTTCAAACCCTAAAAGGAAAGACTAGCCGGGATTAATTACACCCTACAATTTCGCCAATCTTTCAGCCAGGCCTGTGTCGGTACTTTGAGGGAGGTTCCCCGTGCTTTTGCACGGACCTAATTAAAATAAACCTTATTTTCCCATAGGCATAACCCCGTTGACACCTTTCTAGACACCTACTTGATCGGCTAATTTTCCTGTGTAAAACTCTCCCAGGAGTAACAATTACTCGCAGTGGGTATCGGGATCTAACTATCTCCTAGAAGGTATGCAATCTCATTGCAAATTTCAACACTTGAAATTCCAGATAATATTTTGCCCCAAGCATCCCATGACCTTGACGGAGGTCAACAAACCATACCGTTATTTCTTGATTGAATCAAACCCACCCGCACGACCCTTAACTGAGATCAACAAGTTCGTACGACTAGCCTAATACAATCTGCATCATATGCATAAGCAGATAAATACTAGTCAGTTACCGCACACTACGCCTTGACGGAGGTCAACAAACGTAGCACGAATACTAAGTAGGACTTATCTGAAATGACGGAGGGCTACGACAGGTTTTTCTGAAAACCTATTACGTAATGAATTTGATATCGTTGCAGAAACAAATGAATTTTGAAAAGGAGTGTTTTTTAGGCTTTCATTAGTTTTGCTAAAGAGGTCATTCCCGGTGAAGGGATCTCAGCTCTTTCCTCATCGAATAAGGTGGTGATATATCATATATATCACTATGCAAAGCAAAACTCCAAAAGCAATCAAAAGACAAACCGAGTGTTGTAGCATCTGCCAGTTTTTCTAAAGAGGCCATTCCCGGTGACGGGATCTCGGCTCTTTCCTCATCAAATAAGGTGCAGGATATATCATATATATCACTATACAAAGCAAAACTGTAGCTACCATTTTTTTTGAAAATTTGATTTTACAACATCTTTTAGGTTTCTTTTCTTTCATTAATCATATTAATGAAGTCCCATCATTTAAGTCACCTAAACATCACAGATAAATACAACGTACGCTTATGCCATCCACATTCGCATCGATGTCTCCTCGTGCACCGTTAGGTTAGGTAACTAACGGCAAAGCGGGGAAGTGCTAGCGCGGGTCTAAAACTTAAGTAACGTCTATATAATATATCATATATACTATATACAGTATCCATCTCAACATATCAAATGATCACATCACAGAAATCGCAGCAGAAGAAACATATGAAATATTGGATATACTAGGAGGTCCGTGTTTTATTTTGATCCTATACAAAACACGAATTCAACGGTCGCGATGAATAGCCAAACCTACACCCCTAGACCTCGACGAGAGCGGCAAGCAACCCTACAAATTCTAGAGTTAGAAGACCCGGACTCGACTCCTCGAGTTGGTCTCCCACTGTACTCTAGAACCCGGTTACTTGTGCTCTCCACCTTGGGTCTATCCTAATGCGGAAAAGTAAAATAATATACATCATTGGTGACATCAACCTAACCCGGAAGTGCCCCAATAAAAGAATATTACATAATTGAATTTTACATGAATGAAAATAAAAACTCTCGTCTCACATAAAACCCCTGGCTATTCAAAACACGACGATTCAATATAACAGATACAGTAACACATAACATCACATGTCATCAACGTAAGTAAATATGCGCATCCCAATTGTCGTTGACATATAGCAACGAAACCGGCGATACACCACATTACACCTACGGTCGCAGAAAAAACTAGACGATGTTAAACATTCCGATCGAATCAACAAACACCCACAATTACCCAGAAAGCTCAACAGTTGAGCGTAGTTTAAAGTTATTCAGCACACGCCACAGTACCAATGGACCAGTCGTAGAAGGGCAAACCCAAGCCTCATTTGTGGCGCCACTAACTACAGTAAACCATAAGGTTTAGTCTCAGTTCCGTGGTCACATCTCGAGCTAGGGTTTCAATCTTCTAGAGGGTCCATCGAATGACTTGCTTGATCTTTGAAAGCTTTTTAACTATGGGAAAAATCCAACACTTGGAAATTTTTTCCGGCAAGGGTTAAAGCGGGTATTTGACATCCGATTGAACTTTTTAACGTCTCAAATAACCCGAAAACAGTTAAAATTACGACTACGAAACACCCCGAGTTACCTTTGCGTTGAGTTAATCATCACATGAAAAAGTAGCAAAAAAAACAACACCTGAAACCCCAAATGACAGAGCACAGGGCATGAAAAAAATTTGGGACCCTGAGGACTTCCCCAGGCCGGCCACCCCGGTTTTTCACCCCATGTGCTCGGTCCAAATCCGAGCACAGGGTCCCAACTTTCTTCCTTGCTCGTATATCTGCTCATAGATGATTCTACACTTTTTTGAAAAATTTTTGGAGCTCGTTTTAAAATCAACAGAAAAATGGATTTAGGGTTTCAAGTTTCGGAGTTCGTTTCATATTCGTAATCTAACATTATCCGTATAATTTTCTAGCTAGGCTCTGATACCACTGTAGGGTTTCTATCGACGGCAGCAAGGTTTCGGGAGGCATCGTCCATGCCATTTTAAAATTTTTGCCGTTTCAAGGAACTCTAAACTAGAATTGTTAAATAGAATATAATACGGAAACAAAAGTAAACCTTTTTACTTCTAAGTGAAATAGAAATACAACCTTTGTTGATCGGTCCTTCACATCTAAACCTCCTTGTAGTAGTCCCTTCGCTGCGGTCGTTGAACTCCCGGACTCTTACATGGCTTCACGAGGGGAAAAGAGCCATCTTGCTTGAAGTCTTCGAGGCCGAAGATGATCAACGTCGAGGGAATACTAGCTCAATCTTCTACTTCACTAACTAAAGGATTAGTGAAGCAAACACCCTATACTAAAATGCTAATCTAGTAGACGATGATGAAATAGGAAGTGGGCTCAATTTAGAATTATTTTTCTCAAAATACTTTCTGACTTGTTTCAAACCCTAGTAAGCTTTTGGCTTGAGGAAGAAGATGAACAAAATGAGAAGAGAATGAAAATTGATCAAGTGAGAGAGTAAACCATGGTGAGTGAGTATCATATACTAACTCATGTTGAGACATAACCATGGCTAATTAAAATGGTTAGGTTAACAAATATCTAAACTAAAACAAACCTAGTGGACTTAGTCAATGCATCCATAAGCTTCCGTAAACTTCATGTATTTTTCCAATAATCCACTAATTTTGTAATTACTTTAAATATTAAACCCAACATCATAATTATCATGGTGTAAGTCTCATACACCCATGTATGTTGTATCAACAACCATAATACAAAAACAAAACACAAATTAATATATATCACATATATATTAAGTGTGCATATGTGAGAAAATAAATGCTTAAGTGAGCAAATGTTAGTTAAGGTAAATTAGTATATCAAATATAAAATTATACACTAAATTATCAAATCAACACTTAATTTAATAATCCGGCTATATCACATATAACCGACTAACATCCAATGTATCGAGTTATCGAATCAACACTTGATTCGATAACCCGACTATATCACATATAACCTACTGATACAAAAGTCGTGAGAACAGAATACTGTATCACATACACGCATTATTCTCGGTCCCGTAGATATCACATATGTGATCCTATTTCGTTTTGCCTGAGCCAGTAAAACCGCTATGTAGGACTCTAAAGACTCGTCAATACGCCCGCAGTAGGTGATGATCACATCAAGCACCCACAAGCCGTCAGTAGTACTAGTTGGATGTAATGGCTACCCGGGTATTGAGCGATCAGAAAATCAGCAAGCAAGCCCGCTCCAACTCCTGCAAAAACCTGAAGGTAACACTCCGGTCTCCTCATCTGATATGTCGCATATCAAGTCTTGGGGTGGTAAACGTCAGACCCCAATAACCGATAAGTCATGCCGATGTGAAGCTCATAACGGTTCGAGAAACTACTGGTAACACTTACAAGTAAATCTCTAAATCAGCCCTGGCCAGGGACTTCCCTGTTATAGCCAATCGAGCACATCACTACATCAACTCCCAATACCGGGAGAGACGAAACCCCTCCTATCGCTCATTGTCTCCATGTGACTCGGAACTGTACCTAAAAACCACCATTTTTCATGCCCTCTTGGACGTGGTAAGGTGGAAATCAAAGCACAGTGGGAATCACACAACACTCTCTGACGATCTCGGGTCTACAGACTAACATGTACAAGTGTCACCAGAGAAGTGCCATCTGACGTGAGGTATTATACCATCTGGGAGTTCTCGGCGAGTCCGTCCAGTGTGCCCAGTCTCCACTGATCACCCGCATACCATCTCTGATGTCAAACACGAATGGATATGGGATCATCCATCGCACATCTCATGGGTCGAGAAGCGTATACGCTGGTCTACTCTGGTATATCGATGCCCAGTCTCGATACACCCACGACTAGGAACATTATACGATGAACTTATGGACTACCATGGCCCCACTAGTATGATATGCATCATAGTCCTGGTATTCAAGTACACATCTAAAGGCTTTACCAACATGTAACCATAAGACAGTATCAAGAGAAAAGTATACATGTTAAGATAAAGAGCAACCAGATAACATACTATCATATCGAGCAAAAAAGTCCTCTCTATATATGTCCATGCATCCAATATAATATACATCATATGTACAATACTGGCCTCTAGGGCATACATACAACTAACATAGCCTGGCGGACCGGTTAGCGAACTTGTAGATTGCAATTAATCCTAGCTAATTTTCTCTTTAAGATTTGAAGGAAAATTTGATAAAAGCAGTGGGAGACATCGATTATATAAGATTAATAACCAATCTAATCATGCAAGAGCAATCGCTGAGTGTCTTCTTTTCTCTCTCTTAATAGCAGATGCCTATGACGGGACTTATGCTTTTATTAGACAAGAATAAACTCATGGGACCGAATTACGAAGAATGGCTGAGGAACATAAATATTTCCCTGACCTATGATAAGGTCGGATACGTCGTAACTACTCCAGCCCCTCCTCGCCCAGGCCCTGGTTCTTCAGTTACGGATAAGGAAATCCGCAAGACATGGGATATAGACTGTGCAACAGCTAAATGCCTTGTGCTTGCTTCTATGGACAATGAACTTCAGAAGCAGCATGAGAAGAAGGATGTAGAATCCATCTTTCTCCATACAAAGGAAATGTATGGGGAGCAATCTCGTACTCTCCAATTCGAGGAATCTTGAAAGTTGTTTCAGATGCGGATGGCTGCTGGCACGTCTGTAGGTGACCATGCATTCAAGATCGTAGGACTTATCGAAGAACTAGAGGACCTGGAATGGACCATGGAGAATGAAAAGTATGTTGATATTGTTCTACAGTCCCACCCCCTGCCTTTACTTAGTTCATTGTAAACTTCAACATGCACAACATGGAGAAGTCACTTCCTGAACTCTTCAATATGTTGAGGAGTGCAGAGAGCACGCTAAAGGTAGCAAAAACACCCGCTCTAATTGCTGGGCCATCTTCCTCTTCCGTCCCGAAAGCTAAGGCCAAGGGAAAGAAGAAGAAGAATCCCATCAAGCCGGGTGGAGGAGTGAAAAAGGCACCAGGAAAGGACATGATAGGGGCTGCTGCGTCAGGAATAGGGGAATGCTTCCACTGCCACAAAACTGGGCACTGGAAGGGAAACTGCGTTGGATGCCTTGCCGACCTCAAGAAGAAGAAGCATTGTGATGCTTCCACTTCAGGTGTGTTTGTAACAGAAAACATTTTTTCAATTAACTCTGTTTCCTGGGTATTAGATACCGGGTCAGGATCTCACATCTGCAATTATGTGCAGGGGCTGAGAAATAGCAGGTTTTTGAAGAAAGGTGATAACACACTTCGAGTTGTGAATGATTCCTCTGTACATGTTGTAGCAGTGACAGAGTATCAACTTGGTTTGCCGTCGGGTTGTATATTTGTTTTGAACCCATGTTATTTTGTACCTTCGATATTATGTAATATTATATCAATATCGTTGTTGGACAATGAAGGATATAATTTTGTGTTACAATCTAATGTTATGAACATTAATCTTAATCAAGAGTTGATTAGGTCTGGTACATTAAATAATAGGATATACGTCCTAAATCAACATACAGTTTTCAATATACAACACACAAATAAAAGGAAGATTTCAGAGATAAATGAAGTTTTCATTTGGCATTGTAGACTTGGTCATATTAATGAAACAAGAATAACCAAGCTACATAAAGATAGATATTTAAACCCGTTTGAATATAAATCTTATGCGACTTGCCAGTCTTGTATCAAAGGTATAATGACCAAAACTCTGTTTACTGGACATGGAGAGAGAGCTACTGAACTCTTAGGCCTCATACATAATGATGTATGTGGAACAATGTCTACACAAGCGAGAGGTGGTTTTACTTACGTCATAACTTTTACTGATGATTTCTCGAGATTTGGACACGTGTTCTTTTTGAAACATAAGTCCGAAGCCTTCGAAAAGTTCAAGGAGTATAAATCTGAAGTAGAAAAACAAACATGTTTGAGTATCAAGAAACTTCGATCAGATCGAGGAGGTGAGTATCTAAGCTCAGAGTTTCTAGATTTCTTAAAAGAGAATGGGATTCTCTCTCATCTCACTCCTCCGTACACATTACAACATAACGGTGTGTCGGAACGGAGGAATCGTACCCTATTAGATATGGTACGATCAATGATGGGTGATTCTGAGTTACCATTTTCGTTATGGCGGCACGCATTGGAGACTGCGATATATCTATTGAATAGGGTTCCAACCAAAACCGTGTCTACCACTCCATATGAGATATGGTATGGGAAGAGACCATCTCTTCAATGAGTTAGGATATGGGGTTGTCCGGCTTATGTGAAAAAGATGAATACGAACAAACTCGAGACACGATCGGTTTTGTGTAAATTTGTGGAATATCGAAAACACTCGTATGTATATCTTTTTTACCACAGGGAGGAACAAAGGGTGTTTGTTTTTCAGTATGCCACATTTTTAGAAAATGAATTTTTTACAAATGATACTGTTAGCAATGTGATAGAACTGGAAGAAATTCCAGATCCACAATCAATTACCGATGATTTGGTTGATCCTGAGGTTTCAATAGAACATGACGAGCTTGAGCCACTCCGTAGATCTAGTAGGACTTCTCGCCTACCTGATAGATACTATGGTTTTCTAATTGATGGTGATAGAGAAGATTGCATCATGGATGATGATGATCCTACTAGTTTTCAGCAAGCTATCATGAGTGGTGACTCAGTGAAATGGATGGATGCCATGAGATCCGAAATGGAATCCATGCACACCAACAAAGTGGATCTTTAAAAGAAAGATTGGTGTGGATGGTCAGGTGGAGACCTATAAAGTTAGGCTTGTCGTAAAAGGATTTCGTCAAAGACCAGGCTTGGACTATGATGAAACCTTTTCACCAGTCGTGATGCTCAAATCCATTCGGATCCTGCTTGCTATAGCTGCTCACTATGACTATGAGATCTGACAGATGGATGTTAAAACGATATTTCTAAATGGCGATTTATAAGAATGCGTTTTTATGGATCAGCCAGAAGGCTTCCTTGACAGTGGGAGCAGCGGAAAAGTATGTAGGTTGCTTAAATCCATCTATGGATTAAAGCAGGCATCACAGTGTTGGAACATCTACTTTGATGATACAATCAAAGGGTTTGGTTTTATCAAAAATGTAGATGAACCATGTATTTATAAAACGATTGTAGATAGTAGTGTTACATTCCTCGTATTGTACGTGAACGACATTCTCTTAATAGGAAATGATGTTCCTATGCAACAATCGGTCAAACTATTCTTATCGCAGAGGTTTTCCAAGAAAGACTTGAGTGATGCCTCATACATTCTGGGAATTAAGATCTATAGAGTTAGATTTAAGAAATTGTTGGGATTGTCCCAATCGAGATACATTGACGCCATATTAAAGACGTTTAATATGGAAGATTCTAAGCGGGGTAATTTACCCGCTTGTCACGGGATTACCCTCTCCAAAGAGATGTCTCCAAAGACTGATGAGGAGAGGGTGTTGTGTACTCGCCCATTTATAGCTTATGCACTGAGTGCAGTAAGCAGGTATCAATCCAATCCAGGGGAGAAACACTAGAATGCTGTGAAAAACATTCTGAAGTACTTGAGAAGAAATAAAGAAATGTTCTTGGTGTATGGTAACGGAGATCTCCAAATGGAGGCCTTTACCGACTCCAGCTTCTAGAGCGACAAGGATGATAGTAAGTCCATCTCAGGGTTTGTATTTACCCTAAATGGAGGGGCGGTATGTTGGAAGAGTTCCAAGTAAGATACCGTCGCTGACTCCACGATGGAAGCTGAGTATATTGCTGCTAATGATGCCGCAAAAGAGACAGTCTGGATGAAAAAGTTCATTTTTGAACTTCAGGTAGTTCCATCCATTACTAATCCAATAACTCTGTATTGCGACAACAATGGAGCCATAGCTTTGGCAAAGGAACCGCGGTCCCATCAGAAATCCAGACATATCTTGAGACGGTGTCACCTCTCAGGGAGATAGTGGATCGCTAGGACATTGAGGTACAGAGATTAGACACAAAAGACAACACAGCGGATCCATTGACCAAGGCCATCTCTCAAGTCAAGTTTAAGAAACTGTTCGAGATGTTGGGCATGCGGTACGCCGGCAACTAGTTCTAGTGTAGACAGTGGGTACTTATTGCACCAACTACAGGCCTTAGTGCAAGTGGGAGATTGCTATATATGTATGCCCTAGAGGACTGTATTGTATAGGATGCTAGCCATGTATATGTACAGAAACAATCTTTGCCCGAAATAATAGTATGCTATCTGGTTTATCTTCATCTTAACGTGTGATGTGTTGTATTTCATATCTTTATATACATGTTGATGAAGACCTTAGGATTATTCTTGACTTCCAGGATTATGATGTAGATCATACTAGTGGGGTTTGGGCAATCTATGAGCATATCCTTTAATAGTTCCTAGTCGAGGGTGTATCGAGACAGGGCATCGATATTATCATAGTAGACTTGTGTAAACGTTTCTTGTGTTAGTATGATATGCCCTAGAGGCCATAATTGTATAGTACTAGTTTGTATATTACATTTTGGAAGCTTGGGATATATACACGGATTGACATTCTTGCTCAATATGGTAGTATGCTACTTGGTTTGTATCTATCTTAATATGTGTATGTGTTTCTTTTAACATATTGCTAATACATATTGATAGAGCCCTTAGGATCTTTGCTTGACTACCAGCGTTGTGATGGCAGTCACACTAGTCAGGACTGGGTAGTCTACAAGCACATCCTTATATAGGTCCCTGGTCGTAGGATTATCGAAACAAGGCATCGATACTCCAGAGTAGACTAGTGTATACGCTTCTCATGCTAAGAGGGAAGATGGTCTGTCCTATAGCCATCGGTACGTGGTACTGGAGATAGTATGCAGGTGCTCGTTAGGTTACGAGTACACTGGACAGAACTCATTAGGAACTGTTGGTTAGTACTATACCTATCGTCAGATAACAGTTCCCAGGTGACATGAGTACAGCTTAGTCTGTTGACTTGATACTGTCACTTCGCCTCGAGTGTGTTCCTACTTCTCTTAGATTACTACCCTACCACGGCTCTATTGAGTCGTGCAAACAGATAGTAGTTGGGTGCATCCCGAAGCACTTGGAGGCAGTGACGGTTAGACAGGATTCGCCTCTTCCGGTATTGGGAGTTGATATCGCGCTGTGTCTAGGAGAGCCATTACACAAAGTCCCCGGCAAGAGCAAGAGAGATTTACTGGTAATGTTTCCAGTAGTTTTTCAGGGTGTTCTGGGCTACACTCCGACATAACTTGTATCGCTATTAGGGGTCTTACGTTTACCGCCCCCTAGGCCTGACATGCGATACTCTTAGACGAACAGACCGGGCTGTACGGAGATTGTCACATTCAGGCTCAGTAGGAGTTCGGATGGGTTCACCTCATCGGACTTCTTATTGGCATCTACCTGGGGACCGTTACGTACTGCCAGTATCGTTTGCAGTCTGTGGTTAAACCCACTGCCTGCGTAGTGTCGAGTCTTTAGAGTCCCACACAGAGGGTTGTTCACCTTTTGGCGAAACGAGATAGAGGTCGTATGGTTTTACGACAGGGTTCGTTCACATATGCGTACTTGTGCGTGTTCAGTGTTCGGGCAGTTGATACTAGTGGGCTTTGGTTTAAGCCAGATCCTAGTATTTGGTTTTTGGGTGTGTTCGGTCTCATAGTATTTGTGTTCCTCGGAACACGGATGCAGGTGTGTATACACAGTTGACAGAGGCATCGGAACCTCATTAGGGTTTTGACCATTGACTTGATTAAAACCATAATGAGATGGAGGAAATTGATTAATGAGTTTTAATTAGAGATAATTGTATCATGGTTAATTGGTTTGACCATTTGACTAAGTTGACCCATGTTGACTTAGATATTTTTGTGAGCATGCTTAGCATTAATTGTGACATGATAATGGTCAAATCAACATCAGCCATGATAATTTATCCTAATTAAAATTATCATTATTCTTTTTGGGTGATATGAGAGCTATCTCCTCATTTGATCATGAGATATTCTCTCTCTTGCAAGCTCTCTCCTCTTCCTCTCTAAAAGCTCTCTCTTGTTTCATGAGTTGAAAATCAAGAGCTTTGTGAGATCAAACCACCAAAACACTTCTCTACTCACTCTAGGGTTCTTAGTCTAGCAAGCCAAGCACTCTAGTTACTTTATTGTTAAGGTAGGAGCTCAAGGTAGAGGCCTTCGGGTGGATCTTTGTTTGGCAAAAAGAACACGGTGAGGAGGAGCCATCTACACCACTCCAAGGAGCTCACAAGAAGAGGAAGCAACACAAGAAGAGAAGGAGTTCAAGACCAAGGTATAATCATCTAACCTAGTAGTTAAAACTCTAATTTAGTTTGTTAGTTTTTGTTTAGCAAAGATCCTTTATGGTTAGTCTATGTTTCCTTGTGAGAAAAACTCGATTTTTACCTATTCTGCCGCCCCGAAAGTACCGGGGTGGGTAACATAGACTTACAGTGGTATCAGAGCCTAGCTTAACAACAACTAACATCTTAGCAAAGTCTTTAGAACATCGATCCCGGAAAAATCGCAAAAAACCTTCAAAAACTTGTGTTTTCTGCCGATTTTAAAACAGGTCTAAAAATATTTTCAGAGACCTGGAAAATACGTGCATGTTTTTTTAGGGACACCCTAGAAAAACGAGCTCGTGACTCGGTAAGACACCTGCGGAAGCGCGGCGAAACCATGCGTTTCGCCGCGGATCTACGGTCTAGTCGACTCGGAGTTAACTCGTTTTTCCTGCAGGGTGTCCAGTTTGAGCTTTTGTGATTTTTCAGATACTTTGTTTCTGCCCAGATTCTTTTGAATACAGTGTTGTAAATGGGGTAGTTTCAAATTGGAATATTAATTGAAATTCTATAAAATTTAGCTAATTGGATTATATCTGTAATGTGATAAATGTACTGAACGTCTACTAATCGCTATACGTCGATTAGTGGGGGTTGTACATATCTGTGATCTGTGATGTTGGATTGTGTATATGAACTTGTTGGATTGTCGTGGATGAATAGCCGGGGATGTGAGATGAGTGGTTATTTATCTTTCAGTTCATGTAAATTGTAAATTGATGTAATATTGTTTTATGGTCGCACATCCGGGTTGAGGTTGTAGCCACCATTGTTTATTATTTCTTTTACTGTTTTTGCTCCGAGGATAGACCCAAGGTGTGGTGCACAAACTACCGGGTACTTTGAAGTGCTGAGTGGCCTACTCACGTTGTTATGGGAGGCTGCTTCATTTCGGGTATTTGGCGGGTAGTTTGCCGCACTCGTATGGGTCTAGGGTGGGGTTGGCGATTCATCACGACCGTGTAATCCCTCTTTCGTTGCAGGCTCGAATGAAACGCGGATTCCTAGAATATACAATGTGTTCATCTGTGATCTGAAATGACTATCATTGTGTCTGACGAATGTATATATATCTATATATGATATCTAGTAGATGTTGCTTATATTTTGCATCCGCGCTAGTCCAGCTCCCGCTCTGTCATTAGTTAAGTAACCTAACGGGTGATGATGGGGCCCAGTGGCGAATGCGGATGGCATAAGCGTACATCATATTTTCGTTGTTTTCTGCAATGGTAGGATTAATTGATGGGACGCATTATATTAATACAAAGAAAATAAACCAAAGTTGAATCGTTGGAACAATTTCAAAACCACTCGGTTTTTTCAAAACAGCAAAACTTTTAAAATACGGAGCTTGAACCACTCCTTTTAAAAGCTATCAGATTCCTTCGATTATATCAAGTTCACTACGTTCACGGTTTCGCCAAAACCATTCGTAGCCCTCTGTCATTTCAGTTAAATATTCAGTAGTATTCAAGCTATATATTTTGACCTTCGCAAAGGCATAGTGATTGGTAGCTGCCGAATATTTATCTGTTGCATAGATAGATGCGTTGGTTTGGGACAGTCGTACTGCTATTTTGGCCTTCGTCAAGGGTATGAACGGGTGGGTTCAAATTAACCTGAATAATGACGGGTAGAACTTGACATGTGACTTATGATATGTTGGCCTTTGTCAAGGTCATAAGAGCATGGGGCAAAAATCCACATCGGTAGTTTCTAAAGAAACTGAAACTTGCTAGTGTTCCATACCATTTGGAGTGTTATAATTTTGGTAGGATTGCTTCAACTTTATCACAAAATGATATTTGGATCCCGATCCTACTGTGAGTATATGCTACTCCTCGGGAGATTTTTTCACTTAACGATCAATGCTATAAACCAAGTAGGTGTCTAGAAAGGTGTTAGCGGGGCTACGCCTTGTTGGATATAGTTCCCTCAAAGTCAATTATTGGATCGCAGGTACGTGATTGCAATGATTGAGAGAGGACATATACCGATAGGACAGTCTTGCTCGAGATGATAGTATGCTATCTGGTTTGTCTTTATCATCGTGTACATGCTTTAGTTCAATATTGCATATTGATAGAGCCCATAGGATTCTTGCTTGACTGCCAGCAGTATGATGGCGATCATATACGTGGGAACTGGGGTCTATAAGCACATCCTTAAAGTGTCCCTAGTCGTGGGAGTTTCGAGACAGGGCATCGATACTCCAGTGTAGACTAGTGTATACAGTCGAGACACCGACGAGGGGGGGTAGCCGGTCTCACAAGCCATTGGTGTCAGTTGGTTCACCTAAGATGTATACAGTTGCTCATTGAGTTAAGAGTACACCGGACAGGACTCACCGGGAATATGCTAGTTGGTATAATACATATCGTCAGATAGCAGTTCCCAGGTGATATGTGTACAGGATAGTCTGCCGATCTGAGAACGTCATTTGTCTCGTGTGAGTTCCCACTGTGCTTTGATTACTACCCTACCACGGCTCAAAGGAGTCGTGCAAACAGGTTTTAGTTGGGTACAGTCCCGAGCCACATGGAGGCAGTGAGCGGATCGTCAGAGATTCGTCTCTCCCGGTATTGGGGGTGTGATCGCGCTGTGTCTAGGAGAGCCATTACACGAAATCCCTGGGCAGGCTAATCAATATTTACTGGTAGGTATTTCAGTAGTTTCTCAGGGTGTTCTGGGCTACTCTCCGACACGACTTATACTGCTATTGGGGGTCTGACGTTTACCATCCCCCTAGGCCCTATATGCGATACTCATAGACGATCGGTACTGACTGTATGGATATTGTCACTGTCTGGCTCAGTAGGGTTTCTGGATGAGTTCACTCGTCAGCTTCCCTTCCGATCAATACATAGGCAACAGTTACGTACAGCTAGTATCTCTGACGTGCTAGTGGTTATACCCAGTGCCGGTGTATTGATGAGTCATTAGAGTCCCCCATAGACAGTTTCCCAAGTTCGGGCGAAACGTTTTAGAGGCCGTATGGATATATAGCGGGGTTCGATCATACCCATGCACTTGTGTACGGATCATGATCGGGCGGATAATACTAGTGGGTTTTGGTTTAAGCCGGATCCTAGTATTATATTGTAGGAATATTTTTCTCTCATTGTATTCGTATTCGATCGGAATACAAATGCGGGTATGTATTTACAGTTGAGGTGTAATCTCGTAATTCGCTATGGGATTATTTTGGGAGTTGCCAGTTTT
Source organism: Agapanthus africanus (assembly GCA_030015575.1). Taxonomy (NCBI): domain Eukaryota; kingdom Viridiplantae; phylum Streptophyta; class Magnoliopsida; order Asparagales; family Amaryllidaceae; genus Agapanthus; species Agapanthus africanus. The sequence goes on along the minus strand of JASDDO010000024.1, from coordinate 549,789,720 downwards.
CTTTTTCCGTCTTTAACATCTTGTCCCTTGTTTAATCATTGTGAGCAATTTGACTATTTGGCTTTGACATTTTCTTCCCATTATTTTCCGGTCGAGCACTGTTGGTGGGCACTGGTAAGGGGGAATTGATTGGTAAGGAGGAAGCATGGGTTTTTGTTTTCTTGATTGGCTTTTTTGTTTGGAGCGGGTCTGTTTTCTGCGTGCAGGGGGCTCCTTGCAAATTCGCAAGCAAGCTTTAAAACTTGCAGGGTTTTTTCTGTGGTTGGTGGCTGCCTATTTTGGGGGTGTATGGAATTGATACGGAGGGATTATTATTCTTCTTGGATGCATATAAATTAATCCCACCACTTCACTTCATATTAGACATTCACAGTGTGCTTTTTCCTAAGGTGGCCGAGCCTCATTTTAGTGCAAGAAAAAATTTTCTTAGCCAAAAATTCCAAGCTCACTTCTTCATATCTCCTTGGAAACTCCAATTTTCCTCCACCCAATAGCTTGTGTAACATGAGACAAATTATTCTACACTCTATCTACATAAATCTTGGACATTTCGGCTTGCAAACTTCATGTCCGAGTTGACTCGATTTGTAACAACCATAATTTTTCTATACACTTTTCTATACAAATTTTTTTCAAAATCCATAAAAGAGTATGTTAACCTGAGGACAATATATATGTAATTATTTTGTTTTTAAATAACGCCATTTTTTAGTGTACATAAAATTGTTTTAAAATTAAAGTATTCTTGGGGTATTTAATATTGCTGTTACCACTTTAAGTAATTATTTCACACCATAATTACAAGAAGAAGCTGGTATCTCATTGGTAATACCTTGCACTGCTGAACCAAGCCACCAGAGTTCAAATCCCATACCCCACATTATTTTTAATATTGATTTTATTTAAAACCTTTAGAATACCAAGAGTTTACACGTGCATATCTCAAAAAAAACCCACTACAACCAAAGATGTAATACTTCCAGGAGTTAGATGAACCGTCGGGGGGGGGGGGGAGATCCTGGCCGCCGTACTCGGACTTGACTCGGCTGACTCAGTACTCCGACAGAGTCACGGCCGAGTCACCGCCGAGTCGGCCGATTCCGGCGACGGCCCCAACATGAAAGTTGTGTCATTTCATATTCTCTATACACCTGCAAAATTTCAGCCTCAGACCACTTCCAGAGCTCTTTAAAAACCCCAATTACTTCACTTTTAATACATTTTTATTACATTTTATAACATTTTTTTTTAAACTTTTCATCTACCCTAACCCTAGCCTAACCCTATAAATACCAATCCTACAAACCACCCTCTCACCCCCAAAATCCTAAGCTCACTCTTTCAAAATTTTCCAAGAGTTGTGTGCTTTGAAATCAAGTTCACGGCGAAGCTCTGACGAAATTCCGGCGTAAATTCCGGCGACGTTTTTAGGAACAACCGGCGACGAAGCAACGCCTCGGCAACCCCTCTAGTCCTCCCTTCACTCCCTTTCTTAATCGAAACCCGTAAGTCCCATTCTATCCCCCTTTCTATTTCTTTAAAATACGAAATTACGAAACCCGACGGAATCGGAACAAATCCGATTTCCGACTCGGTTTTCTATAAAATTTCACTTCTAACCAATACATTCATGCCTAAACATCTTTATCTTGACTATTAAAATTTTAAAAATCAATTTGAACAAGTTTTCTCACATGAAATGATAACCTTTGCAATTTACCGTATTTTTTTCACTTTAATACCATCATATTTCAATTTCAAATTTAACCTCTTAACCTTACTATACATTTAATGTAGAGCACGAGGTAATGACCTACCACCACTCACACGCAAATACAACCCTAAACGACATCATCAAAATTTAGAATACGATAAAACGAAACTTTCATTTAAATACTATAATTTTAATAAAACCATTCTTAAAAGTTTTTGATTTGATACACTTTTAAATAAATACCTTGTATTAAGAAAATACGATAAGTTGGGGACATCGATCGTTTATCTAAACCTGGCTTTGTGGTGTCTAGGCTAGGCAAGTGAGCTTAGGTAACGTTAAAAGGCCCGTCTCACGATTCGTGAGCGGATCTCTCCTTCCTCACTTGTACTTACCTGGCCACAATTGGCAGTGAAGAAGCGATTTGAGGCTTCTAATGACTTATCGTTTAGACCATTTAGAAATATGCTAGTTGACTTAAGAAACCCTAGAAGCTAAAATACGGAAAATTTACACCTTTGCAAATAAATACCTTTTACTTTATAAAACCGTTTTCTAAAGGATTAGTATTTTACAATCTTTGCAAAGCGCCGCTACAACCCATCTTTGGGGAACCCGTTCAGGATCGTGCGATTTATCGCGCACTCTCGGGGTAGTAGTGCGAGATTCAGACCTCCGAAAGGAGCATTCGGTCTCGAACGGTTTAAAATACGACATCCTAAGAAAATGTGATTTTTGGAATATAAAATGTTTATTAAAATTATTTTTGTATAAACATATGTATATTTATCATTTAAATATCTATTTTATTATAATATAAATTTTCCACCTTTTTCTAAAAAATCACAATAATAAATTTTACACTAAAATACCATGAAGTTCAAATAAACAATATTACAGATAAATACCCTTATTTATAAAACTAGGATATTTTCACTAGAAATGTCACAACATAAAATCCACCCTCATTACAACTCTAAAGACGAACAATAAATACGTGAGGCGTATTTTGAAAAGTATATTAAAGTATTTTTACATAAAACCCCCTCAAGTTTTATAAATTACCCTAAGGACCCTAGCAATTATAAGACTCGATTGACATTTCTTATTGTCTGACTCGGGTTTGAGTCTGATTAATCTGACTTGAATATGATTCAAGTCAATCTATAATCTACAAGATTCCAATTCAATATGAACACTTGAATCCATGAATACAATTATCAATTTATACGACTTGACTGAACCGAACCATGGATATATATTCCTTGTACATGATTCTCAGTATTCTATTCACATGACTCTACGGTTACAACCGTTTCCTGAAATCATGGTTTCGGTCAGTCAGTCAATCAATCTTACAATCAATACAATTTTACAAGATAACAATACAAACAAGATATCGCGGGGTTTAAGGGGTAGATTGGTACGGAAGATGTTAAAAGTGGCACGAGACGTTCGGATTTAAGAAACCTAACATGAATCCAATTGCCGTTGTTTCGGGCCTTTTAACGGAGCCTTGTACTCTATATTCCGTTTGCCCTGCTCTCTAGCATATAGAGATCCCTCTCGTATACACTGGCATTCTTCTGTACCAAGTTACAAACAACAGCGTTAATACAACATTATAACAATATAATACAACATTAAAAGCTACTCTCTCTCTCTCTCTCTCCTACTCTCTGTCTATTTCTCCCTTATCTTTGGGACATACCGAGTGACCTGTTCGCTGACGACATACTGTTTCTTTCTTCTTTGAATGTCGTCAGGTGATTTGGACCCGGCGGAGATCGAGCCATCTCAAGAAGACTTGGAGCAGTTTGCCGAAGACCCTGCACTTTAGTTCATTATACACTTTTCCATTCAGTATTTTACATTTCCTGTTATTCCACTGTTTAGGCATCTTTTTATTTCAGTTGTATTTCCTTTATGTATTGTACAAAGAATGTTAATAAATAAAAGTTGCTGTTTTATTATATCTTGTCTCTTGTGTATTTATTTTATATTGCTTAGATACGCTTAACGTATGTACTTCTGAGTATATACGTAGCGGACCTCGTCGCGTCTCCTTCGCCGTACACTGGGAAGCGGGGCGTGACAGGTTTTGTTGGCGGCCCATACAGGTCAGAGCTGTATGGAACCCTAAGTAATATAAAACACAAGAACCAGCAACTAAAACATTCTTTACAATCATGTTTCATGAATCCCATCATTTCTTATTCTTTGAATCATATATCTTAAATCTGTCCTAACCTAAAATTCCCTCACCTCTTTTACAATTTTACCAAAACCTTCGCATTCTTTCATTCCTTCACACATTCTTCACATTTCTAAAACCCTTGCACCACCTTGTTATTTTTCGCATACTGTCAGTACACCAGCACCAAACTTTCCTTGGATTTGTTACACTTTCCTTTTACAAATTTCGAGGAAGAAATTTTTATAAGGAGGGTAGAATGTAACAACCATAATTTTTCTATACACTTTTCTATACAAATTTTTTTTCAAAATCCATAAAAGAGTATTTTAACCTGAGCACAATATATATGTAATTATTTTGTTTTTAAATAACTCCATTTTTTAGTGTATATAAAATTGTTTTAAAATTAAAGTATACTTAGGGTATTTAATATTGCTGTTACCACTTTAATTAATTATTTCGCACCATAATTACAAGAAGGAGCTAGTAGCTCATTGGTAATACGTTGCACTGCTGAACCAAGCCACTAGAGTTCAAACCCCATACCCCGCATTATTTTTAATATTGATTTTTTTTTAAAACCTTTAGAATACCAAGAGTTTGCACGTGCATATCTCACAAAAACCCCACTACACCCAAAGATGTAACACTTTCAGGAGTTAGATGAACCGTCGGGGGGGATCCTGGTCGCCGTACTCGGTCTTGACTCGGCCGACTCAGTGCTCCGATCGAGTCACGGCCGAGTCACCCCCGAGTCGGCCGATTCCGGCGGCGGCCCCAACATGAAAGTTGTGCCTTTTCATATGCTCTATGCACCTGCAAAATTTCAGCCTCAGACCACTTCCAGAGCTCTTTAAAAACCCCCAATTACTTTACTTTAAATACATTTTTATTATATTTTATCACATTTTTATTTTAAACTTTTCATCTACCCTAACCCTATAAATATCAACCCTACACACCACCCTCTCACCCCCAAAATCCAAAGCTCACTCTCTCAAAATTTTTCAAGAGTTGTGTACTTTGAAATCAAGTTCACGGCGAAGCTCTGACGAAATTCCGGCGATGTTTTTAGGAACAACCGGCGACGAAGCAAGGCCTCGGCAACCCCTCTAGTCCCCCCTTCACTCCCTTACTTAATCGAAACTCGTAAGTCCCATTCTATCCCCCTTTCTATTTCTTTAAAATACGAAATTACGAAACACGACGGAATCGGAACAAATCCGATTTCCGACTCGGTTTTCTATAAAATTTCACTTCTAACCAATACATTCATGCCTAAACACCTTTATCTTGACTATTAAAATTTTAAAAATCAATTTGAACAAGTTTTCTCACATGAAATGATAACCTTTCCAATCTACCGTATTTTTTTCACTCTAATACCATCATGTTTCAATTTCACATTTAACCCCTTAACCTTACTATACATTTAAAGTAGAGCACGAGGTAATGACCTACCTCCACACACACGCAAATACAACCCTAAACGACATCATCAAAACTTAGAATACAATAAAACGAAACTTTCATTTAAATACCATAATCTTAATAAAACCATTCTTAAAAGTTTTAGATTTGATACACTTTTAAATAAATACCTTGTATTAGGAAAATACGATAAGTTGTGGAAATCGATCGTTTATCTAAACTTGAATTTGTGGTGTCTAGGCTAGGCAAGTGAGCTTAGGTAACTTTAAAAGGCCCGTTTCATGATTCGTGAGCGGATCCCTCCTTCCTCACTTGTACTTACTTGGCCACAATTTGCGGTGAAGAGGCGATTTGAGGCTTCTAACGACTTGTCTTCTAGACCATTTAGAAATAGGCTAGTTGACTTAGGAAACCCTAGAAGCTAAGATACGAAAAATTTACACCTTTGCAAATAATTACCTTTTACTTTATAAAACCGTTTTCTAAAGGATTAGTATTTTACAATCTTTGCAAAGCGCCGCTACAACCCATCTTTGGGGAACCCGTTCAGGATCGTGCGGTTTTTCGTGCATCCTCGGGCTAGTAGTGCGAGATTCAGACCTCCGCAATGAGCATTCGGTCTCGAAAGTTTTAAAATACGACATCTTAAAAAAATGAGATTTTTGGAATATAAAATGTTTATTAAAATTATTTTTGTATAAACATATGTATATTTATCATTTAAATATCTATTTTATTATAGTATAAATTTTCCACCTTTTTCTAAAAAATCACAATAATAAATTTTACACTAAAATACCATGAACTTCAAATAAACAATATTACAGATAAATACCCTTATTTATAAAACTAGGATATTTTCACTAGAAATGTCATAACATAAAATCCACCCCCATTACAACTCTAAAGACGAACAATAAATACTGGAGGCGTATTTTGAAAAGTATGTAAAAGTATTTTTACATAAAAACCCCTCAAATTTTATAAATTACACTAAGGACCCTAGCAATATAAGACTAGATTCACATTTCTGATTGTCTGACTCGGTTTTGAGTCTGATTAATCTGACTTGAATATGATTCAAGTCAATCTATAATTTACAAGATTCCAATTCAATATGAACACATGAATCAATGAATACAATTATCAATTTATATGACTTGACTGAACTGAACCATTGATATATATTCGTTTTACATGATTCTCAGTATTCCTTTCACATGACTCTACGGTTACAATCGTTTTCTGATATCATGGTTTCGGTCAGTCAGTTAATCAATCTTACAATCAATATAATTTTACAAGATAATAATACAAACAAGACATCGCGGGGTTTAAGGGGTAGATTGGTACGGAAGATGTTAAAAGTGGCACGAGACGGTCAGATTTAAGACACCTAGCATGAATCCAATTGCCGTTGTTCCGGGCCTTTTAACGGAGCCTTGTACTCTATATTCCGTTTGCCCTGGTCTCTAGCATATAAAGACCCCTCTCGTATACACTGGCATTCTTCTGTACCAAGCTACAAACAACAACGTTAATACAACATTATAACAATATAATACAACATTAAAAGCTACTCTCTCTGTCCTACTCTCTGTCTATTTCTCCCATATCTTTAGGACTTACCGAGTGACCTGTTCGCTGACGACATTCTGTTTCTTTCTTCTTTGAATGTCGTCAGGTGATTTGGACCCGGCGGAGATTGAGCCATCTCAAGAAGACTTGGAGCAGTTTGCTAAAGACCCTGCACTTTAATTCATTGTACACTTTTTCATTCAACATTTCCTGTTATTCCACTGTTTAGGCATCTTTTTATTTCAGTTGTATTTCCTTCATGTATTGTACAAAGAATGTTAATAAATAAAAGTTGCTGTTTTATTATATCTTGTCTCTTGTGTATTTATTTTATATTGCTTAGATACGCTTAGCGTATGTACTTCTGAGTATATACGTAGCGGACCTCGTCGCGTCTCCTTCGCCGTACACTGGGAAGCGGGGCGTGACACGGTTCGAAGCAAGAGCCCGTATAAAGATTCGATGATGTGGTGTCATTTCGACGGGCATGATCGGGGAGAGGATTTCGTCGGCGCAGCAGCGAGGAGTTTGGCGCGGAGATTGAAGACCGTAGGACACGGATCGATCGGTATAATCTTTCCAAACTCTTTTACATTTTGCTAGTTTATGGTTAATAGAACGATCCGGGTTTTTGGGCTGCGGTGGCGCCGGTTCTGTAAAAAGTTTTTGTTCCGCATTTGGCGTCGTTTAAACGGCCGGTGTGCCGCCGTACCCCAACACGCCTACAGGGAAAGGAGGTTATTTAATTAAGGAATTTCATGAAAGCGTCGTAAAACCTCCCTCGAAGTACTGACACCGGCCTTGCTGAACGGTTAAGCAAGTATTGTACGGTGAGATCAATCCCGACTAGTTCTTCTCTTATGGTTTGACGAAGGATTCGAGAAACAGTGGGAGCTATCCTGTTTAGACAAACTAAAAACCACTCTAAACTTGCAAAAGCATCATGGTAAAGTGTTTCATCTCTCTCTCTTAATTGCAGCAACCGAACAACATGACGGGCCTTAAGTTACTATTAGATAAAAATATACTGACAGGGCCAAACTACAAAGATTGGTTCAGGAATATCAAAATGGCAATCACTTATGACAAGTTGGGGTATCTCCTTACCACTAAGGCCCCCGCCGTCCCTGGACTAGGATCCAGTGTCGCGGATAAGGAAATCCGTAAGACCTGGGAGATTGACAGCGCGAAGGCCAAGTGTCTTGTGCTTGCCTCTATAGACAATGAAAATCAGAGGAAGCACGAGAATATGGATCTTGAATCCATATTTCTCCATACTAAGAAACTATATGGAAAGCAATCCCGTATCGCAAGATACGAGACCTCAAAGAAGCTATTTTCAGCGAGGTTGTGAAAGGTTCCTAGGCACCCTATAGTGGTCTCACAAGGCATCGAACATGCCAATTTAAAATTTTTGGTGCCGAGAAACCCTAGACTACGGATCTTAAACTAGATGTTTAGGCGAAACGGAAAACTAGTTAACTATTTAACTAAAGTTGAGATGCTACAACCTTTGTAGATCCGGATTTCCGCCTCCTTAGCTCCACGTGGTCATGTCCTCGCTGTCCATCATGAATCCTCGACTCGATCATCGGCTTCATCGGGAAAACAAGCGGAATAGGTCGTCGGCTTTGTGTCAAAAGACGATCTACGTCGAGGTTGCACAAACTCAAGCTCCGACTTCACAAACTTGTGAAACTTGTGAAGTAAACACCCAAAACAACTTGGCAAGAGGTAGAGGGTGAAGAAATAGAAGGTGGGTTCACTTTAGAATTAGATTTATCTCACTAGATCTCAAGTTGCCATTGTTGTAGCAAGCTTGAAGAAGAAGAAGAAAATGAGCTAGTTATGATAAGTTATGATAAAAAGAAAATAGAAAATCAAATACTTATCATAACTAAACTAGGGTTAAGTGTAGAGAATAAACCATGGTCACTTGGATGGGTAAGGGTTAAGCATGAAGATAAGGATGGTTAGCAAAGTCAAAGCTTCATGAAGCTTCAACTTAAAACAAAAAGAGCCACCATTCTCATCATAATCCATTTCAAATAAATAAATAAACAAATAAATAAATAAACAATTATGCAAAACCCTAATTATCAAATTAACCATGGATTAATTCTATACACTTAACTAAATGATCAAGTATCATCAAACATGATACAAAAATGTGCACGAAAGCATATCACATATACAATGTGCATCAAGTGAGAAAAATCCGTTTAAAGTGAACCAATACTAGTTAATGCAAAGTAATATATCAAATATATAATTATACATTAAATCATTAAATCAACACTTGATTCAATGATCCGGTCATGTCGCACATAACCGACTAGTATTCAATGCATCGATTTATCGAATCAATGATTCGATAACTAGGTCATATCGAATATAACCAATCGAAACATATATCGCGAGAATGAAATGCGGTATCACATACACGCATTATTATCGGCCCCGCACATATCTCATATGCGCTCCTATTTCGTTTCGCTTGAGCCAGGAAACCTCTGTGTAGGACTCTAAAGACTCGTCAATACGCCGGTAGCAGATGATGATCATATCAAGCACCCACAAGCCGCAAGCGGTCTGCTAAACGTAACGGCCACCCGGGTATTGAGCGATCAGAAGATCGACGAGCTAGCCCGCTCACACTCCTGCGAATCCGACCAGTAACACTTACCATACAGTCCGGTCTCTTCGTCAGATCGCATATCAAGTCTAGGGGTGGTAAACGTCAGACCCCAATAACCCGATAAGTCGTGCCGATGTGAGGCTCGTAACGGGTCGAGAAACTACTGGTAACACTTACCAGTAAATCTCTGATCAGCCCTGGCCAGGGACTTCCCTGCTACGGCCAATCGAGCACAGCGCAACATCAACTCCCAATACCGGGAGAGACGAAACCCCTCCTATCGCTCATTGCCTCCATGTGACTCGGGACTGTACCCAAAGACCACCGTTTTGCACGCCCTCATGGACGTGGTAAGGTGGAGATCAAAGCACAGTGGGAATCACACAAGACTCTATGACGATCTCGGGTCTACAGACTAACCTGTACAAGTGTCACCTGAGAACTGCCATCTGACGTGAGGTATAATACCATCTGGGAGTTCTCGGCGAGTCCGTCCAGTGTACCCAGTCTCCACTGAGCACCCGTATACCATCTCTGATGTCAAACACCAATGGATATGGGATCATCCATCGCCCATCACATGGGTCGAGAAGCGTATACGCTAGTCTACTCTGGTATATCGATGCCCCGTCTCGATACACCCACGACTAGGGACCTTGAAGGATGTACTTATAGACTACCATGTCCCCACTAGTATGATCTGCATCATAGTCCAGGTAGTCAAGTACACATCCTAAGGGCTTTACCAACATGTAACTATAAGACAGTATAAAGAGACTAGTATACATGTTAAGATAAATAGCAACCAGATAGCATACTATCATGTCGAGCAAGAAAGTCATCTCTATATATGTCCAAGCATCCAATATAATATACATCATCTGTACAATACTGGCCTCTAGGGCATACATACAACTAACAATCTCCCACTTGCACTAGGGTCAGCTGCTGTAGTATCGCATACCGAGCATCCCGAAGAGTCTCTAAAACTGTATCTGGGGAATGGCCTTCGTGAGTGGATCCGCCGTGTTGTTCTTCGTGTCAACTCTCCTGACCTCGATCTCCCGGCGATCAACTATCTCCCGGATCAGGTGATACCGCCTCAGAATATGCCTGGATCGCTGATGGGACCTGGGTTCCTTGGCCAATGCCACCGCTCCATTGTTATCGCAATACAAAGGTATTGGATGCTCAATGGATGGAACCACTCCAAGTTCAGTAATGAACTTCTTGATCCAAACAGCTTCTTTAGCAGCATCGTTGGCAGCGATGTATTCAGCCTCCATCGTCGAGTCTGCCATGGTTTCCTGCTTGGAACTCTTCCAGCTAACCGCCCCTCCGTAAAGGGTAAAGACAAAACCCGACTGCGACTTAGAGTCGTCCTTATCACTCTGGAAGCTGGAATCGGTAAAGGACTCCACTTGGAGTTCTCCGTTACCATACACCAAGAACATATCTCTAGTCCTTCGCAAGTACTTGAGAATGCTCTTCACAGCTGTCCAGTGACTCTCTCCAGGATCAGCTTGATACCTGCTCACTACACTTAGTGAGTATGCTACATCGGGTCTGGTACATAGCATCGCATACATGATAGAGCCTACTGCCGAAGCATAGGGTATCCCTTGCATGCGAGCTCTCTCCAAATCAGTCTTAGGAGACATCTCTTTGGAGAGAGTGACTCCAGAGATCGTGGGCAAATTCCCACGCTTGGACTCTTCCATACTAAACCTCTTTAGTATGGTGTCAATGTACCTGGATTGGGACAATCCCAAAATCCTTTTGGATCTATCTCTATAGATCCTAATTCCCAATATGCAGGAGGCATCACCAAGATCTTTCATTGAGAATCTTTGTGATAAGAAGAGCTTGACCGATTGCAGCATAGGAATATCATTTCCTATCAAGAGTATGTCGTCCACGTACAATACGAGGAAGACAACCTTACTCTCTGCCACCTTCTTGTAGATACAAGGTTCATCTGGATTTTTGACGAAATCAAACTCTTTGATAAAGACGTCAAAGCAGATGTTCCAACTCCGCGATGCTTGCTTTAATCCATAAATGGATTTAAGCAACTTGCATACCTTCCCGCTGCTCCCACTGTCTACGAAGCCCTCTGGCTGAGTCATGTACACGCACTCTTCTAAATCACCATTTAGAAAGGCGGTCTTAACATCCATTTGCCAGATTTCGTAATCATGATAAGCAGCGATGGCAAGCATGATCCGGATGGATTTAAGCATAGCTACTGGAGAAAAGGTCTCGTCATAGTCCACACCTGGTCTTTGACGAAAACCCTTTGCTACAAGTCTAGCTTTGAAAGTCTCCACTTTCCTATCTACACCAAGTTTCTTCTTGAAGATCCACTTGCTCCCAATGGGTTTTACCCCTTCAGGAGCAACTTCCAAAGTCCATACTTTGTTGGTGTACATGGAATCCATCTCAGACCGCATAGCATCCAGCCATTTCACTGAGTCCCCACTCGTGATGGCCTGCTCGAAGCTAGTTGGGTCATCATCCTCCATGATGCAATCCTCGCTTCCACCGTCCATGAGAAAACCGTAGTATCTCTCAGGTTGGCGAGGAACCCTACTAGATCGGCGGAGTGGCTGGGGTTCATCGGGAACTACGGAATCCTCGGGTTCAACCAAATCTTCTGTTGTAGTCTGTGTCGCTGGAACCTCTTCCAGTTCTACCTCAATGCCACTTATCTGTTTCATAAGAAAACCTTTTTCTAAGAAAGTGGCATGTCGAGAAACAAACACCTTTTGTTCCTCGGGGTGGTAGAAGATATACCCTTATGAATTTTTGGGATATCCTACAAACTTACATAAGACAGATCTTGCCTCGAGTTTGTCCGGATTTTGTCTTTTGACATAGGCTGGACAACCCCATATCTTAATATAATTAAGATGTGGTCTCTTCCCTTTCCATATCTCATATGGAGTGGTAGGCACTGATTTGGTAGGAACTCTATTCAATAGGTCCATGGCTGTCTCAAGCGCATGTCCCCAGAAGGAAATAGGTAACTCAGCTGTACTCATCATTGAGCGCACCATATCTAATAGGGTGCGGTTTCTCCGTTCAGATACACCGTTGTGCTGTGGTGTATAAGGAGGAGTCAGCTGAGAGAGAATCCCATTCTCTTTTAGGAAGTCCAGGAATTCATTGCTCAAGTATTCCCCTCCTCGATCAGATCGTAGGATTTTAATACTTTTTCCGGTTTGGTTCTCGACTTCTTGTTTATATTCTCTAAATTTCTCAAAAGCTTCTGATTTGTGTTTCATCAGGAACATATATCCGAATCTAGAGAGATCGTCAGTGAATGTAATGAAGTACGAAGAACCATCCCTGGCATGTGTAGACATGGGACCGCATACATCACTATGTATCAGTCCCAAGAGTTCGGTAACTCTTTCTCCGTGTCCCGTAAACGGAGCTTTGGTCATCTTGCCTTTGAGACATGACTGGCAAGTGTCATAGGATGAAAATTCAAACGGATTTAAATATCCATCCTTATGCAACTTAGCCAGTCGTGTCGCATTGATGTGACCCAGTCTACAATGCCACAAGAAGGATTCGTTCAGTTCAGAACTCTTCCTCTTGTGTGTGTTTGTTATGCTCAGAACTGTTGATTGGTTTAGAACATAAATACCATTGCACAACGTGCCTGATCCAACCAACTTTTGGTTACGGAAAATGTTCATAACATTGTCCTGTAATACAAAATTATATCCCTCTTTACTTAATAAAGAAACCGATATAATGTTGCATATCAGGTTCGGCATGTAATAGCATTCGTTCAGAACCAATGTATTACCAGTTGGTAATACAAGGTGATATTCCCCGACAGTCTTGGCTGCTACAATTGCACCATTTCCAACTCTAATGTCTTTATCACCTTCTCCAAGTTCTCTACCTTTCTTAAGCCCATGTAACTGATTACATATATGGGATCCTGACCCGGTATCCAATACCCAGGACATAGAGCAAATGGAGAAACAGTTCTCAGTAACAAACACACCCGAAGAAAATGCATCAACATGTACTTTCTTCATTCGGGTGGCATGGGAATCCTGGCATTCCCCTATATCCTGTTCATTCCTATAACTCTTACAGGAAAGAACGGAACCAACGTTCCCCAGCACAGTATAACATGCGGGTTCGGTCAATACATCCATATTATTATCTTTATTAGGGCATGAAATGGTCTCTACCTGGAGAGAGAGAGAAGAAAACACTTTAGCGTATGCTCGTGCAAGATCAGATTGGTTATTATCTTATCTAATCAGGATGGCTCCCACTGCTTTTTATCAAATCTTCCTCCAAACCCTAAAAGGAAAGACTAGCCGGGATTAATTACACACTACAAGTTCGCCAATCTTTCAGCCAGGCCAGTGTCGGTACTTTGAGGGAGGTCCCCCGTGCTTTCGCACGAACCTAATTACTGTAAACCTCGTTTTCCCAGAGGCGTAACCTCGTTAACACCTTTCTAGACACCTACTTGATCGGCTAATTGTAATGTGTAAAACTCTCCCAGGAGTAACTCTTACTCGCAGTGGGTATCGGGATCCAACTATCTCATAGAAGGTATGCAATCTCATTGCAAATTTCAACACTTGAAATTCCCGATAATCTTTTGCCCCTAGCGTGCTATGACCTTGACGCATGCCAAACAACCCATAGTCCGCTAGTCAAGTTCAACCCGTCATTTCCTGATTGAATTAAACCCACCCGCACGACCCTTGACGCATGCCAAACAACGCCGTGCGAATACCCTAATCCAATCGCATCGTATGCTAGCAAATGAGCACTAGTTAGCTACCGTACACTACGCCTTGACGCATGCCAAACAACCGCAGCACGAATACTAACTAGTACTTATCTGAAATGACGGAGGGCTACGCAGGTTTTCATAAAACCATGAGCGTAATGAACTTGATATCGTTGTAGAATCAAATGAAGTTTTGAAATGGAGTGATTTTGAGGCTTTTCCAGTTTTGCTAAAGGGGTCACTCCCGGCGAAGGGATCGTCGGCCCTTTCCTCGTCGAATGAGGTGCGGGATATATCATATATATCACTGTGCAAAGCAAAAACTCTTAAAAGCAATCAAAGTCAAACCGAGTGTGTAGCATCTGCCAGTTATTGCTAAAGGAGTCACTCCCGGTGAAGGGATCTCGGTCCTTTCCTCATCGAATAAGGTGCAGGGTATATCATATATACCGCTATGCAAAGCAAGAACTGTAGCTACCTGTTTTATTTTAAAATCCGATTCCACAACATCTTAGGTTTCTTATCTTTCATTAATCACATTAATGAAGTCCCATCATTTAAATACCTAAACATCACAGATAGATATGACGTACACTTATGCCATCCGCATTCGCCTCGATGTCCCCTCGTGCACCGTTAGGTTAGGTAACTAACGACAGAGCAAGGCAGGGCTAGCACGGGTGTAAAACATAAGTAACGTCTATATAATATATCATATATACTATATACTATATCCATCACAGAGTCACAACACAGATATCGCAGCAGAATAAACATATGAAATATTGGATATACTAGGACGTCCGTGTTTTCAATACGAGCCAGTATAAAACACGGATTCCACGGTCGTGATGAATAGCCAATCCCACACCCCTTGACCCCTACGAGAGCGGCAAGCAACCCTGCCAATTCTAGGGTTAGGAGACCCGGACTCGACTCCTCGAGTTGGTCTCCCACTGGACCCCAGAACCCGGTTACTTGTGCTCCCCTCCTTGGGTCTATCCTAATGCGGAAATGTAAATAATATACAAAAGGTGACATCTTCCGCTACCTGGAAGTGCCCCAAATAAAAGAATATTACATACAAGTTTTTACATGAATGAAAAAGAAAAACACTCATCTCACATAAAAACCCCCGGCTATTCGAACACGACGATCCAATATAACATATCCAGCAACACATAACATCACATGTCATCAACGTAAGTAAGTATGCATACCCCAATTGTCGTTGACGTATAGCAACGAAACCGGCGATATGAACATACTACACTTACGGTCACAGAAAAGAAAGTGTAAAACTACAACAATTGGAATCCGCAACTACTTTAGACATCACATGCCTAACATTTATAAATCCCGCATTTTAGTCTCATTATCGAAAACTCTTTTCAATATCGTATGGGACTAAACTGCTAGATTTATAACATTCATCCAGTTATCTCATAACTGTTTGTGCATTCCAATTATTGTATCCAATTCCGGATAAATAGAATATCTCAAACTTTCCGATCGAACATTCGAACACCCAAGTTTTCCCGACACCGATCAACACATGAAATAGGTTCAAAGACATTCACTTCATACCTCAGTACCAACGGTCCAGCCGTAGAAGGGTCAAGCTAACGCCTCACATGTGGCACGCCGTACTGCCCCAAACCTGAAGGTTCAAAGGGCAGTTCAAGACGGTCACATAATCGAGTTAAGGTTTGTTGTCTTCTAGAGGGAACATCGCGTTACTTGCACTACTTCGAACGACTTTTAACCACAGAAAAATCCAACACTTGGAATTTTTCCGGCAGGGGAAAAGTTGGGTATTTGTATCCGGTCAAACATTTTAACATATTCCACAGTTATCTGGAAATCCACTTAGACAAAAATTTGATAACCCGATTGAATAAACGAATCCCCAAAGCAACCCCAAAATACTCTTCTGTGAAGTCACAATAAAAATACCCAGAAAATATAATATACAAATATATGAATTACTGTGAATTAAAAATTAAAAAAGGGAATAGTACCGCCGCGGAACCGCCGTGCATGCACAGCTCGTGCCGCGGTTCCGCGGTGGAAAAGTCGAATCAAGCCCTCGAATTTCACAGTATTTCATATAACACCCTGCATGATTTTTTGAATATTTTTAATTGACAAAAATCCAAAATTTCGGAAAATGTCCAGAGAGCACCTTGGAAATTAGGGTTTCGGGACAATCGGGTTTCAAACATCTTCTAGACTTCGCCTAAGGCTCTAGCTAGGCTCTGATACCAGTGAAAGGTTCCTAGGCACCCTATAGTGGTCTCACAAGGCATCGAACATGCCAATTTAAAATTTTTGGTGCCGAGAAACCCTAGACTACGGATCTTAAACTAGATGTTTAGGCGAAACGGAAAACTAGTTAACTATTTAACTAAAGTTGAGATGCTACAACCTTTGTAGATCCGGATTTCTGCCTCCTTAGCTCCACGTGGTCATGTCCTCGCTGTCCATCATGAATCCTCGACTCGATCATCGGCTTCATCGGGAAAACAAGCGGAATAGGTCGTCGGCTTTGTGTCAAAGACGATCTACGTCGAGGTTGCACAAACTCAAGCTCCGACTTCACAAACTTGTGAAACTTGTGAAGTAAACACCCAAAACAACTTGGCAAGAGGTAGAGGGTGAAGAAATAGGAGGTGGGTTCACTTTAGAATTGGATTTATCTCACTAGATCTCAAGTTGCCATTGTTGTAGCAAGCTTGAAGAAGAAGAAGAAAATGAGCTAGTTATGATAAGTTATGATAAAAAGAAAATAGAAAATCAAATACTTATCATAACTAAACTAGGGTTAAGTGTAGAGAATAAACCATGGTCACTTGGATGGGTAAGGGTTAAGCATGAAGATAAGGATGGTTAGCAAAGTCAAAGCTTCATGAAGCTTCAACTTAAAACAAAAAGAGCCACCATTCTCATCATAATCCATTTCAAATAAATAAATAAACAAATAAATAAATAAACAATTTTGCAAAACCCTAATTATCAAATTAACCATGGATTAATTCTATACACTTAACTAAATGATCAAGTATCATCAAACATGATACAAAAATGTGCACGAAAGCATATCACATATACAATGTGCATCAAGTGAGAAAAATCCGTTTAAAGTGAACCAATACTAGTTAATGCAAAGTAATATATCAAATATATAATTATACATTAAATCATTAAATCAACACTTGATTCAATGATCCGGTCATGTCGCACATAACCGACTAGTATTCAATGCATCGATTTATCGAATCAATGATTCGATAACTAGGTCATATCGAATATAACCAATCGAAACATATATCGCGAGAATGAAATGCGGTATCACATACACGCATTATTCTCGGTCCCGCACATATCTCATATGCGCTCCTATTTCGTTTCGCTTGAGCCAGGAAACCTCTGTGTAGGACTCTAAAGACTCGTCAATACGCCGGTAGCAGATGATGATCATATCAAGCACCCACAAGCCGCAAGCGGTCTGCTAAACGTAACGGCCACCCGGGTATTGAGCGATCAGAAGATCGACGAGCTAGCCCGCTCACACTCCTGCGAATCCGACCAGTAACACTTACCATACAGTCCGGTCTCTTCGTCAGATACGTCGAATATCAAGTCTAGGGGTGGTAAACGTCGACCCCAATAACCCGATAAGTCGTGCCGATGTGAGGCTCGTAACGGGTCGACAAACTACTGGTAACACTTACCAGTAAATCTCTGATCAGCCCTGGCCAGGGACTTCCCTGCTACGGCCAATCGAGCACAGCGCAACATCAACTCCCAATACCGGGAGAGACGAAACCCCTCCTATCGCTCATTGCCTCCATGTGACTCGGGACTGTACCCAAAGACCACCGTTTTGCACGCCCTCATGGACGTGGTAAGGTGGAGATCAAAGCACAGTGGGAATCACACAAGACTCTATGACGATCTCGGGTCTACAGACTAACCTGTACAAGTGTCACCTGAGAACTGCCATCTGACGTGAGGTATAATACCATCTGGGAGTTCTCGGCGAGTCCGTCCAGTGTACCCAGTCTCCACTGAGCACCCGTATACCATCCCTGATGTCAAACACCAATGGATATGGGATCATCCATCGCCCATCACATGGGTCGAGAAGCGTATACGCTAGTCTACTCTGGTATATTTATGCCCCGTCTCGATACACCCACGACTAGGGACCTTGAAGGATGTACTTATGGACTACCATGTCCCCACTAGTATGATCTGCATCATAGTCCAGGTAGTCAAGTACACATCCTAAGGGCTTTACCAACATGTAACTATAAGACAGTATAAAGAGACTAGTGTACATGTTAAGATAAATAGCAACCAGATAGCATACTATCATGTCGAGCAAGAAAGTCATCTCTATATATGTCCAAGCATCCAATATAATATACATCATCTGTACAATACTGGCCTCTAGGGCATACATACAACTAACAGGTTGGCCGTCGGATCATCTGTAGCGGAACACGTGCTTAAGATGATTGGCTAAATTGAGGAGCTCGCGGACCTCGGGACCACGTTAGAGAACGAGCTCTACACTGACTTGATTCTCCAGTCCCTTCCTTTCACCTACGCCCAGTTTATCCTGAATTTCAACATGCAAGGAAAAGAAGTTGAACTTCCGGAACTCCTCAATATGTTGAGGAGTGCAGATGGCACCCTGCAGAAAGTCAGCGAAACACCCGCTTTATTTGTTGGAGGAGCTTCCTCTTCTAATTCCAACGAGAAAGCCAAAGGAAAGAAGAAGAAGGCCCCCACCAAACCAAGGGGCGGTGTTAGTACGGTGGAAGCCAAGGGAAAAGTAAAGGTCGCGGGACAGATTGTGGGGAAGGAAGAATGCTTTTATTGTCGCAAGAAAGGACCCTGGAAGAAAGATTGCAGGGCTTGGAAGGCCAAGAACCAGGACCCGAAGCAAGTTATAGCTTCGGCTTCAGGTGTGTATGTTATTGAAAACTATCTGTCAATCAACTCTACTTCCTGGGTATTAAATACCGGATCAGGATCTCATATCTGTAATTCTTTGCAGGCATTGAGAAGCCGTAGTGTTTTAAAGGCGGGTGATATGACCCTCAGAGTTGCAAACAGAGCAAGCATGGTTGCTGAGTCCGTGGGGGACTATCACTTAGGATTGACGGATGGACATGTTTTGGTTTTGCGCAACTGTTATTTTGTACCCAGTTCGACTTGTAATATCATATCTGTATCTTTAATGTCTAAAGAAGGATATGATTTTGCATTTTTAAGCAATGTTGTAAACATTCACCTTAATCATGTTTTGTTTAGGTCGGGTACATTAAGCAACGATATATACATTTTAAACCAACCGCAGATTTTCAATATCCAGAATACACACAAAAGAAAGCCTCCAGAACTAAATCATGCTTTCTTATGGTATTGTAGACTGGGTCACATCAATGAGACAAAGTTAGCTAAGTTACATAAAGAAGTATATTTGGATCTGTTCGAATATCATTCTTATGCAACTTGTCAATCATGTCTCAAAGGAAAGATGACAAAGACTCCATTCACTGGACACGGAGTAAGAGCGAGCAAGCTCTTGGAACTCGTACACAGCGACATGTGGTCCAATGTCTACACATGCAAGAAGCGGTTTTTCATATTTCAATACTTTTTCGGACGATTTCTCTAGGTATGGACATGCCTTCTTAATGAAGCATAAATCTGAGGCCTTTGAGAAATTCCAGGAATATAAGAATGAAGTAGATAAACAAATCGGCAAAAGTGTCAAGACACTGAGATCTGATCGAGGTGGTGAATACTTAAGTGCCGAGTTCCTGGATTACCTAAAAGAGAATGGAATTCTCTATCAGCTTACTCCTCCATACACTCCATAACACAACGGTGTATCAGAGAGACGGAACCGAACCCTATTGGATATGGTACGTTCCATGATGAGTAATGCTGAGTTACCGCGATCATTCTGGGGCTATGCACTAGAATCAATTGCATATCTTTTAAACAAGGTTCCTACCAAGACTGTGCCTACCACACCATATCAGATGTGGAGTGGGAAGAAACCATATCTTCAATATCTGAAGATATGGGGATGTCCAGCTTTTGTCAAAAAGCAGCATGCGGACAAACTCGATGCACGCTCAGTACTGTGTAAGTTTATGGGATACCCAAAGAACTCCAGGGGGTATTTTTTCTATTACGCAGAGGAACAAAAGGTTTTTGTTTCTCGTCATGCCCACTTTCTGGAACATCAGTTCTTAGAAAAAGAAACAAGCGGGAGCGCAATAGAACTGGAAGAAATTCCAGAACCACAAGCTGTTACTGAATGCTTGGTGGAACAAGAAGTTTCAAAAGAACTGGACATTCCTGCACCGCTCCGCAGTAGTAGTAGGATTTCTCATCCACTGAGAGATAATATGGCTTTCTTATAGACAGGGATAGAGAGGATTGCATCATTAATAATGATCAGCCGACTAACTTCCACCAGGCCAATCAGAGCACTGACTCAGTAAAATGGCTAGATGCATTGCGGACCGAGATGGAGTCCATGCACACCAACAAAGTATGGACTTTGGACTTTGCTCCAAAAGGGGTAAAACCCGTAGGCTGCAAATGGATCTTCAAAAAGAAGATTGATGTAGATGGACAGGTTAAAACCTATAAGTGTAGACTTGTTGCAAAGGGTTTTCGTCAAAGACCTGGTTTGGACAATGATAAAACCTTTTCTCAAATGGCTATGCTCAAATCCATTCGAATCCTTCTTGCCATTGCTGCCTTCCACGATTATGAGATTTTGCAGATGAATATAAAAACCGCTTTTCTAAATGGAAATTTAGAGGAGTGTGTCTATATGGACCAGCCAGAGGGATTCATTCAGAGTGGAAGCAGCGGAAAAGTGTGCAAGTTGCTGAAGTCCATTTATGGACTGAAGCAGGCATCACGGAGTTGGAATATTTGTTTTGATGAGACGGTCAAAAAATTTGGCTTTATAAAAAATCCAGATGAACCATGCATTTATAGTAAGATTGTAGCGCGAACTGTCGTATTCCTCGTTTTATACGTGGATGACATTCTCTTGATAGGAAATGACATTCCTATGCTACAATCTGTCAAAGGGTTCTTGTCATACAGATTCTCCATGAAAAACCTGGGTGATGCTTCTTACATTCTGGGGATCCAGATCTATCGTGATAGATATAAGAGGATGTTGGGACTTTCGCAGTCCAGGTATATCGACACCATACTGAAAACATTCATTATGGAAGATTCAAAGCGCGGTAATTTACCGGCTTGTCACGGAATCACCCTCTCCAAAGAGATGTCTCAAAAGACTGATTTGGAAAGGGATCGCATGTCTATTATACCCTACGCTTCTGCAGTAGGCTCTATAATATATGCGATGTTGTGTACCAGACCAAATATAGCTTATGCACTGAGTGTGGTAAGCCGGTATCAGTCAAACCCTGGAGAGAAACACTAGATATAGGTAAAGAACATTCTGAAGTACCTTAGAAGGACTAAGGATATGTTTTTGGTTTACGGCCGAAAAGACCTCCAGATCGAGGCCTTTGCTGACTCCAGCTTCCAGAGTGACAAGGATGACTCCAAGTCCATTTCAGGTTATGTCTTTTCTCTCAATGGAAGGGCGGTCTGTTGGAAGAGTTCCAAACATGAGACCGTTGCTGACTTGACAATGGAAGCAGAGTATATCGCAGCTTCAGATGCCGCAAAAGAAGCTGTCTGGATGAGGAAGTTCATAACAGAATTTCAGGTGGTTCTGTCCATTGTTGATCCAATACCTCTGTATTGTGACAACAACGGGCTATAGCTTTAGCGAAGGAACCAAGGTCCTATCAAAAGTTTAGACACATCTTGAGGCGGTATCACCTGATCAGGGAGATCGTGGATCGCCGGGAGATCGAGGTTCGGAGGGTTGCTACAGAGGATAACACTGCAGATCCAGTTACAAAGGCCATTCCTCAGACGCAGTTCGAGAGGCTATTCGAGATGATAGGTCTGCGATATGCCAGCACATGGCCTTAGTGCAACAGGGAGATTGTTAGTGTGATATGCCCTAGAGGCCATTATTGTATAGTACTAGTTTGTATATTACATTTTGGAAGCTTGGGATATATACACGGATTGACATTCTTGCTCAATATGGTATTATGCTACTTGGTTTGTATCAATCTAAATATGTGTATGTGTTTCTTTTAACATATTACTAATACATATTGATAGAGCCCTTAGGATCTTTGCTTGACTACCAGCGTTGTGATGGCAGTCACACTAGTGGGGGCTGGGTAGTCTACAAGCACATCCTTATACAGGTTCCTGGTCGTAGGATTATCGAAACAGGGCATCAATACTCCAGAGTAGACTAGTGTATACGCTTCTCATCCCAAAAGGGGAGATGGTCTGTCCCATAGCCATCGGTACGTCGTACTGGAGATAGTATGCTGGTGCTCGTTAGGTTACGAGTATACTGGACAGGACTCGCTGGGAACTGTTGGTTGGTACTATACCTATCCTCAGATAGCAGTTCCCAGGTGACATGAGTACAGCTTAGTCCGTTGACATGACACTTCCACTTCGCCACGAGTGTGTTCCCACTGCTTTTAGATTACTACCCTACCACGGCTTTATTGAGTCGTGGAAACAGATAGTAGTTGGGTGCAGTCCCGAAGCACTTGGAGGCTAGTGACGGTTAGACAGGATTCGTCTCTCCCGATATTGGGAGTTGATATCGTGCTATGTCTAGGAGAGCCATTACACAGTTCCTGGCCAGGGCAAGCGAGATTTACCGGTAGTGTTTCCAGTAGTTTCTCAGGGTGTTCTGGTCTACACTCCGACATGACTTGTACCGCTATTAGGGGTCTGACGTTTACTGCCCCCGTAGGCCCGACATGCGATACTCTTAGACGAACAAACCGGACTGTACGGAGATTGTCACATTCAGGCTCAGTAGGAGTTCGGATAGGTTCACCTCATCAGTCTTCTTATCGGCATCTACCTGGGGACCGTTACATACAGCTTGTACTGCTTGCGGCCTGTGGTTAAACCCACTGCCAGCGTAGTGTCGAGTCTTTAGAGTCCCACACAGAGGGTTGTTCACCTTTGGGCGAAACGAGATAGAGGTCGTATGGTTTTACGACAGGGTTCGTTCATATATGCATACTTGTGCGTGTTCAGTGTTCGGGCAGTTGATACTAGTGGGCTTTGGTTTAAGCCAGATCCTAGTATTTGGTTTTTCGGTGTGTTCGGTCTTATAGTATTTGTGTTCCTCGGATCACGGATGCGGGTGTGTTTACACAGTTGACAGAGGCATAGGAACCTCATTAGGGTTTTGACCATTGACTTGATTAAAACCATAATGATATGGAGGAAATTGATTAATGAGTTTTAATTAGAGATAATTGTATCATGGTTAATTGGTTTGACCATTTGAATAAGTTGACCCATGTTGACTTAGATATTTTTGTGAGCATGCTTAGCATTAACTGTGACATGATAATCGTCAAATCAACATCAACCATGACAATTTATCCTAATTAAAATTATCATTATTCTTTTTGGGTGATATGAGAGCTATCTCCTCATTTGATCCTGAGATATTCTCTCTCTTGCAAGCTCTCTCCTCTTCCTCTCTAAAAGCTCTCTCTTGTTTCATGAGTTGAAAATCAAAAGCTTTATGAGATCAAACCACCAAAACACTTCTCTACTCGCTCTAGGGTTCTTATTCTAGCAAGCCGAGCATTCTAGTTACTTCATTTTTGAGGTAGGAGCTCAAGGTGGAGGCCTTCGGGTGGATCTTTCTTTGGTAAAGAGAACACGGTGAGGAGGAGCCATTTACACCACTCCAATGATCTCACAAAAAGAGGAAGCAACACAAGAAGAGAAGGAGTTCAAGACCAAGGTATAATCATCTAACCTAGTAGTTAAAACTCTAAGTTAGTTTGATAGTTTTTGTTTAGCAAAGATCCTTCATGGTAAATCTATGTTTCCTTGTGTGAAAAACTCGATTTTCACCTATTCCGCCTCCCCGAAAGTACCGGGGTGGGTAACATAGACTTACATCTTGACCCTGGGGGAAATGGTTGATCGCACAACCATTGGTCTTCGACATCAAAGATTGTACACAAGTGCTCATATGAGAATGGGTACACCGAACAAGACTTCCCGAGAACTCCTAGATGGTACATATATCTATTGTCAAATAGCAGTTCTCTGGTGACACTTGTACAGGTTAGTCTGTAGACCCAAGATCGTCATAGTTTCTTGTTTGATTTCCATTGTGCTTTGATTTCCTCCCTATCACGGCTCTACTGAGTCATGCAAACAGGTGGCTTTTGGTACAGTCCCGAATCACATGGAGGCAGTGAGCGATAAGAAGGGTTTCTTCTATCCCGGTATAGGGAGTTGATGTCGCGTTATGCTTGATCGTCCATAATAGTAAATCCATGGCCAGGGTTGTTGAGATTTACTGATAAGTGTTATCAGTAGTTTCTCGAATCGTTATGGGCCATAAATCAGCATGACTTATAAAGTTACTGGGGTCTGACATTTACTACCCCTAGACTTCATATGCGACGTATCAGACGAAGAGACGGGACTGTACGGTAAGTGTTACTTACAGGCTCGTTAGGGTTGGGATGAGTTCGATCGTCGGCCACCTTTTCGTCACGTACCTGGGTAGCCGTTACGTACAGCCAGTGCCGCTGACGTTCTTGTGGTTTAACCCACTGCCAGCGTACTGTCAAGTTTTTAGAGTCCCACACAGAGGGTGCCCTGGTTCAGGCAAAAGATGTAGAGGCCGTAAGTTGTTACGGTAGGGTTTCGATCATGTTCGTATACAGGCTGCTGGAGTAATGATCGAAAGGATAATACTGGTAGGCTTTGGTTTAAGCCGAATACCGGTATTATATTATTGGATAATTTTGTATTCATATTTTTCGGAATACGAATGCTGGTATACTTATGCAGTATACGGTGAGGGGTGTTCTTGTAATTGTATAAGAATACCTTCTAAAAGAGGACACCTCATAAATGGTTTTCATTTTGTGAAAATGGAAATTATGAGGTGGAATTTGGAGAGAGTCTAAGCATGGGTGATGGCATGGCTCCATTCATTTTATATTCATTTGGGTTACTGTTCAGTTGATAAAACTGCACATTTATTGTTACATTTTTCCTACTATTTCTATACTAAAAAAAGGTGTTTATTATAATATATGATACATATGAGGGTTTACCTGTAAAAATACTATTTTTCATGTGTTGATATATTATAATTAACATTTTGTAGGAAAATTTATACAAAGATACCATTGACCAAATTTTCATGGTGAAATTAATATCTCAATAAAACAAAACTCCACTAATACTATTTGTTGAGATTGTGCAGAATATTTCAGGGCTAAAAATCAAGGGAATCAAAATTGTTAAGAGCAAACCTACCTTATTAAGAAAGCAAACTCAGAAATCAATTCTGGCAGAAACAAAGAAAAGATTTCCTATTTCCAGAGGTTCCAAAGATCAACAGTTGTCATCAAGAGGAAGGCCTAGAAGATTGAGCCCACGAATCCACAACAAGGCCGCGGATCCGCGGCCAGACCCCCCTGTTGGCCGCGGATCCGCCGCGTGACAGATGAATTGGGAGTTGTAAATTTTTAGTTTGGATCTTAACTACTAGTCCCCAAATTAGGCAGCTAGGGTTCTGGCTTTTGGAGTATAAATAAAGACCGAGAGCCTCTTGGAAAAATTATCAAGTCGACGCGATCACGAAGTCCAAGACGGCTCACGCATCCAGGCTGATCATCAACGGTTCATCTACCTCCTTAGAAGAGATCGAGAAGCAAACTAGTATTTGTAATCATTTTCTAAGGAAACAAAGTGTAATGAGTTTTGTTGATTAATAAAGCTGTTCTTTTTCTTATTCTATTTCTTTGTAGTTTCATTATGAATTCTCTCTCCATCACTTCTTCTCCCAACATGCGCGAGTAATTCTCCGCTTGTTAGGGTTCGTAGGATTAGGATAGGTTAATGGATGATGAAGATCTTTAAACCATTTTTACGTCCTATAAAGTTTATAAACTTTACCAAAAGAATCATTAATATCCTAATCGGGTGCGCTACCAATTTATTGTTAGTCTCGACCGAGATTAGAGATTAGATTAATGATTGTTTTGGTAAAGGCTAGATATGAACGGAGTTCCATATCGAGATAGGGGTTAAGCGTGGGAACCCTTTTCCCTCCAGAAACCCTAATCTACATGCATCACTGTCGTTCTAGTTTTAAATCTATTAAAGGATAAAAAGGGTAATCTTTCATTAATCATCCATAACTACTAAATCCTAATGAACCCTATAAGCCCCCTTTTATATTAAACTTACATCCATAATTAATGTAGATCTGAATTTTGCATTCTTGTTTAACGTAGATCTAGAAACTATTTCCACCATTCTTTATTTTTCCTCCTTTCTTTCTCAACACACTTAAAGTAAAAGTAAAAGGTTCCACATTTCCCAGAGGACGACCCGTACTCATCTCGGTCTAGCTACACGCGACACCGTTCTGATTGCAGTTATTCTAAACACACTCTTTACAGACAAGTCAAATGGCACCGTTGCCGGGGATACGTGCGTAATTTTTTTCTCTTACTATTCGTGTTGAATTCTTATTCAATCTATATCACAAAAATAAAACAAAACTGCAAATTATATATTTAACGATTATTGTGTGAATTTTTGCAAGGAGATCTGGAGTCACAGACTTAAGGAAACAGGAGACAGAGACATTCATTAAGATCCAGAGGAGTATAGGAGGCCACGTAGCAAACTTCATCACCTGATCAATCTTCCCTGCGGCGGATCCGCGGCCGGAAGTCACATCGGCGGCGGAAGCGCGGCCAGTTAGGAGATCTAGGGCTTCAATCTTCTCTGGTAAGATTCTAACTTCTTTCTCTCTCCTCTGAAATCCAATAAAATCTCTTTTCTGTAGGATTCTTTGCAAAATGTCGCCGCTCAAAAATATTTTTGCAAAGTTTTGTGATTGGTTTGTTTTCCATATTTTAAAATGGACTTTAAGGGGCAAAGACCAAATCCAGATTAGGTGGGGATTTCATCACCCTTCCTAAGCCCCACAAATCACAAACCGAGCATCTGCATCAACCCTAAATTAATTTAAAAGATATCTAGACCAGACTCTAAGGACTGTCGCGCTCATTAAGGACAAAGGAAGGTCGTGGGTAATTTATCGCTTATCCGCATTACTTTTGTGGTGCCTAGTCAAGTGTGTCTAAGGCAAGTGGTTACTTAATTAGGCCCGCTATTTTCGGTGATTCGTATAGCGGATACTTCCCACTTACCTGGCACTTACCTGGCTACAAGAGTAGTAAAGAGGCAGTAGAGGATTGATCCTATGGCTTGTCCTTTGAAAGTCTAGGAGCGCTCTAGAGACTGACCTAGGTAACCTTAGTTCTAAGGTTGTTTGTGCATTTTTGGGTGATTTGTCTTGAGTCTCACTTTTTTCAAAACAAACCAATTTTAAAGCAAACACACGCTGCCACTTGCACTAAACCCGCTTAGTGCATGCTCGGCTGAACACAGGATTCTAGTGCCCGTCTTGTCCGCGTTCCTGCTATCGACGCTGAAGTTGGTACTTCTTCATCTTCTTTTCCCCCACCACACACCACGACCGAGATGGACGGTACTCCATCAGATTATAACACCACGCTGCCACCGCCCATAGGTGCGCAGAATCCACCTCGCATCTCTCTCCAAGAAAGATGCTATCCTATCCGTGTTCCCTTTCCTACTTGTCTATCCATTCCACCAGCTAACGGGGATAATTTTGAAATTAAACCCCACTACATCAATCTGTTGCCTAAATTTCACAGGCTTGAGTCGGAAGACGCGTACGTTTTCATCACCAAATTCGAAAACGTATGCGCAATGATGGGTACTTCACAATTGATTGTGGATGCTATGCGTTTGCGTCTTCTCCCATTCACTCTGTGAGACTTGGCAGAAAAATGGCTTTATAATACTGCCGCACACTCTATCACTAATTGGGATGAATTCGTAATAGCATTTCTTAAGAAGTTTTACCCAAACCATAAGACTGCCCATATTAGGAGCGAGATCAACCAGTTCACCCAGCTTCCCAATGAACCATTTTTGAAGTGCTTTGAATGTTTCAAGGATCTGCGTGTCCAATGTCCTCATCATGGAATACAAAGATGGGATTTATGCCGAATTATATATGAGGGCATTAATCCAGCGACAAAGCAGATGCTTGAAACAATGTGTCAATGCAATTTCATGTCTAAAGATGATGGTGAAGCGTTGAAATATCTTGAAGATCTCGCTGAAAACACTTTGCAGTGGGAAAGCGTAAGACCACCTTCATCTAGGGGAAGTATTCATCAGCTCGATATTTCCATCGCAATAAAAGCCGAAATGGCAGCGATGCAGAAGAAACTCGACGCTATTGAGAATAAATTTTCATTAGCCTCCCTAAACCAGGTTACGCTTCCCAAAATCGTGTGTGGTTGCTGTTCGGATCCTTCACACTTAACGGAAGAATGTCCTATGAATGCATCGTTTCATGGTCACGAGCAAACTAATGCTGCTTTTCAGTAGCGACCTAGAAACGATCCTTATTCTTCCACGTACAATCAAGGATGGAGGAATCATCCTAACTTTGCTTGGAACCAAAACCAACAAAGCAATTATCAAAGACCTCCTCCACAGCAACCACAACCACAACCACAAAGTCAGCACCCCTTTCAGTCACAACATTTTCAAAATCCGGCCAACACTTCTGCACTGCAATTGGCCGGTACTGATAACTCTTCACTCGCACAAACTTTGGATTTGTTTATGAAACATTCCATGCAAATGTCGGATGATATGAAGTCTTCTATTGATACATTAACGAAAGACTCCGCCTCCCATGGTGAGAGTATTAAATCAATAGAAAACCAAATTGCACAGTTGAACGCCGCAATGAGTGCGAGAGAGAAAGGGAAACTCCCATCTCAACCCATACCTAATCCTGGCCACTCACAAAGTTATAATGTGAGTGCCGTTACTACGTTGAGATCGGGAAAAGTGCTGAATAACCGAGTGGGTGAGCAATATGATGATGTTAGTGACACCAATGATACCCCAGCTTTTTCTTCTTCCCCTAATTCGTCTAGTCTCCCACCTTCATCCGATCGTATTCTCCGTTTTCCCCAAGGCTCGAAGCCTTCGCCCATTTCCTCGAATCTACCTAAAACGATCACCACTCCAATTCTGGGATCCATTCCATCTCCACAAACTTCTCCAATGTTGGACCCTACCCTTATTGATAAAGCACCTTATCCAAACAGGTTAAGGGGAAACAGGCCAAGTCCACAAATGGAGAAGATTGTGGAAATTTTTAAGCAAGTTAATATAAACATTCCTCTCCTAGAAGCTATTCAACAAGTTCCGTCATATGCAAAAATCCTAAAGGACTTGTGCACTAGGAAGAGAAAAGTTCAAGTACCTAAAAAAGTTTTCCTTGCGAGTAATGTGAGCACCGCTTTTACACAACAACTACCCAAGAAACGAAAGGACCCCGGAAGTCCTACAATTTCTATTTCTATTGGGGGTAAAAATATCAATCGTGCTCTACTCGATTTAGGAGCTAGTGTTAACTTGCTTCCGTATTCTGTTTATGAGCAATAAGGGATCGGAGAGTTAAAACCTGCGCATTGCACTCTTCAGATGGCCGATCGATCTATCATCCAACCTAGCGGTGAGCTAGAGGATGTGTTAATCAAAGTCGGGGAATTCATATTCCATGTGGACTTTATCGTTATAGATACACAACCTATAGCGAACCTATGAAATTAAATCCCGGTGATACTCGGTCGACCCTTCTTATCTACTTCCAACGCAGTAATCAATTGTAGAAACGGCTCTATGACCCTATCCTTTGGAAAGAAGTCAATTGAGCTTAACATTTACATGTTGGGAAGTGAACCCTCCGAACCCTATGCTCATATGTGTTCTTTCGAATTAATGGATGTCGACAGCAGCGAAATTGACGATCCTCATGATACCGATACTGACTCTTTTCATATGTTGTTGTTTGACCCAACCATGTGTTATACATACACGGACTCTTCCACCGAGTTGTCCGGGTCAACATCTAACGCTGATGAGGAACTTTTGATAGACTCTGAATATCACCCCGCGCTTTGTGATGACATTATTCTTCGGGGCATTGATGAGACTTTTGAGGAAATTTTCGCTGAAGAACTCGCATTTTTGAAAGACACGGGTGTTAAGATGAATCAACTCCAAGATAAAGAAATTGAACCTCCACCCCTTCTTCTAGACAATCATGATAATGCGAGTAATCCATCATTACTATCACTGTGTCGTCTCTCCAAATTGAGACGCAATCCTTTTCCATTACACCTCTTATCACCTCCCCACTTCTTCACGTCGAAAGGTGACATGTTCTTCCACCAACCTTGGTGCTTCATCGATAAAAATTTTGTAGGGTTACTAGGCACACTCAAGAGCTTCCACAAGGCATCAACCATGCCAAATTAAAATTTTACGGTGCCGAGAAACCCTAATATAGATTGTTAACTAGAAGTTAAGGCGAAAGAACATGCAAGTTAACAACTTAACTACAAGTGAAAGGGACTACAACCTTTGTAGATCCGCTCCACCATTTCTTTAGCTCCGTGTTGACGTCCCTCCACTACGATCATCGGGATCCCGGACTCTAGCGGTGGTTTCGTCGGAGAAATGATCGGGCTAGGTCATTGACTTCGAGGCCGAAGATGATCTACGTCGGGGAGACTCAAACTCAAGTTATTCCTTCACTTGGTCGAAAACTTTATGAAGAGAACACCCTCTACCAAATGGAAAGTAGTAGAGGATGATGAAGTAGGAAGGTTGCTCACATTAAAATTGATTTTCTCACATTTTTCCTCAAAGCACCATTAGAGCTAGAAAGCTTTCCAAGGAGCTTGATGAAGAAGAAGAAGTGAATTGTTCATCCAAATGAAAACTTATCCTCTTGAATAATTCACCCATGGTTGAGTTAAGCCCTCATGCTTAACTCATGTAGAGAATTAACTAAGGTATGAGGTTTAAGGGTTAGGTTAAAGAAATATCAAGAGAATTGACAAAAGAGTGGACTTTGTCAAAGTTTCTCCAAGCTTCTTCAAGCTTGACAACTTTGACTAAGTTTAACTCATTTGTTAAATCTTAAGATAATACAATAACCCTAATCTTAACCCTAATCTTAGTGTAAGTCTCATACACCCATCTTGTGTGTATCATCAATCATGATACATACATGTACACTTGCATATATCACATATAAACAATGTGCACAAACTAGTGAGAAAATAAATCTTAAGTGAGCTAATATTAGTTAATGTAATGTAATATATCAAATATATAATTATACATTAAATTATTAAATCAACTCTTCATTTAATAATCCAGCTATAACCGACTAATATCAAAAGTAACAACTTACCGAATCAACACTTGATCCGATAACCCGGCTATATCCATACAACCGATGAATGTCACAAATCGTGAGAATCGAATACGGTATCTCATATCGTATCAATCTCGGTCCCGCACATATCACATATGCGCTCCTACTCCGTTTCTCTTGAGCCAGGAAACCCCTGTGTAGGACTCTAAAGACTCGTCAATATGCCAGCAGCAGGTGATGATCATATCAAACACCCACAAGCCGCAAGCGATCTGCTAAACGTAACGGCCACCCGGGTATTGAGCGATCAGAAGATCAACGATCAAGCCCGCTCACACTCCTGTGAATCCAACGAGTAACACTACCGTACAGTCCGGTCTGTTCGTCAGATATGTCGCATATCTCGTCTAGGGGTGGTAAGCGTCAGACCCCAATAACTCGATAAGTCGTGTCGATATGAGGCTCATAACGGGTCGAGAAACTACTGGTAACACGTACCAGTAGATCCCTAAAACAGCCTTGGCCAAGGACTTCCTGTTATAGCCAATCAAAGACTGCGCAACATCAACTCCCTATACCGGGAGAGACGAAACCCCTCCTATCGCTCATTGCCTCCATGTGACTCATGACTGTACCCAAAAACCACTTTTTTGCACGCCCTCTTGGACATGGTATGATGGAAATCAAAGCACAGTGGGAATCACACAAGTCTCTATGACGATCTCGGGTCTACAGACTAACCTGTACCAGTGTCACCAGAGAACTGCCATCTGACGTATGGTATAATACCATCTTGGAGTTCTCGGCGAGTCCGTCCAGTGTACCCAGTCTCCACTGAGCACCCGTATATCATCTCTGATGTCAAACACCAAGGGATATGGGATCATCCATCGCCCATCTATATGGGTCGAGAAGGTATACGCTAGTCTACTCTGGTATATCGATGCCCAGTCTCGATACACCCACGACTAGGGACTTTGAAGGATGTACTTATGGACTACCATGTCCCCACTAGTATGATCCGCATCATAGTTCAGGTAGTCAAGTACACATCCTAAGGGCTTTACCAACATGTAACAGAGAGACAATCAGTGTACACGTTAAAGTAAAGAGTAACCAGATAGCATACTATCATATCGAGCAAGAAAGTCATCCCTATATATGTCCAAGCATCCACTACAATATACATCCTATGTATAGTAATGGCCTCTAGGGCATACATATAACTAACAATCTCCCACTTGCACTAGGGCCATCTGATAGCAGTGGTTGTAGTATCTCATACTCAACCATCCCATAATAGTCTCTCTCTTGGAAAAGTCCTTTGTGAGTGGATCCGCCGTGTTGTCCTCCGAGTCTACTCTCCTAACCTTGATCCCCTGGAGATCAACCATCTCCACGATCAGGTGATACTGTCTAAGAATATGTCTGGATCACTGATGGGATGGGCGTTCCTAGGCATAGGCCACAACTCCATTGTCACACAATGGTAGGAACGAAGTTCATCTCATGAACAAATATACACCCAGACTTCCCCTTTGGTAGCATCTTTGGTAGCGATGTGTCCAGCCTTTATCGTCTAGTATGCCACGGTATCTAGCTTGGAACTCTTCCAACATACCGTCCCTTTACCGAGGGTAAAGACAATGCCTGTGACTGACATTCAGTCATCTTTATCACTCTGGAACTTTTCCAGTGATTCTCCACAGGATCAATTGATACCTTCTCACTACAACTAGTGAGTGTCCTAACATCCAATTAGATCTATCTCATAGATCCAAAATCCAGGATTCAGGAGGTATCATTATGATCCTATAAGGAGAATCCTTGTGATAAGCGGAGATTGACCGAGCGTAGCATAGGAAACTCTTTCCCTATCAAGAGTATGTCATCCATGTACTCTACAAGGATCACCACCATACTCCCTACTACCTTTTTGTATATACAAGGTTCATCTACCATTTTGATGATGTCAAACTCTTTGACTATCTCATCAAAACAGATGTTCCAACTCCGCGATGCCTGCTTTATCACATAAAACATCTTGCACACGTTTCCGCTGCTTCCACTGTCTACGAAGCCCTCTGACTGTGTACTTATAGACTCTCTCTTCTAAATCTTTATTTAAAAAAGAAGTCATGACACCCAACCGCCAGATATCGTAGTCATGGTATGTAGCCGCGGCAAGTAGGATCTAGATGGACTTAAGCATAGGTACTTTGAAAAAGTTTCATCACAATCCATATCTGGTTAATGATGCAAACCTTTAACATGTCTAGCTTTGAAAGTCTCAACTTTTCCATGTACACCAAGTAATCTTCTCAAGATATACTTGCTCCTTGATGGGGATTTAACTCTTCAGATAAAGCAACCAAAGTCCATACTTTGTTGGTGTATAAGGATTCCATCTCAGATCGATAAGCATCCAGCCATTCTAATAGAGTCCCACTCCTGATGGCCAGCTCGAAACTAGTTGGGTCATCATCTCATGATGCAGTCCTCGCTCCCACAGTCATAGAGAAACCGAAGTATCTCTCAGGTGTGTGAGGAACCCTACTAGATTGACGGAGAGGCCGAGGTTCGTTGGTTGCTATTGAAACCTTTGGTTTTACCAAATCATCAGCTGCTGTTTGTATAGCTGGAACTGTTTCCAGTTCTACCTCATTACCAATAATTTCTTCACAAGAAATTCCCTTTCACAAAGGTGGCATGCTGAGAAACAAAACATTTTTGTTCCTCGGTTGGGTAGAAGATATTCCCTTGCGAATGCTTGGGATATCCAACAAACTTCCACAGATCTGACTTTGCCTCGAGCTTGTCCAGATTTTGCTTTTAGACATAGGCCAGACAACCCCAAATCTTAACTAACTTAAGAGATGGGCTCTTCCCTTTCCATATCTCATATGAAATGGTAGGCATCTGATTTGATCGGAACCCTATTCAGTAGGTATGCAACTTCATAAGTGCATAACTCCCTAAAAGGAAATAGGAAAATCAGTAGTACTCATCATAGAACACACCATATCACATAGGGTGCTATTGCTCCGCCCCGATATACCATCGTGCTATGGTGTATACGGAGGAGTAATGTTGAGAGAGAATCTCATTCTCCTTTAGAAAAGTCCAAGAATTCCGTGCTCAAGTATTCTCCTCCTTGATCACATCAAAGGACATAATACTTTTACCCGTATTTTGGTTCTCTACTTCTAGCTTATATTATGTGAATATCTCAAAAATTTCGGACTTGTGTTTCAACAGGAACATATGTCTGAATCTTGAGAAATTATCAGAGAATGTAATGAAGTATAAAGAACCGGTCTTGGCATTTGTAGACAGGGGACCTGCATACATCAACATGTATCATCCCAAGAGTTCAATAACTCTTTCTCTGCTTCCAATAAACAGAGCTAAGGTCATATTATCTCTGTGACATGACTGGCAAGTTTCATAAGATGTAAATTCAAACAGATTTAAATATGCATCTAAATGTAACTTCAGCAAGTCGGGTCGCATTGAAATGGCCTAGTTTACAATACCTCGAGAAGGATTCGTTCATTTCTGAACTCTTCCTCTTGTGTGTGTTCTATATACTAAGAACTGTAGTTTGAATTAGAACGTCAATGCTTTTAGATAACGTGCCTGAACTGATCAACTCTTGATTTAGGAAATGTTCAAAACATTATCCAACAATACAAAATTATATCCTTCTTTACTAATAAAGAGACTGATATGATTTCGTATATCAGGTTCGGTATCTAATGACATTTGTTCAGAATCAATGTATTCAGGTAATACAGGGTGACAGTGACCAACAGACCTGGCTGCAACACTTGCACCGTTTTCTGTCTCATGAAACTTATCACCCGTACTCAGTTCTTTACCTTTCTGTAGCCCTATGTAACAAATTACATATGCGGGATCTTGATCTGTTATCACATACCCAGGACGTAAAGGATATTGAGAAACAATTCTCTGTAATTAACATACCCGAAGATGATGCATCAACATGCACTCTCTTCGTTTTGGCGGCACGGGAATTCTGGTAATCACCAAATTCCTGCTCTGTCTTATAACAATTATAAGTTGGAGTGGGACCAACGTTCCCCAGCACAGTATAACAAGCGGGTTCAGTCAATGTATCCGTATTATTATCTTGATTAAGGCGTGACATGGTCGCTACCTGGAGAGAGAGAGAAGAAAACACTCTGCTTGCTCTCTTGCAAGATCAGATTGGTTATTATTTTATCTAATAAGGATGGCTCCCACTGTTTTTATCAAATCTTCCTTCAAACCCTAAAAGGAAAAACTAGCCGGGTTTAATTACACGCTACAAGTTCGCCAATCATTCAGCCAGACCAGTGTCGGTACTTTGAGGGAGGTTACCCGTGCTTTCGCACGGACTTAATTAATGTAAACCCCGTTTTCCCAGAGGCATAACCCCGTTGACACCTTTCTAGACACCTACTTGATCGGCTAATTGTAATGTGTAAAACTCTCCCAGGAGTAACTCTTACTCGCAGCGGGTATCGGGATCCAACTATCTCATAGAAGGTATGCAATCTCATTGCAAATTTCAACACTTGAAATTCCCAATAATATTTTGCCCCAAGCGTCCTATGACCTTGACAGAGGTCAACAAACCATAGGCAGCTAGTCAAGTTCAACACGTCATTTCCTGATTGAAGTAAACCCACCCGCACGACCCTTGACAGAGCTCAACAAGGTCGCACGACTACCCTAAATCAATCACATCATATGCTTATACAGATAAGCACTAATCACCTACCGCACTCTACGCCTTGACAGAGGTCAACAAACGCAGCACGAATACTAACTATTACTTATCTGAAATGACGGAGGGCTATGACAGGTTTTTCTGAAAACCTATTGCGTAATGAACTTGATATCATTGTAGAATCAAATGATTTTGAAACGGAGTGTTTTTTAGGCTTTTCTAGTTTTGCTAAAGGGGTCACTCCTGGTGAAGGGATCGTCGGCCCTTTCCTCGTCGAATGAGGTGCGGGATATATCATATATATCACTGTGCAAAGCATAAACTATAGAAGCTATCAAAAGACAAACCGAGTGTGTAGCATCTGCCAGTTATTGCTAAAGGGGTCACTCCCGGTGAAGGGATCTCGGCCCTTTCCTCATCGAATAAAGTGCAGGATATATCATATATACCGCTGTGCAAAGCAAGAACCGTAGCTACCTGTTTTTGAAATTTCGATTCCACAACATCTTTAGGTTTCTTTTCTTTCATTAATCACATTAATGAAGTCCCATCATTTAAGTCACCTAAACATCACAGATAAATACGACGTACACTTATGCCATCCGCATTCGCCTCGACGTCCCCTCGTGCACCGTTAGGTTAGGTAACTAACGGCAGAGCGGGACAGGGCTAGCACGGGTGTAAAACATAAGTAACGTCTATATAATATATCATATATATCATATACCGTATCTATCATCACATATCAAATGATCACATCACAGATATCGCAGCAGAAGAAACATATGAAACATTGGATATACTAGGACGTCCGTGTTTTCAATACGAGCCTGTATAAAATACGGATTCCACGGTCGCGATGAATAGCCAAACCCACATCCCTAGACCCCTACGAGAGCAGCAAGCAACCCTACCAATTCTAGAGTTAGGAGACCCGGACTCGACTCCTTGAGTTGGTCTCCCACTGGACTCCAGAACCCGGTTACTTATGCTCCCCTCCTTGGGTCTATCCTAGTGCGGAAAAATAAATAATATACAAACGGTGACATCTTCCGCAACCTGGAAGTGCCCCAATAAAAGAATATTACATACAAGTTTTTACATGAATGAAAATGAAAAACACTCATCTCACATAAAAACCCCCGGCTTTTCAAACACGACGATCCAATATAACATATCCAGCAACACATAAAATCACATGTCATCAACGTAAGTAAATGTGCGCATCCCAATTGTCGATATCACATATTACACTTACGGTCACAGAAAAAAAAGTGTAAAACTACAACAGTTGGAATCCGCAATCTCCTCAGACATCGCATGCCTGATCAAATGAATTCTTTAGACATCACATGCCTAACAATTATAAACCCCGCATTTTAGTCTCTATATCGAAAACACTTTTCAATATTTAGTCGGGAAATTCAACAAGATTCCCGCCATTTTGATCGAATGCTCGTCGCAAACTTTAGTAGGCAGCCGCACCCCCGATGCCGTCGACGAAGTGCACTAAGGCGGAACACCGCTGCCGCGAGCACCCAAACGGATGCTTTCGGCGACGGAATTCTCCTATAATCACGTGGTCGGGGCTATGGGGCGTGGCTATCTATTAAGTTTACCCGGCGAGTATCCGCGTACGCTACGTGATTGCGACGCACTTTTGATTACATCAAAATTCCGTGGCAACCGATCAAGTGAGACTAAAGTGCTATGTTTATAACATCCAAATCAGTTATCTCATAACTACTTGTGGATTGCAAATATTGTATCACATTCCAGATAAATAGACAATGTTAAACTTTCCGATCGAACAATCAAACACCCAAGTTTTCCCGAAACAGCTCAACACATGAAATAAGTTCAAAAACATCCACTTCATGCCACAGTACCAACGGTCCAGCCGTAGAAGGGTCAAGCCAATGCCTCACATGTGGCACGCCGTACTGCCCCAAACCCGAAGGTTCAAAGGGCAGTTCAAGATGGTCACATAATCGAG
The DNA here is from genome assembly GCA_030015575.1 of Agapanthus africanus. NCBI lineage: Eukaryota > Viridiplantae > Streptophyta > Magnoliopsida > Asparagales > Amaryllidaceae > Agapanthus > Agapanthus africanus. Next base: position 549,751,139 of record JASDDO010000024.1, on the reverse strand, counting down.
TTAAGGTTTGTTGTCTTCTAGAGGGACCATCGCTTTACTTGCATTACTTAGAACGTTATTAAACTACGGAAAAATCCAAAACTTGGAAATTTCCCGGCAGGGAAAAAAGTGGGTATTTATATCCGGTCGAACTTTTTTAACATGTTCTAAAAATATCCGGAAAACATAACAAAATTAAATTCTCCGATCGAATCGACGATTACAAAATAAACCCCAGAAAACTCAACACTTGAGTCAGTTTAAAAATACCCATAAAATAGAACTTTAATATATAAGAATTATTGTGCAAACAAAATGACCCAATACCTCTGTACGGCCGCGGATCCGCGGCCCAAGCATGGTATGGCCGCGGTTCCGCGGTGGTTTAGAAGTATTAGGAGCTCATTTTTCACCACAATTCTTATATTTCCCTGCTTAATTTTTCAGGTATTTTTAATTCAGAAAATACACAGTTTTGAAAAAATGTACAGAGAGGGGGTAAATTTGGACGTATCGGGTTCGTTCGGAGTTTTAACTTCGTTAACACATCGCCTAAAGCTCTAACCTGGCTTTGATACCACTGTAGGGTTTCTAGGCACACTCAAGAGATTCCAAAAGGCATCAACCATGCCAAATTAAAATTTTACGGTGCCGAGAAACCTAATATAGATCGTTAACTAGAAGTTAAGGCGAAAGAACATGCAAGTTAACAACTTAACTAGAAGTGAAAGGGACTACAACCTTTGTAGTTCCGCTCCACCATTTCTTTAGCTCCGTGTTGATGTCCCTCTGCTACGATCATCAGGATCCCGAACTCTAGCGGTGGTTTCGTCGGAGAAATGATCGGGCTAGGTCATTGACTTCGAGGCCGAAGATGATCTACGTCGGGGAGACTCAAACTCAAGCTATTCCTTCACTTGGTCGAAAACATTGTGAAGAGAACACCCTCTACTAAATGGCAAGTAGTAGAGGATGATAAAGTAGGAAGGTTGCTCACATTAAAATTGATTTTCTCACATTTTTCCTCAAAGCACCATTAGAGCTAGAAAGCTTTTCAAGGAGCTTGATGAAGAAGAAGTGAATTGTTCATCCAAATGAAAACTTATCCTCTTGAATAATTCACCCAAGGTTGAGTTAAGCCCTCATGCTTAACTCATGTAGAGAATTAACTAAGGTATGAGGTTTAAGGGTTAGGTTAAAGAAATATCAAGAGAATTGACAAAAGAGTGGACTTTGTTAAAATTTTTCCAAGCTTCTTTAAGCTTGACAACTTTGACTAAGTTTAACTCATTTGTTCTTAAGATAATCCAATAACCCTAATCTTAGTGTAAGTGTCATACACCCATCTTGTGTGTATCATCAAGCATGATGCATACATGTACACTTGCATATATCACATATAAACAATGTGCACAAACTAATGAGAAAATAAAACTTAAGTGAGCTAATATTAGTTAATGTAATGTAATATATCAAATATATAATTATACATTAAATTATTAAATCAACTCTTGATTTAATAATCCGGCTATAACAAACTAATATCAAAAGTAACAACTTACCGAATCAACACTTGATCCGATAACCCGGCTATATCCATACAACCGATGAATGTCACAAATCGCGAGAATCGAATACGGTATCTCATATCGTATCAATCTCGGTCCCGCACATATTACATATGCGCTCCTACTCCGTTTCGCTTGAACCAGGAAACCCCTATGTAGGACACTAAAGACTCGTCAATACGCCGGCAGCAGGTGATGATCATATCAAACACCCACAAGCCGCAAGCGGTCTGCTAAACGTAACGACCACCCGGGTATTGAGCGATCAGAAGATCAACGAGCAAGCCCGCTCACACTCCTGTGAATCCAACGAGTAACACTACCGTCCAATCCGGTCTGTTCGTCTGATATGTCGCATATCTTGTCTAGGGGTGGTAAGCGTCAGACCCCAATAACTCGATAAGTCATGTCGATATGAGGCTCATAACGGGTCGAGAAACTACTGGTGACACTTACCGGTACATCCCTAAAACAGCCTTGGCCAAGGACTTCCTGTTATAGCCAATCGAACACTGCGCAATACCAACTCCCTATACCGGGAGAGACGAAACCCCTCCTATCGCTCATTGCCTCCATGTGACTCGGGACTGTACCCAAAAACCACCTTTTTGCACGCCCTCTTGGACGTGGTATGATGGAAATCAAAGCACAGTGGGAATCACACATGACTCTATGACGATCTCGGGTCTATAGACTAACCTGTACCAGTGTCACCAGAGAACTGCCATCTGACGTAATGTATAATACCATCTGGGAGTTCTCGGCGAGTCCGTCCAGTGTACCCAGTCTCCACTGAGCACCCGTATATCATCTCTGATGTCAAACACCAAGGGATATGGGATCATCCATCGCCCATCTATATGGGTCAAGAAGGTATACGCTAGTCTACTCTGGTATATCGATGCCTAGTCTCGATACACCCACGACTAGGGACTTTGGAGGATATACTTATGGACTACCATGTCCCCACTAGTATGATCCGCATCATAGTCCAGGTAGTCAAGTACACATCCTAAGGGCTTTGCCAACATGTAACAGAGAGACAATCAGTGTACACGTTAAAGTAAAGAGTAACCAGATAGCATACTATCATATCGAGCAAGAATGTCATCCCTATATATGTCCAAGTATCCACTACAATATACATCCTATGTATAGTAATTGCCCTTAGGGCATACATATAACTAACAATTTTTGAATGGTTGGTGTTGACCTTCGGTCTTTGCAAAGCTTGGCATTGACCAATAACCTTGACCCCCTCGTGTGATTTTAAAAGATTAATATTGTTTAACTCAAGTTTGGGGGGGGTTATATTTTGGCTCTTGAAAGAAAAAGAATTTTTATAAGATTGCGAGCCAAAAATATGTTTGAGGGAGGATTTCACTTGCATTATTTCTTGTCCTCTTTTTCCTCACAAGTCTACAGGTTTTTGAGCTTAACGGATGACATCAGTGAGGACACTGCTGTAAACAGGTTTGGGGAAGGTTTGTGCTTATTTACGTATCAATTTGCATCATACTTTGCATAAGCACAACATTTTCAAAAATTTTAAAATTTTTCTTTTATAACAAAAGAGTAGAAAGTGAAAAATTACATCCAAAAGATAGGAATAGTTTAAGAAAACCAAGAAAATTAGAAGGTGTTCTTAAACAAACTAATAATAACTAGTTATGAGCCATTGACCCACGGGTTAGTAAGATGAATGAAGTCACTAATCTGAGGATAAAAATAAATCTGAAAAATAGTTTCTATTCTGGAAGCCAAACATTTGAATGTTGATACCCTACTATACACACTTACACACGTCTTGAAACTCGGAATAGTAGAGGATACCTTCAAATGCTCTTGTCTAAAAGCCAAAGTATGAAGGAAATAATAAATGAAGAAAATATAAAAATGGTGAAAAGAAAAATGAACACTTGTTTTGTTATCGCCAAGGCAGCAATAAAAAAATATAGCAAAGGTGCTTCATTACCTAGTGCCTTAGACCAACTGGTTTGGGAGCCACTGCTAAGCCTTAGGTGGTGCAAGACGAGGAAAATACTATCACCTAATCAGCAAGCACATAAGTAATCGGTCGGTTAGTACCTCAAGAAGCATTAACGGTCGCATGAAAACGTGTGAGCAAATCCATAAATATTCATCAAATTAAAAAGTACTGAGGTAGATGGACAAGAGTATGATAGCTTGAATTGAATTCTACGAGTGTAGGGATGTCCATTACACACACGTAGGGTTATATGATTGATGTTTGGATGAAAGGTAGGAATGAAGAATAAATACAATGTTTTATTGAGGGATGATGAGATTTCTAATATCTTTTCATGACTATTAAGATAGGGCTCATGACAACTGAAAAGCTAGTTTAGTTGGAAACTCTAAATTTTCGAAGTATTTGTTTTATGGTTCTTATATTTATATGTAAATTTCACCATTTCTCTTTTATTATAGGATTTTGTGGGTGTAATCCGCTGAAAACCCTCAGAGACTACACTCCTCCTACTAGGGACACCTAGAGTTTTAACGGTTTGTTGCACGTGCTCAGTGCAATCGTGTTTGCCTACGAAAGTGTGCTTAGTTTTCTCCTTTCTTTTTCTCCTTCTCTTGAATAAACTAGTTTGCTCGGGACGATCAAAAATAAGTTTGGGGGTATTTGTTCAGTTGATAAAACTGCATATTTATTGTTACATTTTTCTTACTATTTCTATACTAAAAAAGTTGTTTATTATAATATATGATAAATATGAGGGTTTATCTGTAAAAATACTATTTTTCATGTGTTGATATATTATAATTAACGTTTGGTAGGAAAATGTATGCAAAGATACCATTGACCAAATCTTCATGGTGAAATTAATATCTCAATAAAACAAAACTCCACTAATATTATTTGTTGAGATTGTGCAGAATTTTTCAGGGCTAAAAATCAAGGGAATCAAAGTCGTTAAGAGCAAACCTGCCTTATTAAGAAAGCAAACTAAGAAATCAATTTTGGCAGAAACAAAGAAAAGATTTCCTATTTCCAGAGGTTCCAAAGATCAACACTTGTCATCAAGAGGAAGCCCTACAAGATTGAGCCCACGAATCCACAAGAAGGCCGCGGATCCGCGGCCAAACCACCCTATTGGCCGTGGATCCGCCGCATGACAGATGAATTGGGAGCTGTAAATTTTCAGCTTGGATCTTAACTACTAGTCCCCAAATTAGGCAGCTAGGGTTCTGGCTTTTGGAGTATAAATAAGGACCGAGAGCCTCTTGGAAAAATTATCAAGTCGACGCGATCACGATGTCCAAGACAGGTCATGCATCCAGGCTGATCATCAACGGTTCATCTACCTCCTTAGAAGAGATCGAGAAGCAAACTAGTATTTATAATCATTTTCTACGGAAACAAAGTGTAATGAGTTTTGTTGATTAATAAAGGTAGTTCTTTTTCTTATTCTATTTCTTTGTAGTTTCATTATGAATTCTCTCTCCATCTCTTCTTCTCCCAATATGCACGAGTAATTCTCCGCTTGTTAGGGTTCGTAGGATTAGGGTAGGTTAATGGATGATGAAGATCTTTAAACCCTTTTTACGTCCTATAAAGTTTATAAACTTTACCAAAAGAATCATTAACATCCTAATCGGGCGCGCTACCAATTTATTGTTAGTCTCGACCGCGATTAGAGATTAGATTAACGATTGTTTTGGTAAAGGCTAGATATGAACGGAGTTCCATGTCGAGATAGGGGTTAAGAGTGGGAACCCTTTTCCCTCCAGAAACCCTAATCTACATGCATCACTGTCGTTCTAGTTTTAAATCTATTAAAGGATAAAAAGGGTAATCTTTCATTAATCATCTATAACTACTAAATCCTAATGAACCCTACAAGCCACCTTTTATATTAAACTTACATCATAATTAATCTAGATCTATATTTTGCATTCTTGTTTAACGTAGATCTAGAAACTATTTCCACCATTCTTTATTTTTCTTCTTTTATTTCTGAACACACCTAAAGTAAAAATAAAAGGTTACACGTTTCCGAGAGGACGACCTGTACTCATCTCGATCTAGCTACACGCGACACCGTTCGGATTGCGGTTATTCTAAACACACTCTTTACAGACAAATCAGTTACTATTGAAGCATGGTGCATTATTTTTGAGAAAAATATTGCATGCTTCAATTATTTTCATTGAGCCATATTATTTTTTTAATGCTTGATTTTTTCATTGATCACTCTCACATTCTCTCCCCTAATTATCTCCTTCTTCCTCCTCTAAGCTTTACCCTTCACATGAGTTGTGAATCAAAAGCTTAGTGATCAGCTTAATCCTCTACTTAATCTCTACATCATCTAAATAATTATTTCTAGCACGGTTGATTTCTTACTTAACTCTTGTGAAGAGTTTGAAGCTTGTTCTATAGCTCTTGGGTGGATCATCTACGACCTAGAGATGACCGGAGACCGAGTTCCTTTCAAGCATCCAAAGAGTTTAGGAGTTGCATCTAAAAGAAGACCCGAAGGACCGGTTCCTTAGGTATAACCCTATCATAGTAGATAAGATCTCTAGATAGGTTTGCTAGTAAAGGTTTAAGCATAAGATCTAGGGTTTAAGTGGGTGTTGCATGCAAGAAAATTTTCGTTTGCCACTTCCGCCTCCTCACAAGTAGTTGTGAGGGTGTGCAACATCCACTAACAACTTGGACATATATATAGAGGACTTTCTTGCTCAACATGATATTATGCTATCTAGTTGATCTTTATCTTAACATGTACACTTGTATTAATATATTGTCTCTCCAATACATGTTGATAAAGCTCTTAGGATGTTTGCTTTACTACCAGGACTATGGTGCGGATCAACTACTGGGACTTATGTAGTTGACAAGCACATCCTTTAACTGTTCCTAGTCCAGGGAGTATCGAGACAGGGTATCGATATTCCAGAGTAGACTAGTGTGTACATTTCTTGACCCTGTAGGGGCGATGGTTGATATTATAACCATTGGAGTTTGACATCAAACATTGTATACAAGTGTTCATTAGAGAATGGGTACACCGAACATGACTCGCCGAGAACTCCTAGATGGTACCATACCTATCGTCAGATAGCAGTTCTCTGGTGACACTTGTACAGGTTAGTCTGTAGACCCGAGATCGTCATTGTGTCTTATGTGGTTCCCCCTGTGCTTTGATTTCCTTCCTACCATGGCTTAAAGGAGTCGTGCAAACAGGTGGATTTTAGGTACAGTCCCGAGTCACATGGTGGCACTGAGTGATAGGAGGGGTTTCACCTCTCCCGGTATTGGGATTTGATGTTGCGCTATGCTCGATTGGTTATAACAGCAAGTCCCTGTCCAGGGCTGATGAGATTTACTGGTAAGTATTATCAGTAGTTTCTCTAACAGTTATGAGCCTCATATCGGCATGACTTATCAAGTTACTTGGGTATGACGATTCCACCCTTAGACTCGATATGCAACATATCAGACAAAGAGACCGAACTGTACGTTAAGTGTTACTTATAGACTTCATGGGAGTTTGGACAAGCTTGCTTGTTGATCATCAAATCGCTCAATACCTGGGTAACCGTTATGTCCAAGTAGTACTGCTGACGGCTTGTAGGTAACTGATGTGATCATTACTTACTGATGGTGTATTGACAAGTCTTTAGATTCCCACTCAGAGGCTTCATAGTTCAAGAGAAACGATGTAGGCCACATATGCTAATATGTGCGGGAGCCTGATTAAAGACGAATATGTGATACCGTATTATAATCTGGCGATAAATGTTATCGGTCAGGTTATATATGATATAACCGGATTATTGAATCAAGTGTTGATTTGATAATTTGATATACAGATAAAAGATATTAGTTGGTTATATATGATATAACCGGATTATTAAATCAAGTGTTGATTAATAATTTGATATATATTTATATTTCATATAATTGTATGTTAACTAATATTATTTCTCACTTAAGTTATTATTATCTTAATATATATTTATATGTATATATGTGATATATATATATATATATATATATATATATTGGATTTTCTATTTTGAGAAAATATAAAAATATGAGGTGGAAAATGGGAGATATTTGTGGAATGGGTGAGGCATGGCATTTTCATTTGTTTATTAGTCTTGATTCATTATTGAAGCATGGTTGGAATTATTTATGTGTAAATAATCCATGCTTCAATAAGCGAGGTTGATCAGTAGTCATTCTTCACTTCACATTTTTTCATTAGCTCAATTCTCTTGCTCTCTCCTATTATCTTCCTCTTCCTCAAACAAGCCCTAACCCTCACATGAGTTATGAACCCTAAGGCTTGTGAGAATCCTTAGTGAGCTAAAAACCTCTACTTCATCAGCCTACACTATATTAGCCATTAAGTATAGGTTGTTTCCTTCACTAATGAAAGATTAATGAAGAGGTAGCTTAAACTAGAGAAGCTTCAAGGTGGATCATCTTCAACACGAAGATCATGAAGTAAGATCATTATTTCCTCAAGTGGAGCCTAGAGGAGTCATAGGGACTACTACCCGGAGCTATAGAAGTGAAGGACTCGATCTACAAAGGTTGTAATCTCTTTCACTTAGTATAGATCTTTCTATATCATTGCTTAAAGCCTAATACTCTAGTTAGATTCTAGGTTAGTGTAGCTTAGCATCAAAGATTTTTTAAAATTGCATGCTTGATGCCGGTAAAAACCCAGTTGTGGTGCTAGGAAACACTATCAGATGTTGCGCTATGCTCGATTGGCTATAACAGCAAGTCCTTCGCAAGGGCTGATGAGATTTACTGATAAGTGTTATAAGTAGTCTCTCGAAAGGTTATAGGCCACACATCGGCATGACTTATCAAGTTATTGGGGTCTGACGATTCAACCCCCAGACTAAATATGCGGCATATCAGATGAAGAATCCGGTTTGTACGGTTAGTGTTGCTTATTGGCTTTATGGAAGTTTGGACAAATTTGCTTGTTGATCTTCTATTCGTTCAATACCTGGGTAGCCGTAACGTCCAGCTAGTGCCGCTAACGGCTTGTAGGTCTCTGATGTGATCATTACCTATTGCTGGTGTATTGACGAGTTTTTAGAGTCCTATATAGAGGTTTCCTTGCTCAAGCGAAACGAAGTAGGGCACATATGGAGATATGTGCGGGAGCTTGATTAAATACGAGTATATGATACCGTATTCTAATCTAGCGATATTTGATATCAGCCGGATTATATTTGATATAACCGGATTATTGAATCAAGAGTTGATTCAATGATTTGATTTATATATATGTTTATCTATTTGATATTAGCCGGATTATATATGATATTACCGGATTATTGAATCAAGTGTTGATTTAATAATTTGATATATATATATATATATATATATATTTGATATATATATATATATGATATATATAAATATATATTAACTAATATTAAATATTATCCAGTTATATGTGATATAACCGGATTATTGAATCAAGTGTTAATTTAATGATTTGATATCCATATATATATTTGGTATTAGCCAGGTTGTCACGACCCAATTTAGGAACGTGGCCGGCACTTAAATCACGCAACGTCTAAAGGCATAACGTAATTCAAGTAAGCCGACAAACCCAGAAATCTAGACCATAAAAAGATAGAATGGTAAAACATTTAACACATTTGTTAAAACAAGTAAAAATCTCAAGTTATAAAATCTAGATTTAATTTATTTTCTTGAAAATTTTGGTAGCAGCTCCTTTGTAAAAAACATTCCCAAACGGGTACAAGCAAAGAATATAAATAAAACATCCCCAAACGGGAGCAACTCACACTAAAAGGCGGAACGCAACCATAACAATTATATATACGACGCCGTAGCGAAGGAATAAGCGATAAGAAGTGAAAACGGTATGGTAAAAGGTAAAACAACATAAATAAAAGCCGTCTCACACGAGCTCGACACCCAGAGTCATCAATAGTACAATATCGATCCTCACAAATCTCGTCTCTAAGTCGAATACATGAAAGTGGTAGATGGAGAGTAGTAGATACAATAAGATATACAATGAAGTCATACGGATAACCGCGAACCATCCACCTATCCAAAATCATGACCAACAGTAGCGGTATCTGCAGAAATAGATGCAATGAGAAGCCCTGCCGCGACTACACTGAGGGTCAAGCCTGCAAAACACTGTGGCACAACATGGGTGAGTTGCCAACTCATGAATAGTAAATAACATCATACAGATAATCGCAAGTATGCACGAAAGCGATAGTCTGAAATATGTAATCTGATAACATAAATATGAAAGTACGGATATGCAGTAAAATCATAGTCAAGGTACACCACCAGGGTACAACAACTACATGAAACAGTGTATGTCTAATAAATCCTGAGTATAGGATAACACATAAAACCTCATGTATGGATCATCATCATGGATAACCGGTGTCCATCAATGACACCCCAAATCCCAATATCTCAGGCGCCATCACTCAGATCGGATCTTATATCCGTCACATCATGAAACCTGAGTGTCCAACATCGGCACTCGAAACATCATGAAACCCATGTCCAGCATCGACGTAAATCCACATCTCTCTCTAGCTCCGTCGGTCCGGATCGGCCTATATCTATCTCACGACTCCGGTCGGTACCCTCCGGATAACGGCCGAGCCCAAAATTATCACCGGTAGGTAGTGCTCCCCCTGCCAGGCTTATTGCCTACATCTCGAGCTTCTTGCCCCAGGGTACCTTACCGAGCCCACCATGTACCCGCAGACGATGCCTTCCGCTCCTTGAATCGGGTATGGTCACAACTCAGAATCGAGAAAACTCATTGCGGACGCCTCGAAATATCATATAAAGAGAAGCAGCGTTTTTAAACTAATATATATAATTTCCTTTTGAAATATATTCACGGTTCTCAAATCCAGAAATCTCATGAAATCATTACATCAATGCAGATATCCATGAAATACGATGTATGCAAACACGGAACAATAATGTGAGCATATTAAAGGAAAACCGCTCTTTTAAATATATCAAGTTTTCAAAGGTATCTTGCGGTTTTCCAAATCCACGAAATCGAATTGCAACATCTTGTGAAAGTAACAGGTGAATATAGCAATCTATGTATGTATGCAAACATGTCTGATGCAATTCATATGCGCAATAGAACAAGAATTAATATCTATCAGTTAATGATAAAGAAAGCGATGCAATATATTATCCATGGTAATTTCTATAGTGTGCATGTCATGGCAATTACTAACGGTGTGTATGTGGCATACAATTTGGTGCTCGTGCAACATGAACCGTTAATAATAGTGTTGTGTCTCATTAATACTATGTCTATATACAACAGGTAATGCGATGTGCAACAATGGTACTCATGCACAATCGATATATATATGTCACGACCTGAAATATTAGCTCGTGACTGGCACTTAAATCACGTAACGTCTATAGGCGTAACGTAACTTAAGTAAGCCGAAGCCTAGAAAACTAAACCTTTCAAAAGAAGTAAGTAATGAAAACATTGATAGAACAATTGGAAAGCTTAAGTAAAAATCCTTAAACTTATTTTTTTTTCTTAAAAATTTCGGCAGCACCTCCTTTGTAAACACTAGCCCCGAAACGGGTATAACATAGAATATAAAGAAAGCATCCCCAAACGGGAGCAAATCATGCCCAATGGTGGAAACAACCACCATAAGAATATATATGCATACGACGACACCCAACGGCGAAGATCAACACAAAGGAAAATGAAAAGCAAGACATCAACCCACCAAGCGAACAAATAACCCATCGCTCTAAGTCTCGCAACTACAAGTCTTGCTTAGTCTTACTATATATACAAACACTATTTTCTGATTGATCGAGTTGACTAGATACAATAAGAATAATAATGCAAGAGGGGCACGATCCAACATATACCACCTACCAAAACAAATCACCCGAATGGGAGCTGTGTGCCAGAGATGCCACTACTGATCCATGCGGTCAAACTGCAAGAACTGTGGCACAACGGGGGTGAGTTTCCAACTCGTGAGTAGAAAACATCATTAGGTAGAAATCGAATAAAACAACGATTCCTAGGTCAACTATATAATAAAGGTAATACTATGATATCTAGGGTGACCGTATCTGCATATACGCCAAAAATAATCAATGCCTGTATGTACGTGGATCTCATCCAACAATATAATCAATGCATGTATGCATATGGATCTCGTCCAACAAAATAATCAATGCATGTATGCATGTGGATCTTATCCAACAATAAACATCATGAAAGCATATGCATATAAATATATGAGGATATCAAAGAATGTGTGTCCATCAATGACACATCAAATCAAGGAACCTGAGTGTCCAACACCGACACTCGAAACATCATGAAAGCCGTGTCCAGCATCGACACATAAATCCTCATATCTCAGGCGCCGCATCCTCGGATCGGCCCTCAGGCGCCGCATACTCTGGTCGGCCCTCATATCCATCTCACACTCCGGTCGATATCCTTCGGATAACCGCCGAGTCCAAATACTATCACCGGTAGGTAGTACTCCCCTGCCAAGCTCACTGCCTAACAATACGGGTCTTCTTGCCCCGGGGTACCTCACCGGGTCCACCATGTACCCGCAGACGGTGCCTACCGCTCCTCGAATGGGGTTTCACATGCCAATCTCAGAACAGAGAAAACTCATGGTGGACACATCGAAATATCATATCAAGAGAAACCGAGTTTTCGAAACAAATGCATAATTTCTTGAAATATCCCCACGGTTCTCAAATCCATTAAACACATGAAATCCGTATCTCAATGAGTAAATCTATGAGATATGATAAATGCAACATAAAACAGTAATATGAGCATATTAAGGGAAAACCGCTTTTTTAAATGAATCCAGTTTTAAAATATATCATGCTGTTCCCAATTCCTCTGAAATCAAACGCAACATTATATATGGTGTACATATAGCTATAGCAAGGTATGGGTGTATACATGTAAGTATGTATGCATGATGTATATGTAGCTATAGCAAGGTATGTGTATATACATGACAATAATGATTCAATACCATATAGGTATATGTGTAGCTATAGTAAGGTTTGTCATGCAACATAGCATAATGATGTGAGCATAGCAAGTATTTCATGCAACATAGCACAATGATGTGACAATACTGAACAATCAAGACTAGTAACATGATGCTGCAATTCTACTGTGTAAGTGACATAGCAATTATCGATGATAAAGTGTGTGAGCTAGCAAATCTGTGTAAGTGTAACATACGCATCATCGATAATGGTATTGGTGTACTAGCACAGGTATATGTAATGCAATGAGAATGACATGAACGTAGCATAAGGTACATCGTAAGCGAAATGCTAAAAGGTATACGTATCTACGATATATCCTAGTCGGTGAATCTATCAAACGGCATCCAGCCTCACAACATCACATACGGTACAATCCATCGTACGGCAGCATTAACCAATTAGGGATTCTATCAACCTATACAACAATAAGGGTACGGATCTAAGTCTCGTACGGCATATCACTCATTATTCACATAATTATCCATATATATATACCTATATCCCAGGTCATATCCGTATCAATCTCATATCTGGGGACCGACAAAGGTATCAATTATCACATGTCGACTCGCATCTGTATAACAACAGATCAACGAAGTCATCATATCTCATCGTATACTCTTTTCATCGCTTCAATCCCTCACATCAAGTCATTTTACATATACATTCTATCTTATGAATCTCATGTCAGGCTACTCTAAAACTCATGCTTAATCTCGTGCAACTACATATCTATACATCGTGATTCACATTCATTTTTCCTATCCTTATATATCAATTCGAGACATCATTTCTATCATATCATGTCCAAGAGTTATGTCCCTATAGCTTTCATCTCATATCTCGATATATATTCAATCATTCATATCACCTCTAACTATCTTTTTAACCATACCTATAGTTTTCTAATATAGGTTTCTCTGACTGTATTCTATATATATTGGTTTCCATTCATAATTTGCAGGGGTGCTATACGCCATCCACCCGACTTCTCCCATAGATATAAATCTACTCACCTGTGGAACTCCTCGTCCAGGCGTAGTTGATGTGCTTCGTCGTCTCGGAATCCACGCGAGGATACCTACAAATCAACACATATCGCAATGTTATGAAAACCAAGTCTGAAAACTGATACGGCATACGGTGCACTCATAGGTTAGAACCTATAGACTACGCATGCAAAAATAACCAAACAACCCTTGTCGTTGACATACAAAAGTCCAACGACCAAATATAATATCAAGTCTCAAAACCAAGAATCCCAATACCGGAAAACATAGCCAAAACCCTAACTAGGGTCGCTATTCGTGAAAACCACCAAGCCTAAAACCCAATTGTACCAATCGCTCATTCACAACACAATAAATATCATACGAGCTAATATATATTTCATCACTAAGTCAAATAAAACCCACGTCTAGTTATACATGCAAAATCTCATGGATTAGCGATCTAGTGGCTACCATACTCATCTAATATCATAATTAGGCTTCACAACTCTTAACTATATTTTAAGCTCACTTATCTTTATAGATTCGAAAAACCTAGTTTGCATAATTACACCATTTAGACAATTTCAAAGTAACAATTTGCAAACTAACAACTAGCTTAGGTTTTTCATGTTTAAACATGTTAAACTACACATATAACCTAACCAATTAATGAAAACCCTCTCTTGAATTTCAAAACCTGCAATATAGCACCATATAAATAACAAATAAATTTTGATTTAAGACTTTAACCAACAATTAAGCTTTAGGGTTAGGATTTATACCTCACAAACTTGATATCAAACTTGCAATTTCAACCACCAAAATGGCCTCCAAAATGCTAACTTGCCCCTTGATCCAAGCTAGATTAGGCTAATGAATAATGGGTAGGGATTTAATTTGGAATTTGTGAGATTAAATGTGGATTTTTGATGGATTTTTCGAAGCTTTTTGAGTTGAAAATTGAGGTGGGGAAATTTGGGGCTGCCGAGGGGGAGGCTCGGCCAAGATGAGAGAGGAGGGGGGTTTAGTGCAAGTGTGTGGAAAAATCTAGGTTAAGATAAGTATTAAAGCTTAATTAATGCACCTCACATCAATCTACCTATAAATCATTTTCTTTTCTATTTTCATTAACCCTAGAAAAGTCTAGAACACTCAAAATTTTTGGAGAAGAGAAAACAATTTGTAAACTTGTATTTAAGTTGACATGGTTCACATTTGTATATTTAACCCATTTCAATTTGTAATTACCACTAATTAAGTGTATAAATAAAAGCTTATAATAATATTTGGAATAACTAATTAAGGAAAAATATTCAAGTGAACTAATAATTATAAGTGACTAAATAAATACCATATACTAGCAATTTTCTAGTTAAACTAGGTGCATTTACGTCTATATTGAAAAATGATTATATTCCGGTTTTTACGGAAAAACGCAAATTATTTACCAATTAACGGAAAATTTGCCTAAACGATTTATGAAACGTTACAATATACATATAAGTATAAAGCCTTATCACTGAATCTTACCCTCGATGCATAACGCCATACGGGCGATTTTCCCGTAGATGTTAAATCTACTCACCGATGATCTTGAGCTGGGTGAATCCAACCACCTCCTTTCCTTTCCTAATAGCGTCCGAAATCCCTACAATTGACTCTAATATCACACAAAACATAACAAGTGAAATTAGCCAACTAACGATAACACCTGAATACAACGGCAACAAACAGACCGACTCCCACAAGCTACCAAGTGTTCGCTTAGCGGGCTAAACGCGTGCAGCGGCATCGTAGACCAAACCTACGGCTACTAAACATATGAAGCACTTAAATGAATATCGGATGAATCTGTATCGCACGTACGTTGTCGAAATGCTTGAATTCTAGCTAAACGGTCCCAGATTTTTCTACACAAAGAATTAGTAAAAGTTCCAAGTTCTACGAGCCAACAAATAACCCTATAGACCCTACGACCAAGACACGAAACCCCAATCCCTAGTCTGGCCGCAATTTGCGGCCAGAATCAATATATTTGCGGCCTATTAATGAGGGGGGAGGCTCAGGTTTTCAGGGTAGTTTCTAGGTCTCTAAACTAGGTCTCTGTAATGGCAACTTCTCAAACAAAAACTTGGTTCGATAGCAGATTCAACCGAGACCCCAAACGTAACAAAATACGATTTGGCACAAAAACTATAATTTTAAGGTTTAAAACTGAAACTAAAAAGAAACACAACATCCTTAGAGCCTATTTAACAGTTAAAGATCACTACCTCACTAAATTTGCTTGAAAACCCTAGCTTTCCAAGCTCCAAGTCATCTCAAGAGGCTTAACTTGACTTTGTGAGGGGTTTTTCTGAGGGTTGATGGAGATTTAGACTTTAGGATTTGTGGTGAAGGATTTCAAGTGAAGGGTTTGTGAAGGAGGAGAACAATAAGAGAATGAGAGAGAGTGAGGTGAGAATGAGAGAGTGAGGTGAAGATTTGAGAGAGTGAGAGGGTGATGGTGAGAGTAAGCCATGCCCTCTTTCTCTCCTCCATAAATGCATCTCATGCTTGTCCCCTTCTCATCATTCCCCCTCTTTTCACATTTCCTTAATTTTTCAAAACACAAAAACCTTTTACTAATTAAATAAACACATATAATTTTACATAAATGTGTCATATTACAAAAATATGGTTAACATGCACAAGTTGTGTGCAAGTTCTAAAAATAATATTAAAATATTAATTTAAAATATATTAAAATAATTATTGGTTAAATTTTATTTAAAAACCCACATTATCGCTTAATTAACACTAACTGCATTCTGAAGTGTTAAAATCTCCCCCCTTAAAGAAACTCGGTCCCCGAATATAAAAATCTTACTATGCGTACCATCGAAAAGATGAGGGAATTTCATCCGCATCTCGCTTTAGGCTTCCCATGTGACCACTTCGTTGTTCGGGCCACGTCAAAGAACTTTTTGTCACGACCCGGAAAAGGCACGTGACAGACACTTGAATCAAGTGAAGTCTATAGGACCTCACATAATTCAAGTAAGCAAAATGCCCAGAAATCTAAACCTATTAGGGAAAATAGTGGGGGTGAAGTTTTGAAATGACGGTATAATGAAAACAAGTTCTTTCTTTAAATACATAAGTAATGATATATGAAAACACAGTCGTTGTATCTAACTTGAAAACATTTTCGTTATTGGAAATTTAAGCAGCACCTCCTTTGTATATTTTAACCCGAAAACGGTACAAACAATATCATATAAGGCATTCCTAAGCAGGGGCTAGCTATTCGCCAATTGGCGGAAACAACCACTCTTGTAATGCAATATACAATGCCGAACGCGAGAATCAAAACTTAGAAGAAGATAAGGAAAACATGCATCAACATGAAAACCAGAAGACATCAATAAATACATGAGCACGACTCTAAGGCCGAAAGAATATACAAGCTGTGGTTAACTAAGTCTACTAAATATACATGTCTAGTTGATGGAGCTTAATAGATACAACTGAAATAACTAAAAGTACAACGGTGGTCACGATGCAAGTGAACCCACCCACCAAAGCAATCACCCAGAACGAAGTGGAGTGCCAGCAAAGCCTCCATGGAACCTGTATGGCTAAACCTGCAAGAAACTGTGGCATAACGGGGGTGAGTTGCCAACTCGTGAGTAGAAGACATCACCGAATAGAAACCGAATGTATAACGATCTCCTAGGTCATACCATACTGTACTCATAATATACAGAAATATCTAGTAGTGGTAAGGGTAATTATCTAAACGTTACTGTAATACCATGTACTCGTGTCAGTGTCACTAAGCAGCAACAAGTCATATATCTGATATATGAATGCATAAAAAATGAAACAATCAACCACGAAATCTGGATATATCTGGTATAAGAAAATCTTGTATAATAAAGCTGGAACATCATCAGTGATTCGACAGAAAATCCGTGTCAAGCATCGACACAATATATATATATATATATCTCAACATCTCAATGTCTCAATATCTCATTATCTCAATGTCTCAATATCCCAATTCTACGGTCGGTATCCTTCGGATATCCGCCACGCCAACTATCACCGGTAGGTAATACTCCCCTGCTTGACTCAACGCCTTCTCAATACGTCCATCTTGCCCTAGGGTATCTCACCGGGTCCACCATGTACCCGCAGACGGTGCATCCCCTTCTTCGAATCGGGTATATGATACAACTCAAGAACCGTGAAAACTTATGGTGGACGCCATACACCTCATATCACGAGAAAACAGTAACTTGCATTTTTAAAATGATAATGAGTTTATAAAGTTCTTGCGGTTTTCCCCCAAATCCAGAAATCTCATGGAAATCCAAAATCCCAAAATCAAGAGTAAATAAGCAGTAAATATCGGCATAAAGCCCACAATATTGCATACAGAATATATATATATATATATATATATATATATATATATGCATGGGGTATCTAAGTAACGAATGTAACATCTAAATATATGAGAGCAAACATACTAATAATATGTGAAACTACCAGCTTGCAGGTTATACCAATGGAGTAACATTTTCTAAAGGGTACGTAACAAGGCAATTACCGATGATGATGTGTGTGAGCCAGCAAGCAAGTGTACGTAGAACATGCGCATCAGCAGTAATGGTACTGGTGTCCTAACAGACGGAATTCATAATAGCTAGAGAAACACATGTGATAATTATGCAATGCAATGAGAACATAAATATAACAGAAAAGGGAATAATAAATGTAACATTAATTAATATACATATCAGTGTACAAGTCATACGGGTTTGGTGTTTTGAAATAGCACGAATCGTGGTTTTTAGAAAAGTAGGGGCTACGGTGTTTTTGAGAAAAGATATGTCCTTTGAAAAATCCGTAGCATCCCTCGGGTGGTCCTTTGAAAATGCTCACGATTCGTTAGTTTTGAAAATAGGTATGACTCGAGCCTAGCCTGGCATCTATCCAAACGACTAAAAGACTAAACTAAGAAACTAGTCGGAGAGATAAGAAAATCTGCATATATTCCGAGTCATTATACCTAGCAGTCGGCGATCCAGCCTTATAACGTCGCGTACTGTATAATACATAGTACGGCATCATTGAGTCAAGAGTGCGGATCAATCATCATATCTATATCTCGTACGGAAAAATCCATCGTACGACATCCCCAAAATCGAGGGTAGGGTCAACTATCATATATACATCATTATTCATATGGTATCATCATCGAACAATATCATAATCAGGGGTGCTGTTCTAAAGTTTCGTACATTCCAATATCAACAACACAAATTGCCGTATGTATGAATACACATCGCCCAACGGTCCATTATAATATCACGTCATGTATCATATCATGACTCAATCACATATCAAAACTCTCGGCATCATGCCCAATCATATCGACTCATCTCCAAGTATCATATACTATCCTCATCTCACGTGTATATGCATGTGTATATATATATATATATATATAAACGTACACACATACATATATATATACACACACATATACACAAGTCAAGTGTGCGGGTGTGCGTGTGTGTGTGACTACATGAAACCTGCGATTCGCCACCAAGGTAATCATCCTATGGATTGGTCTTCCTAGGTCAACCAAATCTAACCTAAGGTCTTCTAAATACCATATTCGCTAAATATCCAATATCGTATTCAAACTTACTGTTATAGTAATACCCTATTCTACTGTTGCAGGGTGCTATATGCCATCCACCCGACTTTCCCCGTAGATATACATCTACTCACCTCGATTCTCGCTTGCCGAAGTCAAGGACGCCATGCTCTTCCTTGTTGTTCGAAGTTGTAACATTTCAGAAAAATAAAATATTACTTTTAGGAATTTATATAATTAATATAATAAATATTACGAATATTTTAATGATGTGGTATAATTATATACCGATAGTTTGGAAAATGTTAGAGAATTAAATTGAATGTTGATTTTTTGGAGGGATTTATGTGATTTTGGAAAATTATAAATTTTTATAATTAATTATATACAAGTTTATCCTAAACTTGATTAATGTTCACTAATCACACATTGATGGTGTTTTGTGCTTGTGACTTGTACCATTCATATTTGCTAACACTTGTTACATTTTTGAAAACTTGGCTTAAATCCTAAATTGTGCAAGGTTTCATTTAGGTTTCTATGGTTTTAAAAGAAAACAAAAAGAAAAGAAAAGAAAAAGATTAAAGAAATGGGTATGGGCAAGAGAAAGAAGAGAGAGAGGGGTGAGGGGTCATTTGACCATGGCTCCCAATTGTTTTCCATTCATTTTTCTTCATCAATCTCACCTCCTCCTCTCTCATGGCTGCCCTCCTCCCTCCAGCACCTCTACCCCTCACAACACCATCAAAAATACATCAAAACACTTCATTCCCTTCATTAAAAATGTGCACAAGCTCGCTACAAGCATGGAAGACCATGAAAGTTGGGATTTTGAGCACTTGGGGAAACACAAGAAAATTATTGAGTTGCCAAATGAGCTATTTTCTTCACCATTAGTGTAGTAATCCACTTCCTTTAGAATATATACATGTTTAGAATTTGTTTAGCAAGGTTTTATGACTTTTGCAAAAATTCTAGATGAGGGTTAGAGTTTTCCTTGAGTGTGATGGTGCAAGTGAGTGCAATTGGTGACTACAAACCCTCCCCTTAGTGTTAAAAACCCAGACCAAACCAGTGAAAAACCCAAGACTTGGACTTTAGATGTTCAATGTTGGTTTTGTCAGAATTTGAGGCCTACAAGGAATCTGGAATGACCTGAGAACTTTACTGGAAAAACTAGCAACCCCAGAGACCTAGTTGGACCACTACGAGACCACCGTGCAAGAACGAACCCAAACCAAGCAACTTTGGCTGAGCAGGCTGGATTCTGGGGCATTGTGGCTGGACAAGTTATGGAAATCGGGGTCTAGATTTGGTCTGTAGCTCATATACCCCCAATACTACACCACGGTATTGTTTGTTTAGCCTATTTTCACCTGAACTAAAATCTGGGACCAGTTTTCTAAATTGTTGTTTATGTTTTGTCGATTTTAAACGACTTGAAGTTTTGATATTTGTGTTTTGTATCGGTCACTTGACATTTGTTCGTCGATGTCGGGAGTCGTTTGGTTGATTTGCATGAGTAGACCATAAGTTTGAACCTATGTGTGATACGTGTGCCATTTTGGTTTTCGTGTGCGGTTTCGGTTTATGATACTTTGTGTTTATATGTGTAGGCACCCTCACGTGGACTTCGGACGATAAGGACGAGCATGGGGACATCGACTTCGGCAAGCAAGGATTAAGGTGGGTAGATATATTTACGGGGGAAGTCGGATGGATGGCGTATAACACCCCTGCAGTTTCGTAGTGTAGTATACAAATACGTTATATTTGTTTATATATATGTGTATTGTGATACGTGGATGATTATTAAGATAGGCTTTAGGTGTTCATAGGTTATTTTTAGTGTAATTGTAAGATAGTGCTTATAGTGTAATTTCTTAATCGCAAAACCCTAAGAGTTTAGGTTGACACACACACATATATGCACACGCGTGGTATGTTTTTGGTGTATGTGGTTATATGTGTGTGTGTGTGTGTGTGTGTGTGTGTGTGGATGTGTTAATACACACACACACACACACACACATACGTATACACGGGTGATGAGGATAGTATAATGATACTTGGAGATGAGTCGATATGATTGGGCATGATGCCGTGAGATCGGTGATGTGAATTGGGTCGTGTTATGATATACTACAGGATAGTATAGTGGATCGATGGGTGATGCATTTTATTCACACGCGGATATATGTTTGGTGGTATCGAAATGTACTATACTGTAGATCAGTACCCCTAATTCAGGATATGTTGATAATGATACAAGATAAATAGTGAGTTATATGTGATATTTGACTCGTAACCCGATTTGGGATGCCGTACGATGGATTTTTACTGTACGATGTATAATGATGATGATTGACCTGCACTCTCAACTCGAGAATGTCGTATAATATATTTTATCGTACGTGACGCTATTGAGTCGGGATCACCGACTACTTGATATATCGACTCGGACTTTGGTGGATTTCCTTACCTTTTGACTTGTCTCTTAGCTTCGTACTGTAGTTTACTTGGTAGATGTTAGATTGGGCTCGAGTTATATCTATTTTCAATACTAATGAATCTTGAGTATTTTAAAGAAAGGCTTAGGGTTATTGCGGATTTTTCAAAGGATGCTGTTTTTTTCAAAGACCCCGTAGCCCTATTTTTTACTAAAACGTAGTCGTGAGATTTGATGATTTGGGCCAGTCCGGATTGCCGGAGCCTGGGGCCAATCCGGATTGCCGGAGCCCGAGATATTGAGACATTGAGATATTTATATTTTTTGATATGGGCCAGTCCGGATTGCCGGAGCTCGAGATATTGACATATTGGTATATATATTTTGTGTCGATGCTTGACACAGATTCTCTGTTGATTTCATTGATGATACTTCGATTTTATACAGAAATTTCACTGAGATATGAAAACTGTTTTCTCATTCAAAATGTATTCTGTTTTCATGCATTCATACATCATATATGTGACATGTTGCTCCCTGAGGCACTGACATGGGCACTTGGTATTACACTTATGTATAGATGTTTACCCTTGCCTTTATTAGATGCTTTAGGTTATATTATATGGAGGATATATTATGGTATGATCTAGGATAGAGTCATACATGCGATTTCTGCTCGGTGATGTTTTCTACTCACGAGTTGGCAACTCACCCCCGTTGTGCCACAGTTTCTTACAGGTTTTGCCGTACAGGTTTCCTTGGCGGCTTTGCTGGCACACTGCTTCCTTCCGGGTGATTGCTTGGATAAGTGGGTTCACTTGCATCGTGACCACCGTTGTACCTTTTATTATATTCTGTTGTATCTAGTAAAATCCATCAACTAGACTTGTATTATTTGATTGACTTAGAAGACCAGTTGTATATTCTTTTGACCTTAGAGTTGCACGCTATATTATTATGGTTTTCCTCTGGTTTTCTGACTGAGTTTAGATCCTCGCCCTTCGGAGTTGTATATTATATTGCATTGCATTGCATGGTTGTCTCCGCTGATTGGCAAAGAGCTAGCTCCCGCTAGGGGATGCCATTATTCATCATGTATATTATTTATGTTTGTACCCGTTTAGGGCCAGTATTTAGAAAGGAAACTCTGCCGAAACTTTTGTAAAAGACTTGATGTTTTAAAAATGCTTACTACGGTTTATTTTGATAAAACACTTGCTTTAAAACTAAGTTTTTCCTTCACTCTCTTTTCAAATGGTTTAGATTTCTGGGCTTTTGGCTTACTTGAATTAGGTGGAGTCCTATAGACTTCACATGATTCAAGTGCCAGTCACGTGCTATTTCTGGTCGTGACAAAGTTGGTATCAGAGCGCTAGGTTTAACATTGGTTCGAGTCTATGATTGACCATGCGGAGTCTAGGACGTATATTTATATTCGGAACCTAGGCTTGACCTTACGGAACTTAGACTTGGTCGATGGGGTATTAGACCCGAACTTTCGTCGCATGGGTTGATTTTGGTTGATGGAGTAGGTGACTTAAGTAGAGTGACGTACCGTGTGTATGTTCCACGACATACTTACGATACGCTACTCCACTTAAGAAGCCTTAGGATGTAGATTTCTTTGCACTGTATTTCTTTTCGTTCATATGATCTATCCTCATCGGTATCGGTTTGTGGTTTCTGTTACCACGGTTGCACGGGCAAAGAGAGTGTGGCTAGAGTTGCGGTCAGCACGAGCTCGTTTTGGACGAGGACTGACCGGGGCGTAATTCTGGTGACACACAATTGCATAGATGTGTCATTTTATTGCGTCTTCCGGTGACATGAGCATTTCGATATGTCGTTTTATTATGTTTTCTCATTGACGCGATCGATCGGATCAGCACCAGAGGATTAGGCCACTGCTAGAGGCCAGCTAGAGTGTGATGACCGTAAATGTATCGTCTATTCTTGAGCATTGATGCACTGTTCAGCGTGCGGACGAATGAGCTAGTTGTTGCTGCAACTGACAAGATATCGCCCCAGATGTTTGAAGATATTGCAGCACGAGTTGTACTTAAAGATATGATAGAAGATCTCTAGTCGCCCATGGATGAATGACTAGGACATGTGGTTCGTTTGCATACCCCGATGAGAGGTCATCAGATTGATTGATTTTAGCAAGAGAAGACTTCACGCAGGTACGTTGAGAGTCGATAGAAACGAACGAATGTCAGAAACCTATTTTCCAAGTTTAAGGTATTCGGAAAAACATGCAAGTAATTCTGTGAACCCTCTAGAAGAATGAAACCCTAACTCGACATAATGACCATGAAACCGCTTTTGAACCTTAGAGTTTGTGGCAGTTCCGCGGTGCCATTAATGAGGCTTGGCTTTGCCCTTCTACGGCTGGTCCATAGGTATTGTGGCATGTACTGGTTATTATTAAACTGTGCTCAAGTGTTGAGCTCTCGGGGAATTATGGACTTTGATTAATCGATCGAAAAGTTCAACGTCGTCTCGATATCATGTGATTGGATACATTACTTGGGAGACTCTAGATATGAGTATAGCCACTGTAGCACTGTCTATACAGCTACGAAGAGACGAGTCCGAATCAGTCGACATTAGAGAAAAGTGGAGTAAGAGGTTCGTACGGGATTTTGACGAGATGGCTTTCCACTCCGTTGACATCAGAGATGTGATACGCATGCAGATGCGTTAAATGTGGATATATCTTTTTGAAGAAGTCGTAACGAGTTTGCAGCTGTTCCGGAACAAGAAATGGATTTAGTAAAGGGTGATAACTTCCGGAAAGTTCGGCCGAAACAGTATTGGGAGACACCTCGATAAGCTCTTTCTGGAAATATTAAACGAGAAGACTTGGACCCAGGATCGGTCGTATTACGCACACCCAGTAGGCCAGAGTTAGGCATCATCGATGTGACATGTTACGAGTGACCATGATAGTTGGCCAGAGATCTTTAGAGGATGTGCCAGAGCAGAACTGTTTTCGTCATCATTTCCATATTGGGTCGTTGAGCTGAGGAGTTATGTAACGGGAAATTCGCTGTGAGAGACGACAGCCTAAAGGGCACCTAGCACCAGGCCATGAATAGGAGGCAAGTAGATATTTTTCTCTGCTAGCCTTGGATGCACCGACACCTTCTCGAATTTGAAGGAAGGACATATTGACGACATTATTTACGATTTGCGATTTGGTGATTCGAATATCACGTGTTCGTTATTTGGATTTCGGTATTTTGGGCGATTTATTTGCATGATTGAGATTTTGTGCACCATAGTTGCACTGACTTCGATTTGATGTCATTCGAGATGTTTGATTTTGATTTCATGCCCACGGTATGTATATGATTTGACTTGTGCCTTCGGTGTAGTTTTCATGTACTTTTAGTACTTTGATTCGATTTTGTGCACGCTGTTGCACGTGGTTGGGAGATTATATACCACGGTATACCTGATTTGGATTGAGATGTGGTGTATACCGTCGATTTCGATTGTGATACTCGATATTTGTTTTCGTGCACCTTGTGCACTTGATTTGGATTCTTGAGCATACAAGACGCGCTTGATGCGATTTTGGTGCACACAAGATGCACTAAATCGGTATTCTTCATGCATAACAGATGCACCTGATATTGTTGTCAGGCGCACTCATTGCCCTTGATAGGTGTTTGTAGGGTTCCTAGGCACTCTAGTGAGGTCTCACAAGGCATCAACCATGCCAATTTAAAAAATTCTAGGTGCCGAGAAAACCGACTACGGATCGTTGGCTAGAAAACTAGGCGAAAAAGAAATCTAGTTAACACTTAACTATAAGTTAAACGGAAATACAACCTTTGTAGATCCGGTGCTCCACCTCCATAGCTCCGCTACGAAGTCCCCTCACTGTCCAAATGAATTCCCGGGCTCTAGCGTCGGCTTCGTCGGAGAAATGGCGAGCTAGGTCGTCGATGTCCATGCCGAAGATGATCTACGTCGAAGCATCGCAAGATCAAGCTCTCACTTCACCAAGTCATGAAACTTGTGAAGAAAACACACTCTACTACTTGGCAAGAGGTAGAGGATGAAGAAATAGGAAGTGGGTAGACTTTAGATTTGGATTTCTCACTCATATTCATCAATCACCATTGATGAAGTGAAGGTTTTCTTCAACTTGAAGAAGATGAAGAAGCAAAAATAGAATATGATAAGTATTATTCAAAAGAATAATAAAATCAAATACTTATCATGTTCTAACCTAGGTTAAGTGTAGAGAATAAACCATGGTCACTTGGATGGGTTAGGGTTAAGCATGATGACAAGAATGGTTACTAAAGTCAAAGCTTCATGAAGCTTCAACTTAAAACAAAAAAGGCCACCATTCTTATCTTAATCCTTTTCACATAAATAAATAAATGAAAATGCAAAACCCTAATCAACACTTAACCATGGTTTAATTCTTTATACTTAACAACAAGATCATGTATCATCAAACATGATACAAATATGTGCACAAAAGTATATCACATATACTTCTTGCACATCAAGTGAGAAAATCCATTTAAAGTGAACCAATACTAGTTAATGCAATGCAATATATCAAATATATAATTATGCATTAAATCATTAAATCAACATCTGCTTCAATGATCCGGTCATGTCGCACATAACCGACTAGAATCCAATGTATCGATTTATCGAATCAATGATTCGATAACTAGGTCATATCGAATGTAACCAATCGAAACATATATCGCGAGAATGAAATGCGGTATCACATACACGTATTATTCTTGGTCCTGCACATATCTCATATGCGCTCCTATTTCGTTTCGCTTGAGCCAGGAAACCTCTGTGTAGGACTCTAAAGACTCGTCAATACGCCGGCAGCAGGTGATGATCATATCAAACACCCACAAGCCGCAAGCGGTCTGCCAAACGTAACGGCCACCCGGGTATTGAGCGATCTGAAGATCGACGAGCAAGCCCGCTCACACTCCAGTGAATCCAACCAGTAACACTACCGTACAGTCCGGTCTGATCGTCTGATATGTCGCATATCTCGCCTAGGGGTGGTAAACGTCAGACCCCAATAGCTCGATAAGTCGTGTTGATATGAGGTCTATAACAATTCGAGAAACTACTGGTAACACTTACCAGTAAATCTCAGCAACCCTGGCCAGGGATTTCCTGTTATAGCCAATCGAACACAGCGCAACATCAACCCCCTATACCGGGAGAGACGAATCCCTTCCTATCGCTCATTGCCTCCATGTGACTCGGGACTGTACCCAAAAACCACCGTTTTGCATGCCCTCTTGGACGTGGTAAGATGGAAATCAAAGCACAGTGGGAACCACATAAGACTCTATGACGATCTCGGGTCAACAGACTACTCTGTACCAGTGTCACCAGAGAACCGCCATCTGACGTGAGGGATAATACCATCTGGGAGTTCTCGGCAAGTCCATCCACTGTACCCAGTCTCTACTGAGCACCCGTATATCATCTCTGATGTCAAACACCAATGCATATGGGATCATCCATCGCCCATCTGTATGGGTCGAGAAGGTATACGCTAGTCTACTCTGGTATATCGATGCCCCGTCTCGATACACCCATGACTAGGGACTTTGAAGGATGTACTTATGGACTACCATGTCCCGACTAGTATGATCCGCATCATAGTCCAGGTAGTCAAGTACACATCCTAAGGGCTTTACCAACATGTAACAGAGAGACAATCAGTATACACATTAAGGTAAAGTGCAACCAGATAGCATACTATCATGTCGAGCAAGAAAGTCCTCCCTATATATGTCCCAGCATCCACTATAATATACATCCTATGTACAGTAATGGCCTCTAGGGCATACATCTAACTAACAATCTCCCACTTGCACTAGGGCCATCCGTAGCAGTGGTTGCAGTATCTCATACTCAACCATCCCATAAAAGTCTCTCTCTGGGAACAGGCCTTTGTGAGTGGATCTGCTGTGTTGTCCTCTGAGTCTACTCTCCTTACCTCGATCCCTTGGAGATCAACCATCTCCATGATCAGGTGATACTGCCTTAGAATATGTCTGGATCACTGATGGGACCCGCGTTCCTTGGCATAAGCCACAACTCCATTGTCATACAATGGAAGGAACGTAGTTCATCTCATGAACCATTATACACCCAAACAGCCTCTTTTGTAGCATCTTAAGTAGCGATGTATCCTGCCTTTATCGTCTAGTATGTCACGGTATCTAGCTTGGAACTCTTCCAACATACCGTCCCTTTACTGAGGGTAAAGACAATGCCTGTGACTGACACTCAGTCGTCATTATCACCCTGGAACACTTCCAGTGATTCTCCCCAGGATCGATTGATACCATCTCGCTACAACTACTGAGAATCCTAACATCCAATTAGATCTATCTCATAGATCCAAAATCCATGATTTAGGAGGTATCACTTTGATCCTATATGGAGAATTATGGTGATAAGCGGAGATTGGCCGAGCGTAGCTTAGGAAACTCCTTCCCTATCAAGAGCATGTCGTCTACGTACTCTACGAGGATCGTCACCATACTCCCTACTACCTTTTTGTTTATACAAGGTTCATCTACCATTTTGATGATGTCAAACTGTTTGACTACTTCATCAAAACAGATGTTCCAACTCCGCGATGCCTGCTTTATCAAATAAAGCATCTTGCACACGTTTCCGCTGCTCCCACTGTCTACGAGGCACTCTGGCTGTGTACTTATAGACGCACTCTTCTAAAATATCATTTAGAAAAGCAGTCATGACACCCAACCACCAGATATCGTAGTCATGATATGTAGCCGTGGCAAGTAGGATCTGGATGGACTTAAGCATAGCTCCTTAGAAAAGGTTTCATCATTATCCACGCCTGGTTGATGACGAAAACCTTTAACAAGTTTAGCTTTGAAAGTCTCAACTTTTCCATGTACACCAAGTAATCTTCTCAAGATATACTTGCTCCTGATGGGGATTTAACCCTTTAGATATAGCAACCAAAGTCCATACTTTGTTGGTGTATAAGGATTCCATCTCAGATCACTAAGCATCCAGCCATTCTTATAGAGTCTTACTCCTGATGGCCAGCTCGAAACTAGTTGGGTCATCATCTCATGATGCAATCCTCGCTCCCACTGTCATAGAGAAACAGAAGTATCTCTCAGGTGGGTAAGGAACCCTACTAGATCGGCGGAGAGGCTGAGGTTCGTTGGTAACTATTGAATCCTTTGGTTCTTTCAAATCATCAGCTGCAGTTTGTATAGCTGGAACATTTCCAGTTCTACATAACAGATCTTGCCTCGAGCTTGTCCGGATTTCGCTTTTAGACATAGGCCGGTCAACCCCAAATCTTAACTAGCTTAAGACATGGGCTCTTCCCTTTCCATATCACATATGAAGTGGTAGGCAACTGATTTGATTGGAACCCTATTCAATAGGTATGCAGCTTCTCAAGTGCATAACTCCCAAAAAGGAAATAGGTAACTCAGTAGTACTCATCATAGAGCACACCATATCATATAGGGTGTGATTGCTCCGCCCCGATATACCTGTTAGTGTATATGCCCTAGAGGCCATTACTGTATCATACTAGTTTGTATATTACTTAATGGAAGCTTGGGATATTCACAGTTGTATATACAATCTTGCTCGAAATGGTAGTATGCTACTTGGTTTGTCTCTGCTTTAATATGTGCATGTGTTTCTTTTAGCATATTGCTGGTATACATATTAGTAGAGCCCTTAGGATCTTTGCTTGATTACCAGCGTTGTGATGGCGCTCGCACTCGTGGGAGCTGGGTAATCTATAAGCACATCCTTATACAGGTCCCTGGTCGTTGGACTATCGAGACAGGGCATCGATACTCCGGAGTAGACTAGCGTATGCGCTTCTCATCCCAGTGTGGGAGACGGTCTGTCCCACAGCCGTTAGTACGTCGTACTTGGGATAGTATGCGGGTGCTCGTTAGGTTACGAGTACACTGGACAGGACTCGTCGGGAACTGTTGGTTGGTAATATACCTATCGTCAGTTATCAGTTCCCAGGTGACATGAGTACAGCTTAGTCCGTTGACTTGACACTGTCACTTCGCCTCGAGTGTGTTCCCACTGCACTTTGATTACTACCCTACCACGGCTCAAAGGAGTCGTGCAAACAGGTAGTTTTTGGGTGCAGTCCCGAAGCACTTGGAGGCAGTGACGGTTAGACAGGATTCGTCTCTCCCGGTATTGGGGGTGGACATCGCGCTGTGTCCAGGAGAGCCATTAGACGAGTAGTCCCTGGCCAGGGCAAGCGAGATATACTGGTAGGTTTCCAGTGTTATCTCAGGGTGTTCTGGGCTACACTCCGACACGACTTGTACCGCTATTAGGGGACTGACATTCACCGCCCCCCTAGGCCCGCCATGCGATGTATCAGACGAACAGACCGGACTGTACGGAGACTGTCACATACAGGCTCAGTAGGAGTGCAGATGGGGTTCACCTCGTCAGTCTTCTTATCGACATCTACCTGGGGACCGTTACGTACAGCTAGTGCCGCTTGCGGTCTGTGGTTAAACCCACTGCCAGCGTAGTGTCGAGTCTTTAGAGTCCCACACAGAGAGCTATTCGCCTTTAGGCAAAATGAGTAGAGGTCGCATGGTTTTGCGACAGGGTTCGTTCGCATCCGCGCACTTGTGCACGTTTGCTGTCCGGACAGTTTATGCTAGCGGGCTTTGGTTTAAGCCGGATCCTAGTATATGATTTGAGATTGGTTTTTCTCAGAGTATTCGTGTTCCTCGGATCACGAATGCGGGTGCTGTTAGTTATATGTATGCCCTAGAGGCCATTACTGTACATATGATGTATATTGTAGTGGATGCTAGGACGTATATAGGGAGGACTTTCTTGCTCGACATGATAGTATGCTATCTGGTTGAACTTTACCTTAACGTGTATACTGTATGTCTCTCTGTTACATGTTGGTAAAGCCCTTAGGATCTGTACTTGACTACCTGGACTATGATGCGGATCATACTAGTGGGGACATGGTAGTCCATAAGTACATCCTTCAAAGTCCCTAGTCGTGGGTGTATCGAGACGGGGCATCGATATACCAGAGTAGACTAGCGTATACCTTCTCGACCCATACAGATGGGCGATGGATGATCCCATATCCATCGGTGTTTGACATCAGAGATGATATACGGGTGCTCAGTAGAGACTGGGTACACTGGACGGACTCGCCGAGAACTCCCAGATGGTATTATACCTCACGTCAGATGGCAGTTCTCTGGTGACACTGGTACAGAGTAGTCTGTTGACCCGAGATCGTCATAGAGTCTTGTGTGGTTCCCACTGTGCTTTGATTTCCATCTTACCACGTCCAAGAGGGCGTGCAAAACGGTGGTTTTTGGGTACAGTCCCGAGTCACATGGAGGCAATGAGCGATAGGAGGGGATTCGTCTCTCCCGGTATAGGGAGTTGATGTTGCGCTGTGTTCGATTGGCTATAACAGGAAATCCCTGGCCAGGGTTGCAGAGATTTGCTGGTAAGTGTTACCAGTAGTTTCTCGAATTGTTATAGACCTCATATCGACACGACTTATCGAGCTATTGGGGTCTGACGTATACCACCCCTAGGCAAGATATGCGACATATCAGACGATCAGACCGGACTGTACGGTAGTGTTACTGGTTGGATTCACTGGAGTGTGAGCGGGCTTGCTTGTCGATCTTCAGATCGCTCAATACCCGGGTGGCCGTTACGTTTAGCAGACCGCTTGCGGCTTGTGGGTGTTTGATATGATCATCATCTGCTACCGGCGTATTGACGAGTCTTTAGAGTCCTACACAGAAGTTTCCTGGCTCAAGCGAAACGAAATAGGAGCGCATATGAGATATGTGCGGGACCGAGAATAATACGTGTATGTGATACCGTATTTCATTCTCGCGATGAATGTATCGAATGGTTGTATATGATATAACCTAGTTATCGATTCAAACGTTGATTCGATAATCCGATACATTGTATACTAGCCGGTTATATGCGACATGACCGGATCGTTAAATCAAGTGTTGATTTGATGATTTAATGCACAATTATATATTTGATATATTAGTTTGCATTAACTAGTATCGGTTTACTTAAGACGGATTTTCTCACTTGGATTGTGCACATTGTATATGTGATATATTTTTGTGCACTTGTATGTATCATGTTTGATGATGCATGCTAACTTGTGTTTTGTGTGAAGATTAAACCATGGTTGTGAGAGTGGTTAGGGTTTTATTTTCCATTACTTATTTATTCATTTATTTATTTGTTTTTATTTTTGGAAAATAAATGGAAAGGAGAAAAGAATGGTGGCTTAATTTGGAGTTTAGTTGAAGCTTCATGAAGCTTTGATCAAGTCAACCATTCTTATCTCATCCTTAACCCTAACCATTCCCACTAACCCTAGTTTAGTCTCTACACTTGACCATGGTTAATTTTATGATAAGAATTGATTTTCTTTTCTTTTTCAAAAAAAAACTTATCATAAGCTTCTTCTTCTTCTTCCTTGACTTCAAGAAGAAAAGCTTCACCTCCATCAATGGTGATTGATGCATATGAGTGAGAAATCCAATTCTAAAGTCAACCCACTTCCTATTTCTTCATCCACTACCTCTTGCCAAGTAGTAGAGTGTGTTTACTTCACAAGTTTCCTTACTTGGTGAAGTTGTGAGCTTGATCTAGCGATGCCTCGACGTAGATCATCTTCGGCATGGACATCGACGACCTAGCTTGCCCATTCTCCGACGAAGCCGATCCTAGAGCCCGGATTTGATTTGGACAGCGGAGACGACCTCGTTGCGGAGCAGTGGAGGTGGAGGACCGGATCTACAAAGGTTGTATTTCCGTATTCCCATTAGTTAAGTGTTAACTAGTTCTTTTTCGCCTAGATATCTAGTTATCGATCCGTAGTTTAGGGTTTGTAGGCACCATAATTTTTGAAATTGCCATGGTTGATGGCTTGGGAGACCTCACTAGCGTGCCTAGGAACCCTGCAGTGGTATCAGAGCCTAGCTAGAGCCTTAGGCGAAGTCCAGACGGAATCTGAAGCCCGATCGAACCCGAAACCCCACATTTCCCATGCTCTCTGTACTTTTTTCAAAACAGTGCATTTTTCCACATTAAAAATATTCAGAAAAACATGCAGGAAAATCTAAGAGTAACTGTGCAATTCGTAGCCCTAATTTTATTAAAGCGCCGCGCTTCCGCGGTACGAGCATGGCTCGTGCGGCGGAAGCGCGGCCGTTTTGTCGTTTTCTGTTGTGACGTTTGCACAGTAACTCCTAGTTAACTGTTCTGAGTTCTCTGGATATTTTTAAAATTTTATTCAAGTGTTGAATAATCTGGAATGTTTTGGAGCTTCGATGATTCGATCGGGTTTATCAAATTTTGTCTGTGTGGCTTTCCGGATAAATCTTAGAATATGTTAAAAAGTCCGACCGGATATAAATACCCAATTTTTCCCCTGTCGGGAAATTTCCAAGTGTTGGATTTTTCCGTAGTTTAACGACGTTCTAAGTAGTGCAAGTAACGCGATGGTCCCTCTAGAAGACAACAAACATTAACTCGATTATGTGACCGTCTTGAACTGCCCTTGAACCTTCGGGTTTGGGGCAGTACGGCGTGCCACATGTGAGGCGTTGGCTTGACCCTTCTACGGCTGGACCGTTGGTACTGAGGTACGAACTGAATGTTGTTAGACTTGTTTCATGTGTTGATTTGTATCGGGAAAACTTGGGTGTTAGAATGTTCGATCGGAAAGTTTAACATTTTCTGTTTATCTAGAATGGGATACAATAATTGGAATTCACAAATAGTTATGTGATAACTGAATGAATGTTATAAACATAGCAGTTTAGTCTCACTTGATCGGTTGCCACGGAATTTTGATGTGATCAAAAGTCTGTCGCAATCACGTAGCGTACGCGGATACTCGCCGGGTAAACTTAATAGACAGCCTCACTCCATAGCCCCGACCAAGTGACTGTAGGAGAACCCCGTCGCCGAAAGCATCCGTTCGGGTGCTCGCGGCAGCGGTGTTCCGCCTTGGTGCACTTCGTCGACGGTATCAGGGGTGCGGCCGTCTACTGAAGTTTGCGACGAGCATTCGATCAGGATGTCGGGAATCTTGTTGAATTGCCCGACTTGATATTGAAAAGTGTTTTCGATAATGAGACTAAAATGCGGGGTTTATAATTGTTAGACATGCGATGTCTAAGTAATTCATTTGGTCAGGCATGCGATGTCTGAGGTGGTTGCGGATTCCAACTGTTGTAGTTTTACACTTTCTTTTCTGTGACCGTAAGTGTAATATGTGATATCGCCGGTTTCGTTGCTATATGTCAACGACAATTGGGATGGACATATTTACTTACGTTGATGACATGTGATGTTATGTGTTGCTGGATATGTTATATTGGATCGTCGTGTTTGAATAGCCGGGGGTTTTTATGTGAGATGAGTGTTTTTCATTTTCATTCATGTAAAAACTTGTATGTAATATTCTTTTATTGGGGCGCTTCCAGGTTGCGGAAGTTGTCACCTCTTGTATATTATTTACCTTTCCGCACTAGGATAGACCCAAGGAGGGGAGCACAAGTAACCGGGTTCTGGAGTCCAGTTGGAGACCAACTCGAGGAGTCGAGTCCGGGTCTCCTAACTCCAGAATTGGTAGGGTTGCTTGCCGCTCTCGTAGGGGTCTAGGGGTGTGGGTTTGGCTATTCATCACGACCGTGGAATCCGTGTTTTATACTGGCTCGTATTGAAAACACGGACGTCCTAGTATATCCAATATTTCATATGTTTCTTCTGCTGCGATATCTGTGATGTGATCATGTGATGTTCTGTGATAGATACTATATATAGTATATATGATATATTATATAGACGTTACTTATGTTTTACACCCGCGCTAGCCCTGCCCTGCTCTGCCGTTAGTTACCTAACCTAACGGTGCATGAGGGGACATCGAGGCGAATGCGGATGGCATAAGTGTACGTCGTATTTATCTGTGATGTTCAGGTACATTAAATGATGGGACTTCATTAATGTGATTAATGAAATAAAAGAAACCTAAGATGTTGTAGAATCGAATTTCAAAATAAAACAGGTAGCTACAGTTCTTGCTTTGCACAGAGGTATATATGATATATCCTGCACCTTATTCGATAAGGAAAGGACCGAGATCCCTTCACCGGGAGTGACTCCTTTAACAATAACTGGCAGATGCTACACACTCGATTTGTCTTTTGATTGCTTGCAAGTGTTTTTGCTTTGCACAGTGATATATATGATATATCCCGCACCTCATTCGACGAGGAAAGGACCGACGATCCCTTCACCGGGAGTGACTCCTTTAGCAAAACTAGAAAAGCCTCAAAAGCACTCCAATTTTAAAATCATTTGATTCTACAACGATATCAAGTTCATTGCGCAATAGGTTTTCATAAAAACCTGTCGTAGCCCTCCGTCATTTCAGATAAGTTGTATATAGTATTCGTGCTGCATTTGTTGGCTTTCGTCAAGGTGCAGTGTGCGGTAGCTATATGCTGCTTATCTGCTAGCATACGATGCGATTGGATTAGGGTAGTCGTGCGGCTTTGTTGGCTTTCGTCAAGGGTCGTGCGGGTGGGTTTAATTCGATCAAGAAATGTACGGGTTGAACTTGACTAGCGGGCTATGGTTTGTTGGCTTTCGTCAAGGTCATAGCACGTTAGGGGCAAAATTTTATCGGGAATTTCAAGTGTTGAAATTTGCAATGAGATTGCATACCTTCTATGAGATAGTTGGATCCCGATACCCGCTCCGAGTAAGAGTTACTCCTGGGAGAGTTTTATACATTACAATTAGCCGATCAATAGGTGTCTAGAAAGGTGTTAACGGGGTTACGCCTCTGGGAAAACGAGGTTTACATTAATTAGGTTCGTGCGAAAGCACGGGGGACCTCCTTCAAAGTACCGACACTGGCCTGGCTGAAAGATTGGCGAACTTGTAGTGTGTAATTAATCCCGGCTAGTCTTTCCTTTTAGGGTTTGAAGGAAGATTTGATAAAAAGCAGTGGGAGCCATCCTGATTAGATAAAATAATAACCAATCTATTCTTGAAAGAGCGCACGCTGAGTGTTTTCTTCTCTCTCTCTCCAGGTAGCGACCATATCACGCCTTAATCATGATAATAAAACGGATTATTGACCGAACCCGCTTGTTATACTGAGCTGGGGAACGTTGGTCCCGCTCCAACTTATAATTGTTATAAGACAGAGCAGGAAATTGGGGATTATCAGAATTCCCGTGCCGCCCAAACGAAGAGAGTGCATGCTGATGCATCATCTTCGGGTGTGTTCATTACAGAGAACTGTTTCTCAGTATCCCTTACGTCCTGGGTATGTGATACCAGATCAGGATCCCAGATATGTAATCTGTTACATAGGGCTACAGAAAGGTAAAGGACTGAGAACGGGTGATAAGTTTCATGAGGCAGAAAACGGGGCAAGTGTT
The DNA here is from genome assembly GCA_030015575.1 of Agapanthus africanus. Taxonomy (NCBI): domain Eukaryota; kingdom Viridiplantae; phylum Streptophyta; class Magnoliopsida; order Asparagales; family Amaryllidaceae; genus Agapanthus; species Agapanthus africanus. The sequence goes on along the minus strand of JASDDO010000024.1, from coordinate 549,714,842 downwards.
GCAGCCAAGTCTGTTGGTCACTGTCACCCTGTATTACTAATACATTGATTCTGAACGAATGTTATTAGATACCGAACCTGATATACAAAATCATATCAGTCTCTTTATTAGTAAAGAAATGATAAAATTTTGTATTGCTGGATAATGTTTTGAACATTTCCTATATCAAAAGTTGATCGGTTCAGGCACGTTATCTAAAAGCATTCATGTTCTAAATCAAACTACAGTTCTTAGTATACAGAACACACACAAGAGGAATAGTTCAGAAATGAACGGATCCTTCTTGAGGCATTGTAGACTAGGTCAGATCAATGTGACCCGACTAGCTAGAGTTACATATAGATGCATATTTAAATCAGTTTGAATTTACATCTTATGAAACTTGCCAGTCGTGTCACAAAGATATAATGACACCATCTCTGTTTATTGGAAACAGAGAAAGAGTTAGTGAACTCTTGGGATGATACATGTTGATGTATGTAAGGTCCCCTGTCTACACATGCCAGGACTGGTTCTTTGTACTTCATTACATTCTCTGATAATCTCTCAAGATTCAGACATATGTTCCTGTTGAAACATGAGTCCGATCCTTTTGAGATATTCACAGAATATAAGCAATAAGTAGGGAACCAAAATACGGGTATAAGTATTATGTCCTATGATGAGATCAAGGAGGAGAATACTTGAGCACGGAAATCCTGGACTATTCTAAAAGGAGAATGAGATTCTCTCTCAGCATTACTCCTCCGTATACACCATTGCACAATGGTATGTCGGGGCGGAGCAGATACACCCTATCTGATATGGTGTGCTCTATGATGAGTACTACTGAGTTACCTTTTTCCTTTTTGGGTGTTATGCACTTGAGAAGCTGCATACCTATTGAATAAGGTTCGAATCAAATCAGTTGCCTACCACTTCATATTTGATATGGAAAGGGAAGAGCCCATATCTTAAGCTAGTTAAGATTTGGGGTTGTCCGGCCTATGTCTAAAAGCAGAATCCGGACAAGCTCGAGGCAAGGTCTGTAATGTAGAACTGGAAAGGTTCCAGCTATACAAACTGCAGCAGATGATTTGATAAAACCAAAGGATTCAGTAGATACCAACGAGCCTCATCCTCTCCGCCGATCTAGTAGGGTTCCTCACCCACCTGAGAGATACTTCGGTTTCTCTATGACAGTGGGAGCGAGGATTGCATCATGAGATGATGACCCAACTAGTTTCGAGCTGGCCATCAGGAGTAGGACTCTGTAAGAATGGCTGGATGTTTATCGATCTGAGATGGAATCCTTATACACCAACAAAGTATGGACTTTAGTTGCTATATCTGAAGGGTTAAATCCCCATCAGGAGCAAGTATATCTTGAGAAGATTACTTGGTGTAGATGGAAAAGTTGAGACTTTCAAAGCTAGACTTGTTAAAAGTTTGCATCATTGACCAGGCGTGGATCATGATGAAACCTTTTCAAGTGACTATGCTTAAGTCCATCCAGATCCTACTTGCTACGGCTACATACCATGACTGCGATATCTGGTGGTTGGGTGTCTTGACTGCTTTTCTAAATGATGATTTAGAAGAGAGCGTCTATAAGTACACAGCCAGAGGGCTTCGTAGACAGTGGGAGCAGCGGAAACGTGTGCAAGATGCTTTATAGGATAAAGCAGGCATCGCGGAGTTGGAACATCTGTTTTGATGAAGCGGTCAAAGAGTTTGACATCATCAAAATGGTAGATGAACCTTGTATAAACAAAAAGGTAGTAGGGAGTATGGTGGTGATCCTCGTATAGTACATGGATAACATACTCTTGATAAGAAAGGAGTTTCTTTTGCTACGCTCGATCAATCTCCGAATATCACAAAGATTCTCCGTGTAGGATCAAAATGATACCTACTAAATCCTGGATTTTGGATCTATGAGATAGATCTAATTGGATGTTAGGATTCTCACTAGTTGTAGTGAGATGGTATCAATTGATCATGGGGAGAATCACTGGAAGTGTTCCAGGGTGATAAAGACGACTGAATGTTAGTCACAGGCATTGTCTTTACCCTCAGTAAAGGGACGGTATGTTGGAAGAGTTCCAAGCTGGATACCGTGACATACTAGACGATAAAGGCAGGATACATCGCTACTTAAGATGCTACCAAAGAGGATGTTTGGGTGTATATTAGTTCATGAGATGAACTACGTTCCTACCATTGTGAGACAATGGAGTTGTGGCTCATGCCGAGGAACGCCTGTCCCATCAGTGATCCAGACTTATTCTAAGGCAGCATCGCCTGATCATGGAGATAGTTGATCTCCAGGGAGATCGAGGTAAGGAGAGTAGGCTCAGAGGACAACACAGCGGATCCACTCACAAAGGCCTGTTCCCAGAGAGAGACTTTTAATGGGATGGTTGAGTATGAGATACTACAACCACTACTACAGATGGCCCTAGTGCAAGTGGGAGATTGTTAGTTATATGTATGCCCTAGAGGCCATTACTGTACATATGATGTATATTGTAGTGGATGCTAGGACGTATATAGGGAGGACTTTCTTGCTCGACATGATAGTATGCTATCTGGTTGAACTTTTCCTTAACGTGTATACTGTATGTCTCTCTGTTACATGTTGGTAAAGCCCTTAGGATCTGTACTTGACTACCTGGACTATGATGCGGATCATACTAGTGGGGACATGGTAGTCCATAAGTACATCCTTCAAAGTCCCTAGTCGTGGGTGTATCGAGACGGGGCATCGATATACCAGAGTAGACTAGCGTATACCTTCTCGACCCATACAGATGGGCGATGGATGATCCCATATCCATCGGTGTTTGACATCAGAGATGATATACGGGTGCTCAGTAGAGACTGGGTACACTGGACGGACTCGCCGAGAACTCCCAGATGGTATTATACCTCAAGTCAGATGGCAGTTCTCTGGTGACACTGGTACAGAGTAGTCTGTTGACCCGAGATCGTCATAAAGTCTTGTGTGGTTCCCACTGTGCTTTGATTTCCATCTTACCACGTCCAAGAGGGCGTGCAAAACGGTGGTTTTTGGGTACAGTCCCGAGTCACATGGAGGCAATGAGCGATAGGAGGGGATTCGTCTCTCCCGGTATAGGGAGTTGATGTTGCGCTGTGTTCGATTGGCTATAACAGGAAATCCCTGGCCAGGGTTGCAGAGATTTGCTGGTAAGTGTTACCAGTAGTTTCTCGAATTGTTATAGACCTCATATCGACACGACTTATCGAGCTATTGGGGTCTGACGTATACCACCCCTAGGCAAGATATGCGACATATCAGACGATCAGACCGGACTGTACGGTAGTGTTACTGGTTGGATTCACTGGAGTGTGAGCGGGCTTGCTTGTCGATCTTCAGATCGCTCAATACCCGGGTGGCCGTTACGTTTAGCAGACCGCTTGCGGCTTGTGGGTGTTTGATATGATCATCATCTGCTACCGGCGTATTGACGAGTCTTTAGAGTCCTACACAGAGGTTTCCTGGCTCAAGCGAAACGAAATAGGAGCGCATATGAGATATGTGCGGGACCGAGAATAATACGTGTATGTGATACCGTATTTCATTCTCGCGATGAATGTATCGAATGGTTGTATATGATATAACCTAGTTATCGATTCAAACGTTGATTCGATAAGCCGATACATTGTATACTAGCCGGTTATATGCGACATGACCGGATCGTTAAATCAAGTGTTGATTTGATGATTTAATACACAATTATATATTTGATATATTAGTTTGCATTAACTAGTATCGGTTTACTTAAGACGGATTTTCTCACTTGGATTGTGCACATTGTATTTGTGATATATTTTTGTGCACTTGTATGTATCATGTTTGATGATGCATGCTAACTTATGTTTTGTGTAAAGATTAAACCATGGTTGTGAGAGTGGTTAGGGTTTTATTTTCCATTACTTATTTATTCATTTATTTATTTGTTTTTATTTTTGGAAAATAAATGGAAAGGAGAAAAGAATGGTGGCTTAATTTGGAGTTTAGTTGAAGCTTCATGAAGCTTTGATCAAGTCAACCATTCTTATCTCATCCTTAACCCTAACCATTCCCACTAACCCTAGTTTAGTCTCTACACTTGACCATGGTTAATTTTATGATAAGAATTGATTTTCTTTTCTTTTTCAAAAAAAAACTTATCATAAGCTTCTTCTTCTTCTTCCTTGACTTCAAGAAGAAAAGCTTCACCTCCATCAATGGTGATTGATGCATATGAGTGAGAAATCCAATTCTAAAGTCAACCCACTTCCTATTTCTTCATTCTCTACCTCTTGCCAAGTAGTAGAGTGTGTTTACTTCACAAGTTTCATGACTTGGTGAAGTTGTGAGCTTGATCTAGCGATGCCTCGACGTAGATCATCTTCGGCATGGACATCGACGACCTAGCTTGCCCATTCTCCGACGAAGCCGATCCTAGAGCCCGGATTTGATTTGGACAGCGGAGACGACCTCGTTGCGGAGCAGTGGAGGTGGAGGACCGGATCTACAAAGGTTGTATTTCCGTATTCCCATTAGTTAAGTGTTAACTAGTTCTTTTTCGCCTAGACATCTAGTTATCGATCCGTAGTTTAGGGTTTGTAGGCACCATAATTTTTGAAATTGCCATGGTTGATGGCTTGGGAGACCTCACTAGCGTGCCTAGGAACCCTGCAGGTGCGTATGCACAGTTGCTTGAGATTGAGGGAGAGGACATTGTTTAGGGTTAATGGCTATTGTCATTTTATTAACCCTATTGATTTTGTGTGTATTATAGTTAATTGATAATTAGTTTAATAATTGTGCATGGTTGTTGTTGACCATTTGACTTCATTGACTCGTTGACCTAGGTTGACAACTTGACCATAATCATTTCATTTGGAAGATGCTCTTTGATCTTTGCAAAATTGAAATGATAATGGTCATGTCATGATTTACCATGACAATTTTCAAGCTAATTATTCAATTAAAATTATTCACACATATTAGTGAGAATGGCTCACTAATAATTCATTCTCTCATATCATTTCTCTCTCTTGCTCATCCTCTCCCTCAAGCTCTCTCCCTCTCATGTGTTGAGAAACAAAAAGCTTGAGAAAAACCTTCACTTGATCTTCTCTACTCTCTTCTAGGGTTCAAGTCTTAGCATTTCTTGCACTCTAGTTACTCCTAGCTTGGAGTTGAAGCTAAAGGTCGAGGCTTTCGGGTGGATCCTTCTTTGACGGGAGAAGACAAGCAAGGTGAACTCTTTCTACCATTCCAAGGAGCAAGGAGAGAAGGACTTTGAGCTCAAGGTATAACCTTTCCATCACTTAACTACTTTGTAGTTAGCTTTAGCAAGTTTATGTTTAGCAAAGATCCTTAAAGCACGGTCCATGTTGCCTATAGTTGATAAAAATCCAATTTTTATTATGTTTTCCGCCTCCCCGTAAGCACCGGGGTGGGCAACGTGGACTTACAGTGGTATCAGAGCCTAACTAAACCTAAACTAGCTAAGTAGTTAAGTGTAACGAAGTTTCGAAACCGGAAAATCGAAAAACCAAACTCGCAAAACCCTAAGTTTCTGTTAATTTTTTTTCTGTTCAAAATAAAATTTGTTATACACCAAAAATTATCTCAGGGTTTTGTGTAAAAAACCACCAAAGACGAACCAGAGAGGCGACTAAAGGACCGCGGATCCGCGGCAATAGGAAGCTCTTGCCGCGGAAGTGCGGCCGTCTTGTCCCCTCTCTGCATCGTTTTTGGTGCAGTATGTTTCTGTGTTGGTTTTAGGATTTTTAGGATATGTTATATGTGCCCAGATTTTCCAGATCTAAAATTTACTTTTGGGGGCCTATAAATCCGTATTTTTTCGGAACTTCACTACACTTTAACTATATCTGTTATATCTGTGATGCTTGTATGTATTGAACGTCGGCTAATCGCTATAAGTCGATTAGTCGGGGTTATACATCTCTGTGATCTGTGATTGTTATTGGTTTGTGGATATGAATGGATTGGATTGTCGCGGGTGAATAGCCGGGGTGGATGTGAGATGAGCGTTATTTTTCTTTCATTCATTTGTAACATGTAAATTGATGTAATAATATTATTTGTATGGCCGCACAACCGGGTCGGGGTTGTAGCCGTCATTGTATAATTCTTTTTACTGTTTTTGCTCCTAGGATAGACCCATGGAGGGGGTGCACAAACTACCGGGTATCTCGAAGTGCCGAGTGGCCTACTCACGGTGGTGAGGGAGGTTGCTTCGCTTCGGATGCTTGGCGGGTAGTTTGCCGCACCCGTAGGGGTCTTGGGTGGGGTATTGGCTATTCACCGCGACCGTGTAATCCGCTTTACGTTGCAGGCTCGAACGCATTGCGAATTCCTAGTATATCCAATGTATTCATCTGTGATCTGTAATGTCTATCATTGCTATATATTTATATATAATAACTATTTAGGCGTTGCTTATGTTTTACAGCCGCGCTAGCCCAGCCCCCGCTCTGTCGTTAGTTAAGTAACCTAACGGGTGATGACGGGGCCCCGTGGCGAATGCGAATGGCATAAGCGTACGTCATATTTTGGTTGTTTTCTGCAATGGTAGGATTAAATGATGGGACGCATTAAAAGAACTAATGCAAGAAATAAACCAAGTAAAAGTCGATTGGAACACTTTGAAAACCACTCGGTTCTTTTCAAAACTAAACTTTTAAACGCGGAGCTTGAACCACTCCTTTTAAAAGCTATCTCGTTCCATCGATTATATCAAGTTCACTACGTTCACGGTTTCGCCAAAACCATTCGTAGCCCTCCGTCATTCCACATGAATGGTCAAAAGTATTCAAGCTATGTATTTTGGCCAAAGTCAAGGCATAGTGATTGGTAGCGTTTGGGTATTCATGTGCAGCATAGATAGATGCGTTGATTTGGGACAGTCGTGCTGCCATTTTGGCCAAAGTCAAGGGTAGGTACGGGTGGATCCAAATTAACCAGGAGAATGACGGGTAGAACTTGACATGTGACTTATGATATTTTGGCCAAAGTCAAGGTCATAAGAGCATGGGGCAAAAATCCACATCGGGAGTTTCATAAGTACTGAAACTTGCTAGCGTTGCATACCATTTGGAGTGTGATGATTCTGGTAGGATTCCTTCGGTTTTATCACGCGATGATATTTGGATCCCGATCCTACTGTGAGTATATGCTACTCCTCGGGAAAACTCTCACTTAACGATCAATGCTATAAACCTAGTAGGTGCCTAGAAAGGTGTTAGCGGGGCTACGCCCACAGGGAAAAGAGGTTACTTAATTAAGGAACTTCGCGAAAGCGTTGGAAAACCTCCCTCGAAGTACCGACACTGGCCTGGCTGAACGGTTAAGCAAGTATTGTACGGTGAGAGTAATCCTGACTAATCCTTTCTTTACGGTTTGAGAAGGGATTCGAGAGACAGTGGGAGCCATCCAGTTTAGACAAACTAAAAACCACTCTAAACTTGCAAGAGCATCATGCTAAAGTGTTTCTTTTCTCTCTCCTAATTGCAGCGACCATTCAAGATGACCGGACTTAAGTTACTATTAGATAAAAATATATTGACAGGGCCAAACTACAAAGATTGGCTCAGGAATGTCAAGATGGCTATCACTTATGAGAAGCTGGGGTATATACTTACCACCAAAGCTCCCCCTGTCCCAGGTCCCACCTCCAGCGTCGCGGATGTAGAAATCCGTAAGACATGGGAGATAGATTGCGCGAGGGCCAGATGCCTCGTATTAGCCTCGATGGACAACGAACATCAGAGGAGGCACGAGAATATGGACCTAGAGTCCATATTTCTCCATACAAAAGAACTGTATGGAGAGCAGTCTCGTATCGCTAGATACGAAGTGTCGAAGAAGCTTTTTTCGGCAAGGTTGGCCGTCGGATCATCGGTAGCGGACCACGTGCTTAAGATGATCGGCTACATAGAGGAGCTCGCGGACCTTGGGACCACGTTGGAGAATGAACTCTATACCGATTTGATTCTCCAGTCCCTTCCTTCCACTTACGCCCAGTTCATTCTTAACTTCAACATGCAAGGAAAGGAGGTTGAACTTGCCGAACTTCTGAACATGTTGAGGACTGCTGAGGGCACCCTACAGAAGGGTAGGGAGACATCCACTTTGTTTGTAGGAGGATCTTCCTCTTCTAGGTCCAGGGCGAAAGCCAAGGGCAAGAAGAAGAAAGCCCCTGCCAAACCAAGAGGCGGTGTCGGTAAAGTGGATACGAAGGGAAAGGGTAAAGCAACAAAGGTAGCGGGGAAGCTGGTGGGGAAGGAAGAATGCTTCTATTGTCACAAAAGTGGTCACTGGAAACAAGATTGCAAGGCTTGGAAAGCCAGAACACAGGATTTGAAGCGAGTTGCAGCTTCAGCATCAGGTGTGTATGTTATTGAAAACTGTCTATCAATAAACTCTACATCCTGGGTATTGGATACCGGATCAGGATCTCATATCTGTAATTCTTTGCAGGCGTTGAGAAAGCGTAGAGTTTTGAAGGCAGGTGACATGACCCTCAGAGTTGCGAACGGTGCTAGCATGGATGCTGAGGCCGTGGGGGACTATCACCTGGGATTATCAGATGGACACTTTTTGGTTTTGCGTAGTTGTTATTATGTACCAAATGCAACCTGTAATATCATTTCTGTATCTTTATTATCTAAAGAAGGTTATGAATTTGCATTTGTAAGTAATGTAGTGAACCTTCACCTTAATCAAGTTTTGATTGGGTCAGGTACATTGAACAACGGTATATACGTTTTAAACCAACCACAGATTTTCAATATCCAGAATACACACAAAAGAAAGTCTCCAGAAATTAATAAAACTTTCTTATGGCATTGTAGACTGGGTCACATCAACGAGAGAAGATTGACTAAGTTACATACTGAAGGATATTTGGATCCGTTCGAATATCAATCATATGCAACTTGTCAATCCTGTCTCAAAGGAAAGATGACAAAGGCTCCGTTTTCTGGACACGGAGAAAGAGCGAGCGAGCTCTTGGGACTCGTACACAGCGACGTGTGCGGTCCAATGTCTACACATACGCGAAGCGGTTATTCTTACTTCATTACTTTTACGGATGATTTTTCAAGGTACGGTTATGTCTTCTTAATGAAACATAAATCCGAGGCTTTTGAAAAATTCCAGGAATATAAGAATGAAGTAGAAAAACAAACCGGCAAAAGTATCAAGATTCTAAGATCGGATCGAGGTGGAGAATACTTAAGTGCCGAATTCCTGAACTACTTAAAAGAGAATGGAATTCTCTCTCAGCTTACTCCTCCATACACTCCGCAACATAACGGTGTATCGGAGAGACGGAACCGGACCCTATTGGATATGGTACGGTCCATGATGAGTAACGCTGAGTTACCGCGATCATTCTGGGGATATGCGCTAGAATCAGCAGCATACCTTTTGAACCGAGTTCCAACTAAGACTGTGCCTACTACACCATATCAAATGTGGTGTGGGAAGAGACCCTATCTTAATCACATTAAGACATGGGGATGTCCAGCTTTTGTAAAAAAGCAGCATGCGGACAAGCTCGAGGCACGCTCAGTACAGTGCAAGTTTGTGGGATATCCAAAGAGCTCCAAGGGATATTACTTCTATTGCGAAGAGGAACAAAAAGTCCTTGTTTCTCGCCATGCCCACTTTCTAGAACATCAGTTCATAGAAAAAGAATTAAGTGGGAGCGCGATAGAACTGGAAGAAATTCCAGAACCGCAAGCTATTACTGAAAGCTTAGTAGAACCAGAGGGTTCGAAAGATCAAGACATTCCCATGCCACTCCGCAGGAGTAGTAGGCAGTCTCATCCGCCCGAGAGGTACTACGGTTTTCTCATTGACGGGGATAGAGAGGACTGCATCATAGATTGTGATGAGCCTACTAGCTTCCAGCAAGCCATTCAGAGCGTCGACTCGGTAAAATGGCTGGATGCAATGCGGACCGAAATGGAGTCCATGTACACCAACAAAGTATGGACGTTGGACATTGCTCCAGACGGGGTAAAACCCGTAGGATGCAAGTAGATCTTCAAAAGGAAGATTGGTGTAGATGGACAGGTTGAGACCTATAAAGCTAGACTGGTAGCAAAGGGTTTTCGTCAGCGACCTGGTTTGGACTATGACGAAACCTTTTCTTCAGTAGCTATGCTGAAATCCATTCGGATCCTTCTTGCCATCGCTGCTTTCCACGATTATGAGATTTGGCAGATGGACGTAAAGACAGCTTTTCTAAATGGTCATTTAGAGGAGTGTGTCTATATGGACCAGCCAGAGGGTTTCATTCAGGGTGGAAGTAGCGGAAAGGTGTGCAAGTTGCTCAAGTCCATTTATGGACTCAAGCAGGCATCGCGGAGTTGGAACATCTATTTTGATGAGACGGTCAAAGAATTTGGCTTTATCAAAAATCCAGATGAACCATGCATCTATTGTAGATTTGTAGCGAGAACTGTAGTATTCCTCGTTTTATACGTGGATGACATTCTCTTAATAGGAAATGACATTCCTATGCTACAATCTGTCAAGGGGTTCTTGTCACACAGGTTCTCCATGACAGACCTGGGTGATGCCTCATACATTCTGGGTATCCGGATCTACCGTGACAGATCCAAGAGGATATTAGGACTCTCGCAGTCCAGGTACATCGACACCATACTGAAGAGATTCAGTATGGAAGATTCCAAGCGCGGTAATCTACCGGCTTGTCACGGGATCACCCTCTCCAAAGAGATGTCTCCCAAGACTGATTTGGAGAGGGATCGCATGTCTATTATACCCTACGCTTCTGCGGTAGGCTCTATAATGTATGCGATGTTGTGTACCAGACCGGATGTGGCTTATGCACTGAGTGTGGTAAGCAGGTATCAGTCAAACCCTGGGGAGAAACATTGGATAGCAGTAAAGAACATTCTCAAGTACCTGAGAAGGACTAAGGAGATGTTCTTGGTGTATGGCGGAAAAGACCTGCAGATTGAGGCCTTTGCTGACTCCAGCTTCCAGAGTGACAAGGATGATTCCAAGTCCATGTCGGGTTTTGTCTTTAACCTCAATGGAGGGGCGGTGTGTTGGAAGAGCTCCAAACAGGAAACCGTTGCTGACTCGACTATGGAAGCGGAATACATCGCTGCATCTGATGCCGCAAAAGAAGCTGTCTGGATGAGGAAGTTCTTGAAAGAACTTCAGGTGGTTCCGTCCATTGTTGACCCAATACCTCTGTATTGCGACAACAACGGGGCTATAGCTTTAGCGAAGGAACCCAGGTCCCATCAGAAATCCAGACACATCTTAAGGCGGTATCACCTGATCAGGGAGATCGTGGATCGCCAGGAGATCGAGGTCCGGAGAGTTGCATCAGAGGATAACACAGCAGATCCATTCACCAAGGCCTTGCCCCAGACTCAGTTCGAGCGGCTGATCGAGATGATAGGTCTTCGATACGCCAGTACATGGCCTTAGTTCAAGTGGGAGATTGTTAGTGTATATGCCCTAGAGTCCATTACTGTATCATAATAGTTTGTATATTACTTAATGGAAGCTTGGGATATTCACAGTTGTATATACAATCTTGCTCGAAATGGTAGTATGCTACTTGGTTTGTCTCTGCTTTAATATGTGCATGTGTTTCTTTTAGCATATTGCTGGTATACATATTAGTAGAGCCCTTAGGATCTTTGCTTGATTACCAGCGTTGTGATGGCGCTCGCACTCGTGGGAGCTGGGTAATCTATAAGCACATCCTTATACAGGTCCCTGGTCGTTGGACTATCGAGACAGGGCATCGATACTCCGGAGTAGACTAGCGTATGCGCTTCTCATCCCAGTGTAGGAGACGGTCTGTCCCACAGCCGTTAGTACGTCGTACTTGGGATAGTATGCGGGTGCTCGTTAGGTTACGAGTATACTGGACAGGACTCGTCGGGAACTGTTGGTTGGTAATATACCTATCTTCAGTTATCAGTTCCCAGGTGACATGAGTACAGCTTAGTCCGTTGACTTGACACTGTCACTTCGCCTCGAGTGTGTTCCCACTGCACTTTGATTACTACCCTACCACGGCTCAAAGGAGTCATGCAAACAGGTAGTTTTTGGGTGCAGTCCCGAAACACTTGGAGGCAGTGACGGTTAGACAGGATTCGTCTCTCCCGGTATTGGGGGTTGACATCGCGCTGTGTCCAGGAGAGCCATTACACGAGTAGTCCCTGGCCAGGGCAAGCGAGATATACTGGTAGGTTTCCAGTGTTATCTCAGGGTGTTCTGGGCTACACTCCGACACGACTTGTACCGCTATTAGGGGACTGACGTTCACCGCCCCCCTAGGCCCGCCATGCGATGTATCAGACGAACAGACCGGACTGTACGGAGACTGTCACATACAGGCTCAGTAGGAGTGCAGATGGGGTTCACCTCGTCAGTCTTCTTATCGACATCTACCTGGGGACCGTTACGTACAGCTAGTGCCGCTTGCGGTCTGTGGTTAAACCCACTGCCAGCGTAGTGTCGAGTCTTTAGAGTCCCACACAGAGAGCTATTCGCCTTTAGGCAAAATGAGTAGAGGTCGCATGGTTTTCCGACATGGTTCGTTCGCATCCGCGCACTTGTGCATGTTTGCTGTCCGGACAGTTTATGCTAGCGGGCTTTGGTTTAAGCCGGATCCTAGTATATGATTTGAGATTGGTTTTTCTCAGAGTATTCGTGTTCCTCGGATCACGAATGCGGGTGCGTATGCACAGTTGCTTGAGATTGAGGGAGAGGACATTGTTTAGGGTTAATGGCTATTGTCATTTTATTAACCCTATTGATTTTGTGTGTATTATAGTTAATTGATAATTAGCTTAATAATTGTGCATGGTTGTTGTTGACCATTTGACTTCATTGACTTGTTGACCTAGGTTGACAACTTGACCATAATCATTTCATTTGGAAGATACTCTTTGATCTTTGCAAAATTGAAATGATAATGGTCATGTCATGATTTACCATGACAATTTTCAAGCTAATTATTCAATTAAAATTATTCACACATATTAGTGAGAATGGCTCACTAATAATTCATTCTCTCATATCATTTCTCTCTCTTGCTCATCCTCTGCCTCAAGCTCTCTCCCTCTCATGTGTTGAGAAACAAAAAGCTTGAGAAAAACCTTCACTTGATCTTCTCTACTCTCTTCTAGGGTTCAAGTCTTAGCATTTCTTGCACTCTAGTTACTCCTAGCTTGGAGTTGAAGCTAAAGGTCGAGGCTTTCGGGTGGATCCTTCTTTGACGGGAGAAGACAAGCAAGGTGAACTCTTTCTACCATTCCAAGGAGCAAGGAGAGAAGGACTTTGAGCTCAAGGTATAACCTTTCCATCACTTAGCTACTTTGCAGTTAGCTTTAGCAAGTTTATGTTTAGCAAAGATCCTTAAAGCATGGTCCATGTTGCCTATAGTTGATAAAAATCCAATTTTTATTATGTTTTCCGCCTCCCCGTAAGCACCGGGGTGGGCAACGTGGACTTACAATACCATCGTGCTATGGTGTATACAGAGGAGTAATGCTGAGAGAGAATCTCATTCTCCTTTAGAATAGTTCAGGAATTCCGTGCTCAAGTATTCTCCTCCTTGATCACATCAAAGGACATAATACTTATACCCGTATTTTGGTTCTCTATTTCTAACTTATATTCTGTGAATATCTTAAAAGGTTCGGACTTGTGTTTCAACAGGAACATAGGTCTGAATCTCGAAAGATCATCAGAGAATGTAATGAAGTACAAAGAACCAGTCTTGGCATGTGTAAACTGGGGACCTACATACATCAACATGTATCATCCCAAGAGTTCACTAACTCTTTCTCTGTTTCCAGTAAACGGAGCTATGGTCATCTTATCTTTGTGACATGACTGGCAAGTTTCACAAGATGTAAATTCAAACTGATTTAAATATGCATCTTTATGTAACTTCAGCTATTCGGGTCGCATTGATATGACCTAGTCTACAATGCCTCAAGAAGGACTCGTTCATTTCTGAACTCTTCCTCTTGTGTGTGATTCATATACTAAGAACTGTAGTTTGATTTAGAACGTCAATGCTTTTAGACAACGTGCCTGAACCAATCAACTTTTGATATAGGAAATGTTCAAAACATTATCCAACAATACAAAATTTTATCATTTCTTTACTAATAAAGAGAGTGATATGATTTTGTATATCAGGTTCGGTATCTAATAACATTCGTTCAGAATCAATGTATTGGTAATACAGGGTGACAGTGACCAACAGACTTGGCTGCAACACTTGCCCCGTTTTCTGCCTCATGAAACTTATCACCCGTTCTCAGTTTTCTACCTTTCTGTAGCCCTATGTAACAGATTACATATCTGGGATCCTGATCTGGTATCACATACCCAGGACGTAGAGGATACAGAGAAACAGTTCTTTGTAACGAACACACCCGAAGATGATGCATCAGCATGCACTCTCTTCGTTTGGGCGGCACGGGAAATCTGGTATTCCCCAATTTCCTGCTCTGTCTTATAACAATTATAAGTTTGAGCGGGACCAACGTTCCCCAGCTCAGTATAATAAGCGGGTTCGGTCAATAATCCGTATTATTATCTTGATTAAGGCGTGATATGGTCGCTACCAGGAGAGAGAGAGAAGAAAACACTCAGCGGGCGCTCTTGCAAGAATAGATTGGTTATTATTTTATCTAATCAGGATGGCTCCCACTGCTTTTTATCAAATCTTCCTTCAAACCCTAAAAGGAAAGACTAGCCGGGATTAATTACACACTACACGTTCGCCAATCTTTCAGCCAGGCCAGTGTCGGTACTTTGAGGGAGGTCCCTCATGCTTTCGCACGAACCTAATTACTGTAAACCTCATTTTCCCAGAGGCGTAACCCCATTGACACCTTTCTAGACACCTACTTGATCGGCTAATTGTAATGTATAAAACTCTTCCAGGAGTAACTCTTACTCGCAGCGAGTATCGGGATCCAACTATCTCATAGAAGGTATGCAATCTCATTGCAAATTTCAACACATGAAATTCCCGATAATGTTTTGCCCCTAGTGTTCTATGACCTTGATGAATGCCAAACAACCCATAGTCCACTAGTCAAGTTCAACCCGTACATTTCTTGATCGAATTAAACCCACCCGCACGACCCTTGACGAATGCCAAACAACGCCGTACGAATACCCTAATCCAATCGCATCATATGCTCAAGCAGATAAATACTAGTTAGCTACCGTACACTACGCCTTGACGAATGCCAAACTACCGCAGCACGAATACTAACTAGTACATATCTGAAATGACGGAGGGCTATGACAGGTTTTTCTAAAAACCTATTGCGTAATGAAATTGATATCGTTGTAGGATCGAATGAATTTTGAAATGGAGTGTTTTTGAGGCTTTTCTAGTTTTGCTAAAGGAGTCACTCCCGGTGAAGGGATCGTCGGTCCTTTCCTCGTCGAATGAGGTGCGGGATATATCATATATATCACTGTTCAAAGAAAAAACACTTAAAAGCAATCAAAAGACAAACCGAGTGTGTAGCATCTGCCAGTTATTGCTAAAGGAGTCACTCCCGGTAAAGGGATCTCGGTCCTTTCCTTATCGAATAAGGTGCAGGATATATCACATATACCTCTGTGCAAAGCACGAACTGTAGCTACCTGTTTTATTTTGAAATTCGATTCTACAACATCTTAGGTTTCTTTTACTTTCATTAATCACATTAATGAAGTCCCATCATTTAAGTACCTAAACATCACAGATAAATACGACGTACACTTATGCCATCCGCATTCGCCTCGATCTCCCCTCGTGCACCGTTAGGTTAGGTAACTAACGACAGAGGGGGCAGGGCTAGCGCGGGTGTAAAACATAAGTAACGCCTATATAATATATCATATATACTATATACTGTATCTATCACAGAACATCACATGATCACATCACAGATATCGCAGCAAAAGAAACATATATGAAATATTGGATATACTAGGACGTCCGTGTTTTCAATACGAGCCAGTATAAAACACGGATTCCACGGTCGCGATGAATAGCCAAACCCACACCCCTAGACCCCTACGAGAGCGGCACGCAACCCTACCAATTCTAGAGTTAGGAGACCCGGACTCGACTCCTCGAGTTGGTCTCCCACTGGACTCCAGAACCCGGTTACTTGTGCCCTCCTCCTTGGGTCTATCCTAGTGCGGAAAAGTAAATAATATACAAACGGTGACATCTTCCGCAACCTGGAAGTGCCCCAATAAAAGAATATTACATACAAGTTTTTACATGAATGAAAATGAAAAACACTCATCTCACATAAAAACCCCCGGCTATTCGAACACGACGATCCAATATAACATATCGAGCAACACATAACATCACATGTCATCAACGTAAGTAAATATGCGCATCCCAATTGTCGTTGACATATAGCAACGAAACCGGCGATATCACATATTACACTTACGGTCACAGAAAAGAAAGTGTAAAACTACAACAGTTGGAATCCGCAACCACCTCAGACATCGCATGCCTGACTAAATGAATTACTTAGACATCGCATGCCTAACAATTATAAACCCCGCATTTTAGTCTCAAAATCGAAAACACTTTTCAATACCAAGTCGGGCAATTCAACAGGATTCCCGACATCCTGATCGAATGCTCGTCGCAAACTTCAGTAGACGGCCGCACCCCCGATACCGTCGACGAAGTGCACCAAGGCGGAACACCGCTGCTGCGAGCACCCGAACGGATGCTTTCGGCGACGGGGTTCTCCTACAGTCACTTGGTCGGGGCTATGGAGCGAGGCTGTCTATTAAGTTTATCGGCGAGTATCCGCGTACGCTACGTGATTGCGACGGACTTTTGATCACATCAAAATTCCGTGGCAACCGATCAAGTGAGACTAAACTGCTATGTTTATAATATTCATTCCGTTATCTCATAACTATTTGTGAATTCCAATTATTGTATCACATTCCAGATAAACAGAAAATGTTAAACTTTCCGATCGAACAATCGAACACCCAAGTTTTCCCGATACAATTCAACACATGAAATATGAGTCTAACAACATTCAGTTCGTGCCTCAGTACCAACGGTCCAGCCGTAGAAGGGTCAAGCCAACGCCTCACATGTGGCATGCCGTACTGCCCCAAACCCGAAGGTTCAAAGGGCAGTTCAAGACGGTCACATAATCGAGTTAAGGTTTGTTGTCTTCTAGAGGGTCCATAGAGTTACTTGCACTACTTAGAACGTCGTTAAACTACGGAAAAATCCAACACTTGGAAATTTCCCGATAGGGGAAAAATTGGGTATTTATATCCGGTCGAACTTTTTAACATATTCTAAAATTTATCCAGAAAGCCACACAGACAAAATTTGATACTCCGATCAAAACACCGAATCCCCAAAACAACTCCAGAAAATTCAACTCTTGAATAAATATTAAAAATTCCCAGAAAAATCAGCATCTGAAAACATGAATTACTGTGCAGAAAGGGGAGGATGACGTCACCATTTTGCCGCGGAACCGCCGCAGAAGCAAGGCTTCTGCCGCGGTTCCGCCGCCGTTTACACTGTTCATTCAAAACTTTTTGCGGCGTAATTCTTAGATTTCCCTGCTGAGTTTTCTGCATATTTTTAATTTGGAAAAATCCACGATTTTAAAAAAAGTACAGAGAGCAAGTTTAGGTTTGGGTTTTCGGGTCGTTCGGACTTCAAACTCCGTCTAGACATCGCCTAAGGCTCTAACCTGGCTCTGATACCACTGTGGGGTTCCTAGGCACTCTAGTGAGGTCTCACAAGGCATCAACCATGCCAATTTCAAAAATTCTAGGTGCCGAGAAACCCGACTACGGATCGTTGGCTAGAAAACAAGGCGAAAAAGAAATCTAGTTAACACTTAACTATAAGTTAAACGGAAATACAACCTTTGTAGATCTGGTGCTCCACCTCCATAGCTCCGCAACGAAGTCCCCTCGCTGTCCAAATGAATTCCCGGGCTCTAGCGTCGGCTTCGTCGGAGAAATGGCGAGCTAGGTCGTCGATTTCCATGCCGAAGATGATCTACGTCGAAGCATCGCAAGATCAAGCTCTCACTTCACCAAGTCATGAAACTTGTGAAGAAAACACACTCTACTACTTGGCAAGAGGTAGAGGATGAAGAAATAGGAAGTGGGTAGATTTTAGATTTGGATTTCTCACTCATATTCATCAATCACCATTGATGAAGTGAAGGTTTTCTTCAACTTGAAGAAGATGAAGAAGAAAAAATAGAATATGATAAGTATTATTCAAAAGAATAATAAAATCAAATACTTATCATGTTCTAACCTAGGTTAAGTGTAGAGAATAAACCATGGTCACTTGGATGGGTTAGGGTTAAGCATGATGACAAGAATGGTTACTAAAGTCAAAGCTTCATGAAGCTTCAACTTAAAACAAAAAAGGCCACCATTCTTATCTTAATCCTTTTCAAATAAATAAATAAATAAATAAATGAAAATGCAAAACCCTAATCAACACTTAACCATGGTTTAATTCTTTATACTTAACAACAAGATCATGTATCATCAAACATGATACAAATATGTGCACAAAAGTATATCACATATACTTCTTGCACATCAAGTGAGAAAATACATTTAAAGTGAACCAATACTAGTTAATGCAATGCAATATATCAAATATATAATTATGCATTAAATCATTAAATCAACATTTGATTCAATGATCCGGTCATGTCGCACATAACCGACTAGAATCCAATGTATCGATTTATCGAATCAATGATTCGATAACTAGGTCATATCGAATGTAACCAATCGAAACATATATCGCGAGAATGAAATGCGGTATCACATACACGCATTATTCTCGGTCCTGCACATATCTCATATGCGCTCCTATTTCGTTTCGCTTGAGCCAGGAAACCTCTGTGTAGGACTCTAAAGACTCGTCAATACGCCGGCAGCAGGTGATGATCATATCAAACACCCACAAGCCGCAAGCGATCTGCCAAACGTAACGGCCACCCGGGTATTGAGCGATCTGAAGATCGACGAGCAAGCCCGCTCACACTCCAGTGAATCCAACCAGTAACACTACCGTACAGTCCGGTCTGATCGTCTGATATGTCGCATATCTCGCCTAGGGGTGGTAAAAGTCAGACCCCAATAGCTCGATAAGTCGTGTTGATATGAGGTCTATAACAATTCGAGAAACTACTGGTAACACTTACCAGTAAATCTCAGCAACCCTGGCCAGGGATTTCCTGTTATAGCCAATCGAACACAGCGCAACATCAACCCCTATACCGGGAGAGACGAATCCCCTCCAATCGCTCATTGCCTCCATGTGACTCGGGACTGTACCCAAAAACCAAAGTTTTCATGCCCTCTTGGACGTGGTAAGATGGAAATCAAAGCACAGTGGGAACCACATAAGACTCTATGATGATCTCGGGTCAACAGACTACTCTGTACCAGTGTCACCAGAGAACTGCCATCTGACGTGAGGTATAATACCATCTGGGAGTTCTCGGCGAGTCCGTCCAGTGTACCCAGTCTCTACTGAGCACCCGTATATCATCTCTGATGTCAAACACCAATGGATATGGGATCATCCATCGCCCATCTGTATGGGTCGAGAAGGTATACGCTAGTCTACTCTGGTATATCGATGCCCCGTCTCGATACACCCACGACTAGGGACTTTGAAGGATGTACTTATGGACTACCATGTCCCAACTAGTATGATCCGCATCATAGTGTAGGGATTCCTAGGCACTCTAGTGAGGTCTCACAAGGCATCGAACATGCCAATTTCAAAAAGTCTAGGTGCCGAGAGACCCGACTACGGATCGTTTGCTAGAAAACTAGGAGAAAAAGCTAACTAGTTAACACTTAACTAAGGGATACGGATATACAACCTTTGTAGATCCGTTTGTCCACCTCCATAGCTCCATGAAGAAGTCATCTCCGCTGTACAAATCCGAAATCCGGGCTCTTGCGTCGGCTTCATCGGAGAAGAAGCGGGCTAGGTCATCGACGACGTGCCGAAGATGATCTACGTCGAGGCATCGCTAAATCAAGCTCCGACTTCACCAAGTCAAGAAACTTGTGAAGTAAACACACTCTACTACTTGGCAAGAGGTAGAGGATGAAGAAATAGGAGTTGGGTTCACTTTAGAATTGGATTTCTCACTCATCTTCATCAATCACCATTGATGAAGTGGAGGTTTCTTCATGGAAGAAGATGAAGAAGAAGAAGAAAGAATTATGATAAGTTATTTAAAAAAGAAAAGAATTTCCAAACTTATCATAATCCTAACTATGGTTATGTGTAGAGAATTAACCAAGGGTTAAAGGAATGGTTAGGATTAAGGATGAGATAAGAATGGTGGACAAAGTCAAAGCTTCATGAAGCTTCAACTAAACAACAAATAAAGCCACCATTCTTTTCTCTTCTCATTTATTTTCCAAAATGAAATGGATAAATAAATAAGTGAATAAAACAAAACCCTAACCATAATCATGTAACCATGGTTTGATCTTTACACAAAAACCCTAGCATAACATGTATCATCAATCATGATACAATCAAGTGCACAAAAGTATATCGCATATACAATGCGCACATCCGAGTGAGAAAATCCATCTTAAGTGAACCGATACTAGTTAACGCAAAGTAATATATCAAATATATAATTATACATTAAATCATTAAATCAACTCTTGATTTAACGATCCGGTCATATCGCATATAATCGGCTAGTATCCAATGTATCGGCTTATCGAATCAATCCTTGATTCGATAATTAGGTTATATCGCATACAACCATTCGACACATTGATCGCGAGAATGAAATACGGTATCACATACACACATTACTCTCGGTCCCGCACATATCTCATATGCGCTCCTATTTCGTTTCGCTTGAGCCAGGAAACCTCTGTGTAGGACTCTAAAGACTCGTCAATACGCCGGCAGCGGATGATGATCATATCAAACATCCACAAGCCGCAAGCGGTCTGCTAAACGTAACGGCCACCCGGGTATTGAGCGATCTGAAGATCGACGAGCAAGCCAGCTCACACTCCAGTGAATCCGACCAGTAACACTACCGTACAGTTCGGTCTGATCGTCTGATATGTCGCATATCTCGCCTAGGGGTGGTAAACGTCAGACCCCAATAGCTCGATAAGTCGTGTCGATATGAGGTCTATAACTATTCGAGAAACTACTGGTAACACTTACCAGTAAATCTCAGCAACCCTGGCCAGGGATTTCCTGTTATAGCCAATCGAACACAGCGCAACATCAACCCCATATACCGGGAGAGACGAATCCCCTCCTATCGCTCATTGCCTCCATGTGACTCGGGACTGTACCCAAAAACCACCGTTTTGCACGCCCTCTTGGACGTGGTAAGATGGAAATCAAAGCACAGTGGGAACCACACAAGACACTATGACGATCTCGGGTCAACAGACTACTCTGTACCAGTGTCACCAGAGAACTGCCATCTGACGTGAGGTATAATACCATCTGGGAGTTCTCGGCGAGTCCGTCCAGTGTACCCTGTCTCTACTGAGCACCCGTATATCATCTCTGATGTCAAACACTAATGGATATGGGATCATCCATCGCCCATCTGTATGGGTCGAGAAGGTACACGCTAGTCTACTCTGGTACATCGATGCCCCGTCTCGATACACCCTCGACTAGGGACTTTGAAGGATGTACTTATGGACTACCATGTCCCCACTAGTATGATCCGCATCATAGTCCAGGTAGTCAAGTACAGATCCTAAGGGCTTTACCAACATGTAACAGAGAGACAATCAGTATACACGTTAAGGTAAAGATCAACCAGATAGCATACTATCATGTCGAGCAAGAAAGTCCTCCCTATATATGTCCCAGCATCCACTACAATATACATCCTATCTACAGTAATGGCCTCTAGGGCATACATATGACTAACAATCTCCCACTTGCACTAGGGCCATCTGTAGCAGTGGTTGTAGTATCTCATACTCAACCATCCCATAAAAGTCTCCCTCTGGGAACAGGCCTTTGTGAGTGGATCCGCTGTGTTGTCCTCTGAGTCTGCTCTCCTAACCTCGATCTCCCTGGAGATCAACCATCTCCATGATCAAGTGATACTGCCTTAGAATATGTCTGGATCACTGATGGGACCGGCGTTCCTTGGCATAAGCCACAACTCCATCGTCACACAATGGGAGGAACATAGTTCATCTCATGAACCAATATACACCCAGACTGCCTCTTTGGTAGCATCTTAAGTAGCGATGTATCCAGCCTTTATCGTCTAGTATGTCACGGTATCTAGCTTGGAACTCTTCCAACATACCGTCCCTTTTACTGAGGGTAAAGACAATGCCTGCGACTGACATTCAGTCGTCTTTATCACCCTGGAACCCTTCCAGTGATTCTCCCCAGGATCGATTGATACCATCTCACTACAACTAGTGAGAATCCTAACATCCATTTAAATCTATCTCATAGATCCAAAATCCAGGATTTAGTAGGTATCACTTTGATCCTATATGGAGAATCCTAGTGATAAGCGGAGATTGATCGAGCGTAGCATAGGAAACTCCTTCCCTATCAAGAGTATGTCATCCACGTACTCTACGAGGATCGTCACCA
This sequence comes from Agapanthus africanus, assembly GCA_030015575.1. Lineage (NCBI taxonomy): Eukaryota > Viridiplantae > Streptophyta > Magnoliopsida > Asparagales > Amaryllidaceae > Agapanthus > Agapanthus africanus. The sequence continues at coordinate 549,692,112 of JASDDO010000024.1, read as the reverse complement.
TACTCCCTACTACCCTTTTGTTTATACAAGGTTCATCTACCATTTTGATGATATCAAACTGTTTGACTAATTCATCAAAACAATGTTCCAACTCCGCGATGCCTGCTTTATCAAATAAAGCATCTTGCACACGTTTCCGCTGCTCCTACTGTCTACGAAGCCCTCTGGCTGTGTACTTATAGACGCTCTCTTCTAAATCATCATTTAGAAAAGCAGTCATGACACCCAACCACGAGATATCGTAGTCATGGTATGTAGCCGTGGTAAGTAGGATCTGGATGGACTTAAGCATAGATACTTGAAAAAGTTTCATCATTATCCACGCCTGGTTGATGACGAAAAACCTTTAATAAGTCTAGTTTTGAAAGTCTCAACCTTTCCATGTACATCAAGTAATCTTCTCAAGATATACTTGCTCCTGATGGGGATTTAACCCTTCAGATATAGCAACCAAAGTCCATACTTTGTTGGTGTATAAGGATTCCATCTCAGATCACTAAACATCCAGCCATTCTTACAGAGTCTTACTCTCGATGGCCTGCTCGAAACTAGTTGGGTCATCATCTCATGATGCATTCCTCGCTCCCACTGTCATAGAGAAACCGAAGTATCTCTCAGGTGGGTGAGGAACCCTACTAGATCGGCGGAGAGGCTGAGGTTCGTTGGTTTCTACTGAATCCTCTGGTTGTACCAAATCATCTGCTGTAGTTTGTATAGCTGGAACACTTCCAGTTCCACATAACAGACCTTGCCTCGAGCTTGTCCGGATTTTGCTTTTAGACATAGGCCAGACAACCCCAAATCTTAACCAACTTAAGATATGGGCTCTTCCCTTTCCATATCACATATGAAGCGGTAGGCAACTGATTTGATTGGAACCCTATTCAATAGGTATGCAGCTTCTCAAGTGCATAACTCCCAAAAGGAAATAGGTAACTCAGTGGTACTCATCATAGAGCACACCTTATCATATAGGTTGTTATTGCTCCGCCCCGATATACCATCGTGCTATGGTGTATACGGAGGAGTAATTCTGAGAGAGAATCTCATTCTCCTTTAGAAAAGTCCAAGTATTTCCGTGCTCAAGTATTCTCCTCCTTGATCACATCAAAGGACATAATACTTATACCCGTATTTTGGTTTTCTACTTCTAACTTATATTCTGTGAATATCTCAAAAGGTTCGGACTTGTGTTTCAACAGGAACATATGACTGAATCTTGAGAGATTATCAGAGAATATAACGAAGTATAAAGAACCAGTCTTGGCATATGTAGACAGGGGACCTTTATACATCAACATGTATCATCCCAAGAGTTTACTAACTCTTTTTCTGTTTCCAGTAAACGGAGCTATGGTCATCTTATCTTTGTGACATGACTGGCGAGTTTCACAAGATGTAAATTCAAACTGATTTAAATATGCATCTATATGTAACTCTAGCTAGTCGGGTCACATTGATCTGACCTTGTCTACAATGCCTCAAGAAGAATTCGTTCAGTTCTGAACTCTTCCTCTTGTGTGTGTTCTGTATACTAAGAACTGTAGTTTGATTTAGAACATTAATGCTTTTAGATAACGTGCCTGAACCGATCAACTTTTGATATAGGAAATGTTCAAAACATTATCCAACAATACAAAATTTTATCATTTCTTTACTGATAAAGAGACTGATATGATTTTGTATATCAGGTTCGGTATCTAATAACATTCGTTCAGAATCAATGTATTGGTAATACAGGGTGACAGTGACCAACAGACTTGGCTGCAACACTTGCCCCGTTTTCTGCCTCATGAAACTTATCACCCGTTCTCAGTTCTCTACCTATCTGTAGCCCTATGTAACTGATTACATATCTGGGATCCTGATCTGGTATCACATACCCAGGACGTAGAGGATACAGAGAAACAGTTCTTTGTAATGAACACACCCGAAGATGATGCATCATCATGCACTCTCCTCGTTTGGGCGGCACGGGAAATCTGGTATTCCCCAATTTCCTACTCTGTCTTATAACAATTATAAGTTAGAGCTGGACCAACGTTCCCCAGCTCAGTATAACAAGCGGGTTCGGCCAATAATCCGTGTTATTATCTTGATTAAGGCGTGATATGGTCGCTACCTGGAGAGAGAGAGAAGAAAACACTCAGCGTGCGCTCTTGCAAGAATAAATTGGTTATAATTTTATCTAATCAGGATGGCTCCCACTGCTTTTTATCAAATCTTCCTTCAAACCCTAAAAGGAAAGACTAGCCGGGTATAATTACACACTACAAGTTCGCCAATCTTTCAGCCAGGCCAGTGTCGGTACTTTGAGGGAGGTCCCCCGTGCTTTCGCACGAACCTAATTAATGTAAACCTCGTTTTCCCAGAGGCGTAACCTCGTTAACACCTTTCTAGACACCTACTTGATCGGCTAATTGTAATGTATAAAACTCTCCCAGGAGTAACTCTTACTCGCAGCGGGTATCGGGATCCAACTATCTCATAGAAGGTATGCAATCTCATTGCAAATTTCAACACTTGAAATTCCCAATAATATTTTGCCCCTAACGTGCTATGACCTTGACGAAAGCCAACAAACCATAGCCCGCTAGTCAAGTTCAACCCGTACATTTCTTGATTGAATTAAACCCACCCGCACGACCCTTGACGAAAGCCAACAAAGTCGCACGACTACCCTAATCCAATCGCATCGTATGCTGGCAGATAAGCAGCATATAGCTACCGCACACTGCACCTTGACGAAAGCCAACAAATGCAGCACGAATACTATATACAACTTATCTGAAATGTCGGAGGGCTACGACAGGTTTTTCTGAAAACCTATTGCGTAATGAACTTGATATCGTTGTAGGATCGAATGAATTTTGAAATGGAGTGTTTTTGAGGCTTTTCTAGTTTTGCTAAAGGAGTCACTCCCGGTGAAGGGATCGTCGGTCCTTTCCTCGTCGAATGAGGTGCGGGATATATCATATATATCACTGTGCATATGCAAAAACACATAAAAGCAATCAAAAGACAAACCGAGTGTGTAGCATCTGCCAGTTATTGCTAAAGGAGTCACTCCCGGTGAAGGGATCTCGGACCTTTCCTCATCGAATAAGGTGCAGGATATATCACATATACCGCTGTGCAAAGCAAAAACTGTAGCTACCTGTTTTATTTTGAAATTCGATTCTACAACATCATAGGTTTCTTTTATTTCATTAATCACATTAATGAAGTCCCATCAGTTAAATACTTAAACATCACAGATAGATATGACGTACACTTATGCTATCCGCATTCGCCTCGATGTCCCCTCGTGCACCGTTAGGTTAGGTAACTAACGGCAGAGCGGGGCAGGGCTAGCACGGGTGTAAAACATAAGTAACGTCTATATATAATATATCATATATACTATATACAAGTATCTATCACAGAACATCACATGATCACATCACAGATATCGCAGCAGAAGAAACATATGAAATATTGGATATACTAGGACGTCCGTGTTTTCAATACGAGCCAGTATAAAACACGGATTCCACGGTCGCGATGAATAGCCAAACCCACACCCCTAGACCCCTACGAGAGCGGCAAGAAACCCTACCAATTCTAGAGTTAGGAGACCCGGACCCGACTCCTCGAGTTGGTCTCCCACTGGACTCCAGAACCCGGTTACTTGTGCCCTCCTCCTTGGTTCCATCCTAGTGCGGAAAAGTAAATAATATACAACAGGTGACAACTCCCGCAACCTGGAAGTGCCCCAATTAAAGAATATTACATACAAGTTTTTACATGAATGAAAATGAAAAACACTCATCTCACATAAAAAACCCCGGCTATTCAAACACGAAGATCCAATATAACATATCCAGCAACACATAACATCACATGTCATCAACGTAAGTAAATATGCGCATCCCAATTGTCGTTGACATATAGCAACGAAACCGGCGATATCACATATTACACTTACGGTCACAGAAAAGAAAGTGTAAAACTACAACAGTTGGAATCCGCAATCTGCATAGACATCGCATGCCTAATCAAATGAATATCTTAGACATCACATGCCTAACAATTATAAACCCCGCATTTTAGTCTCATTATCGAAAACACTTTTCAATATCGAGTCGGGCAATTCAACAAGATTCCCGACAGTCTGATCGAATACTCGTCGTAAACTTCAGTAGACGGCCGCACCCCTGATACCGTCGACGAAGTGCACCAAGGCGGAACACCGCTACCGCGAGCACCCGAATGGATGCTTTCGGCGACGGGGTTCTCCTACAGTCACTTGGTCGGGGCTATGGAGTGAGGCTGTCTATTAAGTTTATCCGGCGAGTATCCGCGTACGCTACGTGATTGCGACGGACTTTTGATCACATCAAAATTCCGTGGCAACCGATCAAGTGAGACTAAACTGCTATGTTTATAACATTCATTTAGTTATCTCATAACTATTGTGAATTCCAATTATTGTATCCCATTCCAGATAAACAGAAAATGTTAAACTTTCCGATTGAATATTCGAACACCCAAGTTTTCCCGATACAGATCAACACATGAAATAAGACTAACAACATTCAGTTCGTGCCTCAGTACCAACGGTCCAGCCGTAGAAGGGTCAAGCCAACGCCTCACATGTGGCACGCCGTACTGCTCCAAACCCGAAGGTTCAAAGGGCAGTTCAAGACGGTCACATAATCGAGTTAAGGTTTGTTGTCTTCTAGAGGGTCCATTGCGTTACTTGCACTACTTAGAACGTCGTTAAACTACGGAAAAATCCAACACTTGGAAATTTCCCGACAGGGGAAAAATTGGGTATTTATATCCAGTCGAACTTTTTAACATATTCTAAAATTATCTGGAAAGCCACACAGACAAAATTTGATACTCCGATCGATACACCGAATCCCCAAAACAACCCAGAACATTCAACTCTGGAATAAATTTTAAATATTCCTATAAAATCCAGAATAATTAAATAGGAATTACTGTGCAGAAAATATGTGATGACGTCACTACCTAGCCGCGGAACCGCCGCAGAAGCTTGGCTTCTGCCGCGGTTCCGCGCTCTGTTGGATGAATCTTTCGCCTGAGTTTGCACAGTAATTCTTATAATTATTTATTGAATTTTTTAGGCATTTTTAATACACAAAAATCCGCATTTTCGGAAAAAGTCCAGAGAGCATATTCCGGTTTGGGTTTTCGGGTCGTTCGGACTTCAAATTCCGTCTAGACTTCGTCTAAGGCTCTAGCTAGGCTCTGATACCACTGTAGGTCAGGCAGCAACCCCATCCAATGGGGTCGCCGTGGCACCAACGGGTCCCTCAGCAGCTACTTTTTACGCATGCCCCCTCGCGAGGACTACAACCCGCCGGAACACCTTCCGGTCTCAGGACACCCTGGGGGTAAGAGCCTATGCTTCGCCACACTGTCACATAGTGAGAACCCCCCATAGGTCGACATCCAATGCCTAGTATCTCTGATACCACTGTAGGGATTCCTAGGCACTCTAGTGAGGTCTCACAAGGCATCGAACATGCCAATTTCAAAAAGTCTAGGTGCCGAGAGACCCGACTGCGGATCGTTTGCTAGAAAACTAGGAGAAAAAGCTAACTAGTTAACACTTAACTAAGGGATACGGATATACAACCTTTGTAGATCCGTTTGTCCACCTCCATAGCTCCATGAAGAAGTCATCTCCGCTGTACAAATCAGAAATCCGGGCTCTTGCGTCGGCTTCATCGGAGAAGAAGCGGGCTAGGTCATCGACGACATCGCTAAATCAAGCTCCGACTTCACCAAGTCAAGAAACTTATGAAGTAAACACACTCTACTACTTGGCAAGAGGTAGAGGATGAAGAAATAGGAGTTGGGTTCACTTTAGAATTGGATTTCTCACTCATCTTCATCAATCACCATTGATGAAGTGGAGGTTTCTTCATGGAAGAAGATGAAGAAGAAGAAGAAAGAATTATGATAAGTTATTTAAAAAAGAAAAGAATTTCCAAACTTATCATAATCCTAACTATGGTTATGTGTAGAGAATTAACCAAGGGTTAAAGGAATGGTTAGGATTAAGGATGAGATAAGAATGGTGGACAAAGTCAAAGCTTCATGAAGCTTCAACTAAACAACAAATAAAGCCACCATTCTTTTCTCTTCTCATTTATTTTCCAAAATGAAATGGATAAATAAATAAGTGAATAAAACAAAACCCTAACCATAATCATGTAACCATGGTTTGATCTTTACACAAAAACCCTAGCATAACATGTATCATCAATCATGATACAATCAAGTGCACAAAAGTATACCGCATATACAATGCGCACATCCGAGTGAGAAAATCCATCTTAAGTGAACCGATACTAGTTAACGCAAAGTAATATATCAAATATATAATTATGCATTAAATCATTAAATCAACTCTTGATTTAACGATCCGGTCATATCGCATATAACCGGCTAGTATCCAATGTATCGGCTTATCGAATCAATCCTTGATTCGATAATTAGGTTATATCGCATACAACCATTCGACACATTGATCGCGAGAATGAAATACGGTATCACATACACGCATTACTCTCGGTCCCGCACATATCTCATATGCGCTCCTATTTCGTTTCCCTTGAGCCAGGAAACCTCTGTGTAGGACTCTAAAGACTCGTCAATACGCCGACAGAGGATGATGATCATATCAAACATCCACAAGCCGCAAGCGGTCTGCTAAACGTAACCGCCACCCGGGTATTGAGCGATCTGAAGATCGACGAGCAAGCCCGCTCACACTCCAGTGAATCCGACCAGTAACACTACCGTACAGTCCGGTCTGATCGTCTGATATGTCGCTTATCTTGCATAGGGGTGGTAAACGTCAGACCCCAGTAGCTCGATAAGTCGTGTCGATATGAGGTCTATAACTATTCGAGAAACTACTGGTAACACTTACCAGTAAATCTCAGCAACCCTGGCCAGGGATTTCCTGTTATAGCCACTCGAACACAGCGCAACATCAACCCCCTATACCGGGAGAGACGAATCCCCTCCTATCGCTCATTGCCTCCATGTGACTCGGGACTGTACCTAAAAACCACCGTTTTGCACGCCCTCTTGGACGTGGTAAGATGGAAATCAAAGCACAGTGGGAACCACACAAGACTCTATGACGATCTCGGGTCAACAGACTACTCTGTACCAGTGTCACCAGAGAACTGCCATCTGACGTGAGGTATAATACCATCTGGAAGTTCTCGGCGAGTCCGTCCAGTGTACCCAGTCTCTACTGAGCACCCGTATATCATCTCTGATGTCAAACACTAATGGATATGGGATCATCCATCGCCCATCTGTATGGGTCGAGAAGGTACACGCTAGTCTACTCTGGTACATCGATGCCCTGTCTCGATACACCCTCGACTAGGGACTTTGAAGGATGTACTTATGGACTACCATGTCCCCACTAGTATGATCCGCATCATAGTCCAGGTAGTCAAGTACAGATCCTAAGGGCTTTACCAACATGTAACAGAGAGACAATCAGTATACACGTTAAGGTAAAGATCAACCAGATAGCATACTATCATGTCGAGCAAGAAAGTCCTCCCTATATATGTCCCAGCATCCACTACAATATACATCCTATGTACAGTAATGGCCTCTAGGGCATACATATAACTAACACATTGTCCAGGTAGTCAAGTACACATCCTAAGGGCTTTACCAACATGTAACAGAGAGACAATCAGTATACAAATTAAGGTAAAGTGCAACCAGATAGCATACTATCATGTCGAGCAAGAAAGTCCTCCCTATATATGTCCCAGCATCCACTACAATATACATCCTATGTACAGTAATGGCCTCTAGGGCATACATATAACTAACAGTGTTTTCGTGACACCTGTTACACTTAGATTTTGTTTCTGTGCACAGGTATGTCACATTCATTGATTTCGATTTTTGTGCGCACCAGACGCACGTGGCATTATTAGATGTACTATTGAGTACGATTTCATTTGAGCAGTACGTTTTTATGATATTTACTATTTGGTTTAGTAGCCGAGCCGGACTGTTCTGAGAACAGTACCTAGGTGTTTTTGCATGCATCGATAGTTATCGAAGGGATTTCTAAAAAGGAGCTACAGTCTCGATATTTTTCCTATGTGTCCGAGATGACACGAATATTTTATAAAGGAAACCCTTCTAAATTACTTTCAAAATGACGGGACGTGTATGTTAAACAAAGAATATATATATAGTTATCTTTCTTACAATAAACGTACGCTACTTGTGCCATGATAAGCACATCGCATGGCGACTTGAAAAGGATTGGCATGTATTTCTTTTTAGATGTTTTGACAAGTTTACGACGATGCGTACTATGTACATGTTATAGTTTTGAGTATATCATGTTGGTTTTCATATTGGACTTTGACATTGGTATCCTTACCATAACTCCGATGATTGCATGATGCTTGACGGAGTTTTGATTCTGAGTTATATACTCGTTTTTTCATGCGCATGCATTGCGCTACGATATATTTTATGTATTATGATTTCGGAGCCCCGACGACTTGATCATTTTACTGAAATGTTTTAGTATTTAAGGGGTTTAAATTTAAATTTGGGGACCGAATTTATTTATGAGGGGAAGACTGTAACATTTCAGAAAAATATAATATTATTTTTGTAAATTTATATTATTAATATAATATATATTATGAATATTTTAATGATGTGGCATAATTATATACCGATAGTTTGAAAAATGATGGAGAATTAAATTGAATGGTGATTTTTGGAGGGATTTATGTGATTTAGGTAAATTATAAATTTTTATAATTAATTATATATAAGTTTATCCTAAACTTGATTAATGTTCACTAATCACACATTGATGGTGTTTTGTGCTTGTGACATGCACCATTTTATATTTGCTAACACTTGTTACATTTTTGAAAACTTGGCTTAAATGCTAAATTGTGCATGGTTTCATTTGGGTTTCTATGGTTTTAAAAGGAAAAAAAAAAGAAAAGAAAAGGAAAAGATTAAAGAAATGGGTATGGGGAAGAGAGAGAAGAGAGAAAGAGGTGAGGGGTCATTGGACCATGGCTCCGATTTGTTTTCCCTTCATTTTTCTTCATCATTCTCCCCTCCTTCTATCTCATGGCTGCCCTCCTCTCTCCACCACCTCTACCCCTCACAACACCATAAAAAATACATCAAAACACTACATTCCCTTCATTAAAAATGTCCACAAGCTCACTACAAGTATGGGAGAACAAGAAAGTTGGGATTTTGAGCACTTGTGGCAACTCAAGAAAATTCTTGAGTTGCTAAATGAGATATTTTCTTCACCATTAGTGTAGTAATCCACTTCTTTTAGCATATATACATGTTTAGAATTTGTTTAACAATGTTTTGTGACTTTTGAAAAAATTCTAGATGAGGGTTAGAGTTTTCCTTGAATGTGATGGTGCAAGTGAGTGCAATTGGTGACTACAAACCCCCCTACTTTAGTGTTAAAAAACCAGACCAAACTAGTGACAAACCCAAGACTTGGACTTTAGATATTCAATGACGGTTTTGTGAGAATTTTAGGCTTACAGAGAATCTGGAATGACCTGAGAACTTTACTGGAAAAACTAGCAACCCCAGAGACCTAGTTGGACCACTACGAGAACACCCTGCAAGTACGAAACCAAACCAAGAAACTTTGGCCGAGCAGGCCGAATTCTGGGGAATTGTGGCCGGCCAAGTTGTGGAAATGGGGGTCTAGGTTTGGTCTGCAGCTCATATACCCCATATACTACACCACTGTATTATTTGTTTATCCTATTTTTAGCTGAACTAAAATCTAGGACCAGTTTTATAAGTTGCTGTTTATGTTTTGTGGATTTTAAGCAGCTTGAAGTTTTGATATTTGTGTTTTGTATCGGTCACTTGACGTTTGTACGTCGATATTGGAAGTCGTTCGGTTGATTTGCATGAGTAGACCATAGGTTTTAACCTATGTGTGATACGTGTGCCGTTTTGGTTTTCGTGCGCAATTTCGATTTACGATACTTTGTGTTTATATGTGTAGGCATCCTCACGTGGACTTCGGACGATAAGGACGAGTGTGGCGACATCAACTTCGGCAAGCAAGGATCAATGTGTGTAGATATATATCTATCGGGGAAGTCGGGTGGATGACGTGTAGCACCCCCGCAGTTTCGTAGTGTAGTATACAAATACGTTATATATGTTTATAAATATGTGTATTGTGATACATGGATGATTATCAAGATAGGTTTTAGGTGTTCACGGGTTAGTTTTAGTGTAATTGTAAGATAGTGCTTATAGTGTAATTTCTTAATCGCGAAACCCTAAGAGTATAGGTTGACACACATACACACACATGCACACACATGGCATGTTTTTTGTGTATATGGTTTTATGTATATATATATATGTGTGTGGATGTGTTAATACACACACACACACACATACGTATACACGGGTGATAAGGATAGTATATGATAGTTGGAGATGAGTCGATGCATGATGCCGTGAGATCGGTGATGTGAATTGGGTCGTGTTATGATATACTACAGGATAATATAGTGGATCGATGGGCGATGTGTTTTATTCACGCGTGGATATATGTTTGGTGGTATCGGAATGTACTAGACTGTAGATCAGTACCCCTAATTCAGGATATGTTAATAATGATACAAGATAAATAGCGAGATATATGTGATATTTGACCCGTACCCCGATTTGGGATGCCGTACGATGGATTTTTACTGTACGATGTATAATGATGATGATTGACCTGCACTCTCGACTCGAGGATGTCGTATAATATATTTTATCGTACGTGACGCTACTGAGGCGGGATCACCGACTACTCGATATATCGACTCGGACTTAGGTGGATTTCCTTACCTTTTGACTTGTCTCTTAGCTTCGTACTGTAGTTTACTTGGTAGATGTTAGATTAGGCTCGAGTCATACCTATTTTCAAAACTAACGAATCGTGAGTATTTTAACGACAGGCCTAGGGTACTAAGGATTTTTCAAAGGATGCATCTTTTCTCAAAGACCCCGTAGCCCTATTTTTACTAAAACCACGATTCGTACGATTTCAGACACCAAAAACGGTATGACTCGTATAGAGGAATGTATATTTCTTTATTGTTGCATTTACTATTCATTTTCCGTATATTCTTGCTGTTCGCATAGTATTGAATGCTTAAATGTGTTTTTATTAGTTATTATGAACACTGCTGTCAGGACACCAGCACCATTACCAATGATGCGTATACTCCACATACACTTACCTGCCGACCCACACACATCATCATCAGTAATTTTCATGTCACGTGCAACTGTAGGGTTCCTAGGCACACTAATGAGGTCTCAAAAGGCATCAACCATGCCAATTTCAAAAATTACAAGTGCCGAGAAACCCTAATACGGATCGTTAACTAGATGTCTAGGCGATAAGAGAAACAAGTTAACAACTTAACTAAAAGAACGGAAATACAACCTTTGTAGATCCGGTTCTCCACCTCCATAGCTCCGCAATGATGTCCCTCCGCTGTACAAATCGGATCTTGGACTCTAGCGTCGGCTTCATCGGAGAAATGGGCTGGCTAGGTCATCGACTACGATGCCGAAGATGATCTACGTCGAGGCATCGCAAGATCAAGCTCCCACTTCACTAAGTCATGAAACTTGTGAAGAAAACACCCTATACTACTTGGCAAGAGGTAGAGGATGAAGAAATAGGTGGTGGGTTCACTTTATAATTGGATTTCTCACTCATTTTCTCAAGTTGCCATTGATGGAGGCAAGCTTCTTCTTGAAGAAGAAGAAGAAGAAGATGAAGTATATTATGATAAGTTATTTTAAAAAGAAAATAAAATGAATACTTATCATAATCCAACCATGGTCAAGTGTAGAGAATAAACTAGGGTTAGGTCAAAGGTTAGGGTTAAGCATGAAGACAAAAATGGTGACTTAGTCAAAGCTTCATGAAGCTTCAACATGCATCCAAAGAAAGCCACCATTTTTCTTTTCTTTTGCCAAAAAAAATAAATAAATAAATGAATAAATAAGTAATAGATAAACAAAACCCTAATCATTAGTTTAACCATGGTTTAATTCTTTACACTTAACCAAGTAAACATGTATCATCAAACATGATACAATCATTTGCACAAAAAGTATATCACATATACAACTTGTGAACTTCAAGTGAGAAAATCCATTTAAAGTGAACCAATACTGGTTAATGCAAAGTAATATATAAAATATATAATTATGCATTAAATCATTAAATCAACACTTGATTAAATGATCCGGTCATGTCGCACACAACCGACTAGTATACAATGTATCGTTTTATCGAATCAATCCTTGATTCGATAACTAGGTTATATCGCATACAACCATTCGACACATTCATCGCGAGAATGAAATACCGTATCACATACACGCATTATTCTCGGTCCCGCACATACCTCATATGCGCTCCTATTTCGTTTCGCTTGAGCCAGGAAACCTCTGTATAGGACTCTAAAGACTCGTCAATACGCCGGTAGCAGATGATGATCATATCAAACACCCACAAGCCGCAAGCGGTCTGCTAAACGTAACGGCCACCCGGGTATTGAGCGATCAGAAGATCGACGAGGAAGCCCGCTCACACTCCTGTGAATCCAACCAGTAACACTTACCGTACAGTCTGGTCTGTTCGTCTGATATGTCGAATATCTCGCCTAGGGGTGGTAACCGTCAGACCCCAATAGCTCGATAAGTCGTCTCGATATGAGGTCTATAACAATTCGAGAAACTACTGGTAACACTTACCAGTAAATCTCAACAACCCTGGCCAGGGATTTCCGGTTATAGCCAATCGAACACAGCGCAACATCAACTCCCTATACCGGGAGAGACGAATCCCCTCCTATCGCTCATTGCCTCCATGTGATTCGGGACTGTACCCAAAAACCACCGTTTCGCACGCCCTCTTGGACGTGGTAAGGTGGAAATCAAAGCACAGCAGGAACCACACAAGACTCTATGAAGATCTCGGGTCAACAGACTACTCTGTACCAGTGTCACCAGAGAACTGCCATCTGACGTAAGGTATAATACCATCTGGGAGTTCTCGGCGAGTCCGTCCAGTGTACCCAGTCTCCACTGAGCATCCGTATATCATCTCTGATGTCAAACACCAATGGATATGGGATCATCCATCGCCCATCTGTATGGGTCGAGAAGGTATACGCTAGTCTACTCTGGTATATCGATGCCCCGTCTCGATACACCCACGACTAGGAACCTTGAAGTATGTACTTATGGACTACCATGTCCCCACTAGTATGCTCCGCATCATAGTCCAGGTAGTCAAGTACACATCCTAAGGGCTTTACCAACATGTAACAGAGAGACAATCAGTGTACATGTTAAGGTAAAGATCAACCAGATAGCATACTATTATGTCGAGCAAGAAAGTCCTCCCTATATATGTCCAAGCACCCACTACAATATACATCCTATGTATAGTAATGGCCTCTAGGGCATACATATAACTAACAATCTCCCACTTGCACTAGGGCTATCTGATAGCAGTGGTTGTAGTATCTCATACTCAACCATCCCATAAAAGTCTCTCTCTGGGAAAAGGCCTTTGTGAGTGGATCCGCCGTGTCGTCCTCTGAGTCTACTCTCCTAACCTCGATAACCCTGGAGATCAACCATCTCCATGATCGGGTGACACTGCCTTAGAATATGTCTGGATCACTGATGGGACGGGTGTTCCTTGGCATAAGCCACAACTCCATTGCCACACAATGGGAGGAACTAAGTTCATCTCATGAACAAAAATACATCCAGACTGCCTCTTTTGTAGCATCTCAAGTAGCGATGTATCGAGCCTTTATCGTCTAGTTTGCCACGGTATCTAGCTTGGAACTCTTCCAACATACCGTCCCTTTTACTGAGGATAAAGACAATGCCTGTGACTGACTCTCAGTCGTCCTTATCACCCTGGAACCCTTCCAGTGATTCTCCCCAGGATCGGTTGATACCATCTCACTACAACTAGTGAGAATCCTAACATCCATTTAGATCTATCTCATAGATCCAAAACCCAGGATTTATGAGGTATCACTTTGATCCTATATGGAGAATCATTGTGATAAGCGGAGATTGACCGAGCGTAGCTTAGGAAACTTCTTTCTTATCAAGAGTATGTCATCCACGTACTCTACGAGGATCGCCACCATACTCCCTACTACCTTTTTGTTTATACAAGGTTCATCTACCATTTTGATGATTTCAAACTCTTTGACTAACACATCAAAACTGATGTTCCAACTCCGCGATGCCTGCTTTAACCTATAAAGCATCTTGTGCACATTTCCGCAGCTCCCACTGTCTACGAAGCCCTCTGGCTGTGTACTTATAGACGTTCTCTTCTAAAACATCATTTAGAAAAGCAGTCATGGCACCCAACCGCCAGATATCGTAGTCATGGTATGTAGCCGTGGCAAGTAAGATCTGGATGGACTTAAGCATAGCCACTTGAAAAGGTTTCATCATTATCCACGCCTGGTCGATGACGAAAAGCTTTAACAAGTCTAGCTTTGAAAGTCTCAACTTTTCCATCTACACCAAGTAATCTTCTCAAGATATACTTGCTCCTGATGGTGATTTAACCCTTCAGATATAGCAACCAAAGTCCATACTTTGTTAGTGTACATGGATTCCATCTCAGATCACTAAGCATCCAGCCATTCTTACAGAGACTTACTCCTGATGGCCAGCTCGAAACTAGTTGGGTCATCATCTCATGATGCAATCCTCGCTCCCACTATCATAGAGTAACCGAAGTATCTCTCAGGCAGGTGAGGAACCTTACTAGATCGGCGGAGAGGCCGAGGTTCGTTGGTAACTATTGAATCCTTTGGTTTTATCAAATCATCTGCTGTAGTTTGTATAGCTGGAACCTTTCCAGTTCAAAATTATAGACCTTGTCTCGAGCTTGTCCGGATTTTGCTTTTCAGACATAGGCTGGACAACCACAAATCTTAACTAACTTAAGAGATGGGCTCTTCCCTTATCATATCAAATATGAAGTGGTAGGCAACTGATTTGATTTGAACGCTATTCAATAGGTATGCAGCTTCTCAAGTGCATAACTCCTAAAAAGGAAATAGGTAACTCAGTAGTACTCATCATAGAGCACACCTTATCATATAGGGTGTGATTGCTCCGCCCCGATATACCATCGTGCTATTGTGTATACGGAGGAGTAATGCTGAAAGAGAATCTCATTCTCCTTTAGAATAGTCCAGGAATTCCGTGCTCAAGTATTCTCCTCCTTGATCTCATCAAAGGACATAATACATATACCCGTTTTGGTTCTCTACTTCTAGCTTATATTCTGTGAATATCTCAAAAGGTTCGGACTTGTGTTTCAACAGGAACATATGTCTGAATCTTGAGAGATTATCAGAGAATGTAACGAAGTCCAAAGAACCGGTCTTGGCATGTGTAGACAGGGGACCTTACATACATCAACATGTATCATCCCAAGAGTTTACTAACTCTTTCTCTGTTTCCAATAAACAGAGCTGAGGTCATTTTATCTTTGTGACATGACTCGCAAGTTTCATAAGATGTAAATTCAAATTAATTTAAATATGCATCTAAATGTAACTTCAGCCAGTCGGGTCGCATTGATATGACCTAGTCTATAATGCCTCAAGAAGGATCCGTTCATTTCTGAACTCTTCCTCTTGTGTGTGTTCCGTATACTAGGAACTGTAGTTTGATTTAGAACTTCAATTCTTTTAGATAACGTGCCTGAACCGATCAACTTTTGATAGAGGAAATGTTCAAAACATTATCCAACAATACAAAATTATATCCTTTCTTTACTAATAAAGAGACTCATATGATTTTTATATCAGGTTCGGTATCTAATAACATTCGTTCAGAATCAATGTATTTGGAATACAGGGTGACAGTGACCAACAGACTTGGCTGCAACACTTGCCCCGTTTTCTATCTCATGAAACTTATCACCCGTTCTCAGTTTTTCTACCCTTTTGTAGCCCTATATAACAGATTACATATCTGGGATCCTGATCCGGTATCATATACTAAGGATGCGGAGGATACTGAGAAACAGTTCTGTATAATGAACACACCCGAAGATGATGCATCAGCATGCACTCTCTTCGTTTGGGCGGCACGGGAATTCTGGTATTCCCCAATTTCCTGCTCTGTCTTATAACAATTATAAGTTGGAGCGGGATCAACGTTCCCCAGCTCAGTATAACAAGCGGGTTCGGTCAATACATCTTTATTATTATCTTGATTAAGGCGTGATATGGTCGCTACCTGGAGAGAGAGAGAAGAAAACACTCAGCGTGCGCTCTTGCAAGATCAGATTGGTTATTATTTTATCTAATCAGGATGGCTCCCACTGTTTTTATCAAATCTTCCTTCAAACCCTAAAAGGAAAGACTAGCCGGGATTAATTACACACTACAAGTTCGCCAACCTTTCAGCCAGGCCAGTGTCGGCACTTTGAGGGAGGTCCCCCGTGCTTTCGCACGAACCTAATTAATGTAAACCTCGTTTTCCCAGAGGCATAACCCCGTTGACACCTTTCTAGACACCTACTTGATCGGCTAATTGTAATGTGTAAAACTCTCACAGGAGTAACAATTACTCGCAGTGGGTATCGGGATCCAACTATCTCATAGAACGTATGCAATCTCATCGCAAATTTCAACACTTGAAATTCCCGATAATATTTTGCCCCTAGCGTCCTATGACCTTGACGCAGGCCAACAAACCATAGTGCGCTAGTCAAGTTCAACCCGTCATTTCCTGATTGAATTAAACCCACCCGCACGACCCTTGACGCAGGCCAACAAAGTCGGACGACTACCCTAATCCAATCTGCATCATATGCATAAGCAGATAAATACCAGTTAGCTACCGCACACTACGCCTTGACGCAGGCCAACAAACGTAGCACGAATACTAACTACTACTTATCTGAAATGACGGAGGGCTACGACAGGTTTTTCTGAAAACCTATTGCGTAATGAACTTGATATCGTTGTAGAATCAAATGATTTTAAAATGGAGTGCTTTTGAGGCTTTTCTAGTTTTGCAAAAGGAGTCACTCCCGGTGAAGGGATCGTCGGTCCTTTCCTCGTCAAATGAGGTGCGGGATATATCATATATATCACTGTGCAAAGCAAAACTCTTAAAAGCTATCAAAAGCCAAACCGAGTGTGTAGCATCTGCCAGTTTTTGCTAAAGGAGTCTGTCCCGGTGAAGGGATCTCGGTCCTTTCCTCATCGAATAAGGTGCAGGATGTTCTATAATGAACACCGCAATGCAAAGCAAGAACTGTAGCTACCCGTTTTAATTTTGAAATTTAATTCTACAACATCATAGGTTTCTTTTGTTTCATTAATCTCATTAATGAAGTCCCATCACTTAAGTACCTAAACATCACAGATAAATACGACGTACACTTATGCCATCCGCATTCGCCTCGATGTCCCCTCGTGCACTGTTAGGTTAAGTAACTAACGGCAGAGCGGGGCAGGGCTAGCGCGGGTGTAAAACATAAGTAACGTCTATATAATATATCATATATACTATATACTGTATCTATCACAGAACATCACATGATCACATCACAGATATCGCAGCAGAAGAATCATATGAAATATTGGATATACTAGGACGTCCGTGTTTTCAATACGAGCCAGTATAAAACACGGATTCCACGGTCGCGATGAATAGCCAAATCCACACCCCTAGACCCCTACGAGAGCGGCAAGCAACCCTACCAATTCTAGAGTTAGGAGACCCGGACTCGACTCCTCGAGTTGGTCTCCCACTGGACTCCAGAACCCGGTTACTTGTGCTCCCCTCCTTGGGTCTATCCTAGTGCGGAAAAGTAAATAATATACAAAAGGTAACATCTTCCGCAACCTGGAAATGCCCCAATAAAAGAATATTACATACAAGTTTTTACATGAATGAAAATGAAAAACACTCATCTCACATAAAAACCCCCGGCTATTCAAACACGACGATCCAATATAACATATCCAGCAACACATAACATCACATGTCATCAACGTAAGTAAATATGCGCATCCCAATTGTCGTTGACATATAGCAACGAAACCGGCGATATCACATATTACACTTACGGTCACAGAAAAGAAAGTGTAAAACTACAACAGTTGGAATCCGCAATCTCCATAGACATCGCATGCCTAATTAAATGAATACCTTAGACATCACATGCCTAACAATTATAAACCCCGCATTTTAGTCTCAAAATCGAAAACACTTTTCAATACCAAGTCGAGCAATTCAACAGGATTCCCGACATTCTGATCGAATGCTCGTCGTAAACTTTAGTAGGCGGCCGCACCCCCGATACCGTCGACGAAGTGCACCAAGGCGGAACACCGCTTCCGCGAGCACCCGAACGGATGCTTTCGGCGACGGGGTTCTCCTACAGTCACTTGGTCGGGGCTATGGAGCGAGGCTATCTATTAAGTTTACCCGGCGAGTATCTGCGTGCACTACGTGATTGCGACGGACTTTTGATCACATCAAAATTCCGTGGCAACCGATCAAGTGAGCCTAAACCGCTAGATTTATAACATTCATTCAGTTATCTCATAACTTATTGTGAATTCCAATTATTGTATCACATTCCGGATAAATAGAAAATGTTAAACTTTCCGATCGAACAATCGAACACCCAAGTTTTCCCAAAGCAAATCAACACATGAAACAAGTTTAAAAACATCTAGTTCATGCCTCAGTACCAACGGTCCAGCCGTAGAAGGGTCAAACCAACGCCTCTCATGTGGCACGCCGTACTGCCCCAAACCCGAAGGTTCAAAGGGCAGTTCAAGACGGTCACATAATCGAGTTAAGGTTTGTTGTCTTCTAGAGGGACCATCGCGTTACTTGCACTACTTAGAACGTCGTTAAACTACGGAAAGTACCAACACTTGGAAATTTCCCGACAGGGGAAAAGGTGGGTATTTATATCCGGTCGAACTTTTTAACATTTTTCTAAAATTATCCGGAAAACACATAGAAAAAATTAGACAATCCGATCGAAACACCGAGTCCCCAATACAACCCAGAAAACTCAACTCTTGAGTTCATATTAAAAATTTCCAGGAAAACCAGCACTGGAAACTAAGAATTACTGTGCAAAATTCTTTATACAATGAGGCCGTACGGCCGCGGAACCGCCGCACGAGCCATGCTCGTGCCGCGGAACCGCGGCGACTTAGTGGAATTGGGTTGTCGAATTTCACAGTAACTCTTAGATATTCCTGCTGGTTTTTCTGCATATTTTTAATCTGGAAAAAACCACGATTTTCAAAATTGTCCAGAGAGCAAAATTGAATTAGGGTTTCGGTTCGATCGGACTTCTAACTCCGTCTACGCATCGCCTAAGGCTCTAGCTAGGCTCTGATACCACTGTAGGGTTCCTAGGCACACTAAAGAGGTCTCACAAGGCATCAACCATGCCAATTTCAAAAATTACAAGTGCCGAGAAACCCTAATACGGATCGTTAACTAGATGTCTAGGCGATAAGAGAAACAAGTTAACAACTTAACTAAAAGAACGGAAATACAACCTTTGTAGATCCGGTTCTCCACCTCCATAGCTCCGAAATGATGTCCCTCCGCTGTACAAATCGGATCTTAGACTCTGGCGTCGGCTTCATCGGAGAAATGGGCGGGCTAGGTCATCGACTACGATGCCGAAGATGATCTACGTCGAGGCATCGCAAGATCAAGCTCCCACTTCACTAAGTCATGAAACTTGTGAAGAAAACACCCTATACTACTTGGCAAGAGATAGAGGATGAAGAAATAGGAGGTGGGTTCACTTTAGAATTGGATTTCTCACTCATTTTCTCAAGTTGCCATTGATGGAGGTAAGCTTCTTCTTGAAGAAGAAGAAGAAGAAGATGAAGTATATTATGATAAGTTATTTTAAAAAGAAAATAAAATGAATACTTATCATAATCCAACCATGGTCGTCAAGTGTAGAGAATAAACTAGGGTTAGGTCAAAGGTTAGGGTTAAGCATGAAGACAAAAATGGTGACTTAGTCAAAGCTTCATGAAGCTTCAACATGCATCCAAAGAAAGCCACCATTTTTCTTTTCTTTTGCCAAAAAGAAAGAAATAAATAAATGAATAAATAAGTAATAGATAAACAAAACCCTAATCATTAGTTTAACCATGGTTTAATTCTTTACACTTAACCAAGTAAACATGTATTATTAAACATGATACAATCATTTGCACAAAAAGTATATCACATATACAACTTGTGAACTTCAAGTGAGAAAATCCATTTAAAGTGAAGCAATACTGGTTAATGCAAAGTAATATATCAAATATATAATTATGCATTAAATCATTAAATCAACACTTGATTCAATGATCCGGTCATGTCGCACACAACCGACTAGTATACAATGTATCGTTTTATCGAATCAATCCTTGATTCGATAACTAGGTTATATCGCATACAACCATTCGACACATTCATCGCGAGAATGAAATACGGTATCACATACACGCATTATTCTCGGTCCCGCACATATCTCATATGCGCTCCTATTTCGTTTCGCTTGAGCCAGGAAACCTCTGTATAGGACTTTAAAGACTCGTCAATACGCCGGTAGCAGATGATGATCATATCAAACACCCACAAGCCGCAAGCGGTCTGCTAAACGTAACGGCCACCCGGGTATTGAGCGATCAGAAGATCGACGAGCAAGCCATCTCACACTCCTGTGAATCCAACCAGTAACACTTACCGTACAGTCCGGTCTGTTCGTCTGATATGTCGCATATCTCGCCTAAGGGTGGTAAACGTCAGACCCCAAAAGCTCGATAAGTCGTGTCGATATGAGGTCTATAACAATTCGAGAAACTACCGGTAACACTTACCAGTAAATCTCAACAACCCTGGCCAGGGATTTCCGGTTATAGCCAATCGAACACAGCGCAACATCAACTCCCTATACCGGGAGAGATGAATCCCCTCCTATCGCTCATTGCCTCCATGTGATTCGGGACTGTACCCAAAAACCACCGTTTTGCACGCTCCCTTAGACGTGGTAAGGTAGAAATCAAAGCACAGTGGGAACCACATAAGACTCTATGACGATCTCGGGTCAACAGACCACTCTGTACCAGTGTCACCAGAGAACTGCCATCTGACGTAAGGTATAATACCATCTGGGAGTTTTCGGCGAGTCCGTCCAGTGTACCCAGTCTCCACTGAGCACCCATATATCATCTCTGATGTCAAACACCAATGGATATGGGATCATCCATCGCCCATCTGTATGGGTCGAGAAGGTATACGCTAGTCTACTCTGGTATATCGATGCCCCGTCTCGATACACCCACGACTAGGGACCTTGAAGGATGTACTTATGGACTACCATGTTCCCACTAGTATGATCCGCATCATAGTCCAGGTAGTCAAGTACACATCCTAAAGGCTTTACCAACATGTAACAAAAAGACAATCAGTGTACATGTTAAGGTAAAGATCAACCAGATAGCATACTATCATGTCGAGCAAGAAAGTCCTCCCTATATATGTCCAAGCACCCACTACAATATACATCCTATGTATAGTAATGGCCTCTAGGCCATACATATAACTACCAACGTACACCTTAGAAAACATTATTTCTTAAGTAGAAATTGCTAGCTGGTAGTTGTTGTAGGTCGATGTACAACACCCCACGACTTGCGGGGAGGCGGAAATATGAAAAACGATCTTGTTTATATGCTAAACATTGACTAACCGCATGAATCGAAGCTAAACGATAACTAACAAGAAACAAAGAAGTTCTATACTACTATGTTTAGGGATTATACCTAACGAATCGTGTCCTTCGTCTTTGCGAACTCCACCTCCTCCTCGGCCTTCTCGAAGTAGTAGACGATCCACCCGAGAGCTTTACTCCAAGCTTAGCCTCTAAACTTGAGGCAACTAACTTTCTTCAAGTGCTAATCAAAGAAGCTAGGTGATATAGAGTGAGGGTTATGGTTTAATTAGTCTAACTAATCCTTGTACTCAACACATGAGAGGGGAGGATTAGGGTTTGAAGAGGGAGAGCTTGAGGAGAGAGAAGGTGAAGATAATAATGAAGTGAGAATAATGAGCTATCATAATATATATCAAGCATTTCCTTTTATCAAGAAAAGAAAATAAATCAATTTAACAACCATGCTTGATAATATCTAGTGATGATTCATCTCCATGTGTCATTAAGCATTTATGATGCATTAATGACATGGATGAATCATCCATATGACTCACTAATCACATCCATTGTATATGCCACCTAAACCCCCTTAGTCACCACCTTCTAGAAGCTTCTTGCGCAATTACGAGAACGCCCCTCCTTTCCGCAAAAATACGGAAAAACTTTGAACTGTATAAATTCAATAACCGGATACCAGTAACTGGCTTAAACCAAAGCCGACTGGTAAAAACTGTCCGAAAGTCGTACGTGCGTAAACACACGTATGCGTCCGAACCCTTGTCGTAAAACCATACGACCTCTATATCGTTTCGCCTGGAATAAGGAAACTCTCTATGTGGGACTCTAGAGAATCGACTACTACGCTGGCAGTGGGTTTAACCACAGACCGCAAGCGGCACTAGCTGTACGTAACGGTCCCCAGGTAGATGTCGATAAGAAGGCCGATGAGGAAACCCATCCGAACTCCTACTGAGTCTGATATGACAATCTCCATACTGTCCGGTCCGTTCGTCTAAGACTATCGCATATCGGGCCTAGGGGGCGGCAAGCGTCAGTCCCCTAATAGCGGTATAAGTCGTGTCGGAGGGAAGCCCATTATACCCTGAGAAACTACTGGAACCTACCAGAAAATCTC
This sequence comes from Agapanthus africanus, assembly GCA_030015575.1. NCBI lineage: Eukaryota > Viridiplantae > Streptophyta > Magnoliopsida > Asparagales > Amaryllidaceae > Agapanthus > Agapanthus africanus. Next base: position 549,669,103 of record JASDDO010000024.1, on the reverse strand, counting down.
GCTTGCCCTGGCCAGGGACTTTACGTAATGGCTCTCTGACACAGTGCGATATCAACTCCCAATACCGGGAGAGACGAATCCTGTCTAACCGCCACTGCCTCTAAGTGCTTGGGACTGCACCCAACTGCTACCTGTTTGCACGACTCCTTTGAGCCGTGGTAGGGTAGCAATCTAAGAACAGTGGGACACACTCGAGGCGAAGTAGCAGTGTCAAGTCTGCGGACTATGCTGTACTCATGTCACCTGGGAACTGCTCGCTGACGACTGGTATAATACCAACCAACAGTTCCCTGTGAGTCCTGTCCGGTGTACCCGTAACCTAACGAGCACCTGCATACTATCTCCAGTACGACGTACTGATGGCTGTGGGACAGACCATCTCCCCAACTGGGATGAGAAGCGTACACACTAGTCTACTTCGGAGTATCGATGCCCTTTCTCGATAATCCAACGACTAGGGACCTGAATAAGGATGTGCTTGTAGACTACCCAGCCCCCACTAGTGTGACTGCCATCATAACGCTGGTAGTCAAGCAAGATCCTAAGAGCTCTATCAATACGTATACTCACATATTAAGATAGAAAAACCAAGTAGCATACTACCATGTTTAGCAAGATTGTTATATACATATGAATATCCCAAGCTTCCATTAAGTAATATACAAACTAGTATGATACAGTAATGGCCTTCTAGGGCATAAACACTAACAATCTCCCACTTGCACTAGGGCCATGTACTGGCGTATCGAAGACCGATGATCTCGAGTAGCCTCTCGAACTGAATCTGAGGTAGGGCCTTTGTGAATGGATCAGCAATGTTCTCTTCAGAAGCAACTCTCCGAACCTCGATCTCCTGACGATCAATGATCTCTCTGATCAGGTGATACCGCCTTAAGATGTGTCTGGACTTCTGATGGGACCTTGGTTCCTTCGCTAAAGCTATAGCTCCGTTGTTGTCGCAATACAGAGGTATTGGATCAACTATGGTAGGAACCACCTGAAGTTCTGTTAGGAACTTCTTCATCCAGACTGCTTCTTTTGCGGCATCGCAAGCAGCTATATACTCCGCTTCCATCGTTGAGTCAGCAATGGTGTCCTGCTTGGAGCTCTTCCAGCACACCGCCCCTCCATTGAGGGTAAAGACAAAACCCGACATGGACTTGGAATCGTCCTTATCACTCTGAAAGCCGGAATCAGCAAAGGCCTCTAACCTGAGGTCTTTTCCGCCGTAAACCAAGAACATCTCCTTAGTCCTTCTCAGGTACTTGAGAATGTTCTTTACTGCTATCCAGTGCTTCTCACCTGGGTCTGACTGATACCGGCTTACCACGCTCAGTGCGTAAGCTACATCTGGTCTGGTGCACAACATCGCATACATTATAGAGCCTACCGCAGAAGTGTAGGGTATAATGGACATGCATTTCCTTTCCAAATCAGTCTTGGGAGACATCTCTTTGGAGAGGGTGATTCCGTGACAAGCCGGTAGATTACCGCGCTTAGAATCTTCCATACTGAATCTTTTCAGTACAGTGTCGATATACCTGGACTGCGAAAGTCCCAACATCCTCTTGGATCTATCACGATAGATCTGGATCCCCAGAATGTAAGAGGCATCGCCCAGGTCTTTCATGGAGAACCTGTGTGACAAGAATACTTTGACAGATTGTAGCATAGGAATGTCATTTCCTATCAATAGAATGTCATCCACGTACAAGACGAGGAATACGACACTTCTGGCTACAACTTTACTATATATGCACGGTTCATCTGGATTTTTGATAAAGTCATATTCTTTGACTGTTTCATCAAAACAGATGTTCCAACTCCGCGATGCCTGCTTTAGTCCATAAATGGACTTAAGCAGCTTGCATATTTTCCCGCTGCTCCCACTCTGATTGAAACCCTCTGGCTGATCCATATAGACGCACTCTTCTAAATTTCCATTTAGAAAAGCCGCCTTTATGTCCATCTGCCAGATTTCATAATCATGGAAGGCAGCAATAGCAAGAAGGACCCGAATGGATTTGAGCATAGCCACTGGAGAAAAGGTTTCGTCATAGTCCAAACCAGGTCTTTGACGAAAACCCTTTGCAACAAGTCTAGCCTTATAGGTTTCCACCTGTCCATCTACACCAATCTTTTTCTTGAAGATCCATTTGCATCCTATGGGTTTTACCCCATCTGGAGCAAAGTCCAAAGTCCATACTTTGTTGGTGTACATGGACTCCATTTCGGTCCGCATTGTATCGAGCCATCGTACCGAGTCGCCGCTCTTGATGGCCTGCTGGAAGTCAGTAGGTTCATCATCATCTATGATGCAATCCTCTCTATCCCCATCTATGAGAAAACCGTAGTATCTCTCAGGCGGATAAGACGGCCTACTACTCCTGCGGAGGGGTGCGGGAATGTCCTGTTCTTTTTGAACTACTCGTTCTACCAAACTTTCAGTAGCAGTTTGTGGTTCTGGAATTTCTTCCAGTTCTATTTCGCTCCCACTTATTTCCTTTTCTAAAAACTGATGTTCCAGAAAATGGGCATTACGAGAAACAAAAACCTTTTGTTCCTCTGCGTAACAGAAATAATATCCCTTGGAGTTCTTTGGATATCCCACAAACATACATTTTACTGATCGTGCCTCGAGCTTGTCCACATGCTGATTTTTAACAAAAGCTGGACATCCCCAAATCTTCATATGCTGAAGATGGGTTTTCTTCCCAGTCCACATCTGATATGGAGTGGTAGGCACAGTCTTGGTAGGAGCCCTGTTCAAAAGATATGCCGCTGATTCTAGCGCATAACCCTAGAAAGATCGCGGTAACTCAGCATTACTCATCATGGATCGTACCATATCCAATAGGGTTCGATTCCGTCTCTCCGATACACCATTATGCTGTGGAGTGTATGGAGGAGTAAGCTGAGAGAATTCCTTTCCCTTTTAGGTAACCTAGGAACTCGGCACTCAAGTATTCACCACCTCGATCAGATCTAAGTGTCTTGATACTTTTGCCGGTTTGGTTTTCTACTTCATTCTTATACTCTTGGAATTTCTCAAAAGCCTCGAATTTATGTTTCATCAGATAAATGAATCCGTACCTTGAGTAATCATCCGTGGAAGTAATGAAATAGGAAAAACCACCTCTTGCATGTGTAGACAATGGACCACATACATCACTGTGTATGAGTCCTAAGAGCTCGCTCGCTCTTACTCCTTGTCCACTAAATGGAGTCTTTGTCATCTTTCCTTTAAGACAAGATTGACAAGTGTCATAAGTCTGATATTCGAACGAGTCCAAATATCCTTCTCTATGCAACTTAGTCAACCTTCTCTCATTGATGTGACCCAGTCTACAATGCCATAAGAAAGCTTTATTTAAATCTGGAGACTTTATTTTTAGTGTGATCTGAACGTTGAAAATTTGGAGTTGGTTTAAAACATATATACCGTTATTTAGTGTACCGGACCCAATCAAACCATGATTAAGGTGGATGTTAACAACATCTCTTACAAACGTGAAATCATAACCTTTATTTGATAACAAGGAAACTGATATGATATTACACGTTAAGCTTGGTACAAAAAAACAGTTATGTAAAACCAAAATATGTCCACTCGTCGATCCCAGGTGATAATCCTCGACGGACGCAGCTCCCACGCTAGCTCCGTTAGCAACCTTTAGGGTCATATCACCTTCCTTCAGCACTCTACGGTTTCTCAGTGCCTGCAATGAATTGCAAATATGAGATCCTGATCCGGTATCCAATACCCAGGAAGCAGAGTTGATCGACAGACAATTCTCAATTACAAACACACCTGAAGTCGAAGCCACAGCTTGCTTCGGTTCCTGGTTCTTGGCATTCCACGCCTTGCAATCCTTCTTCCAGTGCCCTTTCCTGTGACAATGGAAGCACTCATCCTGGCCAACTACCGGTACCGCAAAATTTTTCTTTCCCTTCCCTCCCACCTTACTAACACCTCCTCTAGGTTTGGTGGCGGCCTTGTTCTTCCTTCCTTTGGCCCTAGCCTTGGACCCGGAAGAAGTTGTACCGCTAACAAATATAGCGGGTGTTTCCCTTGCTTTTTGCAAGGTGCCCTCTACACTCCTTAACATGTTCAGGAGTTCCGGAAGTTCAACTTCTTTTCTTTGAAGGTTGAAGTTCAGGATAAACTGGGCGTAGGTGTGAGGAAGGGACTGGAGAATAAGGTCTGTATAGAGCTCATTATCCAAATTCGTCCTAAGGTCTGCGAGCTCTTCAATATAGCCGATCATCTTTAGGACATGTTCTCCTACCGATGACCCGACAGCCAACCTCGCTCGAAACAAGTTCTTAGAGGTCTCGTATCTTGCTATACGAGATTGCTCTCCATAAAGTTCCTTTGTATGGAGAAATATGCCATCTAGGGTCATATCCTCGTGCCTCCTCTGATGTTCATTGTTCATCGAGGCAAGCACGATGCACTTGGCTTTCGCGCAATCTAAATCCCAGTTTTTGCGGATTTCCTTATCCGCATTACTGGATTTGGGACCAGGGACAGCAGGTGCCGTAGCGGTGAGGACGTACCCCAGTTTGTCATAGGTCAAAGCCATTTTGACATTCCGCAGCCAATTTTTATAGTTTGGCCCTGTCAGTATATTTTTCTCTAAAAGTAACTTATGTCCAGTCATTTTCAGGGTCGCTGCAATTAGGAGAGAGAGAAGAAAACTCTTTAGCATGATACTCTTGCAAGTTTAGAGTGGTTTTTAATTTATCTAAACTGGATGGCTCCCACTGTTTCTCGAATCCTTCCTCAAACCATAAAAGAAGAATTAGCCAGGACTATTCTCACTGTACAATACTTGCTTAACCGTTCAGCCAGGTTAGTGTCGATACTTCGAGGGAGGTTTTCCAACGCTTTCGCGAAGTTCCTTAATTAAATAACCTCTTTTCTCTGGGGGCGTAACCCCGCTGACACCTTTCTTGACACCTACTTGGTTTATAGCATTGATCGTTAAGTGACGAATCTCCTGATAAGTAGCATATACTCACAGTAGGATCGGGATCCAAATATCATTGTATGATAATGTTGAAGGAATCCTACCAACATTCATCAAACTCCAAATGGTATGCAACTCTTTGAAAATTTCAGTTTCTTTAGAAATTCCCGATATTTATTTTTGCCCCATGCTCTTATGACCTCGGCTTTGGTCAAAATGTCATAAGTCACATGTCAAGTTCTACCCGTCATTATCTTGTCAATTTGAACCCATCCGTATATACCCCTGACTTTGGCCAAATGATAATACGACTGTCCCAAACTAACTCATCTATCTTATGCAACAAATGAAAACCCAGCAGCTACCAAACACTATGCCTTGACTTTGGCCAAAATGCATAGCTTGAATAGTACTGAATACCCAAATGAAATGACGGAGGGCTACGAATGGTTTTGGCGAAACCGTGAACGTAGTGAACTAGATATAACCGAAGGAACCTGATAGCTTTTAAAAGGAGTGGTTAAAGCTCCGCATTTAAAAATATCTGTTTTTAAAATTAACCGAGTGGTTTCTTTTAAATTGTTCCAACGATTAAACTTTTTGGTTTGTTTTCTTTGCATTATAAATAATGCGTCCTATCATTAACCTATCATTGCAGAAAACAACGAAAATACAACGTCCTCTTATGCCATCTGCATTCGTCACGGGATCCCGTCATCACCCGTTAGGTTACTTAACTAACGACAGAGCGGGGGCTGGGCTAGCGCGGGTGTAAAACATAAGTGACGTCTAAATAGCTATCATATATAGATATTGTACATTCGTCAGACGCAATAATAGGCATTCCAGATCACAGATTAACTTTATTGGATTTGCAAGCAATCCGTGTTTGTTTTGAGCCTGCAACAAAAGACGGATTACACAGTTGTGATGAATAGCCATTACCCCACCCAAGACCCCAACGGGTACGGCAAACTACCCTCCCGGCAGTTTGTGCACCCCACCTTGGGTCTGTCCTAGGAGCAAAAACTGTAAAATGAAATAATACAACGGTGGCTACAACCGCAACCTGGATGTGCCCCGCAAAATAATATTACAACAAATTACATTTACATCAAATGAATTAAATAATAACCCATCACATAACCTCGGCTATACATCACAACAGTCCAACACAGTTCATATCCACAAACAGTAAAAACCATTACAGAAATGTGCAACCCCCTGCAAACCGACATACTAGCAGTTAGGGGAGGTTTACGAACACATTATACAAACACAGATATAATCCAACAAGCAAATACTGTATAATTTCGATCGATTAAACACTTTTAATTTTGCTCCAATACTTCTCTGTAAATCTGAAACCTGAGCAAAAATAAAAACTTCCAGAAAATACCAAATATCATAGAGAAGCAACACAGGAAAATTGGGTTCCTGAATCGCCAACTCGGCGGCAGAAGCGCGGCGGATCGGTGCGATCCGCCGCGGTTCCGCGACGCTTTAGGCGATTCAGGGCCCCAAATTTCTTGGGTGTTCTTCTACTGTCTTTTTAAGCTTTCTGAACCTCCCTGAAAAATTTTAGGACTTCATTTAAAATTCGACAGAAAACCATGATTTCGGGCTTTTCCGGTTTCGTTTTTTCCGTTCGAAATTCATACAAATTTGCAAGTAAGTTATTTATTGTTTAGCGAGGCTCTGATACCACTGTAAGTCGATGTACAACACCCCACGACTTGCGGGGAGGCGGAAATATGAAAAACGATCTTGTTTATATGCTAAACATCGACTAACCGCATGAATCGAAGCTAAACGATAACTAACAAGAAACATAGAAGTTCTATATTACTATTTTTAGGGATTATACCTAACGAATCGTGTCCTTCGTCTTTGCGAACTCCACCTCCTCCTCGGCCTTCTCGAAGTAGTTGACGATCCACCCGAGAGCTTTACTCCAAGCTTAGCTTCTAAACTTGAGGCAACTAACTTTCTTCAAGTGCTAATCAAAGAAGCTAGGTGATATAGAGTGAGGGTTACGGTTTAATTAGTCTAACTAATCCTTGTACTGAACATATGAGAGGGGAGGATTAGGGTTTGAAGAGGGAGAGCTTGAGGAGAGAGAAGGTGAAGATAATAATGAAGTGAGAATAATGAGTTATCATAATATATATCAAGCATTTCCTTTTATCAAGAAAAGAAAATAAATCAATTTAACAACCATGCTTGATAATATCTAGTGATGATTCATCTCCATGAGTCATTAAGCATTTATGATGCATTAGTGACATGGATGAATCATCCATATGACTCACTAATCACATTCATTGTATATGCCACCTAAACCCCCTTAGTCACCACCTTCTAGAAGCTTCTCGCGCAATTAGGAGAACGCTCCTCCTTTCCGCAAAAATACGGAAAAACTTTAGACTGTATAAATCCAATAACCGGATACCAGTAACTGGCTTAAACCAAAGCCAACTGGTAAAAACTGTCCGAAAGTCGTACGTGCGTAAACACACGTATGCGTCCGAACCCTTGTCGTAAAACCATACGACCTCTATATCGTTTCGCCTGGAATAGGGAAACTCTCTGTGTGGGACTCTAGAGACTCGACTACTATGCTGGCAGTGGGTTTAACCACAGACCGCAAGCGGCACTAGCTGTACGTAACGGTCCCCAGGTAGATGTCGATAAGAAGGCCGATGAGGAAACCCATCCGAACTCCTACGGAGTCTGATGTGACAATCTCCATACAGTCCGGTCCGTTCGTCTAAGACTATCGCATATCGGGCCTAGGGGGCGGCAAGCGTCAGTCCCCTAATAGCGGTATAAGTCGTGTCGGAGGGAAGCCCATTACACCCTGAGAAACTACTGGAACCTACCAGCAAATCTCGCTTGCCCTGGCCAGGGACTTTGCGTAATGGCTCTCTGACACAGTGCGATATCAACTCCCAATACCGGGAGAGACGAATCCTGTCTAACCGCCACTGCCTTTAAGTGCTCGGGACTGCACCCAACTGCTACCTGTTTGCACGACTCCTTTGAACCGTGGTAGGGTAGCAATCTATGAACAGTGGGACACACTCGAGGCGAAGTAGCAGTGTCAAGTCTGCGGACTATGCTGTACTCATGTCACCTGGGAACTGCTCACTGACGACTGGTATAATACCAACCAACAGTTCCCTGTGAGTCCTGTCCGGTGTACCCGTAACCTAACGAGCACCTGCATACTATCTCCAGTACGACGTACTGATGGCTGTGGGACAGACCATCTCCCCAACTGGGATGAGAAGCGTACACACTAGTCTACTCCGGAGTATCAATGCCATGTCTCGATAATCCAACGACTAGGGACCTGAATAAGGATGTGCTTATAAACTACCCAGCCCCCACTAGTGTGACTACCATCATAACGCTGGTAGTCAAGCAAGATCCTAAGAGCTCTATCAATACGTATACTCAAATATTAAGATAGAAAAACCAAGTAGCATACTACCATGTTTAGCAAGATTGTTATATACATGTGAATATCCCAAGCTTCCATTAAGTAATATACAAACTAGTATGATACAGTAATGGCCTTCTAGGGCATAAACACTAACAGTTGCAATATAGTACTATTACTTTGCTTTCATATGCTTGTTTGACATCGCATTTCTTACTTAGACACATCGTGCATGCATATGTATATTTATTGTTATGAAATATTATGGGGCTTTATGCCGGTATTTCACTTTTATTTACTTCGGAGTTTGGGATTTGGATTTTCCTTGAGATTTCTGAATTTGGAGAAAACGCAAGGATTTTATAAGCTCATTTTCTTTTCAAAAGATAAAAATTGCGGTTTTCTCATGATATGATTTGAGAGGTGTCCACTATGGGTTTTCTCGTCTCTTGAGCGGTATCATACACCCGATTCGAAGAGGAGGAGGAACCGTCTGTGGGTGCATGGTGGACCCGGTGCGGTACCCCGGGGCAAGATGGTCGCAGATGATGGCGTTGAGCCCGGCAGGGGAGCACTGCCGACCGGTTATTTGTGACGCGGCGGATATCCGGAGGATACCAATGTAGTCGTAAGATTTGATGATTTGGGCCAGTCCGGATTGCCGGAGCCCGTGGCCAGTCCGGATTTCCGGAGCTCGAGATATTGAGATATTGATATTTAATGATATGGGCCAGTCCGGATTGCCGGAGCCTGAGATATTGAGATATGGGGATATATATTTTGTGTCGATACTTGACATGGATTCTCTGTTGATTTCATTGATAATACTTCAATTTTATACAGAAATCTCACTGAGATATGAAAACTGTTTTCTCATTCAAAATGTATTCTATTTTCATGCATTCATACATCATATATGTGACATGTTGCTCCCTGAGGCACTGAAACGAGCACTTGGTATTACACTTATGTATAGATGTTTACCCTTGCCATTATTAGATACTTCAGATTATATTATATGGAGGATATATTATGGTATGACCTAGGATAGAGTCAAACATGCGATTTCTGCTCGGTGATATTTTCTACTCACGAGTTGGCAACTCACCCCCGTTGTGCCACAGTTTCTTGCAGGTTTTGCCGTACAGGTTTCCTTGACGGCTTTGCTGGCACACTGCTTCCTTCCGGGTGATTGCTTGGATAGGTGGGTTCACTTGCATCGTGACCACCGTTGTACCTTTTATTATATTTTGTTGTATCTAGTAAACTCCATCAACCAAACTTGTATTATTTGATAGACTTAGAAGACCAGCTGTATATTCTTTCGACCTTAGAGTCGCATGCTGTATTATTATGGTTTTCCTCTGGTTTTCTTTCTGAGTTTTGATCATCGCCTTTCTGCGTTGTATATTATATTGCATTGCGTGGTTGTCTCCGCCGATTGGCAAAGTGCTAGCACCAGCTTGGGGATGCCTTTATTCATCATGCATATTATTCATGTTTGTACCCGTTTGGGGCCAGTATTTACAAAGGAAACTCTGCCGAAATTTTTGGAACATACTTGCTGTTTTAAAAATGCTTAGTATGGCTTATTTTGATAAAACACATGCTTTAAAACTAAATTTTTACTTCACTCTCTTTTCAAATGGTTTAGATTTCTAGGCTTTTGGCTTACTTGAATTAGGTGGAGTCCTATAGACTTCACATGATTCAAGTGCCAGTCACTTGCTATTTCGGGTCATGACAGAAGTCCTCGTGAGGGTGCCAACATATCACAAAATAAATCGTATTGCATCAAAATCCGATTCAAAAACCGGCACGACACGCGAAGTGCTCATAGGTTAGAACCTATAGCTTACGAATGCAAAAAAATCATAAAACCCTCATCGTTGACGTAGAAACGTCCAACAACCAAATCCACAATCAAATGCCAAAATCTATGTTTTAGAAATCGGAAATCCATTGCTATTATTAACTCAAACGCCCCCGGATTTTGCCTCAGGTAATTTGGGACAAAATGAACAATACAAAAGCTAAGTTATGAGGAGTGTGAGCTACATGCCAAAACCCAACATCAACAGCCAAAATCAGGGCGGCCAATACTGCTACAGTAACTGCCCTCACCGGCCTAATGTTTGAAGTTTGGTCTCGTCTTCTCTTGGTGGTCTCCTATTGGTCTAACTAGGTTAATGTATGTGTTTAATTTTTTTATAAAGGTTCCGGGTTGCTCCAGATTCCCTGTAGACCTTACTATTTTTACAAAACCGATATCGAAAAATTCTAGGATCGTGTTTTGGGTTCAAGTCTCGGTTTTGGTCCAGAAAAGAAATCTCTAAGGTCATGTAAAACATCACTACACCTCAAATACACCTTCACAAACCAATTCATACCCTAAACCTCATCTTCAAAATTTCCAAGATCACTAAACCTTATTTAATCAACTCAAAACTACTATATGAATTTAGAAAACCAAAATTCTAAACAAGGGTGTAGGGTTATACCTCATTTGGCAACTCAAGAATATTCTTGAGTTGCTCAAAGTCTTCAAAGTGGCAACTTGATCACACCATGGTCCTTATAGTGAGCTTGTGCACATTTTTTGTGAATGAGGTATGAGTTTTTGCTTGGTTTTGGGGGTGGCTTGAGGTGGTAGAAGGAGGTGGAGGGGAGATGAGAAGAAGATGAAGAAGATGAAGAAGAAGTGAAGTGGGAATGGGTGACGAGCCATGGTCAATACCCCCCCCCCATCTCTCTCACTCTCTCTCTTCTCCCATGCCAAGCCCATACCTCCAATGTCCCATTTAAAAATTTCTTTTTTATTTTATCTTTTTATTTAAAACCAAAACATAAATAAAGGCAAATGAGGAATGTTGGCCATGGTTCAACAAAAGAAAAATATAATATGTCCCATGCAACATGTTATGTTGCATGTCACATGCACATAACACACTTAATGCAAAATTAGTAAATACTAATCGAGTATAGTAAATAACCCATTTACAAATAATTGTATAATAATTATTAATTTAATTATTTAAATTCCTAAAAATAATATTTTATTTTCTAAAATGTTACAATGTTTCCTCCTTAAATAAATTCGATCCCCGTATTTAAATTTAAAACCCCCAATTATTTAAAACATTTCAGCAAACTATCAAGTCGTCGGGGCTCCAAAATCATGAATACATCAAATATATCATAGCGCAACACTTGCGCATGAAAACGAGGGCAAACCTCAAAATCAAAACTCCGTCAAGTATCACGCAATCATCGGAATTATAACGAAAATACAAATGTCCAAAACCAATATGAAATCAAACATGACGTAATCAAAACTATAACATGTGTATAATACGCATCGTTGTAAATTCGTCAACACATCCACATAGAAATGTATGCAAAACTCCTTTTCAAACCGCCGTGCGATGCGCGTATCACGGCACAAGTAACGGACGTTTATTATGAGGAAAAATAGCTATACATATATATATCCTTTGCTTAACATACACTTTCCGCCTTTAGAAAATAACCTTTTGGAGGGTTTTTATAACATTTCAGAAAATATAAAATATTATTTTTGAATTTAATATTAAAATATTATATTTTCCCGAAAACTGCCCGATTTGCGAAATTTGGGTTTTCGAAAAAGGGTATAAAAATATACCGATAATGGTGAAATAAATGGAAATTAAAATGATTTAGTCATTTAAAAATATATTTAAAAGATTTGGCATTTTTAAAATTTATTATGTGCAGTTTGGATAAAACCCGATTATTGCACTGCTAATCACGATTAAGCCAAATCCTTGTTTCTACAGTTTTCCGTGGCTAGTGCACCATGTCATGTTATATTTTGATTACATGTTGTGTTCTTGTGTTATTTTTGGGTATTATGTGATTTGGGTTTTAAATAAAAGAAAAAGAAAATGAAAAGGGTAAAAGGGTAATTAATTGTGAGAGAGAGTTAGAATAAGAGAGTAGTGAGAGAGGGGGCTGCAATATCCTCACCCCATTTTATTTCTTCATCGCCTTCTTCTTCCCCATCTCCCTCCACCTTCACCTCCTAGATCCATCCCCAAAGCTTCATTAAAACCCTAAACCCCTTTCATTAAAATTGATTACCTCTTCACCCTCTACACTTTGGACCCATCAAAGTTGGATTTTGGAAACATGAGACTTCTATGGTTTTGCTTGGTGGCATTAATGAGGTATAATCCCTTCCATTTAGTTTAGTTATGTATTCCTAGCATTTTAGTTTAGTTTAGAATTCGTTTAGTGATGGATTTGTGATGTTGGAAATTTCAAGAGAGGAATTAGGGCTTGTTTGGAATTGGTGTTGGGTAGTGGCTGCCTACAGACCTTAGTGTCGACTATACTGACCAATACCCAGATTTAAAAACAAAACAAGAATTTAGAATTTTTTCCGACATCGAAATTTGACAGTTTGTGATAGTATTATGAAATCTGGTATCACCCGAGGCCTTTATAAAAGAAGTTCCCTTAACCATGAGACGTGCAGGCAACCATAAATCACCCTCTGAAACCTAAGCCCCAACCCATTCATCTTGGCCGCAAATGTAATGATTTGGGCCGCAATTTACAGCCTGGGTACAACCAAATTGATCCGTGTTTGGTCCATGGCTCTATCTACAGTAAATTAGACCCCCCATGTGTGCAAAATTGGCTAATTTCACCTAGGGTAAAATCTGGGACCATTTTCTTGAGTTGCTGCAAAGTTTTGCGACTTCGTTTTAATTTGATATTTGGTGTTTGATATTGTGTTCCATAATCTAATGTTTTTATGCTAGCGACGTGGGTAGTTTAGTGGTTTTGCAGGCGTAGGCTATAGGTTCTAACCTATAAGTGATTCGCATTCAGCTTTGGTTTTCATGTTCGATTCTTGATACTATATGACACATTGGAAATTGTAGGTACCCCCACGTGGACTTCGAGAAGACGAGTATGCGCATGACATCATCGGCTTCGGCAGGCAAAGATCATGTGAGTGGATCTATATCCACGGGGTATGTCGGGTGGATGACGTATAGCACCCCCGCAAACTTTGATGGAAACCGATTTATACATATAGAATATGGTTAAGGAAACCTTATTTAGAAAAATATAAATAGAGTTAATAGATAGTTAGAGAACCATATTAGAAACTAAAGGATAGTTAGAAGTGATATGATACGGCTAATATGTGGTGACGGAATTTGAGGATGATGTTTGACGATATTGCCGTTTAGGATACTATAGGACTAGATAGTCGACGTAATGTGTCATCCGAACCATACCTATTTTCAAACCGAGGAATCGTATGTATCATTTAAATAGATACCTTGAGGGTCGTTATGGATTTTGAAATGATATCTTTTCCTAAAAACACAGTAACCCCTACTTTCAAAACTACGATTCGCACCTTTTAAAAATTGATTGTATGGTTCGGGTTTGTATGTTAGATTAGATACTTATGCTTAGTAAAGGTAGAATGTTTATGTAAACTTGACTTTATGTGGGATATAATTATGATGAAAATAGAATACGATTTGACATGTGATATGATGATATGGATGTTACCTGGGGCATAGGTATATAGATATGTATAGAATGTCGTGAATCATGTGTGATATTTCGTACAAGACGTTAGGTCCGTACTCGTCATTGTCGCATAGGTTGATAGGATCCCTAGTGTTTTAATGCCGCCGTACGATAATTTTTCCGTACGTGATGTGTTGACTTGATGATTGATCCATACCCTTGACTAGAGGATGCAGTATGATGGATTATACAGAACGTGAAGTTCTATGGCTAGATGCCGATTGATAGATTCACCGACTCGGTCATGATAGATACGTATCCCCGTCAACATTTGCATATGATTTACCTTATGCTGCATTCAAGTTATTCTCATTGCATCATATATATACCTGTGCTAGTACACCTACACCATTATCGATGATGCGTATGGTACACTTACATAGATTGGCCGGCTCACACACTTCATCATTGATAATTGCCATGTCACTACACAGTAGAACTGCTGTATCAGGATATGACCCTTGCATGATATACTTGCGCACATACATATTGTACACTCATAATTGCATATATACCACTTGTGCATCCATAACTACATACATACTTATTGCACATATATAGATGATGCTGGCTTTGGGTTTGGAGAATTGCGGACCGCATGAGATATTTTCAAAACTGGATCCATTTAAACGAGCAGTTTCCTTTAATATGTCATATCACTGTTCCATGTTGCATGATATACGGATATGCTTACATTTCTGTTATATGTCGCATACATCATACTTTACGATTTTACTCATTGAGATACGCTGTTTTCATGAGATTTCTGGATTTGAGAACCGTGGCTATTTTAAAAGAAAACATGTACTATTTAAAAAACCCGGTTTCTCTTGATATGATATTCCAGTGCGTCCACCATGTATTTTCTCAGTTCTGAGAGTGGCATGTGAAACCCGATTCGAGGAGCGATAGGCACCGACAGCGGGTACATGGTGGACCCGGTGTGGTACCCCGGGGCAAGAAGACTCGTATTGTTAGACGGTGAGCCTGGCAGGGGAGCACTACCCATCGGTGATAGTATTTGGGCTCGGCGGATATCCGGAGGATACCGACCGGAGTCGAGAGATGATATGGGCCGATCCGGATTGACGGAGCCCATGGGCCGATCCGGGCTGACGGAGCCCGAGAGATATGAGGATTTGCGTATCGATGCTGGACACGGGTTTCATGATGTTTCGAGTGTCGATGCTGGACACTCAAGTTCCATGATTTTGAGGTGTCGCGAGGGACATATGTTGATTTATATCCTCATATTTTCATGCAAATGCTTTTATGATATTTACATGCATGATGTTGTTGTGTCAGTGGTTGGCACGTGGACGAGATCCACATGCATACATACATTGATTATATGGGTGGACAATATCCACATGCATACATGCATTGATTATATTATTAGATGTTATCCACATGCTAATAGGCATTGACTACCTTGTTGGCATATATACAGACCCGGTCACCCTAGATATCATAGTATTACCTTTATGATATAGTTGACCTAGGAGTCCTTATTTATTCGATTTCTACTTGTAGATGTTTTACTACTCACGAGTTGGCAACTCACCCCCGTTGTGCCACAGTTCTTGCAGGTTGCCCGCAATGATCAGTAGCGGCATCGCTGGCACACAGTTGCATTCGGGAGTTTTGCTTTGGTAGGTGTGACATTTGTAACGTACCCACTCTAGTATTTATATTTCATATTGTATCTAGTGAACTCCATCAATTAAATTTAGTAATTCTATAAGTAATGAGACTTAGCAAGACTTGTAGTTGCGAGACTTGAGCGATGGGTTTTATGTTCGTATTTTGGGTTGATGTCTTGCTTATTTATTTATCTTTGGAGGTGAACTTCGCCGTTGGGCATCGTATACTTATATATACTGTCTTGCGTGGTTATGATCCGCCGTTTGGCGAAGAGATAGCTCCCGCTTAGGGATGCCTTTTATATTATCATGTATTGTGGTTTTGGATCAAAATATACAAAAGAGGTGCTGCCCAAATTTTCAAAAGACGAAACATGTTTTCAAACTAGTAAATTTTACTTGCATTATTCATGTTCCTTCTCTATGCATTTAAGAAAACTTAATTTCATTATACCTTTATTTCAAAACATCACCTCTTTTATTTTCATTAAAAAGGTTTTAGATTTCTGGGTTTCTGCTTACTTGAATTACGTTACGCCTTTAGACGTTGCGTGGTTTAAGTGCTGGTCACGAGCTAATATTTCGGGTCGTGACAAAGTTGGTATCAGAGCGCTAGGTTTAACCTTGGTTCGAGTCTATGTTTGACTATGCGGAATCTAGGACGGGTATGTATTTCGGAACCTAGGCTTGACCTTACGGAACTTAGACTTGAACGGGGGGGGTATTAGACCTGAACTTTCATTTCATAGGCTGACCCTGATTATGGAGTAGGTAGCTTGAGTAGAGTGACGTACCATACGTATGTTCCGCGGCATATTTACGATACGATACTCCACTTAAGAAACCTTAGGATGTACATATTTTGAGATCTATGATTCTCTTCATAGCCATGATTATACATCTATTTGAGATCCTCGATTCTATTTATTCCATGATCATACTCTCATTGATGTTGTTCCTTCTTATGATCATGTATCCATGCTGGATCTGTCATTTTCGTTCATGCCGTTGATATGCTCTCTTCGATACTCGATTTAGGTTCCTGTCACCATGGTTTGAGCACAGTTTGAGCTGCTGCTAGTGATGCGGTCAGGGTGAGCTCGTCATGGACGAGGACTGACCATCGTGTTTTCTGGTGACACGGGAACGTCTCGATGTAGTGTTTGTGTTGTGACCTCTTGTTGAGGCGAGTGTTTGGTTTTACACCAGATGATCGGGCCATTGTTAGAGCCGCCAGTGGCGAGAGGACTGTTGATGTACAGCCTACCTCAGAGATTGTGATGTCGTCTACCGTGCAGACCGATGACCCAGCTGTTGCTGAGATTGTTAGGATGTCGCCTCAAGAGCATACGAGCTGAGATCACTGGAGCTTCTAGGCAGAGATGCGACAGACGATAGCTATTCTCTCCCGAGTTGAGAGACGAAGGTGATTAGTCAGATTGATGCGCCGACGCAGGCCCGGTTGAGTTGAAGATTTTCAGTGTGGAGAGTCTTACTCAGATCTAGAGCAGACCGATCCAGAGATGACCGTTGATGTATCGTCTTTCTTGGAAGATTGAGGCATTGTTTAGCATGCGGGCGAAGAGTATTCACATGTTGTATAGGCGAAGCTAAAAAGTTCGAACGACTGTCAGAAACCCAATTTTTCTAAGTTTAAAGTGTTCGGAGGAACATGCAAGTGATTCTGTGGACCCTCCAAAAGAATGAAACCCTAACTCAACATGATGACCATGGAAGCGCTTTGAACCTTAGGGTTTGTGGCAGTTTAGCGGTGCCATCAGTGAGGCTCGGGTTTGTCCTTCTACGGCTGGTCCAGAGGTACTGTGGTATGTACCAGATTTTTTTAGGTGTTGAGCTTTCGGGAAATTATAGGACTTCGATGACTCGATCGAAAAGTTTAGCGCCGTCCGAAAACCATGTGATAAGAGACAGTAAGCTGACCAGCTTCGGATAGAGGACCTCACCCAGATGCGTTGTGAGCTGATCGAGGACGGACGAGTATTGAGTATACCTCTGAGGGTTGGGACGAGTTCCCGAGGGTGTGTTCGGCTAGATATCTTCTACAGAGTGTTGAAGATACCGAGTTCGTGATTTTGAGTCCGTGTGAGAGACTCCGGATTGACCGTAGCCGAGAACAGTTGCAGTGCGCAGATAGCATGGAGTGACGTCGTAGTGGACGATGATACATATGAGTGGAACCATAGGTTCGTGCGAGACACTGACGAGCTGTTGTTAATCCCCGTCGAGATTAGAGATCTGATATGCATACAGAGGCGTTGGGATACGACCAGTTCCCGAGGGAATGTTTTGGTGAGAACGCAGATGTCCAGAAAGCGAGAAAAGTTTATGCGAGATTACCAGCCTCTGTATAGTTTGGCATAGTCGAGATCGGAAGAGACCCTGAGCAGATTGCCTCCAGGACACTGCCGCGATGAGATTTGCACCGAGGATCAATTGTATCACGATTCTTCGGAGGACCGGAGGCCGACGCCAGTGACATGCTGCTTTATGAGTGGTCATGATAATTGGCCGAGAGATGACTATAGAAGTGCCAAAGCGGAATCATTCCCATTAGCACACCTGACCGGGCCGATGAGCCGATGGATTGCGAGATTGGTGATCGACAGAGAAAATTGAGGACCCAGAGAGTGAGGATGCCAGACCGTGAACAGGAGTCAACCGGATATTCTTGTTCTGCCGGTTTTAGGCGCACCGATTTATTTTTCGATATTTTAGGAGGTGTACCTCAATGTCATTTGATGCGATTTGCGTTTGTGATCCGAGTATCACACTTATATCACTTGCATTTGAGTTTTGATGATTGAGTTTCATGATATAGTTTTCGTGCACTATGGCCGCACCTGCTGGGTATTTACATGTTTGTGCATAGTTATTGCGCTAGACATATGTTTTATACACCGTTGTGTTGATTTGTGATTTGTGCATATCCATTGCATTTGATGTCGATTTTGTACCTTCGTAGCATGTGTTTATGATTTCGTGGATTTCATACGGATGATGCGATTTTTGCACTCGGTATAGCTTACATGTGCTTGAAGTGCATTGATACGGATTTGTGCACATAGTTGCACACGTTTTTGATTTATACACCTTGGTACACTCGGTGTCGTTTTTATATGCATTTGAGTTATTAATGCGATTTTCATGCCTAGGTTGCATCGTAGTTGTGTTTCACGCATTTGATGCACCAGATTTGAGATTTTCGTGCACAATAGATGCACCAGATATTGTTGTCGTGCACACCCGTTGCACTGGACAGATGTTTTCGTGCACACCTATTGCACTTAGTTTTGCTTTTGTACATATTATGGCACCTGTATGCAGATTTGATTTCCGTGCGCACCAGACGCACGCGATTGTTGGATACGCCTCTCGAGGCTGATTATGCTCTTGAGCACCTTGTTTTCATGATGAGCACTATGTTACGTAGTAGCCAAACATGACTGATCTGAGGACAGTACCTGAGTACTTTGCATGCATTAAAAATTAACAAGGGGTTTTCAAAAAGGAGCTATAGTCTCGCTATTTCTTATGTGTCCGTGAGTGACACGAACGTTTACAAAGGAAAACATTTTGGGATATTTCAAAAATGACGGGTCGTATATTTGATCAAAACATATATGAACGTATATTAGCATTTTACAAATGATCGTCCGTCACTAGAGCCGTGATTTACGCATCACACGGGTATTCAGAAAAGATTATGCATGTATTTTATTTAGTTTTTGGAGATTTTTCAAGTATGCGTACTATATACATGTTATAGTATTTGACTAGTGTATATTAGATTTCAGCATTGGATTTCGAGATCTGTATCTTCATTGTAACTCCGATGATATGCGTGCAAACCCGATGATTTGCGTGACGCTTGACGGAGTTTAGTTTTTGAGTTTGTACTCGTTTTCACGCACACTTGACGCGCTGTGTTGCGGCATCTTCCATGATTTCGGAGCCCCGTTGATATGAGTTGATTATTGAAATGTTTTAGAATTTAGGGGTTTAAATTTAAATTCGGGGACCGAATTTATTTAAAGGGGGAAGATTGTAACATTTCAGAAAATATAAAATATTATTTTTGGAATTTAATATTAAAATAATATATTTTCCCGAAAACTGTCCGATTTGCGAAATTGGGGTTTTCGAAAAAGGGTATAAAAATATGCCGATAATGGTGAAATAAATGGAAATTAAAATGATTTATTCATTTAAAAATATATTTAAAGGATTTGGCATTTTTAAAATTTATTATGTACAGTTTGGATAAAAACCCGATTAGTGCACTGCTAATCGCAATTAAGCCAAATCTGTGTTTCTACAGTTTTCCGTGGCTAGTGCACCATGTCATGTTATATTTTGATTACATGTTGTGTTCTTTTGTTATTTTTGGCTATTATGTGATTTGGGTTTTAAATAAAACAAAAAGAAAATGAAAAGGGTAAAACGATAATTAATTGTGAGAGAGAGTTAGAATAAGAGAGGAGAAAGAGGGAGGGCTACCATATCCTCACCCAATTTTATTTCTTCATCTCCTTCTTCTTCCCCATCCCCCTCCACCGTCACCCCCTAGATCCGTCTCCAAAGCTTCATTAAAACCCTAAACCCCTTTCATTAAAATTGATCACCTCTTCACCCTCTACACTTTTGACCCATCAAAGTTGGATTTTGGAAACATGGGACTTCTAGGGTTTTGCTTGGTGGCATCAATGAGGTATAATCCCTTCCATTTAGTTTAGTTATGTATTCCTAGAATTTTAGTTTAGTTCATAATTCATTTAGTGATGGATTTGTGATGTTGGAAATTTCAAGAGAGGAATTAGGGCTTGTTTGGAATTGGTGTTGGGTAGTGGCTGCCTACAGGCCTTAGTGTCGACTTTACTGACCAATACCCGGATTTAAAAACAAAACATGAATTTAGAATTTTTTCCGACATTGAAATTTGACAGTTTGTGATAGTATTATGGAATTTGGTATCACCCGAGGCCTTCATAAAAGAAGTTCCCTTAACCATGAGACGTGCAGGCAACCATGAATCACCCTCTGAAACCTGAGCTCCAACCCATTCATCATGGCCGCAAATTTGATGATTTGGGCCGCAATTTACGGCCTGGGTACAACCAAATTGATCCGTTTTTGTTCCATGGCTCTATCTTTAGTAAATTAGACCCCCCCCCCCCAAGTATGCAAAATTGGCTAATTTCACCTAGGGTAAAATCTGGGACCATTTTCTTGAGTTGTTGCATAGATTTGCGACTTCGTTTTAATTTGAGATTTGGTATTTGATATTGTGTTCCGTTATCTGATTTTTTTACGTCAGCGACGGGGGTAGTTTAGTGGTTTTGCAGGCCTAGGCTATAGGTTCTAACCTATAAGCGATTCGCATGCAGCTTTGGTTTTCATGTTCGATTCTTGATATTATATGACGCATTGGAAATTGTAGGTAGCCCCACGTAGACATCAAGACGACGAGGATGAGCGTGACGTCATCGACTTCGGCAGGCAAAGATCAGGTGAGTTGATCTATACGGGGCAGTCGGGTGGATGGTGTATAGCACCCCCGCAAACATTGATGGAAACCGATTTATACATATAGAATATGGTTAAGGAAACCTTATATAGAAAACTATAAATAGAGTTAATAGATAGTTAAAGAACCATATTAGAAACTAAAGGATAGTTATAAGTGATATGATACGGCTAATATGTGATGACGGAATTTGAGGATGATATTTGACGATATTGTCGTTTAGGATACTATAGGACTAGATAGTCGACGTAATGTGTCATCCGAACCATACCTATTTTCAAACTGAGGAATCGTATGCATCTTTTAAATAGATACCTTGAAGGACGTTACGGATTTTCAAACGATATCTTTTCTGAAAAACATTGTAACCCTACTTTCAAAACTACGATTCACACCATTTAAAAACTGATTGTATGGTTCGGGTGTGTAAGTTAGATTAGATATTTTTGCTTAGTAAAGGTAGAATGTTTATGTAAACTTGACTTTATGTGGGATATAATTATGATGAAAAGATAATACGATTTGACATGTGATATGATGATATGTTGGTATACGGATGCGAGTCAATTGAGGTGATTGATACCTTGCCGGTGCCCTGATACAAGATTGTTATGGATGTGACCTGGGGCATAGGTATATAGATATATATAGAATGTCGTGAATCATGTGTGATATGTCGTACAAGACGTTAAGTCCGTACCCCTCATTGTCGCAAAGGTTGATAGGATCCCTAGTGTTTTAATGCTGCCGTACGATGATTTTTCTGTACGTGATGAGTTGACTTGATGATTGATCCATACCCATGACTAAGGGATTCCGTACGATGGATTATACCGTACGTGATGTTGTGTGGCTAGATGCCGATTGATAGATTCGCCGACTCGGTCATGATAGATACGTATACTCGTCAGCATTTGCATATGATTTACCTTATGCTGCATTCATGTTATTCTCATTGCATCATATATATACCTGTGCTAGTACACCTACACCATTATTGATGATGCGTATACTACACTTACACAGATTGTCTGGCTCACACACTTCATCATCGATAATTGCCACGTCACTACACAGTAGAACTGCTGCATCAGGATATGACCCTTGCATGATATACTTGCGCACATACATATTGTACACTCATACTTGCGTATATACCACTTGTGCATCCATACCTACATACATACTTTTTGCACATACATAGATGATGCTGGCTTTGGGTTTGGAGAATTGGGGACCGCGTGAGATATTTTCAAAACTGAATCCATTTAAACGAGCGGTTTCCCTTAATATGACATATCACTATTCTAAGTTGCATGATATACAGATATGCTTACATTTCTGTAATATGTCGCATACATCAAGATTTACGCTTTTACGCATTGAGATATGTTGTTTTCATGTGATTTCTGGATTTGAGAACCGTGGCTATTTTAAAAGAAAGCATGTACTGTTTTAAAACCCCTGTTTCTCTTGATATGATATTTCAGTGCGTCAACCATGTGCTTTCTCGGTTCTGAGAGTGGTATGTGAAACCCGATTCGAGGAGCGTTAGGCACCGTCTATGGGTAAATGATGGACCCAGTGAGGTACCCCGGGGCAAGAAGTCTTATATTGTTAGACGGTGAGCCTGGAAAGGGAGCACTACCCATCGGTGATAGTATTTGGGCTCGGTGGATATCCGGAGGATACCGACCGGAGTCGAGAGATGATATAGGCCGATCCGAACTGAGGGAGCCCGTATGCCGATCCGAACTGACTGAGGCCTAGAGATATGAGGATTTGCGTGTCGATGCTGGACACGGGTTTCGTGATGTTTTGAGTGTCGATGCTGAACACTCAGGTTCCATGATTTTGAGGTGTCGCGAGGGACACATGTTGATTTATATCCTCATATTTTCATGAATATGTTTTTCTGATATTTACATGCATGATGTTGTTGTGTCAATAGTTGATACATGGACGAGATCAAAATGCATACATACATTGATTATATCGGTGGACGAGATCCATATGCATACAAGCATTGATTATACAGTTGGATGTTATCCACATGCTTATACGCATTGACTACCTTGTTGGTGAAGGGTTTCCTACAGCACCACTACAAGGGTTTGGAGGCAACACATATGCCATATTTAAATTTTTGATGGTGCTAAAGAAACATTCTAAAGGATCATGCTAGAAAATTTAGGGCAACTAAACTTTAACACAAACATAAGTAGAAAAAGCTAGGGTTTTGAGAGTACAACCTTTGTAGCTCCCTACGCTAGACTTCTTGGCTACTTGAGGGTTGGAAAAAGGCCCGCTTGAGATCATCTAGGTCTACGATGATCCACCCGGAGTCCTCTTTGCCCAAGCTTGAAGCTTCACAAGATCAAGAGAAGAAATGGAAGCTAACAATCTACACTAATGGGCAAGACTAGTGTAGAATGGTGTTGTGGTTGGTTTTCTCACTTCAAAATCCTAACTTGGTCATTCTTTGGCTCACTTGAGAAATCTAGAGAGCAAGAGAGAAAGGAGGAAGAAGATGATGGCTTTCTAAAACTCAAGATAATGATAAGCTTGTTGAATAAAATGAGAAAATGAAAAAATATATATATATATTCACTCTCCCATCCTCAACCATGGTTATAAAATATCTAGATATTTTGTTTGGAACAAAAATGACCATAGAAATTAAATCATGGTTAAACTAAAGGGTTATTGAAAGAATAAAATATTCAACCATGAAACAATTTCCATTTTAATTTTTCTTTTCCAAAAATAATATCCATATATTTTATAAAGGGTGTGAGTCTTATATTGCCACTATCCACTATATCAACAACCATGATAGAATGATGTATGCATGTATGTGTGCATGCACATCCATATGAGCATGAATAAGAATGAATGCATACATGCATGCATACAACAAAAAAGACAAGAAAGGATTTCTAGTGAGAAACTAATGGTCAATGATAAATCAACACTTGATTTAGCAACCCGGTCATATCACATACGAACCGACCAAAAGCAAACCGCCCGACTAATATACGGTATCACATACACGCATTTTAACTGGGTCCACGCGCATATCTCATATGCACACCACATCGTTTCGCCTGGACTAGGCAACTCCATTGTGGGACTCTAAGACTCGTCAATACGCCGGCAGTGGGTGATGATCATATCAAGCACCCCCAAGCCGCAAGAGGTCAGCTAAACGTAATGGCCACCCGGGTATTGAGAGATCAGAAGAAAACAAGCGAACCTGTTATAACTCCCGTCGAGCCAACCGGCAACACTACCGTACAGTCCGGTCTCTTCGTCAGATATGCCGCATATCAAGCATAGGGATGGTAACGTCGACCCCAATAACTCAATAAGTCGTGCCGATGAAAGGTCTATAACAGATCAAGAAACGACTGCTAACGCTTATCAGTAAATCTCAACAGCCTTGGCCAGGGACTTACTGATATAGCCAGTCGAGCACCGCACAGCATCAACTCCCAATACCGGGAGAGACGAAACCTCTCCTATCACTCATCGCCTTCGTGTGTCTCGGGACTGTACCCAACGGCCACCTGTTTGCACAACTCAGTAGAACCGTGGTAGGGTGGTAATCAAAGTACAGTGGGAGAACACACAAAACTCTATGACGATCTCGGGTCTACAGACTAACCTGCACCAGTGTTACCTGAGAACTGCTATCCGACGATAGATATAATTCCATATAGGAGTTCTCGGTGAGTCCGTCCAGTGTACCCAGTCACCACTGAGCACCCGTATACGATCTCGATGTCAAACATCGATGAATGTAGGAACATCCATCGCCCATCATATGGGTCTAGTATCATATACGCTAGTCTACACTGGTATATCGATGCCCCGTCTCGATACACCTACGACTAGGGATATTTCAGGATATGCTTATAAACTACAGATGTCCCACTAGTATGATCTCCATCATAATCACAGTAGTCAAGCCTATATATACTCGGGGCTTTATCAACATGTATGAATGAATAAAAGCATGATCAAATCAACAAGTCAGATAAAGAAGAACCAGATAGCATACTATCATGTCGAGCAAGAATGTACACTTGATATATATATATATATATACATCCACTATCATATAATGGCCTCTAGGGCATACATATATCCAACAATCTCCCACTTGCACTAAGGCCAGTTATTGGCGTATCTCATACCCAACATCTCAAAAAGTCGCTCATGCTACGGCTGAGGAAGGGCCTTATTGAGTGGATCCACGTCGTTATTCTTTGTGTCTACTCTCCTAATCTCGATCTCGCGGTGATCTACAATCTCCCGGATCAAATGAAAGCGCCTCAGGATGTGTCTGGACCGCTGATGGGACCTGGGCCCCTTGGCTAACGCCATAGCCCCATTATTATCACAATACAATGGTATTGGATCAATAATGGTTGGAACTACTCCTAGCTCCGAGACGAACTTCCTCATCCAGACGGCTTCCTTGGCGGCATCATTTGCAGCAATGTACTCAGCCTCCATCGTATAGTCTGCAATACTATCCTGTTTGGAACTCTTCCAACTTACCGCCCCTCCATTGAGGGTAAATTCAAACCCTCAAATAGATTTGCTGTCGTCCTTATCGCTCTGGAAGCTCGAATCGGTAAAGGCCTCCATTTGGAGATCTCCATTACTATACACCAAGAACAATTCTTTAGTCCTTCGCAAGTACTTAAGAATGTTCTTCACACCTATCCAGTGATTCTCCCCTAGGTTGGATTGATACCTGCTTACAACACTAAGTGCATAAGCTACATCTGGGTGTGTACATAACATCGCATACATTATAGATCCTACTGCCAAAGTATAGGGTATAATGCTCATGCGAGCTTTCTCTTCATCGGTCTTTAGGTAAGAGTCCTTGGAGAGAGTGACTCCATGGCAAGCGGGTAAGGCACCCCACTTGGAGTCTTCCATACTAAACCTTTTTAGGATGGTGTTGATGTACCTGGTTTGGGACAATCCCAATAACCTTTTGGATCTATCCCTATAGATCCTAATGCCCAGAATGTATGTGGCATCACCCAGGTCCTTCATAGAGAACCTTAGTGATAAGAAAGATTTGACCGACTGTAGCATAGGAATATCATTTCCTATCAGAAGAATGCCATCCACGTACAATACGAGGAATGTGACAGCTCTCCCTACAGCCTTCTTATAAACACAAGGTTCATCCGGATTTTTGATGAAATCAAACTCTTTGATAACATCATCGAAACGGATGTTCCAACTCCATGATGCCTGCTTTAACCCATATATGGATTTAAGCAATCTGCATGCTTTCCCACTGCTCCCACTGTCAATGAAGCCCTCTGGCTGATCCATATAAATGCATTCTTCTAAATCCCCATTTAGAAATGCCGTTTTAACGTCCATCTGCCAGATTTCATAGTCGTAGTGAGCAGCAATAGAAAGTAGGATCCGAATGGATTTAAGCATGGTTACGGGCGAAAAAGACTCGTCATAGTCCAAACCTGGTCTTTGATGAAAACCCTTCGCCACAAGTCTTGCCTTATAGGTCTCTACCTACCCATCTATACCAATCTTTCTTTTAAAGATCCATTTGCACCCCACAGGTTTTACCCCAGGGGGTACAACGTCCAAAGTCCATACTTTGTTGGTGTACATAGACTCCATTTTGGATCTCATGGCATCCAGCCACTTCACAGAGACTCCACTCGTGATAGCTTGCTGAAAACTGGTAGGATCATCATCCTCCATGATGCAGTCTTCTCTGTCACCATCAATGAGGAAACCGTAGTACCTCTCCGGTAGGCGAGAAGTCCTACCAGACCTACGGAGTGGCCGAGGATCCTCAGTTTCTATTGCAACAGCCGGTTCAACCAAGTCGTCATTTGTAGTTTGTGTCTCTAGAACCTCTTCTAGATCTACCATATTGCCATCAGTTTCATTTGTGAAAAACTTATTTTTCCAAGAATGTGGCATGCTGAGAAACAAACACTTTTTGTTCCTTCTTGTGGCAGAAAAGATATCCATAAGAGTTCTTTGGATATCCCACAAAATTACACATGACTGACTGTGTCTCGAGTTTGTCCGGATTATGCTTTTTAACATAGGCCTGGCAACCCCAAATCTTAATTCTCTTAAGAGATGGTCTCTTCCCATGCCATATCTCATATGGCGTGGTAGACACGGTTTTGGTCGGAACCCTGTTCAGTAGAAACGCTGCAGTCTCCAATGCATGCCCCCACAATGAGATGGGTAACTCAGTATCACTCATCATGGATCGGACCATATCTAATAGGGTCCGATTCCGTCGTTCAGACACACCGTTGTGCTGTGGTGTGTAAGGAGGAGTGATCTGAGAGAGAATCCTATTCTCTTTTTGGAAGTTTGTAAATTCTGTACTGAGATACTCTCCACCTCGATTTGATTGAAGCATTTTGATACTCAAGCCGGTTTGTTTTTCTACTTTGAGTTTATATTCAGTGAATTTCTCGAAAGCTTCGAATTTGTGCTTTAAAAAAAATACATGACCGAATCTTGAGAAATCGTCAGTGAAAGTAATGAAGTATGAAAAACCGCCTCTAGCCTTTGTAGACATTGGCCCACATACCTTACGATGTATGAGGCCTAGGAGCTCGGTAGCTCTTTCTCCGTGTCCGGTAAATGGAGTTTTGGTCATTTTACCCTTGATACAACACTGGCAAGTCGCATAAGATTTATATTCGAATGGGTTTAAATATCCATCTTTATGTAACTTGTTTAGTCTTGTTTCATTAATATGACCAAGTCTACAATGCCAAAGAAAAGCTTCATTTATTTTTGAAAGTTTACTTTTATTAGTGTGTTGTATGCTGAAAACTGTGTGTTGATTTAGGACGTATATCCCGTTATTAAGCTTACCATACCCAACCAACATTTGATTCAGGTGAATGTTCATAACATTGTTCTGCAATACAAAATTATATCCTTCATTGTCTAACAAAGAAACAGATATTATAATACAAAGCATACTTGGTACAAAATAACATGGGTTCAAAACCAATATACACCCAGACGGCAACCCCAAATGATACTCTCCCACTGCGACTGAATTGTAGGGTTCCTAGGCATACTCAAGAGGTTCTACAAGGCATCAACCATGCCAAAATCAAATTTTTCATGTGCCAAAGAACCCTATTGCTAGATCGTTAACTAGAGATTAGGCGAAACTACAAGTAAGCAAACTACTTTGCTACAAAGTGAAAGGGATTACAACCATTGTAGATCCGGTCCTCCACTTCTTTAGCTCCGTGATGACGTCCCTCCACTGCGATCATCGGGATCCTGGACTCTAGCGATGGTTTCGTCGAAGAAATGAGCAGGCTAGGTCGTTAACTTCGGTGCCGAAGATGATCTACGTCGAAGCGACTCAAACTCAAGCTCCATCTTCACTTGGTCATGAACCTTGTGAAGAAAACACCCTATACAACATGGCAAGTGGTAGAGTATGAAGAAATAGGAAGTGGGTTCACTTTGGATTTGGATTTCTCACTTGATTTCAACACTTGGAATTTTCAAGAAAGGTTTCTTCACTTGAAGAAGATGAAGAAGAAGAAGAAAGAAAATGAATTATCCTTGAAAATAATAAATTAAGTTAATGCTTATCAAAATGCAACCATGGGTGAAGTTAATTCATGAAGAGAATAAACTAGGGTTTAGGTGTAATGGTTAGGTTAAGGAACAAAACAAAATGGTAGACTTTTTCAAAGATGCTTTGAAGATTCATGAAGCTTCAAGCAAAGAAAGAAAAGAAAGCCACCATTTTATTTTTTCAAAAAATGAATAAATAAATAAATAAGTTAAAACCCTAACCATTAACCTAAACATGTTTTAAAGCAAACACGCACCCAAGTTTGCATGTATCATCAAACATGATACAAACTA